>CM014733.1:79195736-80395736 GCA_004329165.1 Spatholobus suberectus
TATTATATATAAATATTATATATATTTCATAATAATATTATATCTCTTATATATAATTATATATAATATTATTATAATATTCAACATATTGCATAATATATATAGAGAGGACATTTCAAATGAAAAACTTATTAAAATGAGAAATGAGAACAGTTAATAGTAGTCATTGAAATACAATTAAAAACAATTAATGACTGAGATTACAACTCATTAAACATCTCTTATGATATCACCATTTTCCCCTCCACCACCGACACTACAACCATTGTTGCTGCCATTATTGTTACCACTATCACCATTGTTGTTGTGCTACCACCACCACTACTGTGTTATTGTTGCCACCCACCACCGTTGATAACGACAGTGGTGGTGGTAACAGTGGTAATAATGATTTTATAAAGTGATTAATTAGGTTTTAATCTTAACTGTTTTTTTTTAATTATGATCCAAAGTCTATCATTGAAAATTATCATTGTAAGAGTTTTTCATTTGCAACGTTACACACACACACACACACACACATAGAGAGAGAGAGAGAGAGCTTATCATAAGATTAAAATTCACTTATTTTACGTTCTTATTTTTTTATAATAAATTTTTGATTTTTTTATATTTGTTTATTTAAAAGAAATTTTTGTTTTTTTCTCTCTCTATTTTTCAAAATATATTGTTTTTCATCTTTTCAATTATGTCTTTATTCCACTTAATTCTTATTAAACACTTTGCACATTTATCATATGAGAGAAATAATAATAGTGAATCATGTTAGACGGTTAAAATGATTTTAATATAAACAGATATTAATTATATTTCTTAATATGTATTTTATTCTCTTATCTAGACTGTCTAGACAGAAAAGAGAAACGCAGGTAATATAAGTAAAACATTAAACTTTTTTAAGTCTATCCTTAATCTCTAACTACATCATGTTTAATTACTTTACACTTTCCTGCAAGTTTTTCTACCTTTCCAATATTAGTGAATTGTATCAAGAACTAATGCATTCAAATTAATGTGATATTCGAAAATAATTAAGGAGAGAAATTAATAGAATTGGCGAATTTTTTTAAAAAGGTTAATTTTAAAAATTTAAATAATATTATTACTATTATATTGTTATACATCTATATAATTATTTAAAATGACCAACTATGGAGCCAGTGAACTAAATCTTCTGCAGTGTTCTGGAAACCCTTTCCATAACCTTGCATTTATTATTAGATTAGTTTTAACGGATGAGCTCATTCAGAATATATACTACAACCGTCCTTCAGCATCATGTTACCCAAATGACTGTTCACAGAAAGAGAAGGGAAGGGGGAGTGTTTCAATTACAACTGTCAAATTATACTACATATTCACCACAGATATGGACAAATGAGGGGCACTGTTTTTCATAATGTACAATTGTAAGAGCGCATCAGCTTATGCACTTGGTCAGCGTACCTTAACGAGGTATATTGTCCTAGCATGCATTTACTTCTGAAGATGCTGATCCAAAGCATAAGCCCGCCATGCTAGATTGCTAGTGCCTGCAATTCTACCTACACAATGGACCCCCTGCTTACTAGAGAACCACAACTTTCAAGAAGCTATTTCATCAAATCTAAGAAGACGAAGCCATTCCAAAGACTATGCAACAGCATTGATGGCAGCAAATTCCTTGACCGTGTATATATCACACCCTCACCATCCCAAGAAATATAAGGGGCAGCATCCTCTGTATATTAAAGTGTGCAAGCGCAAAGACAATTGAACTTACCAGTATTGCACACCACACTGGCATGTATTTAGTAAGGGATGGGAGGAAAAACCACGGAAAACTATCTCCTCCCACACAGGAGCACAGACTGATACTACTGTTGCATACAATAGCATTGCCACGGGATCCCTTGCCCTTATTGATTGTTCGACACTTGAAAAGGTGACAGGCGTAGAGGGCAAAGGGGTAGTAGGGTCCAGGTTGAACTGTGAGAGACGATTGACAAGCGGAAACAAGAGACATCCCATGATGACATCTAATTGCCAATTCCCTTTCAGCTAAACTTGAACCAGTCCGGTGGAAGGGGCCGAAATCGAGAAGGCAACGAAGAAGAATTGCAACTCCAGCAAGTCCTTCAGTTACATCGGTAACAGGCGAATAGTTCTGCCTGTCCTCTAAACGTCAAAGATTCCTTGCTAAAGCCAGTTTATATGGGCTGCAAAAGGAATCATCCAAGATCCATAAACCAAAATGCCGTCGTCCAAAGAAGCATAACTGCACCATACAAAGTTGAACGCTTTACAACCTCATGTTGACCATTTATTGTTTAGAATTTTAACTCTACTCATTGGGTCAACTATCATTCTATCTCCATTCCTCCCATATCACATGTACCATAAATTTTTAACTGTGAGAAATTGATATATAAAAGAGAGCATTTATTCAGTCACATCTTGTCGAAGTTTGGGAAACACGTACTTGTAATATAGTCATTGCAGTCCATGCACAACCCATCGATCACCAATTACCTTGACTACTTCATTTGCAGCCTGAAAAGAAATCAAGTATTTAAGTAAACAGACCAACACAATATAATATATAAAATATAAATTTTTATTTCATTAACAATATTGTATAATACTCTGTTGCCCATTGCAATGATGCATGTTTGATGTTTCCACATGCAAAGAAAATCTAAAGCTTCATATGATTCAGATGCACGTATTATTCAGATGCACTACAATCAAGAAAGCATAAGCTTACACATCAAATCATCCCAATATTTAGTTTCAGTTTCAAATTTAGTGCTAACTGAATTATTTCATCACTTTACAAGAGCATGATCATTTAGGGGTATTTATTTTACAGTTTCAATCATGAAGGTAATCTAGGAATTTCTATTCCCCGAGTCTTTTGGGGTTCAGCTGCTGTTGGTTTTGTTTCATTGTTAAAAGTTTTCTTTATGGGTTTAGTAATACTAGAGTCTATGGGATTTGAGTTTACTCCTGCTTCTCGCAGAAAAGTTTGAGGTCTATGTAAACAGTCGTAATGCTTTCTTATAACAGACTGATCATTTTTATGTATTAAAAGCAGAAAACTACATCTCTGAAACTCTAGTCTTTAACTGAGACAAATGGTGTAGTGTGATTCATGTAGCTGACCACACCTAGTGGGATAAAGTTTGGTTGTTGTCATATAAGCAGAAAACTACAAACTTCTTGCTTGTGTGATGCAACCAAACACTGTATAATTCCTAGGCTTCTTTTCAATTCATCTTCAGCCCTATCAGACATCATGACAGATTCACCACATCAAAATCCTAATTCATTCTTCCTTCAATTTTCCCTAAATCAAAATCCAGGTAATGCAGGTATGAGGTACCATTCACAGTACTCAAACAGTCACTAATCTGACCCTAAAACCCACCTCATATTCTCTGCAAATCGCTCTTACCTCCATATTCATCAATCCATTTATAATATACCATTAATCCAACTGAGAAAACCTTATCTTAACCTATTAAGTCTGAAATCCCACTTCTATCCTACATAAAAAGGAACACAAAAAATAAATTAAAAAAAAAAAAAAAACCTAAGTCTGTACAATCAAACATTAGGGATGACGAAGGAACCCACATTCTCTTTTCATACGTAAATTCCAATGGATAAATAAAAGCAGAAGTTCACTTGATATATTGTAAGTCCGCACATTGTACAATAGTACAATCAAACATTAGGCATGACAAAGAAAACCATACTCTCTCTTCATTCTGTCAATTGCATAAATAAAAGATGATATTCACCTAATAGTTAATATATCACCCATCACATAATTCCATGCCCAGCCAGTTCTCCTCAGAATGATTACATGGCACTTGATTGACAAAGTCTGTTCACTGACTTCCTACAATGTACATACCAGATGACAGAAGTATTTCTTTTAATAGACAGGAAGAACTAAACTGTGGACCAAACCTATTTCAGCCTTCAGAATCCTAAGGTTAGATTGAGGGTCAAAGGATGATTGGCACTAGAATGAAATGCATAAGATATCATGAAATTACCAAAAAAACACATTTTATATATTATCAACTTATCGTCACTATTGAATATTGTTGAATATCATTAGCTTCCTAAAGTTAGACAGTTGCTGCTTATAGATTATTAGCCTTTTGATTCATTTTAGTAGTAACCCCTGTAATCAAGGGATATGATTGTATTTGTTCATGTATATAAATATACATCTACTAAGAGTAGCCTCTCAAAAAATTAAGCTGTAAACAGCTTCTCTGTTTTTTTCAAGTTATTATCAGAGTTGGTTCTGACCCAGCTCTGCTTTCCTTTTTTCCTTCTAGCCGAACAGCTTTCAGCTGTGCCTATCCATCCCCTTTTTCCTTCTGCCAGAACCACTTTCAGCCATGTCAATTTTCTGGCTATCTTTCACCCATGCATCTGTTATTCAATGTCAGACCTCTGCTACAAAGGCTTGGATTAGTTAGTACCCTTCTTTTCCATCCCCGCAATTCAAGTCACAACACTCACTTGACCCAACATAACACGCAACCAGCCACCTGTTCTGAGTCACATTCTTCCATTTGCACACAGCTTCCCACTTTTTTCAGTTCTGAATCTGTTTCAGCAGTTCTCCTAGTGCTTTGGCTTCTCAACACTACTATCCAGTCCTTTCATTGATATTCCAACAAGTAACTTCCTCCAATGGCAGGAAATCATCCGTACTCACCTGTATTGTTTCAGGAACTGTTGCGATGACAATTGAGAAGTTAATGGGAGATCAGAATTATCTTACATGAGGCTTCTGCAGAACTCTGGTTCATGGGTCAATGTTTTGAACATTCAAGGCTGGGAAAAAAAGGTATGGGATTGTGCAAAACTTTGTATTTGAATGATATTGTAAGGTTATACAGTTTTCCAAATTCCAAAAGATGCACTGTTTGAAGCTTGAAGGCACTGACATGAAGTCATATGTTGGTGCTACACAAGCTGTTACATAAGAATGTTCATACTAACTACCCTAATGCCGAGAGAAATGCTAACAAAATACTCTCTAACACACTCTTTCAAACACACTTTTTATTATTGGCCAAAACTTATTGAGATTCATGAAATGATGTAAGTCCCTCTCCCTATTTGATGAACCTCACTGATCATTTTGTGAAATCTGATAAATTTCAACCAATAATAGTGTGTTAAAAAATATGTCTATATAGTGCTGAAGCCCATAGTCCACAATAGGAGCAGTTTTTCTAATAGTTACACTGCCAGGGTTTCCAACAGAACTGGTATTTGTGAGCTTGTTCCACTGCCACTTGCAAAAGACGTCCGCATTACAGGCAAATGGTATTTGTGAACTTGTTCTGCTGCCACTAGGAAAATTTTCCATGGGGCTGTTACAGGTTTACAGTTAAAGTAGGGCATGATGTAGCAATTGACAGACCAAAAGCTTGCCTTGTTGCTAAAGGGTACACCAAAATTTTTGGCCAATATTATGTTGATATCTTCTCCCTGGTTTCTAAAAATGACTTTTGTTCCTCTTTTCCTTTCCACAACAGCCATTGGCCATTTCATCAACTTGATATTAAGATTGCATTCTTACATGGTGATATCCACAAGAAGGTATACATGGAGCATCCTCCCAAGTTTCCTGCTCAAGAAGAGTCTAGCTTAGAATGCGTCTTCATAGATCTTTATACAGCTTGAAGCAATTTTCTCGCACTTGGTTTGGTAGATTCAAATTCAATGCTGCTATATCTGATTTTGGTATGGTGCATAGCAAGGCTGATCACTCCGTTTTCTTCCAGCATTCCTCATTTGGAACCTCCATATATTTAATTGTTTATGAAGATGATATTGTTATCAACGAGGAAGATCAAGAAACACTCATTTGATCATTTACACAGGATCTTGGAAAGTTGAATATTTTCTAGGAATTGAAGTAGCACAATCTAAGGTAGGGATTTGTATCTCACAAAGAAAGTATGCTCTAACATACTCAAGAAAACTGGAATGTGATTCTAGGCTTATAGATACATCAATGCATCCTAATGTCAAGCTTAATCAAGATCAAGGAGAACCACTTTCTGATCAAACCAAATATCGAAATTGATTGGCTGATTAAACTATTTCATAGTCACTTGGCCAAATATAGCCTTGGCTATGAGAATTTTAGTTAATTTTTTGACTCAACATGTAAAGGACATCAGGATGCAGCCATTAGAGTTCTTAGGTATGTCAAAGATGCTCTAGGAAAAGGTCTAATATATGGAGACAAGGAACAAGCACCGATCATAGGATCCACGAACAGATTGGGCAGTTCTCCATTTGGTAGACACTCAACATTGAGTTCTTGTGTTCTTTCTGTTGGAAGCCTGATATCCTATAATGTTGAGGCAAGGTCTAGTGTAGAAGTCGAGTAGTATTGTGCCATGACACTGACATGTAAACTAATATGGCTAAATCAATTAATCAATGAACTTAAAGTTGTGTGCATCAGGCAAAACGGGGCTTACATGAGATAAACAGGCAGCTTTATACTGCCTCCAACCTGGTTTTCCAAGAAAGGACCAAACACATAGAAATTGATTATTATGCCATGAGCAAGGTTGTCAATGGTGGATGGAGGAAGGCCAAAATTCCGTTATATACACACACCATCGCAGCCTATGGTGCCACCATAGCGTGCCTCCCTTCACAAATTGCCTATGGCGGAGGGGTTGAAAATCGCCACATTATAGCATTATGGCAGAACTATAACGATTATTTAACAACATTGGCCATGAGAGAGAAGATACAAAGTGGAGAAATAGTAACCAACTTTGACAACTTATACGATCAACTAGCAAACATTTTCAACCAATTTCTTTGAGTAGCGTAGGGTATAGTTTGTATGTAACAACTAGCAAGATTGATGCATATGGTTTATATGCTCTAGCTTCAGGGGTAATGTTGAATATTGTTTATTGTTGAATTAAATATTATTAGCTTCCTAAAGTTAGACACTTACTATATATAGATTATTTTCCTTTGTTTCAAGTTAGTTGTAATCCTTGGACCAAGGGTTATGATTGTAGTTGTTTGTGTATATAAATATACATCTACAGAGAGTTGTCTCACGCAATTAAGCTGTAAACAGTTTGTCTATTATTTTCAATTATCACCTCTCCAATGGGGTAAGGGTAAACTGCATATTCATATATCTTAAGTACATTTAGTTTGTAGTTTGCAGCTAGCAACAGTCAGAATTTTAGCAAATGCAAACTACAATCTATCACTAGGGCTGCAGAAAATAATATTAAGTAATTTCACTTTACTGCAGACCATACCAAATAATTACATAGCTTGCAATTTTAGAACACGTATGAGTGTTTCTTCCATCAAACAATTCCAAATTTTACTTGTCAACAGTGAAGAAACAAAATCCAATGTAAACCATTATAAATAAGTTAGTGTAAGTAAATTTTACTTGACATGTCATCACTATGAAACTTGATGATAGGATCATATGCAGATGTCAATTTTGTTCAATAGCACACATATTCATTAATATGACTACCAATCTTTAAATTGCCACACAATACATCAACAGAGAAATGGAAAACCGTTTGTTTGTAAGAGTAAACAGTAGAAATGTGACCTTCTGCACGGCTGATTTCCAGTCTCTTTTGGTGACACTGGAGTCATTGAATTCAGATTGCACCAATTCCTCATGAAGATAGTGCTCTATAAATTCAGGTTGGGGTGTTTCTGGAGAATAATGGTCGTGCCTAAAGCACAGAATACTCAATCTCTGCAAGGAAAGCCAAAAAAATGAAAACAGCAAAGCAAAATTGGTGTGGCCGATTACTCCAGGTACATACATATGTATGTACCACAAAAATACTCATCAGCCCCCACTTCCACTACAGATAAAGCAATAAAGAACTTAATCTGAAATGCCCCACTAAAGCCATTTAAAGTCATTCACTTTGCTTCAAGAATTTAATTTTAAAACACCCACAAAAAAACAACGAATTACATTCATTTTTCCTTCTTAATTTATTCTCCTATAAGTGCTTATGGAGAAGCTTATCCAAACAAGGCCAAAGGTAGGAACTTTTCCAAACCCTTTTCTTTCTTCTTGGTACTTAAAAAAAAAAAGGAATCATGACAAAGATCTCCGATGGAAAATAACAGAAACATAAATAAAAAGAGACGAGAAAAGAAAGAACAAGAGTTTGAACAAGTATCATATAATGCTTACGTTCTTGGGAGACTTGGCATGCGATTCCAAGATCCGAGGAAAAGGACGAAGTGTGGCTGGTCGGGGCAAACCCTTAATTGGAAGAAAGGAGCGGGTAAAGACAGAGTAAGAGAAGGTACTCAACATTTATAAACCCTAATCACCACCCTGCAAATTATTAGTCCCTTACATAAAAAAAAAAAAGGGTTTAATATTTGGGGTTTGGTTATGGTCAGGGTAGCTATGTGAATGTGATTTGAAGCTTCTGTTCCCAATTCTAGTTTGTTCCATCCAAAGACAGCGACCAATGTTGTTTCCTGGTTAGAATTTTTTAAATGTATTTCCCATATCCCCAGCTTTGAAGCGTTGTCGTTGTGGTGTTCAATTCTGACCCAGGAAATTTAAGAGTGTTTTGGAGAAAACTTGGACAACTTGTTCACCAGATTTGATGTAGCATCTGGCAACAATTGCCAAGTGCTAACAAATAAATATTAAATCTCAATCGGTTGGGTTAACGGTGTACGGAGGCATCAGACCTGTTAGGGTAGGTTTACGAATGTGATTCTACCACTGCAAACGTTTTTACCTACCAAAATAAGAAAAAATTAATTGTCGTATTTTTAATGAAAAATATAATTTAATATAAATATGTGATTTAAATTAATTTAGATATACATTTTGATAATTTAAAAGCTATTTTATCAACTTCTAAACTAAACAGTGAATTAGTTTTCTTGCGTTATATGAATTCTTTTAGTTTAGATTAAAATGTAAATATATAAATTAAAAATATTTAAAATTATAAACAATTACATGTTATTAATTTAAATAGAAAAAAATATACATATTTTGGATTTTAAAAAATAGTAAATTATAAAACTGAACATGGGGAATGGACAAGTGTTTTGGATATTATTTATAATAGAAAGGCATCACTTAAGTTCTCAGCAACTACAAGACTTGTAACAAGACAATAAACTCAATGTAACAAATGTAAGAATGTTGCGTAATGTCATAAGATAGGATTAGAAATAAACACAATAAAGAAAAAGTTGGAGTAACATTTTTGATACAAAAAAATTGTAGAAATTTGTCTAAGTTGATTTTCGCATATGTGGAGAAAATCATATGGAGGATAATCCAATCATTAGAGACATAGGGAAATTGAGAAAAACTATATATGAAAATTTTATGAAGGATTTGGATATCAATAAGTTAAGATCAAGACACTTCAATCATATAAGTATAGAGAAAACATATCATACACTGACAATGTAAAGTAGTTTTACACTATCATCCAATCACAAACTATCATTTGTTGTAAATTTATTGACTTTTATAATAAATACTTTAAAAGTCATACCAACGGTAAATTCCAATTGGTTGACAATGTAAAACTTTTTACACTAATAATGCATGACCATTAAACTCATAAGTATAATGAAAATAAAGTGATTAAATAAATGAGTGTTCAAAGTTATTATTATTATTATTATTATTATTATTATTATCATGTTATTGGTGCAAAATATTCAACGGCTTTGTTAATGATTAATCTTTGCTGAAGAATCTAGTTGGCTACTTTTAGTGGTGTCTCTTTTCTTAATGACATTTTTTTCATTCACAAGACTCAATCTCGAGACATTAGTTAAGGGGTCCGAGCTCAATTCCACTTGCACCAACGTAATGTTGGTGAACATTATTTTGTAGACTATAAGTGTGCGATGATTAAAAAAATGACAAAAATTTTACTTACTTTGATCTCATGTCAACTTTAGAGGAACAAAAGTAACTCTTGTAGTTTGTACACACAACAACAATGTTTTAAATCGCTAAATGTGCAATTAATGCATTCAACGTTCACAGTGCTTGAACTAAAGTCTCTACATTTCTTAAGAAGGTCGAGTATAAATAAAGAAAATGAAGTATTTACTATTGTTAAATACTTTGAAACCACATTAACTTCAATCACAATTGTTTGTCTTATATTCCTTCTAAGTACAATTATTGTATTATTGTACATTGTTTACCCCTCATAACGACCATGGTTGGCTGCTACAAGTGGCAATGGCATTGCAACACTAGACATGATGCTCTGACCATGGCAATTTCATGGCAAGGCAGCAACAAGGCCACTATTTTGCATGGTTTTTGGTTGGATATGGTGCTTCTATGAGTGTGCTCATTAAAGTAAGAGAGGTTCTAGCATGCACCAATAGCAATGTTTGTATTTTGCAATATATGATTTATGCTATAGAGTGACTTTGTGAGTGAAAGTTGAGGAAATCATGCGTGAAAGATAGTGAATTGGAGGTAATGGTTGCCAATAGTGTTTTGTTGGGTGCATATAGTGTTTTTGTGTGGCAAGTCATGAAAAAAAGGAGAAGACAATAGAAAAGAGCATTTGGGTCAAATAAAAAATAGTAACCATGATGTTGTTGCAACACATTTTTGTTGTTTTGTTTTTCATTGTTTTCTTTTTTTAGTGTATTTTTGTATTTTTCTTTATATATTTTGTATTTTAGTTTTTATTATTTTGTTCTAAATGCAAGATGCTTAATTACATTATAAGGGCGCAAAATTTTAAAAGTATAAGGGGCAAAATTACGAGAAAAAAAGGGTGGTAAAATGTACGAAATTTTGACAGTAGGGGAAAAATGCAATTTAATTCCTTTTCCATGTCAGCATTACCTACCACGTCAACAGTCAACTAATGGTCACACACGATCAACTAACATCAGGGCAAAATATACGAAATTGGGTAAATGTAGGGGCAAAATGTGCAAAAAAGAGTTGGGTGATAAAATTTGATAAATGATGAAAGATAAGGGACAAAATATGTAATTAAACCTAAAGTTTACAGTGATAAAAACTAAACTTCACAACACGTAACAAATATAAAGATAAAACTGCTATTGTAGAATTGCGTTATGCTATTAGGTGGATGGAGTTATATCACGCTTTAGATTAACAAAGTCAAAGACTTCTTTTTTTAATTTGTATAAGCCATTCTAATCAATTATATTATTATAAAAAAATATTTTGTCATGTAAATAAATGTCACGTGATAGTATCACGTTGATTGTTTTCTCACCAAAATATCAGTGAAATTTTTTATTTTATCTTTAATTCATAAAAATATATAATTATAGTAATTAAGGTGATTATAATGAGTATATATTTTGATTAAATCAATCAATTAAACCACCAACATGTTGTGGTATAATTGGCAAGTAACTATGTCCCTTAAGCATGCAATCAATTTCATCATATATGAATTTTGATTTTATATAATACAATAATCAATTTATTAAATTTTATGAATTTTTTTTTATAATTATGGTAATGTTTTTTTATAATTATGATAATATATATTTTTTATAATTACGGTAATCTTATATGGAATTTTTGTTATAATTACATATGTATTAATTCATAAAATGCATAATTATATTATTTAAGGTAATTATGATTTCTATGATTAAACCTTCAAATTAATTGATAAAGTAATATATACACACACACACACTCTTATATATTCAAATATATGTACACATATATATAAAGATAAGTAATGATTCGAGAATGAATAGTCTTATTACATGAAGAGATGTGTATTTGAATCTTATTCAAATTCTCGTTGGTCAAATCACTAGCGTTTGCTCAAAAAAAATGCAAGGAACCACTTAGTTAGCTGATTCATGCAACCAATTTTGATTTTGATTTTAAATTTCATATTTGAATTTGAATATGAATTTGAGTTTGAATTTGAATTAGGGAATTAGTTCAAATTTGATTAAATAATATCTTATTAGATTTGTTTAGATTGGTTCAAATTTGATTAGATAATATCTTATTAGATTTGATTAGATCAACTTATATAGCCATATTTGATTAGATAATATCTTATTAGATGTGATCATTTGATTAAATTTGTTAGGATTTTATTTCTAGAATTATTTCATATTTCATTTAGTCTTTAATTCAAATATGAGCATAGGATTTCTACAAATTGTAGTTCCTTGATGAATAAAAATTTGAGTTGAGTTGATGAATTATCGGTAAAAAAAGAAGAAGTTATTGGTAGTTTGTGTAACACCCCTACTTCAATTTTTCAACTATTTTTCTAATATTTGATGATTTCTTTTTAAAAAATTGGGAAAGTATCTCAAAATTATTTTTCTCACCATTTTGTTCAGAATTTCGAGAACTATCTAACCGTGATTTTTAATAATTTTTTCGAGACGAAACCCGAAAAATTAGAAAATAACAATTTTGTCCTTATTTTTCAAAAGGTTGACATAAGAAAAAAAAACATTCAATTGACAATAAAAAGTCAATTTGAGCCTGAAATTATATTATATATATTAAAATTTAATTTTGAAAATTTTTTAGAATTCTTGTGTAAAATGACCAAAATGTTTCTAATTGTCTAGTAAACAAAACCAGCATAGGTTTGACATCTAGAAATGGTGAAAATGATAATCTCAATTTATTTTTAGATAAGATATTTAATTTCAAAAATTTTCATAAAATTTTTGGCACTTAATGAATTAAAATGGAATTAATATGAATTTTTAACTCAAAAATACAAAATAAAAAAATAATAAAAAATAATAATAATAATTAAAATTAACTATTAGAAATTATTTTTTATGAAAAATAATGTATATGTATAGTTTCACATTAAAATGTATCAATTTGATATTAAAAGCTAAATTATTCAAGTTTAGGCGATTTTATCGATACCGACTAATTTAATTACCGATAAAATAAACACAGGAGAGCTTAGGGGCAGCTCACTAGGACACGTCCCCAGCCTAGGGGCTGACTCACCCATCTATTTTTTTTTATGTTTCCAATAATTAAATTAAAAATAAAATAAAAATGGAATTATTGCATCATTTGATTATGTCACTAAATGGACACGTAGACACCCCCCCCCCCCCCCCCCCCCCCCCCTTTCCTTCCTCTATAAATAGCCATATTTTTGGATAGATTTTCATCACCTTCTTCCTTCTTGAGTTGGATGAAACTCTCACCAAAAGCACTACTCACCATAAAAATTTTCTTTATGCCAAAATCTTGCTAGTTTTTCTTTACTTAAGAAATCTCTCTTCGTAGGAACTTGGAACCAACATCACCATCAACTTTTCTCCTCTTCATCAACCATCTTTAAGATAATGGGGGGAGTGGGACTGATTCTAAATTATGGTCATTTTACATGTTGGTAGGAAAGGTTTTCTCTTAAACCTTTCAATGTATAAAGTTTAATATGTTCTCTTTATATTGTTATAATGTTTAATGCTAAACTTTAATATTTAAGTTATTATTCTGTTCACATTTAGATAATTACATTATAATTACTAAGTTGTTATTCTGATCAAATTTATATAATTAAATTATAATTACTAAGTTATTATTTTGCTCAAATTTAGATAATTAAATTATAATTACTAAGTTGTTATTATGTTCAAATTTAGATAATTAAATTATGATTATTAAGTTGTTATTGTGCTAAAATTTTAATAATAAAATTATGTGCGTGTTTGGATTTGTGGTCACAAGGTAGGACATGGATCATTTGAAGTAACTTTTAGTTGCTTTTGCATTAAAACTGACGTGATTTGAAGAGGAACATGGATCCAGAATGTAAAACCAAACATGCACTATGATTATTAAGTTGTTATTATGCTAAAATTTTAGTTACAAAAATTGTGATTTATGAATTGTCTAAATTACTATCATGTTATTTTTACAATATAAGACATAAATGTTGATTATACTAGTGCTCAAGTTAAATGAGACCAGAAAAAACCTTTGCTTGAGAAATCAAAAATTGATTAGTTAGTGAGTAATGTAAAGCGAGGGATGACACGCTGTTAGGGAAGCTACAATTTGGTACCTTGAGAAATGAAAGGTAGGGACTCACTTGCGGAGGTCTTGGGGGTAAGCATCGAGTGGAGAAGAGTCCCAATGGTCAGGGTAGCGCCCTGTGAGCCGGGATATTTGCTTAACTAAGCTTGATAACTAGGACAACTTCTTAGCATTCTAAGATTGGTGTGAGAATATACCTCTATAAATAGACGTCTTTAACTGTTCTTTTGTTCCTCAATAATAATGAAAATTGTACCATGTGATATTATTAAGAGAGATATATGTACTCTCAGTTACTTTTTGATTTTGTTGAAAACTATTACTCTTTATTGGGAAATATGGATCCATACCTAGTAAAGGGTAGTCTAATACAACTTAGAATAAACCCTAGGTTCTCCTTTATTGTTAACTATTTTATCTGTATTTTATGGTAAAATTTTTACCATACATGTAAAAGCAATTTTAGAACAAATCATCTCACTCCATTGTACTTTCTTTCATGTATGATTGATTATAATTATTAAAAATGACGATAATACCCAATGATGCTGAGGACAAATTAGAAGATATGGATGAGGACTTGTAGATCTAGTTTATAGTATTTTTCTTTTGTATAAGGAATAGGATAGATTGATATTACTCTGTATAGAATCTTTTTTATGTAGATTAAGTAGTATTTATCTTTTGATATACTTCTGATCTTGTTATATTTTAATTGTCTTTCTTTTATAATCAACATGTACTACGAAATCATTATACACACACACACACACTTTATCTTTTATTTTTATTACCATTTCCAAATTCTATGAAGCTTACAACTTTTCTAGTATTAAAATTGAAAAAAATTTACTCATTTTTATTAACTCAAACTTAATAATTAAATTAAATAACTAAATTAATATAGATTATATTCAATGTGAACAAGTGTCACAATTTGTTCAAGTAATATTGATCATTTATGAAATAATCAATAGTAGATATTCTAACACACTAATATGCATATATACACTTATATAAATTAGAATGATATATTTAGACATGTAAATTGTATATACACACACACACACACAATATTGTATACACATATGCTTATATTTATTTTTGTAAAATTTAAAAATAATAGAAAACTACATTAAAAATTATAATAATATAAAAAAATTATAAATTGTAAACTCTATCATCAATATCAACAATGGATATATATAATTCATAGTTATTATACTAGTATTCTATATTCTATATTATATATAAAGGAGGAAAACACGTGCCCCTGATTGGTGGCTTTTTCCACTTTCTATCAAAGTTTGCTTTTATAAAGTATTGGGTGATATAATTTGCACACATATTTATATATCAAGTCCAAAATGAGCAAATTTTGGTTAATTCAGAAGTTTAAGAAGCCTGTTTTTTATATCTGGCAAAAATTAATAATTACAAACCACTATTTGACAATCTGAGAAAATATTCCTTTCCCAAATTGATATATGAAATCTATATTTTTATCGAATTGATCTGCCAAAATTTTTGGTTAACAGGATATATTCTTCAGAGTTCAAAATCTAGAGGAAATAATAAAAAATAATTAGCTAGTAAAAGAAGCAAAGCAAGCTAACTAGAGAGATGAATTCACAGTAGCCAATAATAAATA
This sequence comes from Spatholobus suberectus, assembly GCA_004329165.1. NCBI lineage: Eukaryota > Viridiplantae > Streptophyta > Magnoliopsida > Fabales > Fabaceae > Spatholobus > Spatholobus suberectus. The sequence continues at coordinate 79,211,483 of CM014733.1, forward strand.
AATAAAAGAACCAAAATTCAGACCAGTCATCTGGACGATACTGGGACACTTGACACGTTTTTAGTTCATGTATGGTTCCGCGTTCTAAATACAGATCATTTCCTTGTTTTCCCAAGTAAGATTGCCAAAACGACAAGACTTCCGTACAAGTACGAAAGCAGCATACGTGCTTACGTGCAAAGGATTCAACAAAACTAGAGCGAAACTGTTAAGACAGACGTGATTCCCAAGTGTAATTTGGGAAGCTCAAACTCAACAAACAGGATACAGGACCCTGCACAAAACTCCTTTATCAACCAATTTAGTAATTTACATACCTCACCAGGCCCGTCACAAAATCAATACATCTTGGCATTTAGATGCGGCTCTTTCTTCAAACATGCCAAGAGGAGATTCTTGAGTGAAATCCATTTAAGTGAGTCTGCCAGAGTAGCATAATCTTGCCAGTCGGGGAAGCCCAAGGGGCATTCTATTCTGGATTGCATAAATTACATCCCCAGTCAAAATATTGTCACCGACTCATGCTAAACATGGTAATTCATTCCTACCTTAATCAGACAAATCTGAGGAATGTTTAGTCCTACTGCAGGGGACCGGCAGTTTTTTCGGAGAAAAGAATAGAGGTTGATAGCAAACTTCTTACAAATGATGAGTTCCACTTGGCCTTTACGTGAGAATGACCTATTACATACGCTGCTCCAGCACGCTTGGCTTCTACAAGTTCCATGAGCTCTTCCTTGACACGTGGATCTTTATATATTATGTTTAGCAACTCAAATCGAATCCGTCGTCTAGTGTTGAGTTCAGGCGATTCCTGCTCATACATGGCCTGCAGCTTCTTCAATGTCGGAGATTTACTGCTAGTAACAGTCAAAGCTCCAGGAAGACTAATACTGCTGCCTTCTTCAAAACCAGCAGATTCTGACATTCGCAATCTTGTCCCAAACTTCCCTGACGTCCTAACCACTGCCATCCGGCCATCCACTGAACCATCTACATTTCCAGAACAACCTTCTGCTTCCAATTGAATGAATTCTGCTATGCTCATCACCAGGTCATTTTCAAAATCATTTTCATGGCTATACACGTCTTTATAGCCATTTCGAACAATGCACCGATACATTCGGTAAGATTTGGGACCAATTCGGCCAATGAGGTAACGTTCCTCGTGTGGCACAGAAGGCACAGGTACAGTCTTAACACAAACAAAAACAACCACTTGATAGAAAGCTGGCAGATTTGTTAAGAAATGAGTAAAACTGGCAGGGACTCCAGTAGCCAATTCAGTGTAGATAAGGCCCATTCCTGGAACCCTCACAATCCCAAGACTAGGACCCAATGTAAGGATCGACCTCATTGAAACTTTGTTATGCATGTCAAATAAATACTTTTTCCTAGAACCATAATGCCACACATACATAACAACCATGAAAACTGCAGAAAGCATGAGTGGAATCCAGCCCCCTTTAGGGATTTTCATGCAATAGGATGACAGGAAAAGAATCTCTATCGAACCAAAGAATAAAGCAAATGCCAGAGCAACTATAAGACTTTTATGCCATACAAGGTTGATGACTAGTGATGTCAAACATGTGGTCACAAACACCACCATCAGATATGCAATCCCTGCAAACAAAATAATGATATTATTAGCAATCATCAGCTGAAAAACAGTAGTGAATGATAAAATGATCCACGACATCAGTGTATTTTCTCCCACAATCACTGAACCATTTATAACATATAATCAATCATGTAAAATAAGTCTAATTTCGATTCACTGTTAGTGTAACTTTTACCCTAGCATCCAATATTGTGTTGCCAATTGAAAAAGCTTGAACTCTTAGGAAGCTAATATCATAGCCAACTCTTTTAATAACGTTGTAATGCATGATTGAATAACAATTTAAAGAGTTCTTATGCTGTCAGTGAATCAAAATTATGCTAATTTTCACTTCTAGTAAAGGTTTTACCTATTTTTCAAATAGATGGCATTGTATGGTTCATTGAGAATGTAAAACTTACATTATCAGTGAATCATAATTCAATATCATATAATATAGAAGAGAATGTAATTCTGTCTGATAGAGTACTGCCCCCTATTAAGGTGTATGAGAGAAGGAATAAGAGAGAAGAGGAAATAGTTAGTTAGATGAATCAGCAGAAGTCAGTTAGTTAGTTAGGGTGAGTCAACAAAGGGAACTATTGTACATAGTTACAAAAGAAGGAAAATAGATTAGGAGGGGGGTATTGAGGAATTGGGAACTCATTGGATAGGAGGAGTCTAGTCCCTCGAAGAACCAGAGTGTCACTTTCATATCTCCAATTGTATTCATTCTTTCTTAGTGAATAATATCATAATTTCCTTCATTTCTTCATTCTTGTTCTTCCTTTCGTTATTTCTCTGAACCAGTTTCTAACAACTAGTATCAGAGCTCATTCTGGGCTCTGTGGGTGCGTTTTCATGGTTAATACAAGGATGGAAGCAATAATTGAAGCTTTGGAAAGGTCCATGGCTAGCGAAAAAAATTTCCCTGAAGGTTTTGAGGAGCAACTTGAAGCAAAGTTCAAACAGTTGAACTCGTGTTGGGATTCGTTGTTCAGCCAATAGGATTCGCACCTGGATTGATTGGAGAGGCTGGTGGAACGATTTGTGAATGAGCAAGCAGGTTCTATTCCAAAAATGGGAGAGACCAAGAACCCTAAGGTCGCACAGATAGCAGAGTCGATTGGACAACCCCAAGGCAAGGAAAGTATGTGCGACAAGTGGAGAAAACTAGATGTCCCTGTTTTTGAAGGGGAGGACAAGTATGGGTGGATCGATAAGGTGGAGAGATATTTTCGCATCAGAGGGTGCAGGAATGGGAGAAAATGGAAGCTGTAATGGTGGCATTGGAAGGGGACGCATTGGCTTGGTTCCAATGGTGGGAAGGGTGCAACCCAAACCAATCTTGGGAAGGGTTCAAGAATGCACTCATTCTGCGATTCCAGCCAATCTTGATGGAAGATCCATTCGAATCTTTATTGGCATTGAAGCAAGAACAGTCGATAAGTGAATTCATCACTTAGTTTGAAAAATTGGCAGAGGCGGTTAAAGGGTTAGATGAACAATATTTGATGAAAATCTTTTCTAATGGGTTGAAAGAAGAAATTAGGGCCGAATTAAAATTGTATAAATCTGAGGGTCTCTCAGAAATGATGAGTAAGGCCCATATTATAGAGGGGGGAAATTTGGCAGTAGCTAAGGCAGTGAGCTTTTCTGGAGTAAAGAGTATAGGAGAGGATCGCACTTACTCTGCATCAAAAGTAACCAAAAACTGGCATTCCACACCTACAAGAGGGAAATTATGATATTATTCACTAAGAAAGAATGAATACAATCGGAGATATGAAAGTGACACTGGTTCTTCGAGGGATCAGACTCCTCCTATCCAATGAGTTCCAAATTCCTCAATAGCCCCGTCCTAATCTATTTTCCATCTTTTATAACTATGTACAATAGTTCCCTTTGTTGACTCACACTAACTAACTGACTGACTTCTGCTGACTCATCTAACTATAACTATTTCCTCTTCTCTCTTATTCCTTCTCTCATACACCTTCTTGAAAGGGGGGTGTAGTCTATCAATAAAAACAGAATGCAACCTATGATGTTTCTTAATTTTATTTTATTTTTACGTAATAAAGAAATAAATAGCCTAACTGTATAAAACAAATATAAAGAGACCCATGAACTATTATTAATTAGATATTTTAAATAACATTGTTTTTACACAACTTATGATGGGAACTGAGTTAGGGGCAGTTATAACAATTACTGGCAGAAAGTTACATATTAAAATGTGTAATAATAATAATAATTAGTAATAGCAGTTATGTATTAGAATATGTTTAATAGTAGGGAAGAAAGTTAGAAGCAGATATATATTATTAAAAATGTGTGTAATAGGGGAATTGGGGGATACGTGTGTTCTGTTTTCTGGTAATTTGGACAGAGAACACATCTCTGTAGGAGTCTATGACTCTGGGAGAGTAACTCCACTGTATTTTGTGTATTCTGTGTGATCTAATATTATTATTCTCCAATCTACCAATTGGTGTTCTATCCACTTACCATAAGCGAATCCTATATGGATCATGTCTCCTAAACCAACTGTCACAGCCAGGCTGATTATCATAAGAATCCAGTTTATCTCTGGTATATATGTCTGACCAGGGATCCACCTTCTGGAGTGTACTGCCTTAACCCGAGGGAAACATTCAAATGCATGGCATTGTTGGACAATTGAGAATGTTGAAGAGATGACAGCCTGACTTGCAACTATTACTGCCAAAGCAGCCACCACAAATACTGGCCAAAACAGAAAATCTACAAAATGACAAACATTCTGTAATAAATTACAGAGACTCAAAAACGAATACTGCAGTCTCATCATAAAACATATGGCAGGACATTATTACCAGCTCAACTAGTTTTGCTTCATTTACTATTAAAGTTTCTTACATACAGTGACCCAAATGCTAAAAGGTAATGTTATTCCACTGAAGGCATATAGTATTCAGCACATACCAGCATGAAAAGTTAAGAAAACCAGATACAAGGATTGTCTGAGTGGTTCCTAAAAATTTGTTAAAAAGAGTACAAGACCACAAGGAAGGAACAATAATGAAAACTAACCCATTGGCTACTTGGTAGGCTTTAGCTCAAAACTTATCAACTAGTGTTAAGCTAAACCCATTGGCAATGTCTTTGATACAATGAAAACTAGAAGCAGGTACTGGGTCTACCAATTTGTTCACCAACAACTGTCATGCATTAAAAATAGTACAGTACAAGAAGTTCAATTTTTTTCTGTTCAGAATATAAGAAATTTCCCCAGTTTTTATCACAAATTCATGAGGAGCTTACATCCTAAATAATAGAAGTGACATTACTTAGATTGTTGCAATTAGCTGGCAACTTTTCCTAAGATCAATTACATTCTAGTTAGAGGTTGGGTTTCAGTTAGAAAAAGATAGTGATTATACTGACTAAATTTTCCAAAATCTATATGTCACACAGTCTAATCTATAGATCACTACAACAATATAGAACCTTAAGCAAGAGAGGATAGATATCACATTTTCAAAACAGGAAATCATAATACAATTATAATAATTAATAGAAATAGAATATGTAGGAGAAACCAAACTTAAGTTACTAGAACATAAGAAAAAGTTTGGGTTCATAAAAACATACTATGAAGAAAAATACACAGTAATACATCCATTCCAAATAGAATTTGGCACTAAAATATTTCTGTTAGATTAGAAAATCTCAAAGGTTTGAAGTTATCTATCAAAACTGTCCCTCATAAATTGGCTGACCATTGCCAGAGCTTGTATCTAATACTTGTCAGTGCTGGCATCAGTTCACAATGACCAATTTGGGATACAGGAAATAAAAAGATATTACTTCAAAGTTCATATATTACTAGGCTAGAAAATATTTAATCATTCAAAGAACCCCAAATTATCACCAGTTCATTATACTGCTACTTAGAAAGTCCATAGACATCTGAAACAATCAAATTGGCCAAATGAAACATAGAAGATTCACACAATAGCACTCACAGCATATTTTTCAATCTTCTGATGCAGATAACTTCATTCCATCTATTATTCTTAGCATTTACATTAACTGACCTGGAATAGAAGCATAAAAGCTTATAGGCACTGCAGATAAATTCTTTGAAAGAAAAGCAGCCTGCCCCATGTATTGAAGTACAAGACAAGGGTAAATAACACAAAATGCAACCTGCATGTTAACAAGGATACAATAATAGCAGTTACAACAATCATTTTCAAAAACAAAATTCTATCTAAAAGTTGTGTCATTCTGTTTAAAATGAGGAATCACAATTAGGGACTCAATTTATTTTGCCAAGGATCATGGATGAAGGTAAATTACGTGTCATACATTACCAAACAGGTAAATCAGTTCAAAGTTTGATTTCACATATTCCACTTTAGCCAGAGAGTTCTCAATAACAAATTAAGAATCACTTTCTAAATGTCATTGACCTATAGTCTAACAAACCATATACTCTTTCGCTTGTAATTCATGTGCATCATTATATATAAATATATTAAAACAAAGGTTTGACTTTTGTGATAATAATATATTAGTGTGTTAATACAAATTAGTATGTATCATTCATTCTTTGTGATAGCTTTCCATCTGAAGTTCAGTTCTTTCATAGCATAATATCATCAACTGTCTCATATAATAGGCACACAAGTCTAAAAAGTATATTACAACTAGGTACACATACTGACTAAAGGAAATTATCTTCACCCTTACAGAAACCTGCAGTAAAATAATGCTAATCATTCTTGGGTGTCTATTTGGAGGGTCAGTCATGAACAGAACATTGCCAGTTAACCATGAAGTCGAAAGCCAACTTAATAGTTATTGGCCACACATACCCTAACAGGTGCTTGTCGGTAGTACCCAAGGTCTGCAAACATAGCTTCAGTTCCTGAAGATGACAAGAGAAACAGAATGAATTTGACAAGAATAAGGCTTAAGCAGAACTTGAATTTTAAAAGAGATACAGACCTGTAACACACAGAAATACTCCTCCAAGATTAGTCCAACCATCTTTTCCTGTAAGCCTAAAGAACTTGTATATATAATATGGAGAAAGAGCCTGATATACTCTTGGATTCCACTTGACGACATTGTAAGTGCCAATCATGAAAATAGACAGTAACCATAGGATGATTATGGGAGGAAACGTGAATGCAACCTTGTAGGAGCCACGGTGTTGCAGAACAAAGAGTCCAATCAGTAGAACACAAGAAATAAGAGATACCATACCTGTGAAATGATATATATGTAAGTTTTGATAGCAAAATTGCATAATATTTTTCAAGGAAGAAATATAGGACCAGTACCATATATATATATATATACAGCAAGCATATCAAGTAAGAATTGTTCTCAATTGTTATCATAAGAACAAATCTTTAAAATGCAAGATTCAACCATACAGGGATGATCAAGATTAAAACTGAATAAAAGCAATCTTGAACATCCATGTATGATTGTATAGTCAAGATTTGTTGTTCCCTAGTAATTTTGCTTATGCTGAAGAACAATGAAAAGCAAGCATAATTCAACCTTTTCAGAAACAGCTTAATCAAGAAGTCTCTAGATAATGCATAACAAGTCACAATGCAGAACCTAATCGAGAGACCCATTACTTTCTTCTTCTTTTTTAATTAACCCATGCACCATATAATGAGCTTGGGGTATAAGAGGGGAAGTTATCTAGGTTAAGGACCTTAATAAAAGTCATCCTAATTAACAAGCACATTTTCTGTTCCATGATTTTATCTTACACTCTAAGTTACCTTATTTCTATATAGTCTGTATTAATTTATTAGTTCACTGATTTGATTCATTTAGATTATTTAAGCTTTGAGTTTGAGTATTAGATACTGTTTGGTGGAAGATTAGCATTTTTTCCACTTACTACTGTTTGTAATCTTTGCTTCAATTTTCAGCCCTTCAACAGATGAAAGAACTGCAAGATAAAATTCTTATCAGCAGAGATACAAGTAGAGCTAATACAATGGTAAACAAAAGTACATGGTAAAACAGCAATCAGATAAGTTGTCCCACCAGACACACTAACATATTTGTAAGGAGAAACAATGTCCCCTTACCTGAAATGGCAGGCATGAGCGCACCAACACAAATTACCATGCAAGCACCCAGTAAAACAAAAATAAGCAAAACAGTCTTTGTACTCTTGTGTTTCTCAATGAATTTTTTCAAAGGCGAGGGTGGTATATTTCTGTTTGAGGAACCAGGTTTGCGATATGTAGAAAGCTCCTCATCAGAAGCTTGATGATTAGGAAGCAAACAAAATTTTGCATTTCTGCAAAGGTGTGAATACAAAGCAACAATTCCTCCTGCAAAAGTTGAATGTATTAGCATTACCACACTCAATAGTTATAGTAAGGGGGGGAAAAAGAAGGATCTAATTAGACATAATAATAAACAAAAATTGCCCTTACCTTCACCATTATCATCTGCACTTAACATGATAATGGCATACTTCAACAAAGAAATAATTGAGAGAGTCCAAAAGATCAAAGAAAATGCACCAAATATTGCATCCTCATTTTGGACCTGTTTCAGTCTTCCAGAAAATATACTTTGGTAGACATAAAGAGGGGATAAACTCAAGTCACCAAACAGAAAGCCTAAACTCTGGTATGCCAAAAACAAAAGTGCTTTACATTGATATTTCCATTCCACCTGTTAATAAAATAAAATCATATATTATACATGTATATAACTCTTTAAGTTTAATAAAACAAACTTCTAGGTTAAAAAGGAAAGCCATGAACCAAAGAATAGACTATAGATGTATTCAATGCTTTTTTTTTTCCTATTTCCCTTTCTTCTGCAAAGGCATACAACCCCTGTAAGTTCCTCATTTACCATTTGATAAAAGAAAAAAAAAGTGCAGAAGACCACATGTATTATAGTATAAAAAGCCCGAGGTTTCTGTTCAGGAACAGTTTCAGCTTAATTTTCTAAGCTTCTACCAACATAGCATATGCTCACCACACTGTCCACACAACAACTCGCATTTATTTATTGGTTTCTGATGCAAAATATATTATATGCTGCCTATGATCGCCTCAATGCCTTGTAAATTTCCAAATTACACAGCAAAAGCCTATCGCGTTTCCAGACCAGTGATCCACGTTTACATAGACGATCGAGTTTGAAACAACGGATCTCATTTTCACTTCGCACATTCTCTTTTTACGGTAAAATTCGACAAAAATGATGCTTATTCAATAATTACTACATCACACATTCATTCATTGAGATTGTATCGATGCTATGGGAATCGAATCTGAAAAGACGAAAAACAAGCGCAGAAAGTTTCGGAAGCATTACAAAACGTGTATAATCTACTTTGTGATTAAGTTAGGGTTTGAATTGTGGGTAAAAAGAGTTGGTGATGGAGAAGAGGGGAAAACGTACCAAGGTTGATGCACCTCGTTCTCTACTCACATCTGAGCTCATAGCGAAGCCAGAACAAAACAGAGCAAGAGTTTTTGGCTTTGAGAGAGAGAGCGTTGTCGTTGCGCTCGTTTTTGGAAAGGAAAAATGGATTCCAACTGTATATTGGGACCACGAAATTGCCTCGAATGAACAACGTGTTTGATTATTTTATTATTTCCACCATATAATCAGCTCAGTTTTCCCATAGCAAAATATCGTTGTAGAAAGAGTTTAATTGGCTTATACGTTCAGTGTAAAATGTTATTAATGTACCCAAAAAAAAAAGAGTGTAAAATGTTAATTAATCAAAAATTATCTTTGGTAACACATTGGTTATCACTGAACATGGGTTAAGGGAAACAATTAATAATTATTTTACGTTATTTTTAACGTAATTTTACATTAACAGTAGATTTTTATTTTTTATTTTTTTGTATTAAGGAGGGCTAGCGCCCAAAGAAATAGATCTTGGATGTTGAAGCACTTTGTTATGTCACAAATTAGGTTTAGGTCCAATCCATATAATAACCCAACTTGGACCAAGTGTCATATTCGTCCAAAATTACAAGTGTTGACCGATGTCAACATTAAAAACAAGAGTTTTAACATACACCTATAAATAATAAATTACATCTCTTCTTGAAATAGAGTTATCTCTCACTACACCAAGATAAAAACTATTATTTATGAGAGGCCTTAGGCCTCATGCCTAAGAAATTTAGTTCACCTTAAACTCTTATAAATACCAAAATTATTACCTTAGTATGTAAGCATTTAATATACATTATCATTCTAATGAAATTCTTACTAAGTTAAGCCTCAAAGTGTTTTTTGTAGATATTTACTTATTTTTCATGGTCTTTCAACCTTATTGAATAACCAACTGAATTTAGAAGATCTCAAGCCTCACTTAATCCACTTGGAGCATACCAGTCAACATCTACCATAACCCGATCTTAGTCAATTGTCCACCTCAAATACATCAGTTTAGTCCATCTCAAACAGATTAATATAACCTTAAAATATTAATTATAAAAACTAACAAATTTGTCATACAAAACAACACATGGTTTGATGACAATAAAAACACTTTTATACTGAGCATGTATCATTTATTCTTGTACAAAATGCTATCACAAATTTCAACAAACGAAATTCGGCAACATTTCGTAATTGCATTTTAATACCTAAGGCCCCGTTTAGGGTGGTTGTGAGTTTTTGGTTTTGGTTTTGGTTTTCAAATGCAATTTTCGAAACAAAACGCGTTTAACTAAAATAAAGTTGAAATGGTTTTTAACTCAATTTCAAAATACTTTTACATTCATTTTCAAAACCAAGAAAAAAGAGTTTGTGAATTTGGTTTTTGGTTTTTTAAAAAAATACACATCATCATATTTGACAATAGTCTTTCTTGCCTCCACAACCACAACCATCGCCATTGTCACCATTACTGTCACCGTCACCACTATTGTTGCTGCCATCTCGCAACCACCATTACCACCACCACCACCGCTACCACCACTACCACCACCACTACTGACACCGCCATCACCATCACTGCTGCCATAACTACCACGACCACTGGTATCACCACCATCATCACTACTGCCACAACTACCATGACCACCAACATCGCCTCCATCACCACAAGCTTCATCACTATTACCATCGTTACCACCACCACGATGACCACGATCACGACTACCAGCGCTGCTGCCACCACCATAAGCAATGTCACCACCATCACCAGTGGCACCGCCACGATCACCATCGGTACCACCACAACCATTGCCGTTGGCACCATCACCGTTGGTATTACCACCGCCACCACTATCATTGTTGTTGTCACCACTACCACTGTCATTACCACACAAACATATTCTTAAACTAATTTTAACATAATAAGAAATTTCAAAGTGAGTTTATTTTGAAACCAAAAATTAAAAAAAAAAAACTAAAACTAATTTTTAAAAACTAAAAAAGTGTTGTAGTTTTTCAAATTTTCAAAACTCACAACCAAAAACCATCCCAAATGGGCCTTAAAATATTTCTAAAGAGTTTGTTACGTGAAAGATTGGATAATTTTCTTAATAAAAAAATTACTCCCATAAGAATCTAATATTTAAAGGTTGATCCAAATCTTGCGGGTCATTGTTGAATGCATGCTATTTTTTTCATGTTGTAATTTTGTAGTTTTTTTGTAGCATTTTTATGTCATTAGGAATTGAATGGCTTTTCCTTCTCCCCTGTTGCCTTCTATTAGCATTTTTTCTTAACATATTAATCCTAGGCCTAACTGAATCATGATGCACAAGCATCTGCACCATCCGTGGAATTTGTATAAAATGCATTATGACATTGGTATGGTATCGCCGAATATGCATGTACCTTCCCATTTTATATTCGTTCGTTTTTGACACGCGAATTTAACGGTAGCCTTGTGGCAGGGGATGACAGCCTGGCGAACCCTTCAAGGTTGCTAAAACGACAAAGTACGTTCTATTATTGAAAATGCTAAATTGCTAATACCAGTTGGTACTTCGGACACAATATTGTTCAAAGATAATCTATTTGAAAAACTTTTAGAATCAATTTTTTCCTACATATTTTAATATAAAATTCATAATTAAGACAAATTTAAATATATACTTTTTTATAATTACCGTAATTAGAGTCTTTGCTCTCCAGTGGGACCTCGAAGTATCTCAACAAACTTTTGTCCTTTGGGCTGGCTATGAGATTAATCTTTGGTCTGAGACTTAGTCACACTTAAAGTTTTATGTCTTTCTCCAAAAATGTATTATGTGGAAATCAAACTTAAGTCCAGGACTTAGTCACACTTAAATATATACTTTAATTATATTTATCAATTTAAAATTAATTGGCTTAATTACACCTTGTGCCACCCAACTTTCATCATTTTGCAAATTTTGCCACCACATTTTTTTTCTCGCATTTTTCTACCCTATTTTTGTAATCTTGCAAATTTTGCCCAATTGTCAACTGTCCGTTAAATGACAAACAGAATGACGACGTGTCAGTGATGAGTTGACATTAAACATCTACTTCAACATTTTTTTTTTAAATGTTTTTCTAAAAAAATAAAATTCTTTGGAAAAAAAATTCCTAAAAGCTATGTGAAGCATAGACTCGTATTTTTTTTCAAACAATTATTATTTTAATAGAAAAATATTTGTTTCAAAAAAAAAAAAGTTGGCATGGATGTTTAATACCAACTCATCACTCACACATCATCATTCTATTTGTCATTTAACTGACAGTTGACAGTCGGCAAAATTCGCAAGATTACAAAAATAGGGTGGTAAAATGCGAGAAAAAGAAGTGGTGGCAAAATCTACAAAATGATAATATTTGGGTAACACAAAGTGCAATTAAGCCAAATTAATTTTATTAAATTATAAATCGATCGGGTTGCAAGTAAAATGAAACTGTACCTTCCTCAAGAGTAAGGGGTATTCATAAACTGATCCAATCTAATGAAAACTGAAAAAATCGATCCAAAAAACTAAAAATCGAATAAACTGAAAAAATCGAAAATTGAAAAAACCAAAATTTTTTATTAGATTGGATCGGATTTCTGATTTTGACTTTGAAAACCAATCTAATCCAATCCAAACCGAACTTATACATGCATATATATTTTCACTTGTAATTTTCTAATATCACTCGTGTTTGTGTTTTTATTTCTTATATTTTTGTAAAATTATCACATAAATTATACTTGTTTATAAAAAATATATTTATTTAAAGATAGTTTTTTAGTAACTAGTTAAGTAAAGATACATAAATATAATCATCAAGTCGTGTAAATTTATTTTTAATAATATATATTTGAAGAGTTATACTAATATTAGTTATATAGTGACTCATTAATGAAATATTTGATATTTTAAATTATTTTTTAATATATTTATTATATATCATATTATTTATTTAATACTTTTTAAAAAATAGTACGATTAAAACCAAAAACCGATCCAATCTAAATCGTTTTACATTGGATCGGATTGGATTTAAATTTTAAACCAAACCAATTGGACGGTGAATTAACAAAATCAAAGTGATTGGATCAGATGGTTTTTCTCTTCAAAATTGATCCAATCCAATCCGCAAACACCCTTACTCAGGAGTGGGATAGGACCAATAGATTGGTCTTTGTAAATTTGATTTTACATGACGTTAATTTTGTAAAATAAATTTTAAGGTAAAGTAAGTTACGTTTTGAAATTTTATTTCAAATTAAAACTATAATAAAATATAATATAAATTTATTAACATAATGTAAAAATATATCTTTTGACCTTTAGTGAAATATATATTTAAAAGTAAAAAATAAAATTTAGTTTAAAACAATTAAGAAAAAACTCCACAATGTACATTTTCATTTTTGAAACATGAATTTAAGGGATTATTTATTTTAATAATCATAAAAAAATTATTTATTCAAATACTCATTCCGAAATATTTACCCAAATACTCATCTTTTTAAATAAGGTTAAATATGTTTTTGGTTCTCCAAAAATATGTCAAAATTGGTTTTAGTTCCAGAAAAAAAAATCTTGAATAAAGTCTCTCAACTATTAAAAATATCCTAATTAGATCCCTGTGCTAAACTCTGTTTAACTTTTCTATTAAATAAAGGTCACATCAACTTTCAAGTAAAGTATTTTATTACCTAAAGTACCCAGTGATAATTTTTAATAAAGAATTATGTAATTACTTTTGTTTTAGGATAAAAAAAATTGTGGTTTAGGATTAAACATGTAATAATTTTATTCAAAAGTATGTTACTAATCTAACCTAGACATAACAGTTGACATAAGCAGCTACATTAGTAAATTAATGGTAACTATGATGCTAATGTGGTCATTATTTAACAAAAAAGCTAAACTGAATTTAGTACAGGGATATAATTAGGGTATTTTTAATATTTGAGGGACTTTATTCAAGGAAAAAAATTTCTGAGGACTAAAACTAATTTTGTCATTTTTTTTGAGAACCAAAAACATATTTAACCTTTTAAATGTATTAAGAAATATGCATTTCAAATTCAGATTTGTGTGTGTGTTAAATTTAATTTAATTTAAAACAATTAAGAAAAAAACTCCACATTGTTTTAAATTTAATTTAATTTAACACACACAATCTGAATTTGAAATGCAGATTTCTTAATATATTTAAAAAGATGAGTATTTGGGAAAAAAACTCTACAAAGACCAATATGTCGTTGGTCCTAATGGAATTGGCTCGGATCCTTTAAACAAGGTATCAGGTTTGAAACTTGTGGATGGAAAAAATGTGGTTGGGAAGGAAGACCCCACTCAAGGTGATCAACCTGGTTTCCTAGCTAAGATTAGTTATTGGCAAAGCCGATGGTTATTTCGCACCAATAACATGATGACTCAAAGAAAACTCCACAAAGTACATCCTTATTTCTGAAAGATGAATTTAAGGGGATTTTTTATTCTCATAATCATAGAAAAAATTATTTAACCAAATACTTATCCCAAAATATTTACCCAAATACTCAATTTTTAAATCTATTAAGAAATTTGCATTTCAAATTCAAATTGTGTGTGTGTGTGTGAATTTGAGTTTGAATCTCATATTTCCTAACATGTAGTTTTTTTTTTAATTGTTAATTGATATAATGGATAATTTAAATAATTATTTTAAATAATTAATGTAAATAATTTATTTATTTAAATAATTAAATTTTTATTTAACAATTAATTATTGTATGGTTTAAAATGTGTTAGAATTAGGGTTTTGTATTGAAATGATGCATTTTAAGTGTAAAAAAAAAGGATTAAATTGTATTATAAAAAGCCTAAAAATTTAATATCTTGATTAAATTTTTATATTTATAAATAATACAACAAAATTAATATTGAATGGACACATATCAAAATTGCAAATACTACATCAAAATTAATCTCCTAAATGATGACCAGTCTCACATCATGGAGGACGCTTGTTATGTCTAGGTTAACGATGTTGTCTTGTTGTTGATGTTCTTGATCACCGATTGGTGGCTCATCTTAGTTACACATTCTCATCCTATTGCAACATATATAATGTTAAAGAACTAGCTATAGCATGGTAAAGAAATGATGGAACTTCAAAGGAATACAGATTTTGCAAATAAGCATTAATCAACTTTGGAATTCTAACATTTACACTACAAATATTACTAATAAAATCATTTCCACTGGATGCGAAGGAGTGACTATAAACGTCAAAATGGTTTGGACCATCTTGTTATGGAGTGTAAGCAAATGAGTGTCGAGGCAATTTCATAATCTCGGCAATTAGAGGAGTGGATTGTTTATGTGCAAAACGTGGTTTATGTCGTTGTCTAGGTGATTGTACACTACATTTGTAGAGTGACTAACATTCGGATTATGTCCACCTCGTGCATCTTATAATTGTTGTACCAATGAAATGTAAGGTATTTAATTGTTAAAAAACCATGTCATCTATTTGGCATTTGGGACCACATGTAGGGGTGGCAAAGCGGGTTCGACCCGTCAGGTCGACCCGCCTGACCTGTCATTTTTGGCGGGGCAAGTAAGTCAGTAAAAGCTGCCAACCCGGTTGGCCAACTCGCGGGTAGGGCGAGTCAACCCGCTACCCACCACATTTAAAAAAAAAAATTCCCTTTCTTAGTTATTGTACCAAAGACATTAATAAAAAAAAAGTAAAAGATGCTCTACACATACTACTCCACATTCGCAATGTTATCCTAAAAAATATAATGACAACAATGACACATGCATTTGGGGTTAGTTCTACTTGTAATTAAATACAATTCAATGTTATACTAAAAAATATAATCCCTCATACTTTTGAATGAGATGTGTTATTTATTTTCAAGTGAATTATTTTTATAACTTTTGAATAAAAAAATATCATTCCTCTTTCATATATTTAATGTATATTAAAATAATAATAAAATTATATGTCAAACAATCAAAGATTTAAAGTGATATAATAGTGTATTAAAATAAAAATTATTTAATCCAATTCAATTAAATGATAACAAAAAAACTTTAAATTTAAATGAGTTTTTTTTTTAAAAAAAAAGTGGGGTGGGTCAGCTTACCAACTCACATTTTTAAACTCGCCAACCCATTTTTAGCTAGTCGACCCGCCAACCCGCCTTTTGTACAATCCACCGACCCACTTATTATTCTTTGGCGAGCCAACTCACCAACCCACTACTAAGCAAGGAGGGTTCAACGCTTCAACCCAATTCTCGTAGGCGGGTCAACCCACCCTGCCCTGCTTTTGGTTGGTCAATGGCAGGGCGCGTTGACCTACTTTGCCACCTTTAACCACATGACCCTAAACAAGTGTCCTTATCAAGATGTTATGTTGTCATTTCCCCCAAATTTGTATCCATTTTGCATGCTTTTAGACCCAATCCTTGTAATGATTGTCCCGCATGTCAATGTTGTGGACATCATCTAGATCTTGCAGTGGTTTTGATGGATGTTGTACTAATCCAAATTGTAGTTTACCCTATTTGTTTGATGTCACTCTATAACTAAGAAACAAATAAAAACAGTACATGCATGCCACATCCATCCATTCTAGAATGCATCTTGTGGTAAGTACATTGTCAAATCTTTGTATGGTATTCATAAAAGCTAGAAAAAAAAAAGAGGTTAGTGACAGTACATGATATACAAAGTATAAGTAACTATATATTTTGATGAGATTTCCAACCTAGTCAATTTGCATGTGATCTATACCTGATTTGTACTTGAAAACATCACCATGAAGAACTCCAGTATATAACAGCCCCAGACCATGCCATCCAGTAAAAGTCATGTATACATAAGTGTAATTTGTATTGCATAATAAAACGACAATATATAAATAGATTTATTCCTAAATTTTTCGTATACCAATGTGCAAATGAGTATGTTGGGTTATGGTTGACCCATGGTGCAATGAACGGCAAGCAATACAATGCCCAAGATTATAACATACTTGTGCATCCACCCATAGTGCATGCATATGTTGTTGTTGCATGACACATTTTTCTGTATAGAAATGTTAAACATGTCGAACCCCAACTAAAGCATTCAGCACGCTCGAGATTTACTAGTAAAGGTAGATACATCAGGTGACTCCTGCTACTTAATTTGTCAGGTATCAAGACCCCTATCTAGCATAAAATGTATGCTCTACAACATGCATGTATCTGCATTTAGGTTATTCAGGAGAAAGGGTGGCAAATGTGTCTTGTAACCATTTAATTTTGATGGTTGAGCCTTTTATCTGATCTTAAGGAGGAACCAGATTCAAATGTGTCACACATTTCTTCCTAATCGCAAAAAGTCATTTCAGTCACAAGTGGCCATTCTCCAATAATCCTAATTGGAGTGCAACATCTTCCAGAGTAATTCACCACATGGAAGGATAAGCATGTGTGTTTTAGATCTCCACTTTTCTACCAAAGCAATTACCAGCGCATAGCTAATCCTTACATGCTTTATTTTGGCAACATGAGAAAACTAATTTGCTCTAACAAAGGAACAATCAATGGATGTGGCTCAGGCAAGGTATGGAGCTGGGATTGGATCTAAGTTGGGTTCTGCAAATAAAAGTTGAAGTAATTAGTACAACAAGATGAATGAGGAATAGACATAGTGGATGTAAAAAGACATGAGTTTAACTTACAATAATGCTAATGCATGATGACTTGTGTTGTGATTGTAACCTTAGCAACGGTAAAGCATCCATGGAGATATTATGATATGTGAAGTTTTGGAATCAAGTTTATTAAAGGATCGATTCAAACTTCAGTGAAGTGAGGTATAGATATGTGATATTGTGATATGTGAGATAGAAAGGCTATCTATTTATATAACTCACCATAGGGTTGATAAAACAACTAGGATTAAACTACTTCAATGAATGGCTAGGATTACATTGCTTGATGCGAATAGTGGTCGAAGTAATGTGTATAGTGACGTTTTGACGCACACAATGAGATTCCTAACTCGAAGTGATTCATGACGTGAATAGTTAGAATCCTGGCGCAAACAATGAGAATCCTAACACAAACAATGAGATTCCTGACATAAACAATGACGTTATGAGACAAGCAATGCCATAGATGATACTCGAGCAAAGGCCAACTCTTACCATGTTTGTAGTTTCATATAGAAATATAGTGAATTCCTAGTAGAGGAGTTGTGTAACCCACAAGAAGGACGACCTACAAGGAAGTTCAATGTTAACTTAAATACAATGTGGTGTGACTGTGGAAAATTTCAAAGCATTGCACATCCCTTACTCACATGTTATTGTTGTGTGTTCAAATGTACATGTCAATTACATGCAACTTATTCTTTTTGTGTACACGTTGCAAAACGTGTTCACCATTTACAATGAACAATTTAATGTATATTAAATGAAGGTTATTGGCCAAATTATGATGGAGATGTTTTGTACCATAATCCAAAAATGTGGAAAGCTCCAAAAGGTCATCCTAAATCTTTCCCCATTCGTACTAAGATGAACCTTGGGAAAAAAGGTGATCCCAAAAGATGTGGACTATGTCAAAATTAGGGGCATAGTAAGAAAAATTGTCCTTATCATGCTAGTACTTAGTGCATTTGTATAATATTTTACATTGATATAATACAATTTAATCATTTATTTTACACTAATAATGCATCATTTTAACCAAAATTCCTAATTCTAACACATTTTAAACCAAATTAACTAATTATTTGAATAAAAGATTAATTGTAACACGTTTAATTACTTAAATTAATATTTAAATCAATTATTTAAATCAACCATAAAATCAATTAACAAATTAAATTTAAAAGAAAAACAATAACTACACGTTTGGAAATCTGAGATTCAAACTCTTCCCTTCTACACACACAAACACAGCAAATTTTTTAATAGAGTTAAAAAGATGAGTATTTGAATAAATGTTTTGAGGATGAGTATTTGGGTAAATAATTTTTTAATGATTATTAAAATAAAAAACTCTCCAAACATGGATAACTGTTTATTGAGATTTGAAAGGAATTACACTGTTATCAAATTACAAATTATTGTGTATAAAAAGTTTAACTGGATTTTACAATAATTACTTATAAAATTTTATATTAATAATATATTAAAATCAAACTCTTATAATAATACATTGGCATATGATTCCACGATAGTATACATAATAATTAAAAGCAAATTAAACTAATTTGCCAGTTGTGCAGTTTATCCCGTTCATTGGCAGCTTTAGCTCTAACTAATCGAGCTACACCTAACATTCGACAACAAATAGGGAGAAAGAAAAAAGTGAAACAAGCTTAAACAAATCAATAAATTATTCAATAACAATTGGTGACTCATCAATTAATTTACCATTAATCAATTTTATTGACCTCTTGACTTTTATTATAATTATTTTGTTATGAGAAAATCTTGATTCTTGACTTTATTTCACTTTTCAAAGACTGATGTTGGAACACTTCACCAGGGCTACACAAGTTCGCAAATAGCACAGAAAAGCCAGCTGCACTTGGAGACTACATAGCAGATCACGAGTTTATCACAGTACAGAAACTGTTTCGCATTGTCTCGTTATGTTCCCCTGTACCGCTGCAGCAGGAATATGCACATCCATATTCTCACGCTGCATGTCATGATTCACATATTGGTGAATTAAGGAACGATCAATTTAATTACAAAGTTAACACTCAGTATAAAGTATAAACCAAGAGACAAACTGAATAAAATCTAACTTTTTTTTTTTCTCACTGGAGAAAAAAGGTTGATCTGTTTTTTCTTTTATTTGTACACAGTAGAATACACATTCATGTCTGCTCAAGCAGTAGAAACAAAGCTCGTCCAACTAGACCCGCAAATATCATGTCAGTGCCCAATCAAATAGCAGGCCATAATACTAAAACGTGTACAGACTCTGAACCCAACAAAGCAGGCAATTATGCAGAGCTTATTTGCGACGTCTGTGGGTTATGTCTGGGTTGCCTTTCCTCATCATTGCTACAAACTCATCATAGTTAATTCTTCCATCCTGCAAGAAATTTGAGAATTAATATTGCAAAGGATAATTAAACAACACTATAAACATCTATAATTTGGTAATAGGATAACCAACAATGAGAACAAGGATGTGGCCTCTGTGAGATAATACAAAAATTCTAGACCTGCTCTATTTACTTTATGAAAGAAGAAAGCAGCATTGCCCAACAATATAATTACAGCATTTTCACGAATGACATTATCGTTACATGTGATTATGATAAAAAAATATAGAGAGATATAAAGGAAGGAAAAAAAAGGTAAAAAGAAAGTAACTAGTAACTACATTGTCTGTATCAACTTCGGCAATGATCTCCTTTATTGTTTTCTCATCACCCATATTATACTTCTTAAGGGCAGATTCCAACTCTTCCATTGTGATGTACCTAAACGGAAGCAACAAGAAGAAAACCAACACAAATCAACATTTAAGGTGATAATGTTGCTAAACTATAAATTATGAATGAAAAATAAATGAGATTACCCGCTCTTATCATTGTCAAAATATTCAAAGGCTTTATAAAGGTGATCCTCTCTTTCCATTCTATTCATGTGCATGGTGGCAGTTATAAATTCAATGTAATCAATGGTTCCATTTCCATCTACATCAGCCTGAGAACCAAATAATTACGATCATATAGTTTATGAAAAACCATTATTAAAATCAAGAGAGGTGGCAAACTAGTAATCACAATATCATTTAGCCATAAAGATACTATCCATCTTAGCATCTCCTTTCTCAGCAATCGTTACACCCACAGCACATTGATGCATTAAGCATTGAGTTGTTTATAAGTGCAAAACAAAGGCTTGGATGCTTATGATTATCAGCAAGACAGGAGATGAGAATGCAAAGAAAGAGCTAAACTGTATATATGGCATATACAAGGGCTCAGAGAGATACTTAGCTATGGGAAGCAAGGCTCCAGTACTTTAGCATCAAGTTCATCACAAGTGCAAACCTAGGTTTTGGATACAGATAATTATAACCAAGATAGTATGAGATTGCACAGAATGAGTTTAACGGCATTTGACACACCAGAGACATAGCTATGGGGAGCCAAGCACCAGTAGTTTAGTGATGCAGCCCCAAGGCCCAAGATCACTAAGGTAGTAAGGAGTATGTAAATATGTAATGAGAGGCAAAAGGTGCAAAGCACCTGATCAGTTTTGGGGTGAGAGAGAACTAACTGCCAACCTAGCAGCAGATCATTGGGGGAGTATGTGTGGATTTGTTGTAAAGAGAGAGAGAATATAAGCTAGAGAAAGGTATGCAGAAGGTAGGCTGAAATTAGGCTTGGCCTGGGAGAGACTAGACACTATCAAAACTGTCCAGGAGTCTTGTTCATTTCTCTACCATTGTACGCAGAATATGCCAGGATCTGAATTCCCTTGATTCAGACCTGTTGCTGGAATACAAAATAAGCCATGGACACAGAGATACAAAAGTCTGAAAAGTGAAAATTGTAGTGGAGCACTAGTGGGTATATGTCAGATCATGTTCCAACAGTTTTCAGTTGCAATTGTCTCCAGGAATGAACATACTGATCAGATAACAATTTCATACAACATATTATCTGCTATGCGACCAGATTTTGTGCAGTGTCTAAAGCTCAGTGTTTCAGGTCAAAATTTAGAAACAGGATGAAATATTATGTAAACTTCAAACATTCTCAATAGTTATCAGCAAATGGAGAGCAAATCTTCTAGAAGAACCGCTAGGCAAAGGTACAACCAAAGAAGAGAACAATATCCTTACCGCTTCCATCAACTGCCTTACTTCAGACTCAGAAAGTTTACTACCCAGTTTTGGGAGACCAGCTTTCAACTCTTCAAATGTGATTGTTCCACTGTTATCTGTATCCATGGATTTGAACATTTCCTTCAAGCCAATAATTTCTTCTTCGGAAAGGTTTTCAGCAATGACCTGCAATAAAATAAATTAATAAAATACTTTTCATAAGTCATTTACTCTGGATAGTGGATACCGAGGCTGTGCATGAAACCAAATCCTTCAGGCCAGATTTATCTTATTGCAAAACTAAATAATCTACTGCTTCCATTGCACTTGAATGGATAGACTGGCAAATGAGGAAACAGATTCACTAGTAGCCAAAGTATTAGTTTAATAGAAACAAAAGCATATATCCTTTGATCTAGTCAGCTATGAATGCCTTCTCCATATCTATTCATTTCTATGGATTTTCAATTAACATATAATACTTTAATCCTAAAAGATTTCAATATAGTGCAGTTTGTAGATATTTTACCAAAAGCTTGATTATGATGTTCATGATGAGAACATCAACAAAAACAATGATAAAAGATAATTTACCTTCAGGGCTACTTTTTTTAGCTTGTTCATTGCCCGGAATTGTTTCATTCTGGTTAAAACAGCAATATCAAGAGGCTTATCAGATGCATCTCCATCCACTCTCATCCAGGGATGATCTGCACCATATAATATATAACATATTATGTTATGACTGGTTAATTCAAATAAGTAAATTACCAAGCGAGTTATAGTTTAAATGTTCTTATGATGTGTTGGTGCTTGAGAAAAAGTGGCAATCACTTGGAAAGCAAAATATTAATCACAGAGTAAACTCCTGCATACTACTCTTTTAAGTGCAAAGTTATCATATAACAAAGGGGTGTAACGAGGGACAAAACAAGAGCACATTATACATGAGGCAAGAAGAAAATCAAAAGTTCAGGAATTAGTAAAAAGAATAGTTGGGTCCTAACCTTCATTTCTTTTCTTTTTTCCTTTTTCTTGGGAGGGGGTTGAAGTGTTTTAGATGTGACAATTATTTTTCATTCCCTTTCTTTTGACTGAATGAATCACACTATTCCAATAGTCCCATGTCCTTAACAATATCACAGATCTATCAAATGACAACTATTTCGAATATCCATATCCTATTTCTTGCTGATTATCTCAGCTTCACTGAACCAGTGTTATCCATCCTACAGGTTCAGAACCTCTCTAGGAGGGTAAACAATACCAGACTCTTTTCCTCAGTGTCAGCATGCTTAAAATAAACTAAAAATCACATTTGGCATAAAAATAAAACAATTTATGTTCATGAGTAGAGTTTAACTTACTAAGTACTTCAACTGCTGAAAGCCGATCTTTAGGGTCAGGTCTTAGCATCTTCTTGACCAGATCTTTCGCACTACTTGATACGGAAGGCCAAGGATCTGATGCGAAATCAATATGTCCACGAAGAATAGCATCAAAGATACCCTGTTCATTTTCTTCACATAAAAGATTCAAAAACAAAGTGAAAAACATTGGAAAGGTTCAAAAGTGTGTATATCAAGGTACAAGAAAAACTAACTTTCATAGTAAAGCACCAACATAATCCTACTGACGCTAAAAACAAAGCAGAAGGTTCAACCAATTGTTATAGATGTTATAAAAGGATAAAGCCATTCGCATGTCTTGACCTAATAACCTAAGCTTTCTGGATAGTTAATTCATAACACCGATAAACAAGTTTAAGAGTTACAACCATTAACATCATAAATTCCATGCAAGATATATCTCATCAACTATGTCGCATTGATACGAGTGCAGTAACAGCATGTGATATGGATACAGGTATCTGATATGACTATCTCATCAACTATGTTGCATTGATATGAGCACAGTAACAACATGTGATATAGATACAGTTATATGATATGACAATCTTTAAAATTGAAAGTTCAGGTACGTTAACATATTTTTTTAAACACATAAATTTCAAAACATAATATAAATAGATTAAACCACTGTAGATTGTTATGAAAACATTTATATTAATAAACTCATATCTCACCAGTAAGGAAGAATGGATTTGATTGGATAGAAAGGAAGAGGATCCCGAATTTTAACTAAAAAACTATCATTCTTTTTCAACAAGAAAATGATCTAGTTAGTAGATAAGATAAATCTAGCCATAACTCAAACCATACCTACTCTGCCCATTTTAAAAAATAAAAAATAAAAACAATTGATAATGTCTGTGGACCATGTGTCTATGGTCTCAGCTAATATCCATGTGATACATAGCCAAGTTTTTCAATTTACGAGAAAGAATTAATAAAACTTACTATGTGTTACCTAGAAATTATCTAGAACCATGGATACATGGTAGAACCATGGATACATGGTAGTCCCATGTCATACAATAATTTCTCGTACATATTTGGCATGGTTTCAACTCACGAAATGAGTTTCCCAGCTTATCAACATTCAAAAATAAAACTGAGGCTCTAAACATTGATTAAAAGGGAAGGAATTCTACCTGCCCAGAAAGGCGGAACACCAGAAAGCAGAATGTACAATATAACCCCGGCACTCCAAATATCAGCTTCAGGCCCATAACTTCTTCTCAGCACCTCAGGAGCAACATAGTAAGCACTCCCAACAAGGTCCCTAAACACATCTCCTGTTCTCAAAACCCAACTCCCCAAGTCAACGAAATGCAACAACAGGCCAACATTTGTTATAGGAAAAAAAAATAAAAGCATCTTGTTTGGATAAATTTTTCCATAAATATTTATAAAAGAAGCAAAATAAATTAAATTTCTCGTAAATTAATATCAACTTATGCATTATCAACTTTTAGAGAAATTAGATGAAAAAGTTTATATAAAAGTTAAGTATATAAATTGATTTTAAGTTGCAGAAAAAACTCAATTTATTTTATCTTCTTATTTTCTTTTCTTATAAATACTTATGAAAAAATTTATCTAAAAAAGTTTAAAATGAATTAAGCCTCAATACATAAACTAATATATACAAATTCTTTATTTAACTTTTCTAAAAAACTGATTTTAATACATAAGCTAATTTTAATTTAGAGTAAATTATATTGATACTCTCTAAAATTTTTTGAGATTGCACAAATTTTTCCTGTTTTTTTAACGTTTACAACGAGGTACACAGTATAATATTTTTTAAACAATCAGAGAGTTAATGTAATATATAAGAAATATCAGTATAATATTTTTCAAATAATTAAGGAAGGTTAGTGTAGGGTCAAAAAAAAAAAGAGATATCAGGTGAAATTCAACGAAACCTTAAGAAGTGCCGGTGTAATTTTCTCTTTAATCTATAGAAGAAATTCATTTTATTTTCCCCTCTTATTTTCTTCTTCTCCTGTGCTTGCTTATTGCTTAATTTATTTTAACTTTTTTATTTTTCTCTCCTCTACATACTTATTCAAAAGTTTACCCAAACACCACCTAACACAAGTAGAATCACTCACGACCACAGCGAGTGACCAACTAACCTGGCTTAAAAAATACGGAGAGACCAAAATCCGTGGCCTTGAGGGGGGAAGCATCGTCGTTGCTGAGCAACAAGAAATTCTCAGGCTTCAAATCCCTATGCGTGACGCCCATGGAGTGGCAGTTATGGACGACGGTGACGATCTGGCGGCAGGAGTTGGCGGCGGCGCGCTCGGAGTAGTGTCCCTTGGCGATGATGCGGTCGAAGAGCTCGCCGCCGGCGCAGAGCTCCATGACGAGGTTGACGGAGTGGCGGTCCTCGTAGGCGCCCTTGAGCTCCACGATGTTGCGGTGGCCGGTGAGGTGGTGCATGATCTGAACCTCGCGGCGAATGTCGTCGATGTCGTCCGGTTCACGAGCTTGCGCGTGGCGATTGACTTGCACGCGAACTGCTCCTTCGTCGCCTTGTGGGTCACCAGGTACGTCACGCCGAACTGGCCCCGGCCCAGCTCGCGCCCGAAGATATAAGTGGACCGCACGTCCTCCATGGGCCGGCCCAGCACGAGGCCCAAGGTGGAGGAGGACGGCGGGGGAGGGGGTGAGGGGGAAGGGATGGAGTTCGGAGGGAGGACGGTGATGCCGTTGTGGCGGGGAGGGTCGTCGGAGTAAGTGGTGGCGCCGCCTCCGCCGCTGCTGCAGTTGCCCATGGATTAAGGTCAATGAGGAGAACGGTGGTCGGTGGAAGAGGTTGTACGGTCCGAACAAGACGAAGGGTGTCGGGTCTTAAAACAAGGTGGCCGGCACAAGGACTAAAATGGACTTTACTGCGTAATTATTAATTAACGGACTTCGATCTTGATTAAGATATAAAAAAAAAGTAAAAGATAATTAGATTTTATTTTTGGTGTCATATCATATTTGACATGTAAAAAATATCTATAATGACTATTATAATTAGAGAAAATAGAGTATACACCAATAATATAAAGTAGTTTTACACTATCATTCAATCACAACCTATCATATATAGTAACTTGGTAAGTTTGTTGATTTTTATAATAATTATCTTAAAAATTATATCAACGATAATTATTGATTGATTGATAATATAAAACTTTTTATACTAATAATGTATAATCATTAAACTCTTACAACTAATTAGATTTAGTTTTTATACATACAAGACATATTCATATTCTCAGACAGTTCTATACTAGTCGGACCGTATTATCATACATGATAAAAAAAATTCTAAATATTTAACATAATTATATATTCAAAACTCAAACTCAATATTATTAATCAAGCTAAATAATCTTGTATCAGTTAATTTATGAGTTAAGTGATAATTAAATTTGGTTTAAAAGTCAATGAGTATAAAAATACTATTTTTTACTTTAGCGATTTTATATAATAATCTATAAATAAATAATACATGCACTAACTATATAAAATCTGTTAGTTATACCAAAAATGTTTTATAATTAATTGATAGCGTAAAAAATTTTATACTAACATTACATCTTTATATATTCATAATATATTAAGTTAAAACAAATGTTATTTTATTTATTTATTTTGAATATAAATTCATTTCAAAAAGTCTCATTAATAAATAACTACCCAAAATCCCTTTTTTAAGAAGTTCCGTCTCTTTATACCAAAAAAAAGAAGAAGTTCCGTCTCTAATATTTAGTTTATGAAAATATTTTTTATTTTCATCAATAATTATAAAATTATGATTTTATTTTAATTATGCTTTTATTTTAAAAAAATATAGATAAACATTGAAATTAAAATTTTATATTTTTTGATAAAATAAAAATTGACTTTTAAATTAAATTACCCTAATTTTCTTGAAATAAAAAGTGGAAAGCGCTACTGCAATTTTTAACATTTTAAACAAATTTCTAGAGTTACAAGAAAACAAAACAAATAGAGAAGTAACACTTTTTTGTCTTAATTTTCTCATTCTTGGAAGTTATATATTTAAACTTATATTAATAATTAAAAAAATACATGAGCTCGAAGAATTTGTAAAGAAGGTGAAAAGGTGATAGTTTGATTGGCGAAGCCTGGTTCTTACATTTAATTTTTTGGAGGTGACGTTCGAGATTTCGTATAAAAAACTTATGTTTGATTGTTATTTTTTAGACATAAATTTATTTTTAAAAGTTGTGTTTAATTAAAATTAAAAAAAATAATTTTTTGTGTTAGGATGAGAAAATTATATTATAAACTTCTTTTTACGATAAAACTTTGTAAACATTAGTCACTTTAAAATTAAATACTAATACTTAATCTTAATTAAAATTACTTTTATAAAATCAACATGTCGACCACACACACAGAATTAAAGAGCAACCTATGTTTGGATTACTGTTTGAGTGATCTAAAATTATTTTTATTCTATTAAACTTAATTTGTTGTTATGTTTGGATATTTTTCATAGTAATTTTAAAATTTCAGTTTGCCACTAAATTGAGATTGAGTTGAAAGGTACATAAGAGTTGATTTTGAAAATTCATTTTTTCGTTAAAGTATTTATACAAGTGCAACATCAAATAAAACTATTTTTAATTAATATTATTTAAACATATTTCACTTTGTCAATGTACTTTTAAACAAAAAAATATTTAAACATAAATTATATTATAGTAAATTTATTTTTTTTATCAAACTTGAATTTACAACATACTATTAATTCAAGCTTATATTTGTATACTTTAACCCAATCATGCCAAGCCCATCTATGCCGTCCGAATGGAAGTACACGCGTCTTTCTAGTACATAAAACAATTTCAGCTGACGACTGGATGCTACACAGTATATACAATTTAATAATTTTAATTTAATAACTAATTTCTTAAATTTATAATGTCTGGCAGACTTTCCATTAAAATTAGATTCTAATATTAAATTGTTGTTATTTAACTGTGTTATTTTATTAATACTTTTTGAAATAATTAAGATAAATTAATTTTTCTTTTACCAATAAACTGTTAAATTATTTATTCTTTCTTTTATTTTAAAGATTATGCTTACCTTTCATTAAAAAGTAATATTTATTATATTTTAATTTATTTTAAAGTAAACAAACTTATTGATATTGTTTCTCTTTATAACCCTTAACTTTAAAATTAATATTCATTAATAATTAGTTTATTCGTATATCACACGAACCGACAATTTAACGTTAAAAGATAAAATAAAATTTTTAAATATAATTAAACTTCATAATAAGAATATTTAAAACATCATTTTATTTTATAATTCTAAAACTAATAATATAAATTTTTATATTAGTTACTTATTTATAATTATTCACTGTCGTTAAAAGAACTGTTTATATTAAATAAATTAAAATTTAATATATTTCATCTCTTGAAAAATAATAATAATATTTAAATTAAAAGTAAAAATATGCTTTAATTATATCTAAAAAAGAATATAATTTATCCAAATAATTATTATAATTAAATTAACTCTGACGAAAGAAAATTGCTAAACCAAATTATAGACGTGACGGTATTATATTAATGTTTTCCAATATATTTATATAGATGACTAATAAGAATTTATTTTATCACCATGTAATATTAAATAATAAAATGACATATTAAAATGGTGAATTTCAATTAAGTATTTGTGTAAATGTATTTTATACTCATAATATGTAAATTAAACTCTATATATAAGTATGAATAAAAAAATAACTCTCTCTCTCTCTCTCTCTCTCTCTCTCTCTCTATATATATATATATATATATATATATCTTCGTGACGTTGCTCGGGTCCTAATGGAGAAATAAATTAAACACTGACGGAGTTTCTTCTTGTGTGCAACCACTATATATTTATTTATTTATAAAAATAGACTCTTCACCAACACTTCAAATATCTTTGAAGTTTGAATGAGTTATATTTTCCAAAAAAAATAACAAAAATAAAATCTATACACAAACAAATAATATGAATCAATTATAGTTCACCGGAGAATGTATTTCTTACCATTTCATTCTTCAAAATTACAATTACGCATACTTTTCGTCCATGGCAGCTTGCACACAGTAACACGCACTGAGTCGGGAATAATAAATAAAGCCATAACAAGTTTTGGTGTAGACATTCTTTATTCACTTTACTCTTTATCTATTATTCTAACCACATATTTTCACAACAGTTTCTCATTTTTTCTTCTCTATTACCTACTTTGAGTGAAGGGACACACCTCTTTTACCCGTTGTTTGTTTTCATAGAAATGGAGTGCAAGAAAATAGGAAGAAGGAAAATAACATAAAAATATCAAATTTTCACTATTTGTTTAAGAGAGAAAATAAGAAAAAGAGAAGTTATTTCTGTGATACTAATCAGATTATAATTTTCTCCCAAATCAAAGTGAAATGGGGTGAAAATTGTCTCTCTTTTTTTATATATTTTTGTTTAATTTTTTAAACTTTTTTATAATATTATATTAAAATTTTATTTTTTATTATTATAAAAATATTTTTAATATAATTCATTTATTTCTTTCTATACTATTTTATACTCATCTAACCAAGTGAAAAAAATTCTTCCACTTTCTTCATTCTTATTTCTATTCAATCAAATAACATGTCTTTTTTATTTTATTTCTTTTCTAGTTTTATCCTTTCTATTTCTTTCCTTTCTACTTCCTTCCTAACTCACACAAAGCATTAGACTTTTACAATCCATTATAATTACTTGGTAAATTTGGATGGAAAAAAATGTTAGAAAATATCAGACTTAAATAAAATTATTATGAAAAAAATAAGAAATGGTATGTATTAAGCAAAACATAGATTAAATTTTAGATTAACACATGTTAATGTATAATAAAAAATTATAAAATATCAAATTTTACGTCTTAACTAAAAAATAAAAAATGAATAGTAGTAGTAGTAATAAATTTCAATAACTTATTACGATAATAATTCATTTTTACAATTTTCTCATCAATTTTAAAAATGATCTCTTGAATTTATTTATATTTAATATAATAAAACATTGATTATTAATAATAAAAATATCTACTATTTTTTATTTATTTTTGTTTATACATTATATTTAAATTTAAAAATAACTGAACGATACACGGAAAAGTTCCTAATAATGATTAAAGAGAAAATACTGTTATCAACAGTCTTGTGACGGTATATAATAACAGTACAAATTGCCAAATGGGAGCAACCTCAGCACGGTACTGGTAGCCTGTCAAATGGTTGTCAAACTCGAGTGTGACCATGAATTAAAATATAAGCATTATTATAACAAATACAATCTCGGTGAAGTTTTATTATTAGATAGAATACATGGCACACTGACAGACCTTACCCTACAGACAGGTAGCAACCTGTATTCACAACCTGCTAAACGTTTCATCAGATGTAATATTTACAGAGGGGGGGGAAGAATAAAAAAGAACATCACCAACTACCTAATCAAAGTACAATGTCCTACCTTGGTATCCCCTCCACGAGATTGTCAAACGACTTGGTTATTCTCTCAATTTCAACGGATGACAGAATAACTCAATTCGTCAATAATCTAACGTAGAAGGGAGTAACAATGTAACATGCTGATAAAATGTGTTAACTACGGAGACACTGACAACAGAAAACGATAACTAGCTTTAAATCCAACTTTGGGGCATGGGGTAACCTTTGATTGGTTCAGATGGTTCGCTAACTAGACCTCTCCCGCTGCTTGGGCCACGGCTAGAACTCCCCGTCAGCATTGCCATCAGACTTCCACCATGCACCCTGCCCTCAGGAACAGCAACTGACACTGACAAGTGACCCCCTTCCTTACCTGAGACATGAGCAGTTGCAGCTTCATGTTGTTTAAAGTCAGGGGGTGGGCCTATTTTCATCATATCTATATCCAGGTTTTGGTCAACGAGTACCTGCTTCAATTCATCTGTTTTACTCGAATGAGGATCCTGAACAACAGATCCCAATGAGACACCTCCATGAACCCTCTTATCATGCACTAGCCCACTATGATGTGCACACAGACCTGTTTTCCCCCTTGCAAATGAATTGCAAGGATCATCCTGCTGGATGCCATATCCTGAACCAGGATGGCCCCAAGAGCATCTCTTGCCTCCCCCATGTGCTTTGCAAAAGTCAGTGCTGCCTTGTGCACTCTTTCCACACCCTTCAAACTTGCATCTTTTGCCTCCCCCATGGCGGACACAATGATCAGTCCTTCCTCTAGCACTCTTTGTGCAGCCTGGTACAGCACACCTCTTCCCACCCCCATGTGCCACACAGAAGTTGGTACCTCCATGCACACTTTTAGTACAAACTCCACCACCCTGGTATGTACAGCGTTTTCCTCCTCCATGGCCCTTGCAAAAGGGGGTGCTCCCCTCAGCACCTTTGGTGCACCCTGGTGCTGTACACCGTTTTCCCCCACCATGTGCTTTGCAAAACATTGTGCTCCCCTGTGCCCCTTTTGTGCATCCAGAAGTTTGGCATCGACGCCCTCCACCATGTGAGATGCAAAGGCCTGATAGGCCTTCTGCACTCTTGGTGCAATTTTCTCTCTGGCACCTCTTGCCACCACCATGCCGGATGCACAATCCAGATTTGCCTCTGGCAGCCCTGGTACAACCTTCGTGACTGCATCTCCGGCCACCACCATGGGCAATACAGAAATCTGTTCGTCCTTCTGCACTCTTTGTGCAACCAAGGAATTCACATCGCCTGCCACCTCCATGTGCCTTGCAGTACACTGTACGACCCTCTGCTCCTTTGTGGCAGCCAGGTTTCTGACACCTCCTACCCCCACCGTGAGATATACATCGTCCAGAAGCACCTCTGGCACCCTTTCCACAACCCTCCACTTGACATATTTTAGAATTACCGTGGCGATGTAGTGGCTGCTGCTGCTGTGTAAGCCCGGAAGTACAGGTGACTGAACTTTTTGGTCTGGTTGACGAGAGGTCCAGAACAATGGGACTATGATCAAACTGCTTTGAAGCCTGATTTAAAAGAAAACTAGTGCCTGTATTTGATGACGTCTTTGATGATGGCAAAACAATCCCTGGCTTCCAACTACATGAAGTCGATCCCTCATCTGTATTTTGTGTCCCACTGAATGCTAATGGCATCTCCATATTCAATTGAAGAGGTGATGGATTTAGATGAACGCTTGTAATATCTGACTCACAGGGCCCAGTGGAAAGGCTTAACTCCAAATCAAATTTCGGCTGCAGCTCCAATGTCTTCAAATTTGAATTAACAGGTTTCTTCAAGCTCTGTACCTTCTCACAGCCAAGATGGAGAGAAAAGTCCAGTTCAATATCCATAGATGATTCCTCATCAATATCTTTGGCTGAAGACATAGCAGTGCAAGCAGCAGCTGAACTCCCCTTGCTGTCTGAGGAACTGGTTGAACGCCCAAGCCCAAGGGACAAAGAAGAGTCAACTCTCTGACTCATACATCCATCAATTAAATCCCACTTCCTTTTCGTCCCCTTAGAAGAGGGCACATAGGAGGGAAGTGAAGAACCAGGGGAATCAAGTCGTAAGATGGTATCTGTACCGTAATAATCACCTCCCCTTCCTTCAACTTGCATACAATTGCCCAAAATCTTGAATGCATTTGCAGAATGATTAGCAGCAAATCCCAACAAGTGCTTGAACCTCACGTCCATGAAACCACTGCAGAAACAATATCTAATCCTATTTATGAATTTAACAGTATAGCCTTCCTGTCTTCTGGGTAAAAAAGAGATACATATCTACAAAGTTAGGGTTAGATGTGTCTACAGGTGTGTAATGCACCCCCGCTGACAAATCCTGAAGTATCACGTCGATCCATCTAAGATATAGAAAGATTAAGCTGAGGTTGAGTTTGTCAGCTGCAAGTACAAATTAACCTAACAAGAACTGACTCCTTCCCAAACCCACCATGGAAGCAATCATCCTGTTCACAACAAACCACATGGTCAGAACTGGAATATCTGCCAGAATAAACATGGTTGCAGTCAAATTTGACATGCCTATTTAAATAAAAGTGGGTAATAGATGGCATCAGAAAGCGAAACAAGCACACACACACAAAATAACTTATGATTGCCAAACACCAATTCAATGGCCCAAAATAAGCAAAAGACTAAAAAGAAAAAAGAAAAAATCTTTTGTCCAAAAACTCTTAGAGTTGCTCACCACACAAAATGAAAACTAGAATAAACATAAAGAACACGGATAAATCTACTCATATAAGAATAGCATTTAAATAAATGGACGAGGTACACAGATCTCCATTGTGTAAGGGCATCATAAGCCAGAAAAAAAAATTTTAACAAAAAAAAACACTGTAGTTTACAGTTATATACAAATCAAAAGGTATAGAATTTCATACCCGTCCTTCCAAAAATGTTACAAACCAACCCAAATCCCAATGGATGAAATCTTTATTTAAAAAACTGGACTGAATAGCAAACCGGAGAGATAGCTGAGTGCCTGGGTCACTGTTCAGCCAACTCCAAGTGAACGAGTAGTTTAAGTAGTCAATAGTTATTATATAAAATAGTGTGCATAATGCAGCAGTTCATAAAACAAGCACATTGTTTTCTCTGTTAGTTTGTTTGTCACACGATCACCAGAAGTGCGGTCAGACCCTGCTGACTACCACTTCATACTATGTTTTGACCAATTCTTGATAGAAGGGGACACCCACTTTATACCGTGTTTTGAACCAACTGGCTAATCCAGTCTGGTGAACAGCTGGTTCTTAAACATAACGAGACTTTTAGATTGCCAAATAAAATTTTAAAAAATAGATGACTTAGATGTCTGCCTAGCTTTTAACAAATGCATCAAAATTAAGAGTATAAGAATATGAGAGAGAGAGAGAGAGAACTTGAGCGAACCTCGCCTGTTATTGATAAGACATCTTTCCATAAAAACAGCAGGAGCAGCTAGGAGAAGACAGCAGCCGAACACCAAATACCTAAGTGCATCAGATGAAACAGTTCTGCTAATATTATAACACAAAATGACAACTAGTATGCAATAGCACGTAACAAGCAAAAGCTAAGCCTAAAAGCAAGCAAATGCATAGATGAAACAACAAACATTGGATTCTTATGTAGAGCACACAGGATAACTACAGTACTTTGAATGTGATATTTTCTCAACAAGAAGACAACACATCATTAAATAAAAAATGAAGAAAAAATAACCGGGCGTGAGAGCTCGGACAATGAACAAGACTAGAACTCAGTTGCACAGTAACACCTCAACTACGAGCATTGAAGCGAAAATTGTTTCTTCTTTCTTTTTCTACTTCAGTTCTGAGCCACTAATTTGTTTCAAGAACTAAAATCAATTAAAACCAACCAAAAGGTGAAGACGGGGCTAACTACAAACCTTCTTTACATGTGAAAATAAATAAAAAAATCCTTTCAAAGGAATCGTAGAAAGAATCGAGCAAAACAAGCGTAAAACAGAAAGATAGAGGAGAATTCCGAGACTTTGTTCAAAGTACCTAGAGTCAGCAACTTCAATAAATAAATAAATAAGGAAAACAGAAAGAAGAATAGAAGCACAGAAGTTGAATTAGCAAATACTAACACTATGTACCCAAATATTCTGAATTTGATCACATATCGGTAAATCGAAGTTAATTAAGGAAGAAACATATTGAAGTAGAAAATATCCTATCTGAGTTGGTCCTAAGGTTATCTGTTTGTCTTTCTGAGAATTGCAGGGTAAAGGAGGAGAAAAAACAAATATTCCAATTCAATTTTCATCGTTCTAAATTTGCCGAACCATGCTAAACTCGGAATCTTCAATCAAATCCAAAATTCTGTTTCTACAGAGTTGAGAACAAGAATGACAACATCAATTCATTGGCATGCCCATCCTTTGAATACAATTCCAGATTCCAGAGAAACAAAAATTGAAATGGAAAATGAAAGGGCACGCAAATGATGATTCCCTAGCTTGCAGGTGAAGAGGTTCGGTGAAAATTAGATTGGAGCAAAAAAGAGAACAGGAATTGAGATTGAATATCGGAGATCTAAGGAAGAATTAGTTACCTAGTGCGTTGATTCGATTCGATTTGATTTGAGGTTAGATAAGCGAGTCTAGGGTTTTGAAATCCAGCGAGAGAGAGTGAACAGAGAAGACCGACACGAAACGATGAAGAGAAAGTGAGAGAGCAGTGAGGATGAAGAGGCGCGTGTTCATAGTGAGCGTACGCTACAACCAATTTTAATACTCGACGGATTCTAGGGTTACGTTTCTCTCCTTTCTTTCTTTTTTTTTATTAATTTTTTTTATCTGTCTTCTACCGCAATTATTTTGTTTCTTCGAGAATTAATTGAACAGTTTTATGAGTTACACCACATGTGAAATTCCAACTCTGCAGTACCCACACAGTTTCTTTCTTCTTCTTCTTTTTCGATAAAACCCCACACAGTTTCTTTAGTTCAAAGTAAATCTATATCTATATATACAGTATATAAATTTGAAAACTATCAAATGGAAAGTTTTACCAAGTGTTAACTTTACCTTCTTTTATGTACTAATAATAAATACTAAATTTAAAAAGTTTTTATTTTTTACTATTCATTATACAGTACATTTCTTTTTATACCCCACTTCTTATACATATTCTACTGTTTATACCTTTTTTTTATACACATTTTTCTTTTTAATATATTATTAACTTTATTATTTAATAAAAATATATAAAACAATTAAAAAAGGTATTTTTAAATCAAGCTATTTTATAATTATTTTAAATAATTTCTCATTAAATAAAAGCTATTTTTGTTATTAGATATATTAATAATGATATATACTATATGATTTTAAATTTATATAATATTGAAATGGTAAACTCATTTAAAATTGTATGAATAGTTACATAATATACAATTAATATAAAACTCGGGTGTATAATTATTTTCATTATATAATACAAAATATAAAATATTTTTAATAATTAAAATAAATGAAAATTGTTTATTTTATATAATTTTTAAAAAAATTTAAAAAAATTATTTTGTCTGTTTATTGTTAGAATTGAACATATTACATTATATTAATTTTTCTCTAAAATATCTAATTTACTATAAATTAAAACATTGTTATTATAATTCTCAACATTATTACTATTTTATTTCATGTATTATATTGTCATATAACATCTATGTGTAATGAGCTATTTTATTTAGAGTTGTTAAATTAGGTTGTCCAACCCTACCTGACCTAATTATGTCGAGCCGAATAGTGAAATTGGGTCAGACTAGGCAAGTTCAAATTTCTTTTAGGCTACAAATTTATTAACCCAACCTAGCCCTATAATAAAAAAACTTTTAATATACAAAACCCTAAAAAATATATAAAAATTTACAAAGAGTAAACGCCATTTTAGTCCCTAAATTTGTGAGGCGTTGTCATAATACTACTTGAAATCAGAAAAATATCAAATAAATTCCTAAAATTAAAATTATTGTTATTTTGGTCCCTGAAATATACAACTCATTATCATTATAGTCCATAAATTTTATAACTTACTATCATTATAGTCCCTAACAAAGCTAACAATAGGGACTAACATGACTAACAAATTTTAATTTCAGGGATTTATTTGATATTTTTATAATTTCAGTGACTATTATGACAACGTCTTATAAATTCAGGGACTAAAATAAGGATTTTACTCAAGTTACAAAACATAAAATTAAAATAGTTAATAAGGTTGGACCAAATAGGCAAAAAAAATTTCAGGCCTGAATTTTAGTACTTCACTCCAACTGTAATTATGAATTGTTCGAGTTAACACATTAGGCCAAAATCAAATTAACACCTCAAATTTTATTCTTTGCATTGTATGAGTTATTTTAAGTTCTATGTAAGTATGTATTATTTAACTCAATTACTTGAAAAAAATTCAACAACAATTTGTTTCAAACAATATTTTTAACTAACATTTGATTTCAATAGTTTGTTTTAATTTAATTGCTTTTTATTATTTAAAGTGTTGTTTATAAACTTAAAATATTATGAAAATAATTTTTTTTTGTTTAGAATATCATTGTAAAATAATTGAATTATTTCATCTTTCACATTTCAAAATTACAATAATATTTAAATTTAAGATTAATATTAAATATAATATAATATATTTGATCATTTTAACATCATTAGAAATCCTTGATGAAAAATTGATTAAAATATTTGAACAAAAATATTACTCTTTTAAGTATTTATTACAACTAATATACTTTTTCTATAATTAGCTAATATTGCACGATTATGTTAAAGAGGAAAAAAATACCTAGATTAGAGAACTTACTAACTAGTATATTTTCTTCTCACAAGTAGAAGATAATATTAAACACCTATAACAACTCATGTTACAAAAGTACTAATGAAATATAAATTTACAGATTGAAAAATAATTAATTTATTTTAAATAATATTTGTTTTCAATAGTTTTTATTTAATTTAATTATTTTTTATATTTTAAATGATTCAAAATATTATTTATAAATTTCAAATGTTATAAAATTAATAAAATATTTCTATTTACAATCTAAATGTAAAATAATTGAATGATTTTATCATTTCATATTTTAAAACTATAAAAATTTAAATTTAACATAATTTAAATTTTTTAAAAAATTTTAAACATAATTTTCTCATAAAATTTTTATAAATATTTTACATAAAATAAGAAATATCAGTGAATATATAACTAAATATATGTTCCATGTATAACACGGATTAAATGCTAATAAGATAAAAGAAAGGCATCTTAATAAAGGAGAGAAAAAAACAGAGAAATAAAAAAATGGTTTAATTTAAAAAGGAAAAAAAGAAAAATATAAACAATATATTTTAAAAAGTAATAATGAAAGAAATAACATATAAAATAAAAAAATTCAAATTAGGACAATTTAAACATTATAAGTCATTTTTTGGTCTTTCCAAATTATCCCAATATTAGACAAAAGATAAAAAATGAAAGGAGAAAGATTTTGTCCCCTCATTTTTTTCTCATTCCCTCTTTTTATTTTTGGTGAATTTTTTCTCATTCCCTCTAAATTATTAAACTAAATAAGATAAAATTAAAAAAAAAAACCTTCTCCTCTCTTTTCTTTCGTTTTATTCTAATTATGGAAATTTTTGAAATAACAAGAATCACACAAAAAGGGGGGTTGAATTGTGCATTTTAAAAAAACTTTATAATCCTTTTGAAAACGAGTTCGAAAGGCAATTAAAGAATAGTAAGAGAAGACAAAGACAAAGAGTTTTTATACTGGTTCACTCAACCTTGAGCTACGTCCAGTTCCTTCGTCCAGAATGTGTTCACTAACCAACCTTAGGTTATATGGCAAGTATTCTTCACTGCTTCGCCAGGCTTTACAGTGCAATCAACCCAAATTACTTAACCACTCAAGTATTCATTCTTACTAAGCCTTTTCAGGTTTTCACAACAGAAAACAATTGTTTACAAAGAATTTAACTCATAATGTGAGAGTATAAAAGTTTAAGTACAAAATATAAAATCACTTCAGAGAGTTTTCAAGATTGTCCAGTAAGTGTAATAAAGCAATCGTTCTTTTTATCAGTGTGTCGCACTACTTTTTGTTCTTCTCTCTTTATATATATATATATATATATATATATATAGTCTTTAGAAGATAAGAGCCGTTGAGAGGATTCGGCTTCAATTTTCAAGAAATATGTGCGTGTATCGAGCCTTCAGAGGAGTCAAAAAAGTAATTGTGGTTCTTGCACTAAAATGGAAAGTGCATGACTGCATTGAAAGTTTGCTTTTCTGATCATTCTATATTCAGCTTGGTAGCTTGATATGTTGATTTCCTTTTTTGCAACACTACGCTCATGCACTAAAATGTATCTATCTTTCATTAAATGCTTAGATATTTGAACGTTAAATAGGTAAAGCATTAATTACAAACAGAACATGTGAAAGAAGCACAGTTCAAACAAGTTTAAAACGCTAAAACGTTTGAAGAAGGACTTACGCTTGGATGAACTTTGTATATGAGTCTCAGCTTTAAGCAATTAGTCGTTAAGAGAAAGACTGACTTCTGGACGGTCGTCATATACGAGTCTATTGGACGCTTGTTAAAACTAACGCGTTGGACGCCACAGTTTTAGGCGCTGTAAAAATATTTTTACAATAGAGGCTTAAAACTTAATAAGTTTGTTATCTTCAAAATTTTGAGGGACTAGACGTTTCATACGTCTTTGGTTTCAACAATTTTAATTGTCGTTGATTTTTTCTTTTTCTTTTACCTATGTTTTATTTTATTTTTCACTGATGAAAATCGACGTGGCTTTCTCCTAAAAGAAATAGCACTTTCTTTTAGTTTATGCTAAGAATCAGGTGATTTATTTGCCAAAATAGCATTTAAATTATCGTTTATTCATTTTTGTTTAAATAAAACAATGTCAATTTAAAAAAGAGATAATACATCTGTAGGTCCCTGAACTTTTTAAATTTTTTAAATAGGTTTCTAAACTATAAAAATTTCTAATTGAGTCCCTAATTTTTTTTTAATTTTTGTAATTAGGTCCCTGGGGTTTACAAACCGTCAACTTTGACAAAATATTCTCTATTCCCTCCTGAGCCCAGAGACCTAATTACAAAAATTGAAAAAGAATAAGGACTCAATTACAAATTTTATAGTTTGGGGACCTATTTAAAATTTTCAAAAAGTTCACGGACTTGCGGATGTATTATCCCTCAATAAAACTTAACAATGAAAGATATGTACTGTAATTTGCGCACCCTATAAATATGCTTTTACGGTTTTTCTTTGTCCTATAATTAAAACGAAACACTGAGCCACCCTATATAATAACGCATATATATAGCAAATTATATAGAAAAAATTAACTAATATTCAAGGACAAATATGTGTTTTTAGTAAAGTTGTCAAAAGTGGTTGTTCAACCCTGACAGGCCAAAGTTTGAAAAGCAGGACAAGCTGAACTAATTTTCATATAAGCTACAAATTTTTTGGCCTATTTGGCCTAATAGGCCAAGCCAATTTAACGCAAATTTTTTTTTTTTGCATAAATTTATATAAATTTTTTGTAAGAAAAAAAATATAAAAATACCAAGTCAAATAAGATCGGTAACTTTTGGGAAAATATTTTTATAGCTCGAACTGGCCATTTGGCCCATCGAGTCAAGCCAAATTGGCCCTATTCTTTTCGCGCATCAAAATAAAGAACTCAACCCAACCTGGGTTGGCCCACCAAATCATCGAGCCAGATCAATTTTGACAACTCTAGTTTTTAGAAGGGGTTATAACTTTTCTTTTTTATTTTTCTATATGTAATTATTTTGGAAAATATTATTCCCTACATTTCAAAATAAAAAAGTTTTAATACACAAAATTTTCAAATTAAATAATTTTTGAATTTTTTTTACTAGGTCCCTAATCTTTTCCAATTTTTATAATTAGGTCCTTGAGCGTAATATAATGGTTTGCAAATGGACCATTAACTTCAATGACCTAATTGCAAAAATTGAAAAAAAAAAATCAAAGACTCAATTACAAAATTTTATAATTTAGGGACCTATTTAAAAAAACTTAAAAAGTTCAGGGACCTGCGGATGTATTATCCCTTTAAAAAATAATAGTTAAGTATTTCTACTTTATTCCAATAATGAAAATAATAAATTTGACCGACACTATTAAGTATTTTTCTTGTAGTGTTAACTAATTTAATCAAGATTATGACTTTATCTAAAGAAGTAAAAATTTTCAACGTCTATTTTTTTTACTCATAATATTTGAATACCATACCTTATTTTTTTTTTAAATGTTTAATTCTGGGACAAAATAGTATTATTCGATTTTGGATTTTTTTTTATCAATATTCTAATGACATAACTATACGAAATTAATTTATTGAGCAGCGGATGATAGTCAAGTAAAATACTCTAGTAAATACTTGACATTATCTATTACATATATATTACATTACATTTGGGTCAGAAGAAATAACAGGGAAGAAAACAAGTAAAAAGGAGGGATAAAAAGATAATGTTTTTCTTGTTTAGATAAGAAAAGAAAAATAGATAAAGAAAAAAGAAATAAAAATTTCAATACGTCGCATTCAAAAGTTGCCTCTTCTTTAATGCAAAGTAAACGAAAAGTGTAAGACAGCTATCGTAAATTTTCATTGAAACCCTATAGTTCGACACTATCAATAATGCATTAATGATGCACTGGATCAAACTTGAACGATTAATTATTTATTTATGTAATAGATTATTCATTTCATTTATTCTTGTGGTAATTTAGTTTGTGTGTGAGTTGATGTTTGTAAAATTAATTTGGAATGAAATTAATTTTAGTTAAAATTGATATTGAAGTAATGTGTAAATTTGAATGTTTTTATTTTAAAAATAAGTTAATGGTAAAATTAAGTATAAACTTTTTTATTTAACATAAAACTCCCTAAAATTATTTTAACTCAAAGTGTGTGTTTAGTTTAGAATCAAACATCCTAACACACGCATCAATTCCAAAGCTTAGAATTGTTGTTTCTGCGCCGTTTCACAACTTTGACGATAATATATGTTGGTAAAAGTGAATTTGGAATGTATAACCAAGCACAAGGAAAATCATTTTTTGATTCAGAATCAATTTCTCAATGTGAAATTAAATATGTGAACATTTAACGTTAGTTGATATTTCAACATAATTCTAAACGGTCTAACGTGAATCCACACATTTGCTTAGCTAGCAATCGATTCTTAGCTTCATTGAAAGAACCGTTGAAATAAAGAAAAGACAAAACTTAGATGCAGTATCATAGGTACTATTAATGTTGTTTTCCAATCAGGATTAGATTTTTACCTCGGTAATACATGTTGATATTTAATAAAATCCTTTATTATGCAGATCATCGAGGTAAATTTTCAATTCTAATTAGAAAACAACATCAACAATACTTATGATACTGAATCTAAGTTTTATCTATAAAGAAATCAATTATCTGTTTTATATCAAAGGTAAATGTAATTTAATATAATTTTATATTTTTATTTTTCATTCAAACAAGAAAAATAATTATGTATTGTCATTCGCACTTGATTCAAATAATAAAATAGAACTATATTTTTTCTTTATTTCCTCTTTTCTCTTTTTTTCTTTTCCTTTATTTTTTCTTTGTATCTAAATAATTTTTTCTTTGTATCTTAATAAAAACAATAAATTAAGTTTGTATAGAACCGATTTTTTTCTTTTCATTATAATCAACCATCTTTAGGTTGGTGAGCATTATAAATGAGTAGAATTCATCTAAACACTTGAAATCTAGACTTGTTTTATGGACTTGATTCATTTATCTAAAAAAATTAAATTCAAGTCTTGAACTTGACTTGTCTTAATAAAATGAAGCTTGAGATCGATCTATCTCGCTTATTTATAGATTGATTTTTTTTCAATTTTGTCATTTAAATTATTTTTTAAATATATTAATTGAGTAT
Organism: Spatholobus suberectus; assembly: GCA_004329165.1. Taxonomy (NCBI): domain Eukaryota; kingdom Viridiplantae; phylum Streptophyta; class Magnoliopsida; order Fabales; family Fabaceae; genus Spatholobus; species Spatholobus suberectus. The sequence continues at coordinate 79,254,402 of CM014733.1, forward strand.
TTAGCTGACATCTTCATGCTAAAAAATAAGTAAACAATAAATAAAATATAATTTTATATTAATAGAAAGGCCTAAGTGCAGTTTGTGCCACCCAAGTTTTATTATTTTGCAGATTTTGCTACCACATTTTTTTTCTCTCGCATTTTGTCACATTATTTTTGAAATCTTGCAAATTTTGCTCAATCATCAACTGTTTGTTAAATAAAAATTTGTAAGATTGGTAAAATTCGCAAGATTTCAAAAATAGAGTGTCAAAATACGAGAGAAAAAAAATGTAGTGGCAAAATCCACAAAATGATGAAATTAGGGTGGCACAAAGTACAATTAAGTCTAATAAAATTTACTTAAAAGTAGTAAAGGATGAATTGATAGTTGAAATGATGGTTTTTTCTTATAAGGTTGATGGTCATTCATTTAAAATATAATTCTTAAAATTAACAAGGTTGATGGTCATTCATTTAAAATATAATTCCTAAAATTAATATTAGGTAAGTAATAGATATAAGCTATAAATAAATAGGACTTTAATTTCCCAAAGTAAATGTATAAATGGAATTACAATTCTTTAGGTAATATACACATACACGAGTCATTCACAAGCTATTGATGTAAACCTTATAAAGTTTGGCTTAATTCAATAATTGAGTTTAATTTAAGTTTGAATTTAATTATTTGTTCAATTAAACAAATAAACTCGATTGATTATTTAACACAATCAAATTCAAATAATTTGCGAATAACTTAATTCATTTACATCTGTATATCACATCTAAAAATAAAAATAAACTTAAATATGTTTTTAGTTTATGAAAATATAACATTTTTTAAATTAGTTTTTTTGTTAATTTTAATTATTTCTGATCCTTGAAAATTACAAAAATTATACACTTGTAGATCCTAGAAGTAGATTAAAAAAGCATTACATTTACTAAATATAAGAATTAAAAGGGAATAAATTTAAATAAAGGCTAAAACTAAAATAAAAAATATTTATTTTTGGACCAACATCATATTTTAACCAAAAGGAAATATGAATATTAGAATCTCAAGCATAGTTTTTTTTTTTTTTTTATGAGCAAAGAAATTTTATCAAGATTAAAAAAAAATTACTAGAAACACAAGATGTTGAATATCAAGCGTAGATGAGTGATCAAAATTATATTCTCAACTTGAAAGCAATTAATTTCTTATTCCAATGTTTAATTAAAACATGTTTATACGCCTTCTCTATCTTTGGTATGAACGCAAATTGGAAGATATATATCTTGAAAAATGATGATGGGATAATTTACATATTGGGAGAAGTGTAGGATGCGTATGAACAAGAGATTGTAGCCAAATCGTCCAACTTCACAGTATTTGTACGTGACACATGCCCTTCAAGCAAGCTTGATGGAAAAGAGACCAAGTCTTTGTGGAAGAAGACAGGACACGGTTGATCGCCTGATCTTGAAACCTGTTTTTGCTTAGCTCAGTGCAGCGACATGCCGACACACATGGCTCTGAATTTGGGTTTTCATCATCTTGAAGCAGGGCTAATTACAAGTTTGAATCCTTATCAAGTTCACCCAAATTAATGAAAGCAGGAAGTTAGAAAATTGATTAATTTAAATATTAAATTGTTCTTACACGAATTTTTCAAAGTTAAATTAACACATATTGATACTTTTAAGGACAATATTATATATTTACATTATAATGTTTTTTATAAGTTATAAAGTGAGACATGTATAATTTTATTTTATTTTTTTTCAAGTGATTACAAGTCTGTATCTGCATCAGGAGATGTTACAAGTCAAAAAGGAATGCAGGAAGCCTCTCAAGCTGCAGCTTATGGGAAAGAAAATTTGCTCTGTGTCTATCTTTTCTTTACTGAACTCTTAATTATTTGGATTAATTGGTCTTGGCCGATACATATATTATTTAATCACACGTCTATGCCATAAAACCTAATTAATTTAGGGTTAAATATTTTTTTAGTCTCTAAACTTTTTTTGATTTTCACTTTTAGTCTCTAAACAAAAAATTGACCAGTTTTAGTACTTGTACTTTTCTTCCGTTAACATTTTTAGTTCCCACCGTTAAGTCCTGTCGTAAAATGATGACGTGGAAACCATGTGAGTTGTCACATTCCACGTCATCAACTAGTCTGACGTGATTGTCACATATAATTTTTTTGGTAAATTATGTTTTTAGTTTCTAATCTTTTCCCAAAATTCACTTTTAGTCTTTTAACAATTTTTTGACCAGTCTTAGTCCTTCATTTTTTTACAAAATTCACTTTTAGTCCCTTAACAATTTTTGACCGGTTTTAGTCCCTTAACAATTGTTCGTCATTGTTTTTAGTCTCTCCAATCAAGTATTACCGTTAAGCAATGATGTGACAACCACGTTAACAGTTAGGTGACTTGTCATGTGGATTACTAATTTGATGTAGGCATGACAATGGGATGGATTGGGGGCGGGTTTTGCTCTATCTATCCCTGTCCCCACAAAAAGCGGGGTGGGTTTAAGTTTAAAATATGTGAGTTTATATTTTTGAATCTCATCTCAATCCTTGTTGGATTTTATCAAGTTTGGGTAAACTCACAGAAAACCTGTCACCTTTTTTTTTTACATTTTTAATTTAGTTATACATTTTTAAATAAATTATATATTAAGTTATTAATTATATTTTAATTCAAACAATATATAAAAATCAATAAATAACGAAGAACTTAAAAATAAAAAATTTAATAATTAAATTATATTTTTAATTAAATGTATAATTATACGTTTGTTATTTAATTATTATTATAATTTATATTATTTAACTATTAAAATAAATTATTTATATTTTTAATAATTATAAAAAATAAAAGTATGAAAAAACTTAACTCTAATATATATATATGCAATAAAAATTGTAAAAAAATGTAACGGGGTAGGTACAAGAATAAGGGTGTAGAGAGTCACATACCCTAACCCGACTTTACAAGTTGGAGAAAACCCGAACCTGGTCAAAGCAGGTTTTTCCTGTCAAAGTCAGGACGGGGTCGTTGATTTTGCTTACTATATTTCCTTTTATATTTTTTTTCAAAATTTTCAAACCTTTTTCTAATATTTTTATACAGCTAAAAAATTTGTAGCGTCTTAGAAACTATTCAGAAATGTTTTGAACCAGCAATATTTTATCACGTGATTACTTTGTCAAACTAATAGTCTACATAGTAAGTCGCGTAACTGTCAACATGGTTGTCGCATCATTGCTTAATGGTGATACTTGATGAGATGGACTAAAAACAATGACAAACAATAGTTGAGGGACTAAGACCAGTCAAAAAATTGTTGAAGGACTAAAAGTGAATTTTGTAAAAAGATGAAAGACTAAGAAAAAATTGTTGAGTGATTAAAAGTGAATTTTGAGAAAAAATTAGGGATTAAAAATATAATTTACCAAAAAATGATGACTTGACAATCACGTTAGACTAGTTGATAACATGCTAATTCACGTGACTGTCACGTCATCATTTAACAGTACGACTTAACGGTAGGGACTAAAACCGTTAACAAATGAAAAATATATAGACTAAGACTGATTAATTTTTTTTTTAGGGACTAAAAGTAAAAATTAAAAAAAAATTAAAGACCAAAAATATATTTAATCCATTAATTTATATTTTTAGCCAACTTATCTTGAATTAAAATTATTCGGATACGGAAATAACCCCCCAACCCATACACCTTACACAGTCACACACAACGAAGCTTCAACTCAGCTTTTCTTTAAAAAAATAAAGACATGTTTGTATTTTTTTTCAAAAGAAACAAGAATATTAATATTAATGTCTAGATGCAGTTTATACTTTGTTTGGGGTGGGTAGAATGTGAAAAGACAAAGCAAAGGTTAAGGGCGGCGCGGCGTGGCGAAACGAGGTCGCGGATAAGGCAACAGCAGCGATTAGCAAATGCAGCCTCAAGTCAACTTGACGTTAAGGATTTTAGGTAAAGACGGTAGCGGCTCGTCTCATCACTGCTCTCCGATTGACCCCACACGAAATCTATATTAATTAAGAAAGTTTTTTTTAACAAGTTTAGTTAATAGATTTTTATTTTTTTTTACCGTAATTGTACTAAAATTAGAACTTATTACTTTTATATATTATTTCAATCTCTTACTACTAAGCTAATTCTAGTAGGTTTAATTAATAGATTTTTTAAGAATACTATTTAAGAATTATTAATATATTTTAATTAGATATTTTCATTATTTAAAATAAATATTAGATAATTTATAGTTTTAATATAATAAATATTTTCAATTTTTTTATTTATTCAAAGTATCAATTATTATTTATAATTTTTAACTGTAGAAATTTCTGTGAAATTGACTTGTCCAATATTGTCTTGTTGAGAATTTTTTTTGCTTCTTTATTTAAACTTTGAAATTTATGTAAGAAATAAAATTTAAAAAAAAACGATCTACATTTTCCTAACAAATTTTATTTTACAAAATATAAAATATATTTTTTTGACAGAATTATATTTTTTTTAAAAACTATAGATTTTAACAATAACTTTTTTTATATGTGATTTTAAAACATTTATCAAAGTGAGTCTTTGTATAAAAAGGAAAAACGAGAATTCAGTTACTTTATATCTAGGATCAAAATAGGATCGAGATATAATAAAGGGTCTCCAAATAGTAATAAATGCATCATCTCATATTTATCTAGAATAATGACGTATAAGTAAAGAAAAAATAAATTACTATAATATATGATAAAAATTTAAAAATATAAAATAATATGTATTAAAACGTATATAAACCTATTCCATTATATGAACTGCCAAGGTTTTTGTTTTTAAAGTAAGCTCGAACTTGCCGTCAAAAAAAAAAAAGTAAGCTCGAACTTAACGATTTTTTTTATTTATTAGAACATAGCCATGAGCTAGCACAAGAAGACAATACAAAATGGATCTGTGATAGCCTTACGAATACCAAATGGGATCACTTTTTAAGTGCGCCTCTTCGTCATACACAAACATTAGCAATTCGTCATTTAATAATAATAATAAACTCTATCAAAATAATTATAATAATAATAATAAAAACTAATCATCTCAAGAAAAAGACAGAACCCATATTTAAAACAATAGTTTAATTGCTATGCATTGTAAGTATAAATTTTTTTATACTGTTAACTAATCGAAAATCAATTTTAATATGATTTTTAAGATGATTATTATCAAAACCAACAAACTTACAATATATGATAGATTGTGATTAAATAACAGTGTAAAACTGTTTTATAATATCAATTTTCTCCCAAAACAATTAAAACAACAATTTTTTTTGCGTGAAAACAACATTATTTTTATGTTTTTTTAAACTGCTGCATGAATAGAAAAATGTTTCAATGAATAGTGTACATTTCCGTCTTTTTCTCATTTTTTTATAATTTTATAGCTTATATTTTAACTATCAATAATTTAATATATATTAACGTCATTTCTTTTTTGACTTGTATTTCGTACCATTCAGCATCACTTTTTTATTTAAAACGGGGGACCCGCATTCGATCGACAAGAGCACGCTCTCCAGTAGAGCGTGTACATCACGGGACGATCCAGCTCGAGTTTGCACTTTGCATCGTAAAATATCTGGGTCTGGCTCTTGCGGTGCGGATCCATTCGTTGCCGTTCATTCATGGTCCTCTCTAATTCCCGTTTGTTCTATTTAGGGGAATAAATTACTATAGAGAGAGGAAAGAGCAATGGTTGTGGGATAGCTTCGCTTGGCTGTGTGTCCTTTTTATTCTGTTGTCCTCTGCTGTGTTTGTGCGTGTTAGTAGTGACTAGTGAGTGATGCAGAGATAAACCCCTGCAAAAAAGAGTGGCGCTCCGTTTAGGACGATCTAGAACGTCAAAATTATACTAATCTTTATTTTCTCCTTTAATATTTAATATAATTAATACCCATAAAAAAAAAAAAAGGTAAGAGGAATCTGTTCCCTTATCTTCTAGATGTCCCAGCCGTTCATCCTTACACGTAATCCCACGACATGGGATTTCAACCGTTGGATGGGATCCTCTACTATAACCGGGTCCCACCAGCACTCATCGTATCCACCGCCCACTCTTTTTGGCCAAAACCGGCGAAAGGTGATTCTGGTTTGCTAGCCCTTCGAGAATCATCATCCTATGGGTGCTCGCATTGTAAGAAAAAAGTCCACCGCGGATTTTGCACCGTTAGATCTCCACTATGGAGTTTGTATTTTAACGATCAACGATGTGTGTATTCTAAGTGCAAAATTAGGAAGGAAAGTCAATTTGGCTTGAATGGCCTCCATTCCTATGATTTTAAAATTATTAAAATTTTTGTTTACGAATATCAGTGGAAAGATGGGGATTGCTTTGCTTTCCCAGATTTTTAAAGCATATACCTTTTTCATATTCGGATCCTAGAAGGCACGTGCCATGTTTCAGGCGTGACTCATCCGCTCTCACACCAAGTCACCACTCACCAACACAGCATTTTTCGAAGATGATAATAAATAAATTTAATGTGTTCTTGTTTTTTAAAACAAAACATAAAGAAGTAGGAAAAAGAAACGAAGGACAAAAGAAAGAAGAAGAAACAACCAAGTAGGATGTCGAGCCTGGACTTCGAGCATGTGTGCCTCTTTGTCCCACCAGATCTTCCCTCTAAATCTTATTCTTACTAGCATAGTTTCACCTTTTGTAAAAGAAAAAAAAAAGTGCAATTAGGTAATCTTTTATACTATGGGCAGGAACTCATGACGTTACATGAAAAAATCATCTTAGATCACAATTCGCATTTATTATAACAAATGACTCTTAGATAAATTCGGCTTTAACTCTTAGTAGTTTTGCTTAATACCTTCGTAAATATCAATGAAATAAAAGTTATATACTAACAGTTTTCTATTGAATTATTCTCTTGATGTAATATTTGTTTAATAAAAGTTAAATTATTATATAGACATCGTTCGTCTACACTAAAGTCTCGTTTGGTAGTCATGATAGGATAAAATAAAATATGATATAAGAGTCAATAAGGGTAGGATAAAATAAGAGCATGTTAAGTTCTTATACTACCTAATGTTTAATGCATACTAGATAATCTCTTGAATAATATATATGTCATCCTATTTTATGTTTAAGGTGAATCAGATAATATTCAAACATATATATGTATGTACACGTGTCCGGACCAAAGGCTCATTTGATCGTCATGACAGGATAAGATAAGATATGATATAAGAGTTGATAAGAGTAAGATAAAATAAGAGTATGATAAGTTCTTATACTATCCAATGTTTAATGCACACTAGATAATCTCTTGGATAATATATATGTTATCCTATTTTTATGTTTAAGGTGAATCAAATAATATATGAATCTCTCTCTCTCTGTGTTTATGTGTGTACTATTTTAGACCCTTAGGTAGGCTTAATCTTATGGGCATAAACCTTAAGGCTACAAGGTTGTTGCCTTGATCCAAGGTGACAACCAAACTATCTTGTTAAGGAGTCTCAAGACCTCAAAAGCCCTTAAGACCTAACTTAGGCCATGGCCAAGGTCTTTGATCTTAGCTTTGATTTACTTAACAAGTTTCACATGAACACACGTTATGAGGATAGTTTAATCGCATTTTAGAGATAATGTCCCTTTAGAAGGTTCTAATCATTATACTTGTCACATCTAATTTTACCTTGTCACACCAACTTCCTTGAGTTTAGAAGGTTCTGAACTCATAATGGTTTGAGTCGATATTGAGTAAACCAATAAACATTCTATTATTCCCCATATTTTATGTTGAGATGTGGCTACTTATTAGCACCAACCCGCTTGGGTTGGTAATTGCCACTAGTCTTAAGGTCAATCATCCTTGCCTATTTATACTAAGATTCTTTTCACTCAGAGGTATCTTCTCCTCACCCATGGATATTGTTACTCCATTAAAATCTCTCTTGACTTGGGCATTGGAGTTTGCACAGGTGTTACCACGTCATTTAATGTGCTCCATTGTACTCAACCACCATTAGATCAACAAACCATAAGAACTAAGAAGGACCAACCTGTCTAATTGTGGATCTCTTTCCATGTGGATCTGCTTCCTTAATTTGTATCACCTCATATCACATTGCATAGTCTTAAAAAGGTAAAGGATGATCTACGATAGCTAATTAGCTACATTAAAATGAAAATAGTTATTAAAGAATGGTGTGTTAAGGAGACCTTTGAAAATCCCAACACAATGATAAGGCACATGTCTTGTTGCATGTCAATTCTTGTGATACACGCATTCATTTTCTTGGTAAAGCCTACTTCATATAGTTGTGGTTTTTTTTTTCACGTTTTTTATGCAAATTTGAGACTTTGAACATAAAATCAAACATGTTGAAGAGCAAGTGATGAATCACATAAAAAGAATATGAATGAAACCATATTAATAGTTTGTTTTTGTCTTAACAATTGCTCATAAAATATCAAAATACTTAATTTATAAGCTTATAAATACTTAATTGAGTATATATTTGTTGATCCTCAAAAATGAATTAGTTTATTGAAATTAGCCAATAGTTGAGGCAAATAAAAATTAAAAGAGACAAATAAAAATCAAAACTGACAAATAATTATATGTACTTAACTTCATTTGTTCGAGAGTATTTTAACCTTGATTCAGTTGTCAATTAATAGATTACAAAAAGTTAATAAATGTTGTGAGGATGATGTTTAAATAAATAATAATCTCCATTATTTATCCATTTTTAAAGTGCATTATTGTATGCTGAATGTCTGCAAAATATGTTAGTAAGTGTATTATACTTTGCATGAGTGTTTATAAACATATATATATATATATATATATATATAGGGGGTGTTTCAAATGAGAACACATCTTATAATGAGAAATAAGAACAAACAATAATCACTGTTAGATCAAGATTAAAAATAATAAAAGGCTGATATTAAAGCCCTAATTTAAACATTCATGTGCAATGTTCTCCTTATTGTTCTCCTTTTATTGTTTCACGTCGAACCAACTGCTTGCCGGAGACATGAATTACACGGAGGGAACTTTGCTTTGCATCCAATTATGGGGATGAAGAAATTCAATTTTTCTCTTTGCATAATTTGGGGCATGGATACATGAATTACGTTGTAGGGTTTTTTTATAGGATTGATAAACCTGATGCATATATTTCGTGCACCATGATCAGGGCCTTTGAGAAGAAAAGGGCATTACTTGTACAAGAGAATGCAGGGAAAAGGTGATGTGGCAACAAACAATTTTAATCTTGCACATTGCAGATGGAAACAATGAAAGGAGAATAGGGAGAAACATTGCATGTGAATGTTTAAATTGAGGGTTTAATCTTAGCCCTTTATTATTTTTAATCTTGATCTAACGATGATTATTGTTTGTTCTCATTTCTCATTATAAGATGTGTTCTCATTTGAACCATCCCCTATATATATATAATAATAATAATAATAATAAAAGTATAAATTTAAAAATATTTTAAAATTTATTTTATTGATAATAAAGAATGTAAATTACCGTATCAAAATACACGTGTTTATTTTTTTAGGTTTTTTTTTTAAATTAACTATTAGAATATAATTTAAATAATAATTTATAAATATTTTATTATATTTAATATTGATTGAATAAATTCAAATATTTATTAAAATAATCAAAGAAAATAAATATTTATCTTAGTGAAACAACTACTTAAGAAGAAAAAATGATTTAATTTGATATATAAACACACAACACGAGCTACAAAATGAGAAAGATACTACTTATAAGAGAAAAACAGTAGATACAAAAATTATCTCATTTATAAAAATAAAATTTAAACTTATGATATTAAAATAGAAAAATAATTACGAATCTTGAGCATCAATTTTAGTTTTTTTTTTTTTGTTTGTTTCAAGAGAAGTTGAACTTCATGTTTGATAAATGAATTATGAGTGAAATTTTATTTTAAAAAGTCTCAAAAGTTATAATATTTAATTTTGCCAAGTTTTTTTTAGGGGGTGTGTTAAATATTTTTCCAAGCATTTGACAAAATGGGATTTCAATACGTGAAATGAATTGTACAAACGCTAAAGTGGGAAAATAAAACAAGTGGATGTAAAGGCTTGGAGCGGGGTAGCACCGTGGGATCATCATGGGGTAGACTGAGAGTGACGTGTGTCCACCCCCAATTCTCCACAAACCACAATTGTCCCTTTCACCACTTTCTGATTCTTCCAAATGAAAGACCTTAGGAATGGCCATGGTAGTGCCACGTCTCGCAGGCAGTGTCAATTTCCCCAAGTTTTAACCCTTTCACTCACACATATGCCCGTTTTTATCAAAAAAAAATCTTCCCTGCCTATGAAAGCATATGCTTAGCTTCATTATAACGAATTTCCTGAAATACTTGTGTTGCATATAAAGACGTTTTAGAGTCTATTTACGGATGTGAATTGCTACACGTGTCCCACAAGAAAGATAAAAAAACAAGCATATATAATTACTGATTAAAGATGTATAAATGACGATTGCCACGAAATGTTAGATCGAATATTTCGAAGATACACTTTTTTTTAATATACCCGTTCAATGCGTCAGTTTGATAGAGAATAAAAAAAAAGTGATTTCGATCTAAAATAATTTAGTGATTATTTTTTAGAAATTTTTAAAAAGTAAAAGTTAATTTATGTTTATTTACAATCATAAAAATAACTTTTTTTAAAAAGAGTAGTTGATTTTATGAGAAGTTATTCAAAAATAGCTTATAATTTTAATCAGATTTAAAATTTTCCCAATTTCTAATTATTTTGAAAAGCTGAAATAAATGCATAGAAAACTTTTAAAAGTGATTTTTTTTTTAAAAAAAGAAGTTGTTCTTATATGAAAAAAAAAATTGTAACAAATGAGCTCAACATTATGATTTGGTGAAAATTATTAAAATCACACAATTAAAAGAATTCCATCTACTAATGTAAAAAAAAGAAGAAGAATTTCATCCACTATTTATTGAATCTCTCTCATGATTTCTAAATTTTTAATAATTTTTAACCAATAATAAAAATATGTTAATAAAAATATATTAAAAAATTTGGTGTTAACATTTTTCTTTTTAAATTTTTTTTACTAACCAATACTCTTAAAACACTGATTAAGAACTCAATAAATAGAAAAATTATTAGAAATGACTGTTGAAACACATTGAAAATTACAACGGGGTACGTTGGTATCATTTTTTCATAAAAGCTTCCTACATTAAATTTCCTGATCTTCTGTCTTTATGGCACTTGCTAGTATCTTCCTTAAAAAAAAAAAGTAGGCTAAATTATATTTTTGGTCTCTTATTTTTTTTAATCTGCAATTTTGGTCTTCTATTTTTCTTAAAGATATTTAGTCTCCTTGTTTTTAAAAATTCACAATTTTAGTCCCTTCGTCAAATCTCTTGCGTTGACCGTTAGTAATTTAACGTTGATTATGTTGTATCAATACTTAAATGACATGTTAAAGTCAAAGTCAATATTAGAGTTAATATCGACATGTCAGAGTCAATGTTAAACCACTAACGATCAATGCAAGAAATTTGATAGAGAATTAAAATTGCAGATTTTTAAAAATAGGAGGACTAAATGTCTCTTAAAAAAAGTAGGGGACCAAAATTACGGATTTTTAAAAATAAAAAAACTAAATGTCTCTAAAAAAAAGAAAGAGACCAAAATTGCAAATTAAAAAAAGAATTTAATGGTCATGCACTGACAGTGTAAAGTAGTTTTATACTGTCATCTAATCACAAACTTCCATTTATTGTAAGTTTGTTGACTTTTATAATAAATACTTTAAAAGTTATATTAATGTTTATTTCTGATTAGATGAGAGTATAAAACTTTTTACATTAATAATGTATGATCATTAAACTTTTAAAGAAATAGGGGGACTAAAAATATAATTTCGCAAAAAAAGTATCATTTCTACACTTGATCTTGTATTGCAATTATTCTCTTAGCACACAATTTTAATTCAGGTTGCAGCATCAAAGACGAGCAAAGAGAACGCACGATACAGTCAATAAATAACCTTCAGAATAGAAAGTATTAACAAGACCGTATATGGTTTCTCATCGCTGCATAAGGTATATTCCAATTAGAAGACATATACACAAATGTAGTTTCTTCATGCTTCACCCATGGTGCACTATCTACGGAATAGAAACTGTGGTCAGAAGAGCATCAACATATTCTTATGCTTATAATAATGTAAGCCGCCCCAACCAGGGACACTTTGGTCTTCTATTGTCTGGTGGGAAGAACATGTTCTTTCCCAATAATGGTTCCTTTAGAGGAACGTCAACCATGTCGCTACTGTTTATAGCAATTATTGAGATTTTATACTAGGTTTCTTTGGCTGAAAATTATTATACACAAGACAAGAATTCCATAAGAATCAGATCTCCATAAACTGTCGTGTAAAATGTTTAGCTATTTTTGAGTGGGCCTTCCGTGGGCTGAAAATATTATGGAGAGTTCAGTTAGCCGATTTTTTTGGTCCAAAGTTAGCGCCCCCTCTCAACTTTTTTCACCCCTTCCTTTTTAAAAAAAGTATAAAATATTTATTTTGCCTTCACTTTTTTTTTACTCTCTCTTTCTATTCTTCTTGTCCCTACTTTTTTTCACCCTTACTTTTTCACTCCTTAACACAACGAAAACATATTTACGTTGTATTAATTAATTTACCTTTTCTAAAAAGTTATCTTTTAATATCAAATCAATGATATAAATTACTTTTTATAATTAAAATTAAATTAATTATGATAGAATTTAACATTTTTAATAGTAATTGAATTATTTATGATACAAATTATCCTTTTTATAGTATCATAAATTGCATCATAATTAATTTAATTACTATTAAAAAGGGTAATTTATATTATAATTAATTTGATTATTATTAAAGTTGATAACTTGTATTGTGTATTTTTTAAAATTATATCATAATTAATTTGATTATTATTAAAAAGATAAATTTGTATTATAATTATTTTGATTACCATTAAAAATGGCAACTTATCGTAATTAATTCAATTTTAATTAAAAAGAAAATTTGAATCATAATCAATTCGATTACTATTAAAAAGGATAAATTGTATTGTAATTAATATAATTTTAATTAAAATAGTAATTTATATCATAATTAATTTAATTAATATTAAAATGGTTAAATTATATCATAATTAATATTTTTTTTTTAAATTAACACAATAGAAACTTGTTTCTATTGTAATTTAAGCTCTATTTCATTATATTACATCTATAAACTAATTACATTCATTTAATATCCCTATCTTTGTTGTCATTAAGATAAGAAATGTTGTTTTTATTTATTTATCTATCTATGTGTATATATATATATGGAAAATAGAAAGTTGAAAAATTATTATATAATAATCTAAAAATTGCAATAGAAAAATAATCCAAAAATTACAATAGAAAAGAAAAATTAGGTTAAGATGATTTTTCAATCTTTTATACTGGATAATCTAGTATTCTTATGCATGAAGATAATTAATTCGATAGTTGTGGTCAGATTCTATTATGGATTTTTGACCATATTTTTCATACACAACGAAAACATATTTTCACCAGAGGTATTTTTGGGAAAAAAATAACAAACAAAATATTGGGGGAAAAAAACAAAAATTTGGGTGAGGATAGTAGAGCCCAAAGTTAGCCCATGCCAAATGCACCCATAATTTGTAAGATTGTCCATTTTAAAATATGACGCCTAAGCTTTTTCTATGGATAGCCCAGGGAAAATAACAATACTTTTTTTTTCTTCCTATTATTCAGTTTATAATGTTTGGTTTTTGACGAAATCCTTTTTAAAATATAAAGGAGCATAGTATTTTTTGGGTCATGAACAAAGGAGTGTAGTTTGGTTTTTGGTCCAAAGTAAGGAGCAACATTTGTTTTATGGCTTTTGCTATTTACACCTCCTTATATACTAAGTACACTAAGTACATCTTTCTTTCCTTTTTTTTGGTATCTAATTTTACTTAAATATTCTTCTGTAACAAGATAAAAGAAAATTAAAAAGTATCAAAAATCACCTTCCGGAACAACATTTTCCAATTTTGGAAAGTAATTTCTGAAACTACGTTTTTTTAGAAAAACATAGTTCCATAAATTAATTTTCGAAATTGGAAGAGCTATTCCAGAAAATTATTTCCACTAGTAACAACAAAAACAAATTCAAGCGAGCGTACCTATTACTAAATGCACGTGATTTTATGATAAAAAAAGACTACCCAAAACGTAGGCAATTAATGTCTATTTGTCAAAACAATTGAAAGCTAAGAGGATGATACTATAGGCATATGCTCGCTTACGAGATGTGAGAGACAAAGACTGATAAATTAATGAATGTATGCTTTTGTAAATTGAAAGTTGTGATAAAACAAAGTGTAACAGACTTAGAAACATATAATAAATGAAATCAATGTTGGAAATACCTTAAAATGCAATGTCACATAGAGGAAAATGAATAGGAAAACATAGTTCCATAAATTATTTTCTGGAATTAAAAGATGTTTCAAAAAGTGACTTTTTGTACTTTTTAATTTTCTTTTATCTTATTGCATAAGAGTATTTAAGTAAATTTAGATACTACAAAAAAAGAAAAAGACAGGTGTACTTAGTATATCAAGAAGTGTAAATAGCAAAATCCTTGATTTATTATGTCATTAGAGTGGAATTGGCAGAATTGCTATTTAAACTGTACCACCACAGCTTGGACCCCCCCTCCCCCTAAAAAGCGTATTGAGGTATTGAACCACTACGATGAAACAATTTTGTTCTAATTAGATTTTTCAAATAGAATTAAGCGTAAGGCTGAGAACCATAGGTGTTAGGTGAAGCAAAGGGTCAAATTGCTATTTAAACTGTACCACGACGGCTTGGACCAACCCTCCCCCAGGGTAACAAGAGTCTTATACGACTAACATGAAACAAATTTGTTCTTATTAGCATTTTCAAATAGAATCCAGCCTAAGGCTAAGAAATATAAGTGAAGCAAAGGGTCAAAGTGAGTTGGGTTATTTAAAAAGTAAGTTATTCTAATTTGACCAACTTTTTTGCCAAGCCAAAATATGTATAATCTTGCTCAATTTGTTACGGGTTGGTAGGTGAGATGAGTTGGTTAAGATATAATCTACTTAATTTAAAAAAATAAAAATAAAAATACAAAATACAAAAACATAAATACAAAAAGTTCAATAGCATAATAATTTATAATAATAAATTTAAAGAATAAATCAATAAAATAAAATAAAATCCCAAGAACATTTATGACAATTTTTTAAAATAATAAAAAATGATTGGCACAACTTGGGTTAATCTACCTCAATTCATGGGTTAAGTAAATCGAACTAGAACAATTTATGAAAAAGTAAATTAACATTTTTATAACTCGTTTAGTCCGTCAAATAGATTAAATTGGATTACTCATGGCTAAAACTAACTTTAATAACTCATAAAGGACATAAGGGAATCAAACAACAAGAAAATTCTTCAATTGACTGTTGTCGATATGATGCACTCATCAAAATTCTTCAATAATTTTATTTTAGTATTTTTAAAATAGTTAAAAATAATAACTTCTAAATATTTTTTTAAAACAATACATGATAGAAACGTTTTTTCCTTTAAAAGTAAAAGAAATGATCCCTGATGTTCACGCCAAGGTGGACATAAATTTTAAAGTTACATTATCTATACAATAATTTTTACAACACTTTTATTTTCAATTTTTTTATCATATTATTTATTTATCTCGTATTTTTTCTGTCTTCTGTTCCTATCTTTCTCGTGACTGGAAAATAAAAATTCTAAGATTTTTTTTTATAGTGTAAAAATAATTTCTCTATACTCTAACTCTTCAAAAGCATGCGTCGTCAATGCCACTGGCACATGTAGTCGTCACAGTTGCCAACTCACCTAACACAATAAGCCTTTGTTCATCAACGGGTCAGCTCCAAGCCTCCAACAGTGTTTATTCTTCCTTTGTGGTGGTAAGTGCAACTCAAAAAGAGAATACAAGCCAAGCAATAAATATGTTTTTCTTACTATAAAAACCAATAAGGGTTAAGTTGTCCAAGGCAAGAGTTACATTATTTTAAGTAAAAGTAAAAATAGTGAATGTGATCAGGTATATAATTCTTTTTATCTCTCTCTCTTTTTTTTTTCTTTTTCGTTTATATACATATTAATTAAAGTTGACAACTGTTTGATATTTTATTTTTTCGTTCGCAAGACATCATTCTCCAAGCTAATTGGGTTGTCAAACACTACCACAAGTGCAAAATGTCTTTGTCCCTGCAGGTTGCCTCGTCCAGCGGCACCTACAATAGCAGCAGTTGCAATATTCTTGGCATTGTAAATTATGTCCTAGAAGTAAAACACGAACCCCGTGCATGGGTTGCGATTGCAAGCTTGAATTCATCCTCGCTTTCCGTAAGTGGTGGTTGAGGAGGAGGATCAAAGGGAAATTAATACGGAGCTTATTTGATCTCCCTTTCCTTGAATTTGAGCATAATTATTAAACTATTAATTTTGAGCCTAATTGCAAATCTACATTGAGAAATTTGAGATGATAGGGGTGGGGGATCCAAAAAATTAATCCTCCTGAAACAACAAAACTTCATACTCTTTGTTCATGAAAGGTGTTCATCCGAAGCTTATTTAATTAATTCTAAATAAGGAGGATGAGTGACCGTGTTGACCTTAAGCCGTGAAAATAAAAATATATGTGAAATGCTAGGAACAAATGGTTAAAATTTACTTTCTGAAGTTTTGTTAAATTTCACCTAATTCTTTTTTTTTTTTACTATTACATTAACTCTTTTATTGTTTAATAAACATTATACTGACACCCTTTATACATTATATTAACCCCTTAATTATTTAAAAAATATTACACTGTGTTCCTATAAGAGAGGTTATTGTAAACATTAAAAAAATAAGATATTATGTGTAATCTCAAAAAATCTCATGAGATGTCAATGTAATTTACTTTAACATTTATTAGAAATAACAAAATCTTGTGGTCTCACCTCTTATTTATTGAAGGTTTAGTTACCTTTTTGGTTCCTATAATTGTGCAAACTTTATCTTTTGGTTCCTATAGTTTAAAATAATCTCTTTTAGTCATTATACATGCACTTTCGATACCGGTTTGGTCTCTACCATTTTAAACTACCACAAATTGAATAAAAAATGTCAATTTCTGGCTGTTTTTCACTGCCAATTTTTATTTTGTGACGGTTTTCTTTCATGGAGTTAAAACACACTTGACGACAAGGACCAAACCGGTATTGAAAGTGCATGTATAGGTACTAATAGAAATTATTTTTAATTGTAGGGACTAAAAGGTAAAGTTTGTACAATTATAGGAACCAAAAAGGTAATTAAACCTTTATTGAACATCTATTATGATTTTACAGTTTTAATAAATTTTAATTAATAATAAAGAACGTATTGCTAGCACTCCTCAAAATATATTTACAATTCATATTACCTATTATATTTATACTTATCTCTCTATCTCTCTCTAGATGTCTATTATCTAGTAATAAATAGGTGTCCATGCATAATATTTTGTAAATATATTTTTCTTATCGTAAAAACTAAAACCCCTCAACTCTGAGAAATTACAGTATGGTCTAGATTATTATGTGTTTATAATTTCAGTCAATCTTCACATAACATATAATCAATTTTTTTAATTTATAATAAAGAGTTAATAAACCGAAATCACATTAACCCTAGACTATACAATATAGAGAAGGGACAAACACATAAAGAAAGAAAGGGATGCTTTGATAAGTAGCTATGTAACTGGTGTGGTAATGGCATGTGATCAAAAGGGTGTACCGAGAAAGACGTGTGGTGAAATCATCAATGGCCTCATCATAAAATCATTTCCAGGTTGATGAAATGAAAGGCGTGTCTGCGACAATAATTGTGCTGCCATCAGTGAAACAATCCTGGTGGTTCCGTTCCTGTCCAGCTGCAAAAACCAAAAGCCTGGTTTCTGGTCAACTGTGTTTGTTAGTGCTAGATTGCTGTCATAGCAAGCCCACCCGTAAGAAAATGATTCAATGTGACCCAGTCCACGTTTAAATTGCTATATAATGGGCTTTTGGAAATTGATATGAAACACTTAAAAAAAAAGCGCCCATCCTTTAATAAATAAATAAATAAGATTTTAATTTTTGTACATTGTTTATATAAATAAATTTCACTATGAACCGATAAAACTTTATTAGTACAACAACTTTTACATTATAAATATGTAATTAGATGACACTATAAATATTAACATTTATAAGTATATTTTAATTAAAATCATAAATAAAAGACCCAAATTTTTTGATTAAGTTGAAATAAAAGAGGAAATAGGGTCGCCCGTACAAGAATGAGAGACGTTCAGCGTGTTAGAGTAACGGGTAAATGTGATAACCAACTACCCCCCCACACTTTATTGACGATAAATTTTCGAATTCTTAATAATACTATTTCGATTATAACAAAAACTTATAAACACTGTTTGTGAGTGACTGTGGGTAACGAAGAGGTGAAGCAGCAGAAGAATGCTCCATTCAACTGCTTTTCCGGCACCGTACAATTCGGCGCCAGTTCTCTCTGGCGCCAACACGTGTCATGCTTTGGCACCCGCACGTTCATTCTCAGTATCCTTTCTTTTCTCGGTTCGTGTTCCGACAATTCCGGCAACCATGCGTCAAGCTTTCCGGCGGCGGGTTCGTCACGGCCGCCGCGAAAGAAGCAATGGCGCGGTGACGCTGAACTCACGGGAACGGACGATGATTTCGACGACGAGGCAAGAGTTAACCTTTTTTTTTTTTTTTATCTATACAGTAGCAGTAGTTGCAATATTCTTGGCATTCTTGTCATTGTAAATTATGCCATGGAAGTAAAACAAGAACCCCATTCATGTATTGCGATTGCAAGCTTGGATTCTTCCTCGCTTTCCACAACGCCGGTTGAGAAGGACGTTGATCCTCTTCAGCCCAAACTCTCTTCAGCTCCCCTAACTCTCTCTACTTTTTTTTTTCCCTCCATCATTTGTTTTCATTTTTATTTTTATGTGTGTCTCTATTTTTAATTTTCTTTGTTAGAGAGACAGGAGGAGATCTGTTTTGGTTGAGAAGGAGGATTAAAAGAAAAAGAGCTTATTTCACTTCCATTTCAAGTAATTTTGTTTGAGCGAGATACAATCATACAGTAAACCTTTTTTTTTCTAATTATTTAATGTAACATAATCAGGATTCGACTCAAAAGTACTGATTTAATTAAAATAATCTTGTATGAGTTGACTAACGCGCTTCAAAACCATTCTCTTTCTTTTAGTTGGAGCTTAATTATAAAAATATTAATTTTGGGCCTAATGACAAATGTACATAAAGAAAATTGAGACGATGAGGGGAAAAAAGATCCAAGAAATCAATCATGCCGCAACAAAACTTCATACATGAAGGTTGTTCATGTGAAGCATTAATGCATTATTTAATTAATTCTAAATAAGGGGGTTAAATGACGACGTCGACCTTGAGCCGTGGAGCCGTCATATACGTCTAGTAAAGTTTGATTACTAAGAGTATGACGGAACTCCCTGGTCGTACCCTTCCAACACATACATTAAGAAATTAAAAAGATTACAGAAACGACACAAAACGAGAAACCACAAAAAGAGAGTCTCCCCTAGCTTGGTAATAAGCTGATTCGTTATCTAACTAATTACCAACATTCGAACAAGTTAACATCCACACGAAGCCTGAAATAAACTTCCCCCTCAAACGCATCGGTGGCGAGAGTGGCCACACCCCTAGCCATGAAGAAGTCGCCAGTCCCTCCAATGACCGAAATGTCCCTCGTCTTATTCATCAAAGGGTCAGCACCCGCGAAGTTAATGCTACCCCTGTGATGGGTGGAGTTGAACACAAAGGAGAAGCCAAGCCAGGCAGTGAAAATCTCCTTCTTATCGTAAATGTAAAATCCTTGAGCACGTCCAACCGGAGGTGAGTGCAGGTTGTTGTCCAAGGTGATGGGGTCATCGAACACAACCAAGTCACCAAAGTGGTTCTGCCCCCCTAGTATGGTCCTGTTGCCCCATGCGGGTGTTCCCACAATGGCCGAAGTGGCATTCTTGGCGTTGTGACCATTGAAAATTATGTCATGGAAATAAAACACCAACCTCTTGCACGGCTCCCGAGCCCTCTTTCTCCAGTGGTTCGGAGAAGCGGAAGATCCCACCGTGATTAGTAGCAAGAAGAAGAGAGCTGAAATGAGCCTCGCGTGTTCCATTATTATTAATTACTTGGCTCTACATGGAAATATTGGGTCTCGAAATTGATATTTATAAGCAGCGCAGACCGCAGGGAAAATGCAGAGTTACAATTAATTAAATATATCCGTGCCAAGACTTTCAAGTTTAACCTGTAAACTTCATATTTTAGTTATTTGAAGCAATGTAGAAGGTTACCAACCAATTATTTTAATGTTTTTTATTGTTCGATAGACTTTTAAGCTGACTGAATAACTCGAGTTGCTTCTTTCAGTGTGAGATTTCTCTAAAGAATATTTTCTTAGCTGGCGTTTTCTCTTTAATAGCTAGGCTTGGCTTTAAAGATATGGTTATTATCACGCCAAGAAGAAAATTACAGAGAGAAAAGGCTTATTTTGGTTTGCTTGAAGTTTACGACTTTCGAAATCATTGGATGCACTAGACTAGACAGAAAGGCCTAAAGGGACCGAACTGGATAAACAACTGAACGTGTTTCTGGTGCAACCAGAATTCGACCAGTTGCCTGTTTGGTGCTGCGTCGGAGGCACCAAGCAAAAGTCTCATCTCCTAGACTCAAATTAATCTTTCTTAATTTTAATAAAAAAAAAGCTTGTGCTATGCTGTAATAAATGAGAAATTCTTAAATGATTAAGGAGATTATTTTTTCTTCTATGTGATTTAATTATATACCGCAACAGGCGTCATAAGTCATAACATTGATTTCCACCATTTTATGTAACAGTTATTATAAACATAAACTCACTTTCTATTTCTTCTCATTTTTACTTTATTCACCAAAATGGGGTGGACCATTAGTGTTTTCCTTTATGTATGCCACGAGTACAATTAAACGTATTTTTGATCTTGTGCAACCAGAACTGGACCAGTTGCCTGGTTGGTGTAGTGTCGAAGGCACCCAGCAAGCATCTCATCTCGAAGACTGAAATTAATCTTTTTTAATTTTAATAAATGAAAAGGTTTATGCTAATCTGTTATAAATGAGAAATTCTTAAATGTTAAAGGAGATTTTTTTCTTCTGTACGATTTAATATATATCACAAATATATTGATTCCACCCCCTCCCCTTTTTTCTAAACCATTTAATGTATAGCACATACAATTATAGTCGTTATTGAAATGGAAAATGGTATATCACATAAAGCAATACACATTTTGAATGTTTTTTTTGCTGCGACAGTGAGAACTGCTCGTGAGACACTTTTGAATGTTGTAAAGTGATATAGGTTATTATATGACAACTAGCACAAATACGGCACAACAACTTCACTTGGATGTTGTAATGATTCAACACCGACTTTACACCGAGGGTCTACTTAAAGTTTATAATTATTTGGTAAGTAGGAGTAACCACTCCTTGACTTAGAAAGGTCCTAATATCCAATGAACCTCTTCTTTCTAATTAAAAACACCCATTATAGTGATAGGTTATTATAAATTAATAAATCACGAAACCAGAAGTCAGATTCAGATTTCATGATTCCTAGTTCTATTGTCAAATCCTTCATGTTCCTCGCTAATTGATTGGTAATCGAACAGGGATACAATAATCCGAATGTAAGGAAAAAAAAAAGTGAAGTGATGGCAACCTTTTCAAATTTATACTATATCAATAAATATAATAAATAATAAATAATTTTTTTATTAAAAATTTATGAGAATGTATTGATTTTATTAAATAAAACACTTCTTAATATTTTTAAGTTTTAATTTCTTTTGTATTATTTTTAGAATAGTGATCGATAAAACTGATATATAAAGATAATAAAATGAACTCTTCATCATTTTGTTATGTGAATTTTGACTATAATTTGTACATTTTGACTTTATTATTTAACAAAAATTAAGATACTTTTTTACTTTATCATTAATATTACTTAAATTTCCAATATCATTATTTATTATCTTCTTCTTAAATACTTTTTAAGTTTTATCTCTTTCTTTCCTTTCATTGCATTACCTATTATATATATTATTTTTAATTTTTTTTCTTCCTATCTTTTTCTTTTCTCTGACAATATATACATTTTAAAGAATGTAACTTTTTAATAATTTCTTTAGAATTATATTTTACTTTAATAAACAATCATTAAAAATTTTATTTATATATATTTATTTATTTGTATAATAAATTCATATTTCAATGATGAAAAGAATAATTTAAGAATTTAATAAGAGATTCACTTTATATTAAAATAAATAAAATAAACATTGATAGCATAAGATATTAATATTCATTTTTTATTTTGATTAAATATACAAATTAGATATATATATTTTTTAATCTTTTACGCAATATTTTTCAAAAAGATTCTCAAATTAAACAACAAAACAATAAAAGTACATGCATTCGTGTTGAATGCTAAAAAAAATCATACCTTTTCTTAAATAATTAATAAATTTTATTATTATAATAATAAAAGTATTATGTTTATAAGGTTTACCACCTTTAATCTTATTATTAGTTAGAAATTTATACATACATACATATACATACACACACACACACACACACACACACACATATATATATGATGAGATAAAATTTTTAATTTGTAATATTTAACAGAAATTTAATTATTTTACTAAATGAAAAATATATTTGTAATAAAATAATTAAAAAATATTACAATGTAAATAGTAAAAGTGAATTAAATTATGCACTCATATATATGTATATATATATATATATATATATATATATATATATATATATATATATATATGTATATAAAGAGGTTATTAACTTTGGCTATGCCATTTGAATTTTGATTTTTTCATATAAAAAAATAGTTCTAGGTGTCAAAGTAAATTGTACATGATAACTATTTTTTATGTCAAAATTAAAAGTCAAATGACATAGCATATTTCTCCTTTCTCTAAATAAATGTTTTAGATTCTACCAAAGAAGAAATTTTATTTATCTTCTTGAACATGATTTCTCATTTATTTTATGTAATATAAAGGACAAATACGAAAATAGAGTTGGTTTTTAAAGTTCTAATCTAAACACGTTTGACTTAATATTGTCAAGTAATACTCATAATCCACTAGACTTGACGAAAGAATAACTCATACTTTGGATTGAAGTTTAAGCTAACATAAAAGACATCTTCCTTAATTTAAATAATTCCTGTAGTACAATGGTCACAATAATTAATATGTCTATTGTTATTGACCTCAACCAATTTTGGAATAAAGCATATCAAGTTCACCACATTATTAAATGATAAGTGTGTAATTTATTTATAATTGTATTAAAACAGAGAGTACATTAGGGCATATGTGTGTGTATAGAAAAAGTACGAAAGATACATGTTTATATTTTATTGGATAGAAATAATAAGTTAAAAAAATAAAAGAAAAAAAAAGGGACGGAAATCATGGTGGCTATAATTCGTATGTGATTTCGTGGGTAGATTTTCGTACCAAAAAGCATTTTCTTTTTGTAAATCATATATGAAATTGTTAGAAAATGATTGTGTTATGTCTAGTATATGATTAGTATGTTCGTGTTTGTTTCGTGAAATTTCTTTCTAAAAAATCCATTCTTCTTTAAATCTTGTTTTTAGGGCCACTTGGAGAAACTAAATGGGGATGAACAAAAGAGGCTTCCTTTTGATTTGGAGTAAAAGTACATGAACATTGGACAAAAGCTTGATAAAGATTTTAGAGATTGCAGTGCTTATATATAGCTTCGAGATTGCAGGGATACATAACTAATGCCTACATTTTTTTGTTCAATCATTTGTAAAGAACATTATATGTACCTTAGTGTAATACTATGAGGATTATCAGATATGCGTACCATCGACATTTATTGTAAAATCTAATTTATACTATAAGAGTATATTTCTTTTTTGTAAGGTAACTAGATGTAAATAAAAATTTTAAAATATTCTATGCTTGATGATGCTTCACCTCCTGTTCTCGTGGACTTGGTAATATCTTTCTTTTGTTTTTACTCTCTTTTATAATCAACTAGTCCTCATACTCGTGCAATATACGAAGTTTTTTATGTTGGGTGTAAATTATAATAATTGGTTAAATTATAATTTATAACTAATTTATATTTTTTGCATATATTTTTAAAATAAATTTTTAGTTAAAAAATTATAAGTTCTTAATTGAATTGTTTTTATAATATATGTATATATATATATGTGTGTGTGTGTGTGTGTGTGTATGTATGTATATGTATTTATGATATAACTTTGGTTTTTTTTTTTTAAATATTAAGCTGAAACAATTTCAAAGATTCTATAAGAATATAAATATAAAAGTATTATCTTTATGTATAATAAATAATTTAAACCGATTATAATCAAATATTATATATATATAATTCATGATTATAATAAAATTTGTTCATACAAGTTTTTTATTATTATGCCAGTCACATATAGTTGAATATACATTTGATATTAGTAATAATTACATATTACTCTTTCTTATCCTTTTTATAAGACCTGATTAAATAATTCATAAGAATTTAGAAAATTATTTAATTTAGTTAGTAATACTAAATTTGTCTTAGATTTACTGTTCTTTCTAAAATTTTTCTTAACATTAATGAGACATATTCTTATTATTTTTTCAAATATTTAATTCTTTTAATCTCTCTCATCATTAATATATTTATTGTCTTGATTTTTATTGACTAAGAATGCGAAAGAACAAAGTAAGATTTTCAACAAAAAAAATTATATAAGGCAAAGTTAGACTTTCAAAGAGATTAAGACATTAATGTATCCTATATGCTATTTATTGAACATAGAGAAAAAGACTTGTAATTAAATATATTTTTGTAAAAACATAATTAATGCGAGAGACATTCTAGATTGATTCTATAAAAGGATCAAGCCAAACTTCTAACTTGATTTTTATAAAAAAAGATCAGAAAGAGTAATAATTTTCGAAACATTATCAAACTAGCACACTACATATAATTAGACATGATAAATGAAATAATAATTGTAGATTAATACCTTTAATTATTTATTTTATTTTTCACATATGATATTGTTATTTTTAGAAATTAAAATTCATAAATATAATAAATGAATACATAATAACCAATAAATTAACGCACAAATTCAAATACTCAATAATGACACCATTAAAACCCATTATCCTTTCCCCAATATTTAATAATAATAAAAATTACTCCTTCCGTCTCATTTTGTTTGACGTTTTAGCAACAAACAAAAATGTCTCATTTTGATTGTCATTTTAAAATATCAATGAAGCATTAAATATATTTTTTTCTTATTATATACTTAAAATTTCATCGTATAGTGAGAAAATATAAGAGAAATATAAAGGAAAGATAATCTAATTAATATGAAAGATAAAGGGGAGTATAAGAAAATTTCATAATAATTGTTTTGAAATCTAAAATATTAATTGCATCTTAATTCTTGTGCCAAAACCTTAAACGACAAAAAAATGGATAGAGGGAGTATTTTATAAAGTGTGCAATAAAAACCGGCTCTTTAATAAATGTCACACTATTAAATATAATTTATTAAATAAATAGAAAATAAAATAACTAAAAAATGTCTAAAGTACTCCTAATTTGGGTGGAAAAAAGTGTGCCAAAATTTTATTTCTTTATTGTATAAAAGATTTCTTACTTATTCTTCGCAAACGACTTACTCTTATTCGCAGAAGCTTCCACACAGCAATTGGAGATTGTGATGAGTTGCCTTAATACCTTTTGTGAGGCTTCCAGGGAAAAAGTGAATGTAGCCAAGACATGCATCTTGGTGTCTAAGAATGTCCATACTTGCAAAGTGCAAGGAGCTGAGCAACTTTTCGGGGTTTTAGCTTACCCATTACTTGGGTAAATACCTGGGAGTGCCAATGTCATATAGACGCCAATCCTGATCACACTACTAGTACCTTCTGGATAGAGCCTAGAAGTGTTTATCCTCTTGGAAAGCAAATTAGCTAGCAT
Source organism: Spatholobus suberectus (assembly GCA_004329165.1). Lineage (NCBI taxonomy): Eukaryota > Viridiplantae > Streptophyta > Magnoliopsida > Fabales > Fabaceae > Spatholobus > Spatholobus suberectus. The sequence goes on from CM014733.1 coordinate 79,280,762, forward strand.
TTGTAGGGAGAGCCACACTCACGAAGACAGTCATTAGTGCTTTGCTTGTAACAACCCAAATTTTAAGTATTAGAAATAAACTATAAGGAGACCCTGTCTAAGACTTCAATATTATTATTATTATTATTATTATTATTATTATTGTTATTGTTATTATTGTTCTTCTTCTTCTTATTATTATAAATTAGTAAGAATGAGATAATAGAACCCAAAGAAAGTATTTAGGACCCAACAAGGGATTAAGCCCAACAAGCCACAAACCCACCTAAGTTTTATAAGAAGGAAAGATAGACGGAAATTAGGGTTAGCTATCAAAAATAGAAGGGAGAAGAAAGGAGGAAGAAGGAAGAGAAGGAAATTAGAGACCCAAGTTCTAGAGATTATCTTTGTAGTCTTCCCAGGTGAGTGCTTTCCCCTACCTTTTCCAAGCCTTTACCTCCATTATTTATGTTGTTTTCCCTTTCCTTACCCATCTTAATTATATTGTTAAGGTTAGAGTTTTTGAATGGTTATGTTGGTTTTTCTTAAGATGAATTTGAGGTAAATTGATTGAACCTATGATTGTTTGAGGGTAGAATGAGATTATTGTGAAGGTTTAGGTTAACTTGAGGGTTTTTCCTATTTTGGATAAGGAATTACAGGATTGGGGTTAAATGAGAACAACTTAAATTGATAAGAAACCCTTATTTTGAAGTAGAATGGATAATAGGATAATAGGAATACAACCGTATGGAGTTTTGGTAATTTAGGGAGGCCTTAGAGAACCTCTATGTTCGCAAATTATGATTTTGCAATTTGCCAAGTGATGAGCATGTCCGTGCTTACCTCCCTAACAGCATGTGTCAACTTAATGGTCAAAAAGAAGTAAGAAAATGATCGAATTAGGCTTCGTGGTCTTTATATGAATTGTAGCCCTAGATGTTAGCTAACTAATGGCGTTGAAATCACTCAAAAATAATGTCTAGAACTTAAGATATGCCGAAAATACGACACCTATGACTAGTTGTTAATGGGAAACAACGTGTCTAATTTTAAGTCAATTTTTGTCCATGATCGAGGCTAAATCAACTCATGACTTCCTCATGAGAGTTGTAGATTTTCTTTTATCTTTCCATAAACACCAAAATCACCTCAAACACATCCCTATAGCCCAAGTTATGACCCAAACAAGGATGAAAGGTCAAAATCCATAAAAATCTGAAAATTAATTAAGATTTTCATTAAAGTCCAATTGAATCCAAACATTAAAAACACAAATAGGACACCAATAATAAGTCCAAATAGACATTCAATAAAGCCAAATATAAAGCCATAATCAGTGTTTAAAATTGGTTGATCTAACATGCCCGTGCTCCACTGAGCATGTCCATATTGAGTTCCCTATCAATGAAGTATGCAAATTTTGGAGTACGAGAGTAGTACGATTAGCTTAGGCAATCAAAAACTGATTTGAAAGACTAGTAATTAGACTTTTTAGATATAGGAATATGATATGAGATAAGAGGAGTGAGTACATGACGTCATGAATATTGGTTTGCTCATATGGTGATCGTGGCTTGTGTATATTATGCTATAAGATGTATGATATGACGTGATATCATTGTGATGAGTGACTTAGCCTGTGAGAGGCGAGAATGGGCTCGGGTGATATCTCGTCTGTGAGGGACCTAGCCTGTGAGAGGTGAGGATGAGACTCACTTATTTGTAAATAAAAGGTCTAGAGGACACTTGTGTGCATTGTATGTATGAGACATGCATCATAACATTTGAGATGATTGTGCTGGCAAAAAGTATGTATGAATTTGGATGGTGGACGCCTTGAGGGGTTGTTTAACCCGGCCTTGAGGGTGATTATACCTGATTTGGAAACCCCAATGACTCATGCTGATCCCATGGAGTTGGGGCGTACATCCAAAGCTGGGTAACCCTGACTAGTCACCAAAGAATATCAATCTAGTGTAGAGTGCTAAGTTGAAGGCATCATTACGCTGATGGCGCTTCTTTATGGCTAGCATGTCCTCCTAGACTACTTTCCTGAGTTAGAATTGGTACCACATGTGCATGAGGTAGAGATTGAGAAACATGACATACATATACATCTTGTTGTAGTGTGATATGTTAAATCGTGCTATATTATGATTATGTGAAGTTTGTGTGCCTTTATTCATGATTGATTGTTATACTATATATATGTTAAAACTGTAAATGTGTTTTGTGATATGAATGGATGAAGTGTTAAGATTATAAGTAAGTGATCATGTTACACATATGTGTTGTCCCTGTTTGATAGAGAATAAGATGTGTGCCCAACTACTAGGCGTAAAATGTAAAGTATGTTTGCATCTTAAGTAAGAGTAGATATTTTTAATTAGGAATTCTTTTACTATCTTAAGGATATGTGAGAGGTTATACTCTAGAATAGTGTCATGAGGGTTCTGATAAATTGTAAATAAGAAAAAGGAAGGGTAAGTTCCCATCCAAAGTATTAGAAAAATGTGATTTTAGCAAGAAAAATATAATTGTGTAGGTTAAGGTGAATGTCAAGAGTATCCTAGAGCATTACTAGCCTTAGGTTTGACCATTGTGGACAACTCTAAGTATCAAGCGAAGAAGGGTAAACTCTAAACAAGAACATTTAGTTAGCTAGAGTAAATTGTAGATAAAAAGCATTAGTAGAGACAAAGTACTAGGATAATGATGAGAATAAATCAGTGTAATAGTTGTGAGAATGGATTGGGAGTTAATAGGAGGCATTGACAATTGCAAGTTATAGATCCTACCATAGGTATCGAGATTAGTTAGTTGTGAGAATGGATTGGGAGTTAATAGGAGGCATTGACATTTGCTAGTTATAGATCCTACCATAGGTATCGAGATAAGTTAGAGACCTAAAGAGAGTGAAGCCATGAGGTATAAGTGACAAAGGTTGTTCGGGTAGAAGAGTCTAACCCAGTCATAGAGTCCTTAGAGCACTCACTGAAAATTGTCTCATTCTTTTAAGTCTTTCTTTTTTCGGGAACCAAATAAATATGTGTGTTGATGGAGCTTGGAGTTGCATGCAAGAAGAATGTAGTTAACTTTAGTCTAAGTTTTGTATTTTTTTTTCCTTATGTTTGTACGATTCCCTTGGGCGATAGCTGAATTGTATTAGGCGTATATGTACTTTCTTTATCCATTTTGTATAAAAATCTGTTTATGTTTATGAGTAGCTTCTGCACAATATTTTTATGTTTTAAAGCTTTCACATTCATAGAAATCTATGCATAGTTACAGTAATACCCTTTAGGGTGTTACATTGCCCATGTATACTATGTAGATAACATTGCTCCCTAAAAGTGTCTTTTGTAGCTAAAAAGATGATGAGATCATTTATTTAGAAAAGCTCCTCGAAGAGAGGATGGCACACAGTGGCATGGGAGGAGTTCAAGAAATCTAGGGAAGAAAGGGGACTAAGGTTTAAAGACCTCTATACCCAGAATAAGGCCATGTTGATGAAGCTGATCGTATGATAAGTAACTGGAGCAGCTTTAGGTGAAAGTTCTCTTGGCGAAAATGGGGACTTAATGGCTGAGGATGGTAGGGGTTAGAAAACATGCAATATGTCAAATGTTTGGCGAGGTATTATGGAGGTATAGAAAGATATGTAGGAGGGAGTAAGGTGGATTATAGGAGACAACAGAAACACCTCCTTTTGTTAAGACCAATTGCTTCCCTTAAGAGTTATCCTTTAGGAGATCTTGGATCACAAGCTGGGGAGAAGTAGTTGAGGACTTGTATGGCCAATATGGTGGACGAAGCAGGGGAGTGGAACCTAGACTCAGTGGAGGATTCTTTGCCTCACTAGGCATATGATTTTATTTAGAGCTATCAAAATGGGCCGACTCGCTCAGCCAACAAAAAGGCTAGGCTAGGCTAAAAAAAAGGTAGCCCAAAAGAAACTGGATCATTTTGGCCTTGCCTGTCTGTTCCGGCAAGCTAACTGGGTCCGACTCGAGCTGGCTTGGTATATATATATATAAGAAAGGGTCACACACGTTTGTAAAATATAAAGGCTAACATGAGTACTTCATTTTGTAAATAAAATTCGCTTAAAGATATATTTTTAATGAGACTATTAAGTAATTAAGTCTATTATATATGAATAAAAATATTCGTTTATACTAGAAAATATGTAGAATTTAATTTTAAATATTTAATATGATTTAAATAATTTAATTTTATATAATTTTTGACAAAAAAAATAATTGAAATAGATAAAAACATTAATAAGTCCAAAAAAAATTTAGGCTAAATTGGTCCAGTGGCCCGCATAAGACTAGGTTGGACAAAAAAAAGAGACTCGGCTCGTTAGAGAGCAATGGCTCAGGCAGGCCGGGCCACCCTAACAGCTCTAGTCTTATTGTAGCACATCCGCCAGCAAGCCTTGATAATGGAAATGATTAGTTAGTATGGGCATTCACCCCTGATAGAATGTTATCGGTTAGCTTGGCATATAAGATGCTTACGGAGGACCTCGACCATCCGGTCCTAAAGGACGGGCGTAAGACGAACAAAAAGAGATGGAGATGTGGACATACACATGAACCCGAGTGCCTAATTTGTGGCAATTCCAGGGAAACCACTGCTCATATTTTAAAGGATTGTCTGGTGGTGCAAAACGTGTGGGGGTGGCTCCAGGAAGATGTTCGTTGTATGGCAGACCTCATTCTCTTGGAGTGGATCTACGAAAACATCGATGGCACATGGTGAACTGACAGAGACTGGCCTCTTTGGTTTACGATCTTGTTGTGGACGATTTGGTTCCATTAGAATTAGCGATTTTTCGCGAACAAACCTTTTGACCCGTAGCAGGTAGCACAACATATTCAAATGCTTAACAACCAGATCAGGTAAGCTGGAATTCTCGGGGTGGAAAGTTTGAGAGGAGGAAGGACATTTTCATGGGTTGGCAGAAGCCACCCCCGACATGGGTTAAATGCAATGTGGGTGGCTCATGGAATAGAGAGACACAGGTTGCAACCTACAGAGGAATCATTAGGGACAACTCGGGCCAATTTCCCACAAGTTTTTCACGTAATCTAGATATGTGCTCTATTCTAGAAGCTGAGCTTTGGGCGATCTAGACAGGCCTGCAACTTGCTTGGGATAATAATATAAGAAATGTCTGGGTGGAGAGTTACTCCCAAGTGGTGGTTAGATTGATTCATAATTATGATGGAAACCTTTATCCTTGTGGGGCAATTCTCAGGCATATTTGGGGATTGATGGAAAAGGAGTGGAGGCTGTTATCAAGCACATATTTTGTGAGGCGAACAAGCCAGCAGACTGGCTAGCTGACTACAGGCACACTCTTGCTAAAGGCCTTCATGTTATGAGGAGTTACTGTCATCTTGTAATAACTTAGTTTGGTTTGATTTTGTTGGGGTGTGCTTCCCCTGCTCTGTTTCGTCTTAATGGCCTTTGGGCCTCCATTCAATAATAAAAAAAAAGATATTATGATTATTATCAATTGAGCTAATGGTGTTGTAACTTTTATCAAAACAAGGAGGCTTATGCTATTTACACTCTCCCATTTGCTAAATACACTTTTTTTTCTAATTTTTTTTATAAAATTACTTAAATAATCCTTTTTTTTTACTTCTTTCGAACATCATTCCTTGTTTGTCTTGTTTCACCAAACTCCCTTTTTTGGTTTCACCATACTCCCCCACATTTGATTTCATTGCACTCCCCCTCTAGTTTTACCGTACTTCCTCACTTGTGGTTTCACTGCTCTCTCCCTCTCTTAACAATTATTATTTGACTTTTTATTTTTGATAAAATTTCTACTAGCTAGCAATAAAATTGCTGAAAAACATTGAGAAGAAAAACAAGGGAGAGTGGTGAAACTACAGGTAAGAAAATATGGTGAAATTAGGATAGTGCGATGAAACTACAAGGAAGTACGTTGAAATCAGAGGGGAGAATGCAATGAAACAAACAAGCAAGAAATAATGTTTAAAGGAGATAAAAATTAAGGTTATTTAAGTAATTTTATATATATATAAAAAAAGTGTATTTAGCAAACGAGGAAAGTGTAAATAGCAAAAGCCGAAGAAGGATGATTTGTTCATCATGATTGGGCTTCAATTCTAATTGATACCAACCCAAACCTTTCTTCAACCAGATAGTTGCATGGACTTTGGAAAGCTTAGGGGTGTTCACGGATACGGGTATCCGTGAACCCAAACCAACCCAAACACTTCGGTTGGAATTTTATGGATTTTCGATTAGCACCCAACCTAACCTATTCAAACCTGTTCATGTACAGGTTAGGTAACAGGTTTTGATTTTTAAACCAGTGAACCCAACCCATTGACATGACAATTTTTTAAATTTATTTTATATATATATATATATATATATATATATATATATATATAATTTAAAAAAATTACGAATAATGAAATAACTCAATAAGTGAATAAAATTAAAACACTAAAGAGTGACGAGACATAGTCACACAACGAACGACACTACTAAGGTTAATCCTTTATTATGGATCTGCTAAAAAAGTCTGAAAGCAAACAAAGGATATAGCTATGTCAACTTTTTGGTAACCGTTCTCATTTTCTAGAACAAAGATAAGAAGTAAAAATTTAAATCAAAACAGTCTTTATTTAACTTGTCTTCTGCTTTAATTGTAATGTTGTGTGATAAATTAAAGATCACATTCATCAGAAAAGAAATGTAATGTACTAATGTTATTTATTAGATGCTAAACATTTCGTTCAAGAGATGCCAAGTAAAGAACAAATCTATGCCACGCAAAAAGCTAAAATGATGCATATTCTAGTCTTGCTAATTGTAAAGAATTTTATGAATTGTTTCTGTCAACTAATATGTTTTTATTTATCTAATTATTATTAATTTTATTTTTAAAGAATATAATTTAGTTTTTATAATTCTTTCTTTTTTATATAAAATGTATTTGATATGTCACTAAATAAATACAGGTATTCATGAACTCAATCCAAACCAACCTGTTATTGATCAGGTTGGTTTAGTTTGGATTTGATAAAAAAATTACACAAATTTAATCCAACCTAACTTAAGTTATTTTGATTGATTCAGTTATTGAATTCAGTCAAATCCAACCCAAATTAACTCGAACACCCGTGGAAAAGCTAGGGTCTCTACTAATAAAAGTCTAGATGCTCAAATACTTACGGGGAAAAAAAATGCTCACATACCTTATAGCGTAATCATGTACGCTTTTAGCATAGACGTTTATAATGATGACAAATTTGACTTATCAATTATCATGAATCTTCATTAATCCGTAAAAAGAAAACAAAGTACAGCAATAATTAGTGCTTGGGTGTTCGTAGAACGGGTTAGTTTATGTTTTTACTTGACCCAAAATTATAATAAAATTAATTTTGTGAACTTAAACCTGATTCAATTAAGATCTAATAATATTTGAACAAGATCGGGTTAACCTGACTTGTTGACACAATATACTAATCTTAACATTATATGTTGCTAAATCGTAGAATCAAAAAAGTATACAACTACAATTAAGTATATTTTACAATATATAATTTAAAACAAATGATATCAATATAAATATACAAAATATTATTTATTAAGTCAAGAAATTATATTATTAATACATAACTGTTTAAAAATAATATTTTTTTAAAAGAATATATAACATTAGACTGAATTGGGACGACCTAAAATATAACCCAAACCCGTCATCAAAATACATCGAGTCCATTCTCTTAAGTCTAGAGCTGTCAAAACTTTTTTCAAGCTAGGTCGAATTAGTGAGACTAGACGGGTCAGGAACCCTAATTAGTGCAAATTCATATCAGAGTTTAGTTCCTCTGCAGAAAAGTTGTGCATTATTTAGCACGGTAAATTATTTCTTCTTATCTATAAATAAATAATCGTGTTCCTTATCACACCAAATTTAACTAATTATATTGTATCTGGTATGGTAAAGTAAATTTCAAAGAAAGATTGAATTAAATTTGGTAAGATAAATAGTTTACCGTACCAAATATAGTATGGTTTTACTGCAAAGGAACTAAACTATTTGTTTTATTGGTAATATACATTTCAATGCAATTTATATAAAAAGTATGTCCCACAGTAGATGCAAGAAGATGTAAGATTTATTTGTTTTTCACAAAGAATCACTTACCCACATTGTACACATGTTTTAATATAAAATCTGCGACTGGAATTAATTAATTTGAGTACAGATTTTAATTAGGTTCAATAATTCAAAATGAATTTTATTAAAATTAATTCTATCTAATTTAAAACAGCCCGTGTGATAAACATAAAAACAAACACGTTGAAAAGCCCTAAATTATGGTGGAGCATATGATGGTCTGAAAATTCCGAATTGAAATCCAAAGACTTTGAACACATGAAATTTCAAAGGATACAATACTCTCTGTGAAGAAAAACGTGCACATCCATCCAGTCTAAAACACTTGATCAAGTTCAACATAAAATGGACCCCTTAATTGCTTACTTTATTTTTGGTATGATTGAATAAGTGTATGTTTGAATTAAAGTTTGAAAATATAAGTTTGCACGGATTTTATTTTACAAACTAGTTTTTACTTTCAATTGAAACTTGGTTTCAGACTAAATATAAGTGTGTAGACATACTTTTGTGAGAAATCAAACATATCAACAAACTAAGTTTACTAGGTAAATGTAAGTGAGAAGAGACCAAACGGTTGACCAAACATAGCCTAAATTTTTTCATAAAAACTTATAAGAGAAAAAATAAAACAAAATAAATTAAACTTCTTTCATAAATGAAAATTAACTTATACACTTAATATTTATAGAAATTTTTTCATCTAACTTTTCCAAAAAGCAAAAGTACATATTTTAGGACTTGTTTAAATGAACTTTTCTAAAAAAACTTATAAAAAAGGAACTTATTTAGAAACTCTATTATATAAAAATCTTTTTAAACAAGCTAATATTGTGTTTGAATAATATATTTTTAAGTACTTATTCAAAATGATAATTATTTAAGAAACTGAAAATTTTAGCTTCACCATAAATTCTACGGAGAGTTTTTACTTTTTCAAAAACTGAAAAAAGATATACATTCAAGTACTACTTTTTACGTAACAAAATACTTATTTCAAAAGATAAATTCTCAAAAGATTTTTTAATATGTATCTAAAAAGACCCTTAACTTTAAATAAGAAGTTCAATTCATTTTATTTCTTTTATTTTTTTTTCGTAAATACTTATAGAAAAATTTATTTAAACAAAATCTTAACCGTGCATAAATTTGTATCACCAACACTCGTAGAACTTAATATCAACACAAAGCCGGAAATAAACTTCGCCTTCAAAAGCATCGGTCATAATGGTGGCAGTTCCTCTATGCATAAGGAAATCTCCAGTGCCACCAGTAACTGAGATATCTCTAGTCTTGTGCATGATGGGGTCAGCTCCAGCGAAAGTGATGGTTCCCTGATGGTCTGTGCTATTAAGAACAAACGTAAATCCAAGCCACGAAGTGAAAGTATTCTTGGTGTCATAAATGTAAAGGCCTTGTGCCCTCCCAACGGGTTTGGAGTGAATGTTGTTATCCAATGTGATGGGGTCATCGAAAACCGCTATGTTTCCAAAGTGGGACTGGCCCGCCAATTTGGTTAAATTAGCACCTTCTGGGGCTGCTACTATTGCCGACGTTGCATTGATGTCGTAGAAGAACAGGACCAACTGTTTGCATGGTGTATATCGCCTCTTCTTGCCCGGGAAGGCTGAACATAAAGCAAGAAACGTAAAGAAAACAAAGGGTAACTTTGGCACCCATTACTGCTATTCTCTAGCTATGTCTGGAAAAGCTAAAAAAAAAAGAGGGAGAGTAGAGCTGTCAAAATGGGTTTTAACCCATGAGCCAACCCGGCTCACCACGAGTTCAAGCCGGGTTGGGTTGGTAAAATTTGGCTCACCTGAATGGTGGGCCAAATTGAATTCGACTCACTTGGCTCGCGGCTCATTCGGGTTGAACCCGTGGTGAATCGGGTTGGCTCGCGGGTTGAAGCTTTTTTTTTTTTAATATAACTTACTATACTAACTTTGTAGATAATTAAAATGAGTAATATATAAATCCAATCATGTAATTCTATTCCAATCATAATAAAGGAGTAATATATTAATTTATCTTTTTATATATAAATATAAAATTAGAATGTAAATATGACTTTCCAAATCATTAATATATATAAATTGTGAAACACAATATAATAAATCTATTGATACTTTGGTTTTCATTAATCATATCAAAATTTTTATCACTTTAATTTAATTTTTGTATTTTTTTGATACTTTTTTAATTATGTATTTTATTTTTTAATTTTTTTAATTTTAGGTGAGCCAACCCGTGTAATCTACCAACCCGTGGTGGGTTGAGTCGGGTTGAATACTTTTTAGCTCACCAAAAAAATGAGCTGAATTGGGTTGGGTCATTTTTACACCAACTCGTGGTGAGCCAATCCTGGGTGATCGGCTCACTTTGACAGCTCTGGGAGAGAAACACAAGAGTACTTCGAAATTGAACCAATACTTTTTGGGACTTGGCTTAGATGGGGGCTCTAGGGTCCTTTTATAGGTGAATTATTGCATGAAGACCGACAAAATGTCTCATCGATGAATGCTTTTAGAGCCAGTAGATATATAATTTTAAAAAATTGATGGTTGATAAGAAGGATCGATCAGAATAATATTAAACATTTATACAAAGAGACCTGGGTGCAGATATTTTGGAATGGAGGCTGAATTGTGATGTCAATCCTTAATGCTTTTAACTAACACTGGTTGGTACAAGTGGTAGTAGCTTGTGTTTTTTAACTAAGATGTTTAAGATTTAAATTCTGACTTTGGGTATGGAATAAAGCATATTGGGAGGAGAATATCTACCTTGTGTGCGCTCACGATCCCCGACGAAGATTAGTTACTACTTCTGACAATAGATACTTCATACCAATACTATGGTAACAAAAAAAAAATCCTTAATGCTTTTATGTTGTAGAGGATTTACAATTGTGTAAATAAATGAAAATAAATAAAATAATTATAAAAAATTTAAGAATTGTTCGAGAGTGTTTTGGTACCTCGAACAGGGTGAACGCTCTAGGCAGCTCCGGTGAGTGACAGCACCTGGTTGTCACCTGCAAAGACACTCCGATGCCTAAGTCAATGTCTGTAAGAGGTGAATAATAAGGCTTAGATTTGTACCTGAAGGCATATAATGCCTTATAAAGCAGCAAGGTGGTAAGTTAGTTACCATGGACCTTGGGCCACGTGGCTAGGCCCAAAGGGGGTCCAGAATAGTAGCCCCCAAAGTCAGTGGCTAGTGTTGACACAAGCACCGGCTTGTTCTTTGAGTCACATGGCTTAGGCTTTCACTGCCACATTTGCTCTCTTTCTGCAGAATGTTAGTTTAAAGCGAAAATTAAGTTTCGATGTTACTTGACTTCTCGGTTGAGCTACTGCTTTTTGCTTTGCTTTTATACTTGAAATGAATTTCAATATATATATTTGTTATATATGTATTTTGCCTTTTTTGTACCTGACGAGCCTTGTACATATCCGACTAAGGTAGATGTCTTTCTATCCCGACTGGAAAGATTTTTCTACCCCGGCTGGAGCAAATCCACGTACACGAGGTAGTTCGCATGGCCTTCAGCTGGAGCGAATCCACATACACTGGGTAGTTCGCATGGGCTCGTCTTCGATTTTAGCAATCTTCCTACCCCAGCTGGAGTGAATCTACGTACATAGGGTAGTTCGCAATGGCTTTGTCTTCATTTTAGCAATCTTCCTACCTCGGCTGGAGCCAATTCACATACACAAGGTAGTTCGCATCTCCTCAACTTCGATTTTAGCGATCTTTCTATTCCGACTGGAGCGAATCCATGTACATGGGGTAGTTCGCATGACCTTTCTTCTTTGTTTTTTTGTTTTTGACCTGCAAAATAATTGTAAATGATTTTGACCATTTTGTCCATGCATGCCCCTGAGTCGGTTGTAAATCTGTCTTAGAAGGCGATATGTCGGTCCTGCAATTTCTTTTAGACTGACATAGAGCAAGCTTGCATGATGGCATAGATAATGTCAGTAAAATTAAATAAAATTGAAGCTATAGTGTTTATTAACTTAGCCATCGTTTGCTTCTGTGTGAAAGTTCTCTTTATAAAATTAAACCGCACGAGTAGTACTCTATGCTTACATAAAGTCGTTTCTTGTTATTAATAGTTCCTACAAGTGAGTAGCTTTTACTTTGAAGGCTTGTATGCCACCTCAATGTTAGCTACCCCGTTTGAATGAAGGATGACGTTGATGGCTTGAGTGTTGAGACTGTGTTGTGTGCTACCCCGGCTCAAGAATGTATGATGTTGAGCTCGGTTGATCGCTACCTCAGAACGTCGGTGTTTTCATCTCAGTGATAGCTTTAAAGTCTTAGTAGACTTTTAATGTCAGGCTTAAAATAGATAGTCAATTATGCGCAGAGCATTGGTGGGCAGTTGGACCAAGTTGAAATCGACTTTGTTGACAGACTCACTCGATAATGCCGGGGTAGGTAAACGTTGGCATTGAAGCCCGTTGGGATGGCCTGGTGGTCCTGCTGAGGAAGTGGTGTTGAGACTCAGTTAATTGTAACTTTGGTATGTCGATGCTTGCTCTAACACATACCCCGAAATTGACAACAAACAAGTGCTTTCATCTCGAAAATGGATTCAAAAGCTTGCCGACCTTGACATCGGGCATTGAATTATTTATGACTGGATGCTTGTACACAAGTTCGTATGTCGAATCAAGCTTCTAGTTAGATCTCTACCACTTGGGTAATTTGGTTCAAGTATGTCGAGTGCTAGTGGCTAGCCAACATTGAAAGCTGGGCAGCTTTGAGCCTGAAAGCCAGATGCTTGTCCCTAAAAGACCCTCATAAAGTTGATTTTATTCCGAGATTAGAATCGAAAGGAGCATTTACACTAGGCCAATGAGAGCTAACTATGCATGAGTCCCTCCATTAAAACTCAAGCGGTGTTTCTGGGATCGGAACTGGCTTCGCCCATGTCAGGTTGCAATGTCAATGTTCGAGTGTTCACATAAAGGATGAAGATGATGGCTTCCGTGATGAGATTGTGCTTAGCATTGTCGGTTTAGAGTGCTTTGAACATTCAATGTTAACTTTGAGCAAACGTTGGCAACTTTGAAATCACGACCGGCTTATGGGGAGGTCAATTTGATCATGGAACGTCGGTGCCTTAATCTCGGTAAGGCTTTGATGACATTAACATCCAACCTATGCTTGCTGTCTTGTTCTTTGTTGGGGTCTATGTCAGCGTGCTTCCAAGGGGCGTATACGATCCCAACTGTGCATTTGTTGTCTTGATCTCGGTTATGTTTTATCTTAATCTCGAATGCCAACTTTGACGTCGGCCTACGTTAGTTGTCTTAATCTCGGGTAAGACTTTGCCGATGTTAACGTTGGGTATAGTTGACCATGGCGGGATACAATCTCGGGTACTTTATATGCCGACTTTGGAATGGATGTCAAAAGTCAGGTGATGTCGGTGATCAAGCCGGGATTAATCTCGGCTTTTAATTGTCGATCTCTTGGACAGTGGTTGCCCGGGTTCAAAGGCTTGCTTAGCCTCGTCCACGAAAATGGTCTTGCAATTCAAGGAGCGCATGTCGAAACTTGGCTTATACACAAAGGCGAAGCCGAGAAAGGTTTTGTCCGGGGTTCGAAGTGTCCCTGCAATTTCTTTTAAATAGCAAAGTGATGCAAATTTATGCAATAATAATATTATAATAATGTTATGCACTATTCACATGGATGCAAGATTTATGTAATAAAATAATAATATTATAGCAATATTAGAAGTCTACATTTCGTTTATTATAAAGCTTATAATAATAAAATGTAGGCATGAATCTATATATTTTTACAGGATAATTGGAAGTAATAGTCGGCCCCAGTAATGACGCGATCCCATAAGACTTTAGTTATAAACCTTTTTTGAATATAGGTACTCGTTAATTAGGCAGGTTGGCAATTGACTCTACAGCATTAAGCATGTCTTGACTATTTTTACCCCAGTTGGGGTCAATGTTAATGTCGGCAGGATTTTAACTTGTCTTAATGTGGATTGGATTTTAGCTGTCCAAGAAAATAAGTGCGATGCGACACAAAGTTAGAGTGTCATATGAGCGAAGTAGATCTGCAACTTCAGAAAAAAAAAAAAAAAAACTTCTAAAAAGGCATAGCAAAATCCAGGCAATGAGCTTAACATTCGTAAAAGAGTAAATCGAATTAATGAACAGATTCAAAAAACTATTGAACTGATATGAAATCATAATTTGAGCGTGTTCCTCAACAAGATTTGAGAAGAATCTGATGAACGCAAGTGTGATTGTGCCTTTTGCAGTTTGACATATTCTCCTTTTTCTTCTTCAATTCTCCCAGATTCGTTGACGAAAGTTTGATTCAATGACTGAAACAAACCTGACGCGAGATTGAATGCGTTCCTTAAAACTGACCATCGATGAACCTTGAATGCTTGAATATGTGACTTTGGTCAAATGCGAAGCTTCAACGGAATGAATCAAAAATTAGGTGCTCCGCATCCATTGAAGATAACAGCGGTGGATCCGCGATGGCTACTAGCGTCCGCTTTGAAGAGAGAAAAGGAACGTCGTCCCCCACAGACGGTGGCACAACGCCAATGTTCGAGAGTGTTTTGGTACCTCGAATGGGGTGGACGTTCTAGGCAGCTTCGGTGAGTGACAGCACCTGGTTGTCACTTGCAAAGATACTTCGATGCCTAAGTCAATGTCTGTAAGAGGTGAATAATAAGGCTTAGATTTGTACCTGAAGGCATATAATGCCTTATATAGCAACAAGGTGGTACGTTAGTTACCATGGGCCTCAGGCCACGTGGCTAGGCCCAAAGGGGGTCCGGAACAAGAATATAAAATAAAAATATTAATATCTTAGAATGACAACAAATTCACTTAATTTTGTAATATAACGATTATATGTATTTAATGTTTATTTATTAGACATGTTATTTAAATTTTTCATCAATTAGATTATTTATGTTCTACAACTAATTTTATTAAATGTTTTTAATTCAATAAATTGATTTTCAATTTTTTTGTGGAATGCAAGGTATCCATGCTTGATAGTTAAAGATTAATTTCTCAAAATACTGAAATCAATTTATGAGATTGATTATTTTTTAACAAATATTATTTCATACATGTAGACTTAAAAATTGAACCTGAACACATGCTTAAGGGACATAGTCCTTCCAACTTTTAACTAAAAAAATAATTTTAAACTTTTAACTAATTTTTTAGATTTTAGTTAACATATTAATAATTTAAATCCAACTAATATAATTGATGGATTTGCCTACTGCATATACCAACTAAGATTATTAAATGGTAAAGCGACATGTTAATTAATAACTTACAATTATATATTTCCATTATTTATCAATTAATTTTTAACTATAATTTAAGATTTGGCAATTAGATATAAATAAAAATTAAAACTTGATCTAAATTAAAAATATTTAGTTGCTTTATATATTCTCTTACTCGATACTAAACTTATAAAATCATTTAATTTTAGATTTTGAAATACCTGGTCGAATGTTTTTGATATAGTAAAAAATAAATTAATAAATAAAGATACTAAGATGCAATTGTTAAAACCAATGGGTAACACCACTAACTCAGTAACTTGTAACATATTATATATGGGCGCAGGATCTGTTGATACCAAGTGTAAGAGTTAGTCAAATTACATCTTTAATAACTTTTTGTATAATGCAAATTTAATCAATCCAACCGTTGAATTTGATGATATTATCTTTATGATTATGTATATCAAATTTCATATCATTTGGACTTTTCTAAATATGTTATTAATATTGAATATTTACATATATTTTAATATCATATTGTACGTTAAAATAAAGTGATTTAATGAATTATTAAATAATTTTAGAATTGTATGAAATTTTGTATACTTAATCTAATTAATAAGAATATCAAATTCAACTATTGGATTGATTAAATTTACATTATACAAAAAGTTATTGAAGATGTAATTTGACTAACTGTTACACCTAGTGTCAACGGATCCTGCCCCATTATATATTAATTAATATATAAGCAAAACAACACTCGGTATTATATTTATCTGTGCGGTAATATTAACATTTTACATTCTTTTAAGGTAAAAGTATAAATATATAAAAAGATAAATTATATTTTTTATCTCTCTAAATTTGATTTTAGTATTCTAAAAAAACTTTGTTCTATTTTCGGTTCTATAATTTAAAAATACTTTACTTTTAGTCCTCAAAGTAGTTATAATTAACATTTAAAGGCCATCATAAACAGCAGAAAAAATTACTTTGAAAACAAAAAATGATGTATTTTTAAATTAGAAAGACGAAAATATGACAAATTTTTTTAAAAAAACTAAAATCAGATTTAAAAAATTGGTTGCAACTTTCTGTAATAGATATTTTGCTTAATTTGAATCCTCTGCAGTAATTATGTTGCAAAATCTAAACTATTAATTAATTATTATAATAGTAGTTAAAAAGAGAAAGAATATAATCAATGACTGAAATTTCTGCTGCAGATAGATTTTTGTTGCAAAGACAATAGAAAATTTAAGTTGGTATTTTTTGCTATCCCAATGGGGAAATTTAACACGTACGCATGGTAAAATTCACCCCTTTTATAAGGGGTGATGATGACAATTTCTTGAAAACAATTACTAGGAAGAATTTTTTTATTTTTTTTATATAGTACTAGGA
Organism: Spatholobus suberectus; assembly: GCA_004329165.1. NCBI lineage: Eukaryota > Viridiplantae > Streptophyta > Magnoliopsida > Fabales > Fabaceae > Spatholobus > Spatholobus suberectus. Next base: position 79,297,642 of record CM014733.1, read on the forward strand.
AGAAATTTAAATACATTAAAAAGAGGAAAAGGCCATTAGTTTAACGTATGAGTACGTCCGCAATGATGTTATGCATCGGTATCTATCTGTACGACTGTTGGTCGTGTTAAATAAAAAAAAATTAAACATATTTTTGGTCTTTATAAATACAAAAAAAATTATTTTTAGTCTTTTATTTCAAAATCATCAACTTTTGGTCTTTTATTTTTAAAAATATACCACATTAAATCTTCAGTCACTAACTCTATTAATGTAATTAACAGAGATGCCACATTAATACTGTATACATGGACATTGTAGATGACGTAGCATCCATGTGGTTGTCACGTAGCAAGTAATATATTTTTTTGTCCCTATAAAATTTTAAAAATTTGGTTTTAATCCTTATAAAATCTAAAGTTTTGTTTTAATCTCCACTAAATTCAGAAGTTTGATTATAATTCCCCATAAAATTCAAGTTTTAATTTTTGTCGCCATAAAATTCAAAGTTTGTTTTTTAATCCTTGTAAAATATAAAGTTTGATTTTAGTCCTTAACTCAAAGTCTCATTCACTGGCACTTTGACCTCACCACCAACATCACACAATATCATTTAAACCACCATTATGGATTAGCACCCTTTAACACTAACAAAAGTTCCAATAATTAGAGCTTTAATTCAATAACATATGTAAAACTCTATTATTAAAGAAATATGAGACCAGGTGTTACAACATTGACAGTTACTAAAGAGTGTTAGGGAATATGCATAAGAGGTTTTAGTGTCTAATTTGGATTTAGCTTATTCGTTTGTTGTTATATAAGACCATATGATTCCTCTTTGACCTTTGATGTTAATCCCTAATAATAGTTTGAACCAAGATTTTTAAAATTGGATCGGTTATTGAATTAGTGAAGGTAGTAGTTCAAGATTTAACGGTTTAATTGCGATTGAATCATGGTTAAACCTGAATAATAAAATAATATTAAGCAATATTGAAAAAAATAACATAATATTCATAACCATAATATTATTAGTAGGGGTGAACGTGAGACGTGTTGAGATAGGTTTATACTTGACCCAAACTTTGTTATGGTTATTTACGTGAACCCAAATCGAACTCAATCAAGACCTGACAATATTATAGGACAAAATTGGGTAAATCCAATTTATTAACTTAATATATCAATATTAACATTATGTATAATTAAATAGTATAATAAAAGAAGCTTTATACAATAAATAATATGATTATAAATATAATACGAGGATTAAAATCAAACTCTGAGTTTTATGGCAACGAAAATCTAACTTATAAATTTTATAGGGATTAAAATCAAAATTTAAATTTTATAGGAATTAAAACCAAACTTTAAATTTTATAGAAACTAAAATCAAACTTTTAAAATTTTGTAAGGACAAAAAAATATATAACTTGCCACGTGGCAACCACATGGATGCCACGTCATCTAAAATGCCCATGTGTACAGTGTTGACGTGGCATCTTCGTTAACTACATTAACAAAGTTAGTTACTAAGAATTTAATGTGACATATTTTTGAAAATGGAAGATCAAATGTTGACGATTTTGAAATGAGGGACAAAAAACGAACTTTTCTACATTATAGGGACAAAAAAGATGTTTAGCCTAATAAAAAATATAATCAAGGTAACATTTGGTCATTATTTTTTAAATATGATACACATATAATAATTTTTATAACAATTTATATAATATTATTTTTTCTATTTATCTCTTTCTATTATATTATTTATTATATTTTAAGCTTTTTTTTGTTGTAAAATTTGTTATATAATTTGTCGTACAAATATTATTTCTATTATTTTTTTAATAAAAATGATATTATTCATATAATATTTTATATTATTTTTATAATGATATTTTTTTAATATCTCAATCACATTAATTATCTTATTATAAATTTTCTTTTCTTTTTTTCCCATCTGGCTCTGTTGTATCCTTTATTTTATAAAAAATTATATAAACACAAATTTTCTTTCTATAAAATCACACATGAACATTTTTTTATATAATACTATATTTTTTCCCTTTTCCATCCGTTAAACTTTTGTCAAATCTATGCATGTTATTTTTCCGTTTAGGTACCCTGTTAAAGTGGGTAAGGTTAAAGCAAGTTTTTAACCTTTGGACAAACATGCTTCATAAAAGTGCAATTTTTTCTTTGCAGTCAGAAACAAACAACTTCTCAATGTTAATTAACCTTAGTCCAGCAAACAAAATCATATACCAATTTATACAATTTTAATTAGTCCTATTGTTCCTTAATTTTTTTGTCATTAACCGAATATATCTATGTAATTATGAGACTAATCTAATAATAATTAAATAAAGTGTTTGTACAATAGTAACTTTAATATTCTCTCAAAAAAAACTTTAAGATTAAAACTCTTATTATCTATCTATATATAGTAAAGGTGACTTGAACTTTTATAAGCTGTTGATAGAGACTTAAACTTTATAATAGCAATTGGATCTAATAAAATTTAACAAAATTAATTTATTTAATGAAGAATTAAATTGTTCACATTAATAACATGTATTACATCAATGATATATATATATATATATATATATATATATATATATATATATATATATATATATATTGATTGCCCAAAGTATCTTTCAGCCGAGAGCCAGAGACTAATCTCTCAACATACAGAAATCTATTTAAAGAGTTGACTTCTCCCAAAAAATGCGCTTCTATATGCATTTCATATGAATTAATGTAACACTTAATGTTTTAATGTAGTAATTTATAAATATATAAATGAATATTTTATTTAAATTGTATTAAATATTGTATTTATTAAATATAATGTATTTCTTAAATTTAATAATTAAAATATATATTTATTAAACGTAAGACTTTTCATCAGAATCTATATATAAAAAATATTGTACAATAGAAAGTAATTATTATAGAATTTATATATATATATATATATATATATATATTTAAAACTAAAAGATAATAGAAAAAGTTAGATGTATAAATATCATAGTAAAGGAGAGTTGAATTTTTGTAAGCCGTTGATGAAGACTTAAACTTTATAATAGCTGTTGGATCTAATAAAATTTAACAGAGTTAATTAATTTAATAAATAATTAAATTATTCACATTAATGATATTTATTACATATGTATTAATGTAACACTTATGCTATGTTTGGATTGATGGTAGGAGATGAAATAGGAGGGAATGGAATGGGAAAGTAAGTGATGCCATTGTTTGAATTTTATAAATTAAGATAGAGCTCATTAAAAAAGGATGAAATGAGATCCATTCCATTCTATTCTTTATAAGCATTTTTCTTCCCGTCCAATTTGAGAGGAATGTGATGAAACACAAATATTTTATTATACATTGACATTTTTAACCTTATTATATTTGTACTATATATTAGTTCTTGCTTCTCGCCTCATTCTCTCGTGTTTGTTCTGACTGCTTCGTGCCTCATGTCTCACATGTCTAACTGCTTTGTGTTTTCATGTGTCTTGCTCTCTTCTTTGCCTTTAACATCGAACATTTGATAGGAATGATAATAACCAATTAGAATATGATAAAAAAAATAGTCTAGCCTATTTTAATAAATAGGTATTTTTAAATTTATAAATTATATTGTAATTAAAATTCATAATAAATAAACATTTTTAAATGTATAAATTATATTTTGAATTTATAATAAATAGTATAAATTGTAATTTGAAGTTATCTTTAAATTGAAATGGATAAACGATTAAGAAAATCATATTTTTGGCTAGTTGTAGGAATAATATGTGAAACATAGCTCCTAAGAAGGGAAGAAGGTATTAAGAATTTGTAATTGAAAGAGTAGGGAGAGTGAGAGCTTCATTCTCCAAGTTAAGGATTTTGATTTATAGTATAAAAGGAAATTATTTTTAAAAATATAAAAAATTAAAACATGATACATGTTTTTTATTAAGTCATTTTTTACTGTATCTTTCTTTCAATTTTATGATTCTAATAAAAAAATGCATAAGAACATAAAATAAATTAGGTATAAAATGTTTTTGGAGAATGGCAACATGGAAATTAAAAAATAATAACTCATTTCATTCTATTTTTTTTCAAACGATGGAATGAAATCTTTGTTTCATTTCATTCTAAAATATCCAAACAATGGAATGACATTTTGATCCATTTTAGTCCAACCATTTCACTTTATTATATTTTGATCCACTCCATTCTAATATCTACCACCAATCCAAACATAGCTTTAATGTTTTAATGTAGTATTTTTATAAATATACAAATAAATATTTTATTTAAATAGTATTAAATATTGTATTTATTAAATATATTATATTTATTAATTTAGTAATTAAAATATAAATTTATTAAATGATGACTTTTCATCAGAATCGGTATATATATATATATATATTATATATTTTAAAACTAAAAGATGATAGAAAAAGTTAAATATATAAATACTATAACAATAGCATTAAATATTATATTAATACTTATGATCAAATTTATTTTTTAAAATTAGTTTCTTTAAAATATATTTAATGAATAATTTATATTATGTATTTTTTGTTTCACAATTTTTTAATATTATATTAAATAACACGGCACTAACATTAAATATTATAATAAATCAAATATTGTAGTATTAAAAAATTTATATATATTTCAATACTAATAGTTTTATAAATATGTAGTTAAATTTAAAAGGATTCATAATATTTTTGTTTTAATTAATAATTAAGCATAGAAATTAAAAAATAAATTATTATGTATGAATATAAGTATATTTTATTCTTTAATTTAATTGCTTTAAAGTATATTTTATTAACAATAATAATTAAACATAAAGAATAATTGAAAATAATAATCAAGGATAAAAATTAATACAGAAAATTTCACACACACACACACACACATATATATCAATTTACATACACATGTGCAATTTTTAAAAAAATTTAACAAAAAAATAAACTAATTTTTTAAACATAAAAATATAATAAAATTTAAGCTGTATTTTAATATGTATATAGATATATATTAAATTTTGTAGAAAAATAGACTCATACAATAATTTATTTCTTAATTTCTATCCATAATTATTATTTAAAATATTTTATTCTAAATTTGACTACATTTATATTACATATTTACTTTTAATTAACATTATTCATAAAACATATTTTAAAACAACCAATTCAAAAAAAATTAATTAAGCATAAATATTAACATAATCTTTATCTTTATATATATTAAAAAAAATTGCTAGAACAATTCAGTCTAAACTAGAGATATATAAGTTATTTCCTAATTTTTGCATTTAATTGGGTTATATTAATTTTTCAAACTTTGTATTAAATTAAAATTGTAAAAAAGTTTTTTATTTCACAGTGGGTGGGTTTTAAAAAGTTAGAAAATAAACTAAAACTTCATCGCTATTAACATAATTTTGCTCCTTTGATGGATAATTAATTTTCAATTGCCTTTGTAATGTCCAATGTACTATTTTTGGGTCTAACTCATTCTCTGAGAAAGAAAGTCTTACTTACATATTTTTTTTATTAATTATTAAAAAAGAAATTAAATCCAATATTAAGTAATCTTATAGATGAATAAAAAACTGAAGTAAATAAAAAATATTCAAAAATTTTATTTTGATATGCAAAAAAGTATACATTATAGTTTTTTTTTTTTATCTAAAAGAAAGGAACAACAACGAAAAAAAAAGAAAATTGTAAAATAGAACTAAGAAATTTATAAAATATACAATCCTGTAGTAGTTTTTAGACATAGAAAATAGAAATAAGATTTTTTTTCATAAACAAGATTCAATAATAAGACTGTTAAAAAATTAAACTGAAATAAACTAAAAGGTCACTATTATTAACATATTTTTTTCTTTTTTGATGGATAATTAATTTTTCATTGTCTTTGTATAATCCAATGTACTGCTTTTAAATCTAATCAATTCACTTATTTAGTTTTGTAAAACTTAATAAACGCTTGAATTATTTTCGTGTCTTTATTCTCTTATATATTTTTCATTGAAGTTTTGGGTCAATTAGCATGTGCATTTCTTTGTTCTGCATCTTTTCGTTTGTTCTTCAGTTCTTTTTTTGACTTAACACTTTCCTTTCCTCATTTTACTGTTGCGGTTTGAGAAAAAGAGAATCTCACTCAATATGTCTTAGTTAACTTGCAGCAATGACATTTTGTATAGACAAGATAGAAAAGTTCTTATACCAATGCATTTTTCAATGAATTTGGTGAAGAATGGAAAGTGGGGATTGGAAACCAATGCACTACTTTAACATTACATAACAATTGATTAAGTATATCGCCTTACTCTCTGTCTTTTATTATTTCCTATGTTCTCTTTGTAGGTATCACCTCTGTGCATTTTTTTTTTTCGTTTCTCATTTTTCTGTTAAGTTGTTTTATGTAATGTTCATCATCGTTCAAGTATTTCATACATGTCCTTATATATTTGTTTCTTTTTCTACTATATTATAAATAGCTTATATATTTTTAGCATTTTCCTATATTGAACAACACAAAACAATAATTTTACTTTTACTTTATATCTTCAACTTACAATAATTTTTTGTGTTTAGCAGGATATAAAGGAAACCCATTATTATAACAACTTTATTTCTTATTTGTTAATTTTCTTCTTTATTATATTTTTTGTATATAATTCACTTAACACAATTTAATGAATTTTATATGATTGAATTATTTCACTAATTTTTTTTTATTTTTTATACTTAATTATATGTTTATACATGTTGACTATATAATTTATTATATGGTTCAATATTTATTAATTATTACAAATAAATTATGATAAAAAATAATTAATTATTTTCATAAAATAAATTTCCCGTCAATGTCACAGGTTTACAAACTAGTTGTAAGTTTTCTCAGGATTACAAATTACTTAAGCTGCACGCAACCAACCACTGTTTAGTTGCATTCTTCCAATTATTAGTGCTCGAAAAGTTATTTTATTTATGTATTTATGCTAGATTAATAAAATAATATTATAAAAGCAAATAAAAAAAAATAGTACCCTTATTTTACTTTTCACATCTCTTTCTGTTTACCTTTTCTTTTCTTTTTATTAAGCATATACATGAGCCCACCTTTATACATAAAACCACAAATTTTTGACTAACGAGTATTGGGTCTAACTGAAGGTGTTAGTCCTTTATAACATAACAAACCAAAATCTGAATTTTTGTAAAAAGAAATGTCTATATTTAGTATCTAATTATGTGTCAAACAAAATTACCTATGAAAAAGAACACATATAGAAAAAAAAAAAAAAGCCACAAGTATATTATTATACAATGTTATAATAATAATGCTTGAAAAGGAAGATAGAATAGTGAATACAAAAAAAGAAAAAAGGTTACACCACTGCTTATTCTACATCTTAATTACTTAATGCCCTTTTACATTTAGCTGGAACTTTCGATGCTGATGGCTGAAAAGCACTACAGAAAGTTGGTGACTGTTAATTCGATCCATCATATTATTAACGAGTGGGCATATGCCATTTTACAATTGACAGGAGATTCTTTTAAGTTTTTCTACAATTTTAAATGAAAATATTAAATTTTCATATTTGGTATTAATTTTTTAAAAAGGTATTTTTGAAAAGTTAATATTTTAAGAAATGTTAACATGTATTAAGTGTGTGTTCGGCTCAGTTTTTTTTTAGCTTATTTTTTCCTTAGGTAGAGAAGTTGAGCTAAACATATTTTATGAAAAGCTCTTAAAAAATGAGTTATTTATTTTCATAGAAATTTTTTTGAAAAAAACTAGCTTATAATTAAGTTGGTAGAGAGAGCTTTTTTTTAGTTTATAGGAAGCTTATTTGTGTGGACCTCTCTTTCGATTTCCAAAATGATCAAAAATGCCATTTTTATAATTTTTCACTATTTTTTCAATTTGAGTGTATAACCGGCTTTTCCGTTAAATAATACTCACATATTTTAGTTTATTTTAAATTATGTTTATTTATTTTAAAGTTTAATTTATTTTTAAATTATTTATTTTAGAAAGATTAAAAAATGTTATTTATCTTTTAACTTTTTAAATATTATTTACATAAAATAAAAGATTATTAATGACATGAGTAAATAATATAGCTAATTAATTTTTTCATATTTTAAATTATTTATATTTTAAATTTTTTAAATTTAATTTAGATGCCATATTTCTTTAAAATTTTAATTTATAGTTAATTTTTTGAATTCTTAATTACAACAAAATATTTATTAAATATTTTTTGAATTATTTATTAAATACTTTTTAATATATATTGACATTATTAAATTTTGTTTAAATAAATTATTTTTTATCTTCTAAGAATATCATTAAACAATAATATAAATTTTTAAAATATTTTAACTTTTGTAATTAATACTTAAGTTTATTTAATTAATATTGTATATAATAAAATATTTTCAAATTATCTTTAAAATTAATTTTTTACAGTTTTAATATTAAAAATGTTAAATGTATTTATTATATGAAATAAAGATGTTATTAAAATAATTAAATAATATAGTTAAATAAAATTTTTATAATAAAAATATTTATAATGTTTATTCTTTAAATTTAATTTAGATTTCAACTTTTTTAATTTTAATTTTTAGTTAAGTTTTTCATTTTTAATTACAACAATATATTTATTATATACTTTTTGGATTATTTGTTAAATACTATTTAATATATATTGACATTATTAAATTTTGTTTAAAAATAAATTTTTACTTGTAAAAATATTATTGAACAATAATACAATTTTTTTTTAAACATTTTATCTTTTGGAATTAGTATTATTTATAATAAAATATGTATAAATCATATTTAAATTTAAATTTTATTAGTTAATTTTTTAACATTTTTAAAATTAAAAACTAAAAATTTATATATTTTAATAGTTTTATGTATTTTTGTTATTGTTAAAATATGTTTATGTTGACTAAATTAATTTTACGTAATTGTAACTAAAAATTAACTTTACATAATTTTTTTTAACAATATATATTATTCTATTGAATGAGACAATTAGTTTTAAGTAAATTTAAAATTTCAAAGTTGTGTACCAAACAACTTTTAGCTTAAAAGAAGCTTTAAAACTTAAAAAAAAAAATTATCAAACAATTTCTACTTTATTTTTAAAACTCTTATTTTAGCTTTAACTTTAAAGTAATTTTTAAGCTAAAAAAAAAAAAGAAGCGAAACATAACCTAATATTAGAAGGTTATGGTAAGCGTGTATGTAAGGCGCAAGGTCAAAAATAAGGGTGAAAACCATTGAATGCAAGCCACGTTATGGTAGTTGTAATATTGAGCTATTCCCTCTTTTGTACTTGTGGGCCTTATTTTGGCACGACTTGTGCTCTAAACAAAGACTTTTATGCAATAAAATCTTCTTTTGTTTTGTGTTTCAAAAAAAACAAAAATTCTAAGAAATGTTTCGTTAATTATGTTTAAGAAAACATCTTTTACAGGAAGAGATAGGAATCTAAGATTCTTGCAAAGGTAATAAAGTTTTAACTATATTTATGATAGGGTGAACTTAGAACATTTCCCTGTTGTGAATTAAAAACTAACCTGTCAATGTACTTATATCTATTTAAAAGATTGACATCTCTTAATTGATGTTTTTCTATATACATAGATTTAGATATTAAACTCCTAATTACATGTTTTTCTATACTTGATGGTATTCTAATTTTTTTTAAATATCTCAAACAGATTTATAACATTCTCAACAATTATGATTATTAAAAAATATGATTAATGAAACATAATTCCTTTATAAGAATGAAAAAATATTTTATATATCAAACGTCTCCAATTATGGCTGTTCTACTTCATTATTTTTCTGACCTTATATATTTTGCTAATAAATAATGCTATATTTTCTTACAAATTTTTTTATTATCTTAAAAAAATTATTAAATAAAAATAAATTCATTTAATATTTTGAAAATATAAATACATTTAATACTAGTTATATAAAAACTAGAAAGATTAATAAGAAGATTTAAAATTATTTCTTTCTAATTATTTTTTTCTTTTATTTTCCTCTCATGTATGTTGGCAATCAATTCCAGATAGAGGTTAAGGTGGACCATAACTTTTCTACCATTAAATTAATCTCATCTTCATAAGGTTACCTTACATCTTCCACACCAGATTATCCCTCCCCTAACTCTCTCCCCAGCAAACCCTGTTGTGAACTGTCGCCAACCACTGTTCGTCACCTCTTTTGAGCGACCTTTGACGATAGCGCACCCACCCCACCAATTTATTTAATAATTAAGCAAATTAAGTTTCCTACAAAGGTGACCAATATAGAAAAAGTCCATTGGTGGAAAAACCAAAGCACTTCTCAAGCTTGAGAACGTGAAGTACTTGACTACACGAGTGAGTCAAAAGCTGAAGATCATAATATTTGACAATCATACGACAAAAGTGGAGGCTCTTGAGGCAATCAAAGTACCAAGAAATCTCCCTAACCCAAGGGGTCAAGTGACCTCCCTAGTCCTCGAGTATCAAACTGAACATTGCGGCTCTAGGCTTCCCCTTCAACTACAATGACTCAAGGTGCGGGTAGCGGAACCGAAGCCACATCGACGTGGTGTTGTAGCAAAGTGCGATGGTCACGTGCTTCCTGGTTAATGAGTCAAGCTTGTACTAGTGTTGACACACTTAGGAAACCACATCCCAATCCTTGGGGTTGTTGATGTAAGGGATGACGCAATCAAGGACCACATCCACTACACGTGTCTTCCGCAAGTTTCGATCCTCTATTATGTGGAGGGATTGGATCGGAGCTTGAAGAAGAGTTAGTTGCTGTGTGTTAAGAAAAGGTGTAGAGGTTTTGGTTCAAGTTGGCGAAGGGAATGGGGGAATGATGGTCGGCAACAGTCCGATGGTGGTGAACAGTGGTTGGTGACAAGAGTTGTTGGAGAGAGAATTGAGAGAGGGATAATCTGTTGTAAAAAATGTAAGTTAAATCTTATGAAAATAGATTAATCTAACGGTTAAAAATTATGGTCCTCCTTGCCTTGATCTCAGTTCCATTGCGAGGTTGGTGGTGTTGGGTATAATTTGATTTTACTGGCAAATGAAGACGCTGTAATAAGGGTTGGTGAGTCGTGCTTGATTACCCCTATTCACCGTTGCAAATTCCAGAGATGCACAGCACCACATAACATTGGGCCCCGTTTTTAAATCGATTTTTCTTGATTCGGCTTCATCCACCAACAATTACGGAATCTAAGACGGCATCACAGAAAGGGATACGTCGGTGCTGGCTAGTTGTATTATTCCACTTACTAATGTTCCTAGGCCGCTGAATTGTTTATTTTTTACGTGTTAGGGTTAATTTATTTTTAAATTAATATTTTTAGAGATTTTTGTAAATGTAATTATTTTTAATGTTAATTTTTTTTTGACAACAGTTTTAATGTTAAATTATTCTGCAACACGTATAGTGGCATAATGTTGTCCTTTTAGTTCACACGGATTTTATTAAAAAACGGTGTTAATGAAAAATTTTAATTTTAATTTAGGATTAAGGTAAAAAATGAATATTTTTAATGAACATATAATAGCTGCATGCATGCATGTTAGATAAAAACAGTTAAAATTTATTGCAATGAGATATCTTTACCATTTTTGCCACCGATAATATACAAAGTAATTTTTTTTTTTGAGTTAAATATACAAAATTTTTAATCCAACGTAATGGGTCTACAATCGGATTGTTCCTTAATAGAATTGGAAATAACTATTCTTTTAGTTTGTCCATTATATAGGATAAATGTTTATTTTTATATAATTAAAATTTAAAATAAATAAATATTTTTGAATATATTAAATTTTAGATTTAAAATGAATAATTTAAATTGTAATAAAAAAATTATGAAAATTGAATTCAAAAAAAGATAAAACATGATAGATTGAAATGAATAAGTAATTAAAAAGATCAATTATACATATAAATTAAGATAAAAGAAGAGTTGTTTGAGATGATTGAGAGAAGTTTTATTGGCTAATTGTGTGAGTAGTACACGTGTGAAATACATATCTAAAAAAGAGAAGAAAATGAAAATGTCCAAAGTAAATAGAGTGAAAGTTTCACTCTTTAAATTGTGTATTCTAAATTTCTAATCCATAATATAGGAGTAAATAATCGTGAGTATAGTTGAAATTATAAGTTCCAATCTAGTTTTCAGCTAGAAGAAGTCCTAACAATGATTTGAATAAAACTTGTCGCAATTTTTATCCAAATTATAGTTTAGAGATTTCAAACAGAAAATTAAACATATTTTAAACTGTTCGTTTCAGTCATGGAATTAAACTGAAAAGAAAACATGTTTAGTTTTTGAGTTTAATGGTCATGTACTGTCAGTGTAAAAAGTTTTACGCTGTCATCCAATCAGAAATCATCATTAATATGATTTTTAAAGTATTTATTATAAAAGTCAACAAACTTATAATAAATGATGGTTTGTAATTAGGGTGACAGTGTAAAACTACTTTACATTGTCAGTACATGACTATTAAACTCTTAGTTTTTTTATAAAAATAAATATTTTCAAGTTATTTCATAAAACTCTAAAAACAATTAATGTTCAAAGGATTTTTCTATGCTATGTATTATGTGCATAAATTAACGAGCAAAACAAAACAGAAAATTTTGACTGTCATAAATAATTTTTCCATTATCAATGCAATAACTTTTTTTTAACAAACTATTTTTTATTTTTATTTTTAACTGCTTAATTTACACACTTAATGCATACGATTAAAAAAAAATCAATTTACCTAATATTAACATAGGTATCAATTTACTATAATATTATTTGCATTAAACTTAATGCATATACTATCTTCATTTATACACTCTCCTTTTTTGGATAAAATTTATATGAATCCTACTAAATATATAGGTCTCATTCTCAAACTAATGTAAACAGTGAATTTTAAAAAATTAGTATTTTAACTTTTGCAATAAACAGGATAAAATAAATATTTATTTTATATAACTAAAATCTATAATAAATAATTTCACATATATAAATTATATTATAATTAAATTTTGTAATAAATAAATATTTTTGAAAATATTGATTATATTTTAGATTTATGATAAATAACTTATATTGTGATACAAGGTTATTTTTAACTATTGATAATTTTTAAAAAAAGTATTAAAATTTAATTTAGAATTAAAGATATAAAGAATATATTGAAACATATAAGAGGTTAAAAAGAATCCCTAAAAATGCTCTTGTTGAAAAAAAAAAAATCCTAAAAACGGAAATCATTCATAAAAAATAATATCATACAAAATAATTATTCTAATTTATATAGAGAGAGGATTTGTTACTTACACTCCTCTTATACAACACAAAACCAACTTGCACCATCCCTTAGTCATTTTAGAAGGAGTGAATTGAAGGAGTAAAAAGCACACACAAAGTACAAAACTGCAGTATGCATGTCGTATATAAATAATTTTTGGGTATTCTTTTTGTGTATTTTCTAATTAGAGGGTTTCAATGCTCTCTCTCACATTGTCTAATCATATTTGGACATGTGTCCTTACTTGTCATATTAGATAATAATACCTATTTTTTTAATATTGCATCTAAGCATTAGAGACCTATTAACAACTTTTGTCTTATTTCTATTTTTATTTTTAAGTATTTTTTTAAAAAGTGAAAATTGATTTGTTTCTCTCACATTTTCTTGTCCGGCCACCACCATTTTGTTTCTCGTGAACTCTAGAAAATTTGTCTTCACTATGAGAGAGTGTCTGCTTCATTGAAACTAAAAGTTGAAATAAAGGGTTGGTGAGGTGTGGTGGGGGCATTTGGAAGGGTTTTATGGTTAGGTCCTAGGACATGGAAATTCAAAAATTTTAGAAGGAAAGAAATCCTAGCACATGTTGAGTACGGTTAAGTGGAATCCTTCTAGGTAAAGGGATCGTGCTTGTCATTGTGATCATGACCTTTGTTTGCATAGGAGTGTTCGCGGATCGGTTTTGAGCTAAAAAGTTATTCAATCTAAAGATTAAAATAGCTTGTGGTTCAATTTGGTTTGGATTACTTTCTTAAAAAAATTTGATCTAATCCAATCCAATAAAATGTGATTTGGATTAGATTGGATGATTCAGTTTTTTTGACACATTCTTATCGACATTTTAATTTTCTATTTCTCTCTAAATATTGAGCATTATTTTTAAAATAAGCATAAAAAAGAAGCATATCAATCAATCAATTAATTATTTTACAACATATTTTCTTTTTTCTAAAGAAACATGAACATATATGTGCAAAATAAAGTCAAGAAAAACAAAGTATATATAGTTCTCCAATGTTGGTTGGATATATAAAAAAAACACAATAAAAATACTGGTACAATACTAAAAAAAAAAAATGTATAAAAGTTACATGTAAAATGTATAATAACGTATGTGCATTAAAAAATATCAATTCAGTTTGGATTAGTTCTGTTTTGCAAACACCAACCGAAAATCGATCGATTATGTAAAAACATGATCCAAAGAAATTTAATTTTGATTGGTTTTTATTTTTTTAGATCTGTTTGCAGTTTTTTTTTTTTTTTTTTGGGATTGGATTGGATGTGAACACTAATACTACACATCACATATGGCCTTCCATTTGGATCCACATTATATATATATATGTATGTATGTATGTGGGTTAGGATCCATTGACACCAGGTGTTAAAGTTAGTTAAATTACACATTTAATAACTTTTTGTAAAATGCAGATTCAACCAATACAACTATTGAATTTGATGTTCTTATTAATTAAATTAAGTATACAAAATTTTATACAATTTCAAAATTATTTAATAGTTATCACATCACTTTATTTTAACATACAATATGATATTAAAGAAGATGTGATGTTTTAATGTACAATATGATATTAATTACAAAAAATTAATATTATATTATACGTTAAAATAAAGTGATGTAATGATTATATATATATATATTATTAAAGAAGATGTTTCAAGAATGGTAAACGTGCATGATTTAAATTCTAGTTCGCCTTGTTAACAGTGGCAGAAAGCTGCTTAAGCTATTGTGTTTAACAGTGAAGATTGCTCTCTCCGAGCAGCCATGGACAGGCCTGGAGGCAGTGGGCAGAAGTCCAAGAAGGCACTTCGGGGTAGTCTCTCTTTTCATCTTAATTAGAGGGAGACAATGTTTGAATAAAAAAACATGAAAAATAAAAATAAAACAAAAGTTGTTAATAAGTCCTTAATATTTAATTACAATATTAAAAAAAATAGATGTTATTATTTGACATAACAAGTAAAGACACATGGCCAAATATGATTGGATAACGTGAGAAGAAACATTAAAACTCTCTAATTAAAATATGCACCAAATACCCATAATTTCTATGTTGCCTTCTTTCTTCTTTTTAATCCTTCCTTTTCTTTAATTTGAGCGTCTTCGAGTTAAACAAAATAACTAGAGGATTTACAATATAATTTCAGAATGTGGTTATCATAAAAAGATTGGAAGGGAATTCATCCTTGTTCAGACTCGAGACGGAGAGTTTTAATATACATTCAAAAGGCTGGAGCTTTTGCATGTTGCTGGTTTAACTTCAAGTTTAACACTAAAGTCTTCATTATTTTTTTTTAGTCTTGTCAACATCAGTCCTTTATACTGACTCAATAAAATATGGAATCCATCCCCACCGTAGTGTACCAACTGCACCCTAAATCGAAACAAGTAACTTGCCTACCAACCAATATTGAGGTCAATGGGTCCAGTGGGGAAATTCTGGTTACCCAAAAGCCACCAACCAACGACACCGACGGAACGAGAAACACATTTGTGTGATAAAGTCATCTTAAACTTGAAGGGATTCCTCGTTCTCCTTAGGCGAAACGTGAACGTCACCGTCTTGCTGTTTCTGAAACATTACCAACGTGTATGGATTTCCATGATAAACGTGAGTCTCCTCATTTTTTTTCCATCAAATCCACTAAAAACGTGAAAGCTACTCTTAATAGCTTCAAGTCAAACATAAGTCCAATTTGTGTCCGAAGTGAAACCAAACATGAAACATGTATTACATCGCAGAAAAACTCGGTCAAAACAAAACAGCCTCGTACCCATGCATTTTTACCGCGTCGTGGTTGGCCAAGTTGGACACCTGCGAAAACGACAGCAGGTCCTCCTAAACGCCGAGCGCCTTCTCCTCCGACACGTCGGGGACGGACTTGCCCTTCACGCACCGCACGTGCTCGCCCACCACGTACCCCTTGAAGATCACGCCCCCGTGGTTCACGCTGCCGTCCGCCACAATAAAGGACACGGAGTAGGGAGAGGGGACGTCGCCGGTAGGAGCGGTGTCCCTGGTGGCCGCCGACTATGAAAGATGTGGAGGATATAAGATATAACTGTGAAAATTAGAAGAATCCAACCGTGAATATAAAAAGTAATGCATTGTAAACCACTTATGAAGTGGTGCACGCTAGCTTCCGTCTAATAAAAAGTCTAATCAAAAAGAGTGTATTAATGAATTTAAGTTTCCATTTTTATATTTAAAAATTTAGGCTAGCCTGATTCTTAAAAGTGTAAAGCGTTAGCATATTAGATCCTGAAATTAAGAATATTTTAAATAAGTTTTTGAAATTTTTAGTTTTTTATTTAAGTCTCTAAACTTAATCACTTATGGTTATTTTGATCTCTAAATATATGTTAATATATTATCACTTCAGTTATATATATTTTTAAATATTGGACTAATTTGATTGACAAATTACACTTTTAGAGACTTTTTTTAATTTTTTTAGTTTCAAGAACTAATGTAATAGTGCTTTTATACTTTTAAGAATCATAAGTAATTGTTTATCCAAAAATTTAGTTATTAATTCTGGACTCTTATCTCTAGCCAAAAATCAAATCAAAAGCTTTTTATTGACATGCACAGTTAGTGTTAGGTCAAGGAGAACTCAAAAAAAGAAGTGGTCTACATTAACGCGCCAAGCAACGAACCATAAGCATAAATGTGACACTGCATTTTTACCCAAAATTTCAAAACATTATATATATGAGTCTATTTTCTTATATTAGTTTCATCAAGTCCAATCTTAACTATTAAGAAACTTGAAACTCACGCAAATTTTCAATGATTAAGGGTGTATTTGGAAACCAGTTGAAACCAACTTAAACGGATGTTTTTTTCAATGACACAAATTTTCCTTCTCCGTTTCATGCTTTGGAACATGTGAACATCCATTTGCAGCATTTCAAACGGATTTCCAAACATGCTCTAAGTCTTATAAGTTAAAACTATGAGTTTAATGAATATGTATTGTTAATTAGTGCAAAAGATTTTACATTGTTAATCAATTAAAAATAAAATTTGGTGTGACTTTTAAGATAATTATTATCAAAATAAATAAATTTACCACACATAGTGATTTGTGATTAAATGACTAATAAAAAAAAGTTGCCAAAGGTGCGTTGGTCGTCCGTTATTTTGTGTTGGGCTAATTATATGGTATGGGCACAACTCCTAGTGCCTAGACATCACTTTAGCAGAGAGCATTAGAATTGGGTGTGTTGCGTTGGGGCCCTTTTTTAACGTGTGCACTGGGTGCATGTTGGGCGCACCCCATTTGGAGCATAGGCATTATGAGCATCTTCATTTCCCACTATTATTGCACTTGTGTAAAATAATGAGTTTATATACTTTACCTACATTTAATTTTCATTCCTTTTTTTTTCCTATTCTTTCTCTTTCACTTTTTCTCTCAAATGTCTATGACTATCCTTATTTTATGTTTGTGATATCCCTTCCCATTCTTCTATATGCTCACATCTAGATTGTCAGCAGTTTTTTAACAACAAAGAATGTTATGCTAAGTCTTTAAAAAAAAAAATTATGGTAAGTTAAACTAATTAAAAGTAAATGTGATCTAGTAATTTCAATTCTTAAATTACAAATAATAACGATATTTATATATTTATATAATATTTTCATATCTCTTTCACTTTATTTTTCTTTTAACCTCTCCCGCTACATCACTTATTATCTCACTTTCTTCTCCCCCCCCCCCCCCCCTCCTTTTTTCTCTTTCTCTTCCTTTTTCCTCTACCTCTTTATACCCAAAAAATGAAGTGTGCACTCATCATTTTCTAATTACAAACTATTAACACTTAGTTTTTTTTTTAAATTGTAAAATATTAAATAACTATTTGAATTAAACTTATTTTATATTTAAATAAACATAATTAATTTTTTATCTATAAAAGATTCTTTTTGTTCAATTATTTATAAATTTTTTATTAAAGAAGCTTAAATTGAAAAGTCAAATGAATAGTGTAACACTTGCATCTAAAGTGAATCCCAAACCTTATAGAGAAGTTCTTTTACAGCGTACTACCATTATATATGCTCCATCCATGAACTAGCAAAAATACTAGCTATAGGATGTAAACATGACACAATGCCAATTTGCTGCAATGCCAAGAAAAGTCTTTAAAATTGTAAAATGGTCCCTATGATTGATACCTCCTAGGATTGATGTCCTTTAATCTCAAGAGATTTGTCCTTTTACATCAGTCTAAGGGGGTTACTAGTTCAAAGAGGCATTGGTTTTATTAGGTATTAGTCCAAGGAGTTATTACTCCTAGGGGGCATCAATCTTAGGACTAATATGTAATATCTTATTTTTACAAAAAGGACTAAGCTGCAAAACTTAATAAAAATCACTTTTAAGTATATGGTCTTCAATCTCATCTATTAATTTTTTTACTAATATATCCAATGTCTCAAATGCTTATCCACCTTAGACATCACATATAGAGAATAATACAATCATATACCATATGATGAACAAGGTACTTTTGCTCTAAACAACTCAAAATAACAACTATAATTTTTTCAATCAAATCATTTATTTAAGACTCGAACGTTTTCATCTCTAAAACAGTCATAAGTATGCTCCACTCTGTGCTTCGTTATGGACTCTAAAGAATCAGTATGCTGATTGCTATTGTCCATCTATTACTAGAGCTTTCTTCTTCAATTGCGGTAAAAGAGTTATGTGGATAATAGGTAGAAGAAAGAAAACCAGAAAAATCCTACGAATGAAGATAAAAAAAAAAAATTGCTAAAAATAATTAGTAATATGCCAAAGCCTCTAAAAGTTCAGAATGGGTGTTGCAACCCTTCTTTAATAGAAGAGCCATAGGGTGAGTGAGAAAGAGGGTGAGATCCATAAAATTACTACTTCACAACCAACGTGTGCACTCTTCATTGGGCCGAACTTCAATCTGGTCCTCTCAAACTTGCCCTCATGCAATCTCCACAGTATCTTTCTTTCACTTTTCCTCCCATGCCCTCCATCTATTTGATAATTTGTCAATTTGTGACTAGCCAATCTTAACAATGACAACAATGCATATAACTCTGAAGTTTTATTTATCGAGTATAGTTTACTTGAGAAATGTTACCACGTCACCATCTGGTGACAAAATGTTCATCAATGTGTATTCTACACGAAACATACTGTCCTCAAAGCTTGGATGGTTTAAATTTAAAGTGACCAAATTGATTACAAAAATCATTCATGACACTTAAATGCAAATTGACACTTAGATAAATAAAAAAGGGAAGAGAAATATATGTATGATAGGTGATATGATATGATAGAAAGAGAAAGATAAAAAAAAATATAAATGTTAATGAAGCGTTTGATTAATAAAAATAAAAGTGTCTATATATCATTACTCAATTGATTATAGTGACTTTTAAAGGCCTAAAGTGACAATGATTATGGCCCTGTTTGCATAAATTTCTTCAAGAAGAAATAAAATGGGCCCAACTTCTAAAGTCAATTGGCTTAGACATGGAGGGCAATAGAGGAGTAACATTGGTTTTAGTAAGGATGACTCTGGGCGTCTTTACACGGAAGAGGAGGACATAGTTGAAATGTTGACATCTTATTTTGAAGATCTTTGTAAATCCTCAGCCCTGAATTCGTTGATGAGGTGAATAGTGTGGTGAGCAATAGACTGGCACAAGATCATGTTGATGCTCTGGCAATTGATTTCACATTTGAAGAGGTAACTGAAGCACTTCCAAATGCACCCAACTAAGGCTTCGGGCAGTGATGGGAATCCGGCTTTATTCGATCAAATTTTTTGGGAGGTAGTGGGGATGATGTCATTAGGATGGCTCTTCATATCCTAGAAGTGCTAAGAAGATAAATAGGACACCTGTTGTGCTTATCCCAAAAGTAAATAAGCCTTACACATGCGAAAGAGTTTAGGCTAATAAGCCTATGTAATGTCCTTTTCAAAATTGTGACAAAGACCATAACCAACAGATTAAAGAAAATCATCCCCTTTATCATTATTGTTAATCAAAGTGCTTTTGTACCAAAAAGGCTCAATACTAATAATGCATTAATCAACTTTCGAGTGTTTTCATTATATGAAATAAAAGACAAAGGGAACAGATGGGGTAATGGTAATGAAGTTGGATATGGCCAAAGCGTATGATAGGATGGAATGTATTTCCTTGAAGGGAATTTTAACTCAGATGGGTTTCCCTGAAAAATGGAGGAACTTCATTAAGAGGTGTGTGACTTCTGTATCTTTCTTTGTTTTGCTAAATGGTGAGCCTTAAAGAGTATTCTACCCATAGAGGGGTCTTAGACATGAGATTTTCTTTCTCCATATTTATTCATTCTCGTGTTGAAGCTTTGTCAAGTATGATTCAATAGGCAACTGTGACTAATTCTTTGCATGGGGTGAGAATTTGCCTGCAAGCTCCCTTTATATCTCATATATTTTTAGAGATGACAGTATAATTTTCATAAGAGTAACCATTGATGAAATGTGTGCTTTAGCATCCATACTGAAGTCCTATGAGCAAGGTTTTGGCTAGAAAATAGATCTTGACAAATCGGAGCTTTCCTTTAGCCAAAATGTACATGGTTCCCGTGTGACTGAGCTAGAAAGCTTCTTGAAATTAAAGCGATGGAAAAGCATCACAGATATCTGGGTCTACCTACAATGATTGGAAGGTCTAAAACCCAAATATTTGACTTTGTTAAAGAAAAAGTCTAAGAAGTTAAAAGGATGGAAGGAGAAGACTTTATTGAAGGTGGGTAGA
This sequence comes from Spatholobus suberectus, assembly GCA_004329165.1. Taxonomy (NCBI): domain Eukaryota; kingdom Viridiplantae; phylum Streptophyta; class Magnoliopsida; order Fabales; family Fabaceae; genus Spatholobus; species Spatholobus suberectus. The sequence goes on from CM014733.1 coordinate 79,318,880, forward strand.
GAAACATTAATTAAGGCAGTGGTCCAAGCAATTCCAACTTATAGGTGTTTCAGACTCCCGGCGTCAATTTGCTTTCACATCGAGAGCCTGTACAGCTGAATTTTCTTGGGGTGAGCATGTGGAGTTGAAAAAATGCATTGGATCAATTGTAAAAACCTTAGAAAGTCCAAGCAGTGTGGAGGTTTGGGTTTATGAATGGTAAATATTTCAGTTCTGCGTTAATTGCCAGGTTTTAAGGGTCAAATATTTCCCCAGAGGACACTCGCTTGAAGCAAGGAGAGGCTATAACTCAAGTTTTACTTGGGCTAGCATTCATTCGTCAAAGTGTACAAAAACAGCTGAAATTAAGAAATTTCAGCTGTCCTAAACATGCTCACTGAGAAGGTGTTGATGCTAGAAGGTACTGCATTCAAAATGGACCAGTAAATGATGATATAAAGGCTGAGAAGTTTATTAATCCTATCACACGGTTCTAGAATATTGATAAACTTGCAGAATTTTTCCCAAACTGGGTGATAAACCTCATTCACACCATTCCCATCAAACATTACCTGCGCAGGGATATTGTGGGTTAAGAGTTAACTCCTAGAGGTGAATATAGTGTGTGCACTGTATATCATATTGCTCAAGGAAGGGAGGAGTTTTTTGAGGCAGAATCAAGCACCAACAACAGGAAATTTTGGAAGAATATTTGGAAGGCAAATGCACTACCAAAATGCAAGCATGTTATACTAGTTTGATAAAGCCTTGTCCAACTTACCACTGCCAAAAAACATCTCAATAACACGAGTCATGCAAGGCGCGTACCATGGTCCTGGGTGCCTCCTACCCAACCAACAATAAAAGCCAACTTTGATGCTTCAGTGAGGCAAGGAAGCGATATAGGTTTGGGGGTAGTTTTTTGGGATCACGCTGGTGCTACAGTGGGTGTAGGACGAAATTTCTACCATTATGTTTTGAGCCTGGTATTACAGAAGCACTAGCATACAGGTGGGATTTGGAGCTTGCTGAAAGCTTGTGTTTGAGGTACGTATCATATGAAACTGAAGATCTTTTGTGTCAGTGGAAGAAGCAACCAACATCAAAAGGGTACTATTTAGCATTTATCATCCATGATTGTACGATTACAGCTAGAGAAATTCAGAGCCCGACACTTCTCTTGGCTCGCCAGAGTGCAAATACGGTAGCACATACACTTATAAAATTAGCTTTCATTTTGTTAGATGAGAAAGTTTGGATTGAGAAGCATCCTCACGAAATTTCTTATTTGTTACTAGCTGGTGTATAGGTTGATGCCTCTCATTCATATGAATATTAAAATGATATCTTTCCCTCTCAAAAAGAAACTTGTGATTTGGTACTTGAATCCAATCCTTGCAAAGCCCGCTTCCTTTATATCACCCGAAAATGGTTAATGCACCTGTTAATACCTTATACCATTTAGTCAATTCGAACAATTTATAAATCAATCTACATGTTGTTTTAAATATCACTAAAAATTGAATATATGAATGTATAAAAAAAAATCATTTGTTTGATGTTCGGAAAAAATCTAATTAATCTAATTTAAGACATACTTTATATATATATATATATATATATATACACTTTTTCACCACTATCCTGATCCTAGAAGATAGACATACTTTTTTTTATTCCATATAATTGATACATTAATTATAGGGCATTACACACATACCCCTAACAAGATCGATCCTGACATTTTATGGGCTTACAGTGAAATGATAAATAAGGCTTCCTTGTATATAAGTATTATAAAATATAAACATGTATTACATTAAAAAAATAGACACACAATTTCATTAAAAAATATATATTTTATTACATTAAACAAAAAACATAGTTTAATAAATCTCAAAAAGATGTATTATATTTTTTATTTAATTTAATTCTATGCTATCGTCTATCATCAACAGAATATCAATAGATTAAATCTTTTTACATATATTTTTGCTCTTTATTAATATACAAAATTTTTGTTTTAACTAGTATTTTAGCTTGTGCATTACATAAGATAAATATTTATTTTTATGTAATTATAATTAATAATAAATAAATATTTTTAAAATTTTAAATTATATTTTAGATTATGATAAATTATTTAAATTGTGATATAAGGTTATTTTTAAATTAAAATGAATAGGTGGTTGAGAAAATAAAGTATACAAACAAAGATAAAAAGAAGTTTGAGATGATTGCGAGAGTCATATGTGAAATGCACCTATCAAAGAGAGAAGAAAGTGTGTGCTGAAAATGTCTAATTGAGATAATAGAAAAAAATACCTATTCTCTAAATTATTAATTTAAAATACAAGAGTATATTCCTTTCTTGCAAGGTAGTTAGATATAAATAAAGATTTTAAAATATTCTATATAGTTGGTGATACTTCGCTTCCTGTTCTCATGGACTTAGTAATTTCTTTCTTTTGTCTTTACTCTCTTTTATTATCAACTAGTCTTTATACCCATGTATTATATTAGGTGTAGATTATAATAATTGGTTAAATTATTATTTATAGCTAATTTATATCTTTTGCACATATTTTTAAAATGAATTTTGCAATTAAACATTGGTGATAGAAGTTAGAGAAACAATTCTTTAAATTTTTTATATTTCTAAAAATATTTAATTATTTGAATTGATTATATTTAATTGAGTAAAACATATATTTTATTTTTTTGTTAAATAATTTCTTAATTGAATTGTTCTTATGATATATCTATCTATCTATCTATCTATCTATCTATATATATATATATATATATATATATATATATGTTACAACTTTGATTTTCTTTTAAAATATTAAGCTAAAACAATTTTAACATTCTATAAGAATACAAATATAAAAATATTATCCTTTTTATAGAATAAATAATTTCAACTAATTATAATAAAATCTTTTATACAAAATTTTTATTATTATGCGTTATGCCAGTCACATATATTATATGTATGATATTAGTAATAATTATATATTAATAATATTTGAAACATTATCAAACTTGTCCATTATAGAAAATTACACATGATAAATGAAATGATAATTATAGATTAATACCTTTAATTTTTTATTTTATTTTTCACATATGATATTGTTATTTGTAGAAATTAAAATTCATAAATATAATAAATGAATACATAAGAACCAACAAATTATTGCACAAATTCAAATATTCAATAATCATACTATTATCCAATATCCTTTACCCAATATCTAATAATAAAAAAATGTAGAATAAATTATTTTATAAAGCATGCATTAAAAAACTGCTCTTTATTAAATGTCACACTAATTAATATGATTTATTAAATAAATAAAAATAAAATAACGAAAAAATTATCTAAAAAGGCGAGAAAAAATGGGCTAAAATTTTCTTTGTTACCCTATTGTTCACTAAGTGCATCCCCTTCCTTTTTTATATATATTTTTATTATCAAATACACCCTTTTAAGCCCTATTTTTATACCCTCATGTATATTATTTTTTAAGTCCTATTTTTACACCTCCATTTTTATTATTCTTTAAACCGTAGTTTTGAACCCTCATCATCACCCCATATTCATCATTTTTTAAACCCTAATTACTTAATATCACATTTTTCATCAAATTATTACGTGCTTTTTTCATTAAATTTCTATGTGATACTATACGCTTTTCTCTATGTGGCACTGTTTTTTAAGGTACGTCCAAAGTCAACTTCGTCTATTATACGTTTCAATTTACAAAAATATGCATTCATTAACTTATCTACCTTTGCCTCTCAACGCTCAATTTGTGTGCATTCAATAAGACAATTATCAACCAATATCTCTCCCAACGTTTGTATCTTTTCAATTTTACTTTTGATTTTGTGTTAACGAAAGGCGAAAGCGTGCATATTGAATTCATTTTCTGTTATTATTTCCAAAAATCTACTTTTCAGAATAACATCTTACAATTCCAAAAAGTGTTTTCTGAAATTATATTTTTTCAAAAAAGACATTGTTTTGAAAATCACTTTTTGGAACAACATCTTCCAATTCTAGAAAGTAATTTCTAGAACTACGTTTTTTTAAAAAATATAGTTTCAAAAATTACTTTTCGTTATAAAGGCAAAGGATATTTAAGTAAAATTATATACCAAAAAAGAAGAAGGAGGTGTACTTAATAACTACGGAATATAAATAGCAAAAGCATATAAAAGATATTATCAATTGGGCTAATGGGCTTGTAACTTTTATCAAAAGATGGGCGATCTGTTCATTGTGATTGGGCTTAAATTCTGATTGATACCAACCCGGACCTTTCTTCAACCAGATATCTTCATGGACATTGGAAAGGTCTCACACTAGAAACAAAAGTCGAGGTGCTCACATACTTACGGGAGAAATAAAAAGTGCTCGCATACTTTATAGCGTAATCAGTAATCACGTACGTTTTTAGCATTGACGTTTATAATGATGACAAATTTGACTTATCAATTATCATGAATATTCATTAATTCGTAAAAAGAAAACGAAGTGCAGGAATAATTAGTGCAAATTCATACTAGAGTTCAGTTACTCTGCAAAAAAGTTGTGCACTATTTAGCACGGTAAATTATTTCTTCGTATATATAAATAAATAATTGTGTACCTTATCACACCAAATTTAACTAGTTATATTGTATCTGGTATGGTAAAGTAAAATTCAAATAAAGATTGAATTTAATTTGGTAAGATAAATAGTTTACCGTACCAAATATAGTATGATTTTACTGCAAAGGAACTAAACTATTTGTTTTATTGGTAGTATACATTTCAATGCAACTTATCTAAAAAATATATCCCACATTAGATGCAAGAAGATGTAAGATTTATTTGTTTTACACAAGGAATCACTTACCCACATTGTACACATGTTTAAATATAAAATCTGCGACTGTAATTAATTAATTTGAGTATACATTTTAATTAGGTTCAATAATTCAAAATTAATTTTATTAAAATTAATTCTATCCAACTTTAAAACAAGCCCGTGTGATAAACATAAAAACAAAACACGTTGAAAAGCCCCAAATTATGGTTGGAGTAAACGATGGTCTGGAAATTCCGAATTGAAATCCAAAGACTTTAAACACATTTGAAATTTCATTGGATACAATACTCTCTGCGAAGAAAAACGTACACACCCAGTCTAAAACATTTGATCAAGTTCAACATAAAAGAAACCCCTTAACTGCTTACTTTATTTAGGGTATGATGCAATAAATAAATTTCTTTGTAAGTGCTTATAAAAAAGGAAAATAAAAAAAATTAATTAAATTTTTTAAGAAAACTAAAATTAACTTAAACACTTAACATTTAGTCATTTACAGAAACTTTCTCATCTAACTCCTCCAAAAGTTAAGATGTACATTTTAGCTTAGGTAAGAATTCAATTCATTTTATTTCTTTTATTTTTTTTTCATAAATACTGATAGAGAAATTTATTCAGACAAGACCTTAACCGTGCATAAATTTATATCACCAACACTCGTAGAACTTAATATCAACACGAAGCCGGAAATAAACTTCTCCTTCAAAAGCATCGGTCATAATGGTGGCAATTCCTCTATGCATAAAGAAATCTCCAGTGCCACCAGTAACTGAGACTATCTCTAGTCTTGTGCAGGATGGGGTCAGCTCCAGCGAAAGTGATGGTTCCTTGATGGTTTGTGCTATTAAGAACAAACGTAAATCCAAGCCACGAAGTGAAGGTATTCTTGGTGTCATAAATGTAAAAGCCTTGTGCCCTCCCAACGGGTTTGGAGTGAAGGTTGTTATCCAATGTGATGGGGTCATCGAAAACCGCTATGTTTCCAAAGTGGGACTGGCCCGCCAATTTGGTTAAATTAGCACCTTCTGGGGCTGCTACTATTGCCGACGTTGCATTGGCTGCATTATTTCCATTGTAAATGATGTCGTGGAAGAACAGGACCAACTGTTTGCATGGTGTATATCGCCTCTTCTTGCCCGGGAAGGCTGAACATAAAGCAAGAAACGTAAAGAAAACAAAGAGGGTAACTTTGGCACCCATTAGTGCTATTCTCTAGCTATGTCTGGAAAAGCTAAAAAAAAAGGAGGGAGAGAAACACAAGAGGACTTCGAAATTGAACCAATACTTTTTGGGACCTGGCTTAGATGGGGGCTCTAGGGTCCTTTTATAGGGACTGACGATAGCAATTTCTTGAAAGCAATTGCTAGGAAGAAATTCAAACAAATTTAAATACATTAAAAAGAGGAAAAGGATATTAGTTTGTACATACGAGTACGTCCGCAGTGATACTATGCGTCGGTATCTACCACGAATGAATGACTGATGGTCGTGTTAAATAGAAAACATAGTATTTGGTCATTATTTTTTTCTAAAAATAATATTATTCATATAATATTTTATATTATTTTTATATCTCAATCACATTAATTATCTTATTATAAATTTTCTTTTCTATTCTTCCCATCTTGCTTCGTTGTATCTTTTATTTTATAAAAAATTATATAAATATAATTTTTCTTTCTATAAAATCACACATGAACATCTTTTTATATAATATACTATATTTGCACCCCCTTTCTATCCATTAAACTTTTGCCAACTCTGCTTGTTATTTTCCGTTTAGGTACCCTATTAAACTGGGTAAGGTTAAAGCAAGTTTTTAACCTTTGGACAAACATGCTTCATAAAAGTGCAATTTTTTCTTTTGAAGTCAGAAACAAACAACTTCTCAATGTTAATTAACCTTAGTCCAGCAAAGAAAATCATATACCAATTTATACAATTTTATTTAGTCCTATTGTTCCTTAATTTTTTGGTCATTAACCGAATATTTCTATGTTATTATGAGACTAATCTTTAGATTGAGAATAATAATTAAATAGAGTGTTTCTACAATAGTAACTTTAAGATTAAAACTCTTACTATTGTAAGTCTACTTAGAATTACAAATTGCTTAAGCTGCACGCAACCAACCACTGTTTAGTTGCATTCATCCCATTATTAATGCTCGAAAAGTTATTTTATTTACGTATTTATGCTAGATTAATAAAATAATAATATAACGCAAATAAAAAAAAAAGTACCCTTATTTTCCTTTTCACATCTTTCTGTTTTACCTTCTCTTTTCATTTTTATGAAGTATATACATGGGCCCACCTTTATATAAACCACAATTTTTTTACTAACTAGTATTAGGTCCAGTTGAAGAGACTAGTCCTCCACAATATAACAAATGAAAGTTCAAATTCTTGTTAAAAGAAGTGTTTATATTTATTGTTTAACCATATCTCGAACAAGATTACTTATGAATAAGAACACATATGGGAAACAAAACCAAAAAAGTACAATTTTTTTTTTCAATTCAAGTATATTATTATTCAAATTATAAAAATAATGCTTGAGACGGAAGATATAATAGTGAATACAAACTGGCATTCCTAGTCTTTATGGTAATTGTTGGAAGACAATTTCATAAGGGACTGGGTTCAAATACTAGTAAGGACAAAAAAATAGTGAATACAAAAAAAAAAAGTTACACCACCGCTTTTTTTTTTTTTTTGTGATAACCACCACGGCTTACTCTACATCTTAATTACTTAATGTCCATTTGCATTTACCTGGAACTTTCAATGCTGTTGACTGAAAAGGACCACAGAAAGTTGGTAACTGTTAGTTCGATCCATCGTATTATTAACGAGGGACATATGCCATGTTACAATTGACAGGAGATTCTTATAAGTTTTTCTAAAATTCTAAATTAAAATATTAAATTTTCATATTTGGTATTAAATTTTTAAAAAGGTATTTTTGAAAAGTTAATATTCTAAGAAATTTTTCGTTAATTATGTTTTTAATAAGACATCTTTTATAGGAGGAGATACGAATCTAAGACTCTTGTAAAGGTAATAAGTTTCAACGATATTCATGAAAGGGTGAACTTAGGATATTTTCTGGTCGTGAGTTAAGGACTAATCTCTCTATGTACTTATACTTATTTAAAGGATTGACATCTCTTAATTGATGTTTTTTTATACACATAGATTTAGAGATCGAACTCTTAATTACATGTTTTTCTATACTTGATAGTATTTTAATTTTGTTTTAAACGTTAAACACATTTAAAACATTCTAAACAATTATGATTGCTACAAAATATGATTAATGAAACAAAATTCCTTTATAAGAATGAAAAAATATTTTATATATCAAACGTCTCCAATTATGGCTGTACTATTTAATTATTTTTCTAATCTTATATATTTGGCTGATAAATAACTGCTATATTTTCTTACAAATTTTCTTATTATCTTAAAAAATTATTAAAAAAATAAATTCATTTAATAATTTGAAAATAGAAAATACATTTAATACTTGATATATAAAAAATAAAAAGATTGATAGAAAGATTTAAAATAATTCCTTTTTAATTATTTTTTCCTTTTATTTTCTTGTCATGTATGTTGGCAATAGGGATGACAATGGATAGGGTCTAGTTAGGGTACTATACTACCCATTCCCATACCCGCGTTTAAAAAAAATACCCATACTCAGCCTTATATTCGTGCGGGTAACAACTTTAATCCTTATTCTCGTACCCGTTGGGTACCTATATACCCATACCCGCACACGCAACCTAGGGGTGTTCACAGGTCGATTTGGTTCAGATTGGAGGGGGGAAATTCCGAACCAATCATTTTTAATTGGTTCGGATTTGCCAATTTTTTCCTCACAATCCGAACCAAACCAACCCGATCAAGAATGGGTTGGTTCGGTTCGGTTCTATCGGATCCAGTCTAGAAAAAAATGCAAAATTTTGTTTAAAAAAAATTTAAAAACCTCATGGTTTGTCCAAAAATTGACAGATAATCCTATCATTAAATGAGTTTAAACAACATATGTGACTGTAAATGGCATGCACCAAGTAAGTAGTAGTAAAAATTTCAAAAAAAAAAGATACTCATGCCAGAAAACTCTATTAGAAATTGTCTCACTTGCCATTTGGTGAACAACCTAAAAAAAATTAAGAAGCAATTAACTGTTGTTAGAAAGTTCTAAATTATAGCATCTTTAGTCTTGCATAATAATAGTTGTTTAGAAAATGCATCAAATTACTCTTATCAATTAGATTCACATAATAATAGCATATTCTTGCATCAAATTACAGAACAGATTCACACTTCACAGGAACTGGCATTTCACTCACAGAGACACAAACATAGTTACACATATAGTTAAAAAAAAACCTGATTGCAACAACAAATTAAATTTAATTAAGCTTCAATCAAATTTTCATAAGCAGCAAAAATAAATGAACAACAAATAAGGAACAAATTCCAAAAAGGATGAACAGTAGAACTAAGGAACCCACAAGCTCACAGTGTCCTCGTTGATGGGTGACGACAAACAGTGTCCATGAACTGCCGGCGATGCAGGGTGGCGACATGACCACAAACTAGCGGTGGCAGCAAGGTGGCTACCTGACCTTGACTTGGTGGTGGCGAGAGGTGGTGAGGCAACCACGAACCGGCATGACTTAAGAAAAAAGAAAGAGGTAACCGGCGTAGCAGATGGCGGCAGCACGAGCTGGCTGGTGTGTGTTCGAGAGGCAGGAGTGCACGACCTGGGGGCGAAAGCAGACAAGAGGGGTGGAAGAGTAGAAGCTGCGCTTAGGGCTCCAGTAACGAGAGTTCAAGTGGGGTAAGGGACTTTGATTCAGCGAAAGGCATTCAAGGAAATAAGAAAAATTTATAAAGTCACCTGCACATCAGTCGGTTATTCGGGTTTGGAAATCCAAACTCGATGCCCAAACCGATCTATATCGAGTTTTATTGGTTTGGTTTGATTCGTATTTGCCTGACTTAAAAAATCTAAACCAATTTAATTAGTTTGGTTCGGATTGTCAGGTTCATCGAATTGATCCGAACCGATGAACACCCCTAACGCAACCCAGACTTTACTTATGTGTAAAGTCAATAAATTAATAAAAAAATAATAATTAGAAAGATTGTTATAACCAAATTAAAAATTCACTCTTAAATCATTCAAACATAATCTTAAATTATCTAAATCTATCCTTAAATCATCCAAATATAATATTAAAAATATCCAAACATAAAATTAATTGCATCCAAACATAATCTTACATTGTTCAAAAATAAGTCATAACAAAACAACATTAGAAACATAGTCATTTAAGAGTGCAATAAGCAATATGAAGGAGATGATTGATGACGCAGAGAACAAAGGTAAGCTGCATGCATCAAACGTAAAAAATAGAGGTGCAGCGTAACAGATGCAAAGAATGGGAAAAAGAAATTTTATTTTTTAGAGTTTAGTAACTTCAGTTGTTATATTTTATTAATTAAATTAATAAATTAATACAAAATAAAATTATATATATATATATAATATTATAATTAAATATTTATATATATTAGTATGTGTGGGTATGGGACACGATGAGTACTATATATCAATATCCGCTAAATTTTGTGGGTAATTACCCATTTTCGAACCCATCCCCATTAAGCAAATAATTCTCCTCCTTGTTGCAGATATTTATTTTTTGTGAATACCGTAGATCCGGATACAATTGTTATCCTTAGTTGGCAATCAGTTCCGGTGCGAGGTAAGCGGTGTTAGGTTTATTTTGATTTTAGTGGAAAATGAAGACGTTATAATTAGGGTTGGTGAGTCGTGCTTGATTATCCCTATTCACCGTCGAAAATTCCACAAATGCACAACACCACATAACATTCGGCCCCTCGTTTTTAAATCGATTTTTCTTGATGTGACTTCATCTGCCAACAATTATGTTAACGAATCTAAGACGGCATCACAGTCCTTACAGAAAGGGATTCGTCGGTGGCTACTGGCTACTTGTATTATTGCACTTATTAATGTTCCTAGAACGCTGAATTGTTTATTTTTTATGTGTTTGGGTTAATTTATTTTTAAATTAATTATTTTTTTGAGATTTTTGTAAATATTATTATTTTTAGAGTTTAATGGCTATGTACTGTTAGTAGTTCTACATTATCAATCAATCAGAAATCACTGTTAGTATAACTTTTAAGGTAATTATTATAAAAGTCAACAAACTTACCATACATGGTGGATTATGATTTGATGAGAGTGTAAAACTGTTAGTGCATAACCTATTTTCTCTTATTTTTAATGTTAAATTATTCTGAAACACGTATAATGGCATAATGTTGTCCTTTTAGTTCACACGGATTTTATTAAAAAACGGTGTTAATGAAAAATTTTAATTTTAATTTAGTATTAAGGTAAAAATTGAATATTTTTAATGAACATATAATAGCTGCATGTATGCATTTTAGATAAAAACAGTTAAAATTTATTGCAACGAAATATCTTTACCAGTTTTTCCACAGATAATATACAAAGTATTTTTCTTTTTGGTTAAATATACAAAATTTTTAATCCAAGATACCGGGTCTACAATCGGATTGTTCCTTAATAGAATTGGAAATGACTATTCTTTTAGTTTTCCATTACATATATTTTCATATAATTAAATTTTAAAATAAATAAATATTTTTGAATATATTATATTTTAGATTTACAATGAATAATTTAAATATAATAAAAAAAACTATGCAAATTCAAGAGAGATAAAAGATGATAGATTGAAATGGATAAGTAATTAAGAAGATCAATTATACATATAGATCTATCTATTATATATTATAAAAGAAGATTTTATAATATGGAAAGATGTCATGTAGCAACACTATATTCATTATTTTTCCGCCTAAATTTCATAGATTCTTTTTTTGTTTTTTTATTCATATAAATATATTATTATATTTAATTATAGTAATTAAGACATTTATAATTAAGGCATTTATAATAAGTATATATTCTACTTAAATTCATCAATTAAATAATTAAATCTTAAATTGATTTTGGTTTTATAAAACAAGAAAATCAATTTTACAAATTTTATTGAATATTATTTATAATGACGGTAATTATGATAATATAATAGATTCATGTTAAAATATAAATTAAAAAATAATTAAATAATTAAAAAAATTATCTATGAATCAAAATATTATATATGATAATAAAAGTATCATTTTTGCTCTTTAGAATTATGATCTACATGAAAAGATAATCATGGTAGAAATGTGTTAAAATTTATGAACAAATATTAAAATAATATTTTGAATAAATAATAGTAAAATAAAAAATATAATTTAAAAAATTTATGAAAAGTAAAAAAATTATAAATTGATAGAGTATAATATTGAATTGAATCTATAATATATATGAAGAAGTAATTTGAAAATAATATTTATTATAGTAATATAAATATAATTTTTTCGTCAAATATTTACCCTATAATTATTACATTGATTTCAATAGTTTATATAAGATTAAAATCGTTGTGATTCCTTTTGCTTTTATATACAAAAGAGTTTAATAGTCATGCACTGTCAGTGTAAAAAGTTATACACTGTCAACCATTCAGAAATCACCATTGATACAACTTTTAAAGTATTTATTGTAAAAGTCAACAAACTTACAATAAATGGTAGTCTGTAATTGGATAACAGTATAAAACTACTTTATACTGTCAGTACATGACCTGTTTTCTCTATATAAAAACACCATTTGAGTTTCTTTTAACATTTATACGCCAAATTTATGCTTTTACATACTAACAAATTGTTTGGAATTTTTCCTACTTTTATACACCACCAAATCAAAATCAATTAATGTAATTATTGTAATTACTATTAAATATGAAATAGTACATAAATGAAATCATGCCAGCAACTTTTAAAATTCTTATCGTTTTAATTATTATTGCATTAGTTTCGTGGGCTTATATGTGATACAAACCACTTGAGATTTTCTTTTGCTTTTATATATCAAAATTTCTACTTTTATATATTAAAATATTGGTTGAAATTCTTTCTGTTTTTATATGCTAACAAAATAGAATTGAATAATATAAGTAATGTGATTAATATCAAATGAAAAATAGTGCACAAATAAAATCAACCAAACAATGTTTCAAACTCTAATATTTTCTATTATTATTACATTGATTTCAATATGTTTATATGAGATTCAAACCATTTGAAATTCTTTCTAATTTTATATACCTAACATGCCTAACATCTTGAATACCTAACATTGATTTCATAAATAAAAAATATAAAAAATTGAAAAAAATGCCCAATATTTTTCAATTTTTATTGCTTATAATAAAATTTAAATTTAAACTAAGTTAAATAATACAAATATATAAAAATTAACATTAAACTATAACTAATTCATTTAAATATATAATTTGATAATATATTATCATATATATAACATTAATAATTTATATATCATTGAAGATTATACTCACGACAAAATATTACATAATACAATTAAAACTTTGAATTAGTCTAAATTTTTTGAAATGTTATCCATAATAAATAATTACTATAAATATAAGACAAAAAATAAAGACATTAATTTATATAAGTATTTAAATATGTGTTAAAATCTACACCTACTAACAAAAAACTGGTAGAGTTAAAAAATTATAGAAAAATAAATTTAAAAACATAATAATATTATAAAAAGAATGGAAGCCTATTTATTTAAAACTCACTACAAGAGCTATTTTATTATAGAAAAATTTAGGGGTCAAACAATTATTATTGGCCAAAACAAAATAAGAGTAATGAAATTATTATTTAAGTGTTATTTTATCTTTATTCATCATTAATTTTCTTATTATAATCTATAAGTCTAAATATCCATAAATCTATTTTTCTTTTTTTCAAATAGAGTTGTTTAAGTAAAAACACAACTAAGATTGATACTACGACAACTTAATCACACCCTCACAATGAAATAGTCATTTTTCAATGTCAAACCATTGGTTAAGAAACAAGAAAAGTTTTTTCATTGGTTCTCCAAACCCTCCATTCTTGTCCTTGCAAAGCCAATTTTCATATTTCTCTTCTTTAACTTTTAATTTTATGCAAATATTGTTAATGATCAAATAATAACAATAATAATAATAATAAATTATGGTCATGTTTCATATTTATTATCATTATTTTATAATAACTTATAGTATTTATGTATTATAATGATTATTTTGATAATAAATTATTATATTACATTAAATACTAATACTAATATAACGAATAATAACGATCAATATATCTATTATATATTATAAAAAAACAGTTTTGTCATATAAGTAAATGTCACATGTGGCAACACCACATCGATTCTTTTTATGACGAAATGTCATTGAATTATTTTATTTTATTTTTTAGTTCATAAAAATATATAATTATAGTAATTAACGTGATTATTCATTCATTAAATATTTAACTACGGTAATCAATTATAATTTAAACATTCTAAGTAATAATGCTGTTATATATTCTGATTCAAATTAATTGATAACACTAATATATATCTTAATTCAAATTTATAACAAATTTAAATTTAAATTAATAAATCTCGCAAGATTTATTTTAGGCAAATGCATGCCAAAATTATTTTTCTTCCTAAAATACAAATATTTTTTTCATTTTTAATTAATTAATTGATAACACTAATATATATCTTGATTCAAATTTATAGCAAATTTAAATTTAAATTAAGAAATCTTGTCATAATTATTTTAAGAGAATTAAGGTGATTATTTAATTATTTAAAATTATGATTATCAATTATGATTTGAACTTTCTAATTAATAATACAATTATATATCTTGATTAAAGTTTATTCCAAATTTAAATTTAAATTAAGGAATATCATGAGATTTGTAAAACACAAGAAGGGGGGTTAAATTGTGTTATTAATTTTTTTTTCACAAAACGTTTTGTCTAAAGGACAAGAGATAAAGATTTTTAAAAGATATTTGCAAAAACAAAGAGAAGTTGTAAGTAAGAGAAACACAAAGATTTATATTGGTTCATCTCACCCCAGAGACTATGTTCAGTACTTGGTAATCAACCAAGTCTCATTATAACTTAAATATGTTACAAGTATTCTTTTATCCAAGCCTCTTCAGGCTCAACCCAAGTAATCTTTCATTTGTCTCTCCAAGCAAATACCCAAGTATTCTTTGTTCTAAAGCCTCTTCAGGCGTCCATCAATTTCATAGAGAAATAGTCGAGGGTAAGTTATCACATTAAGCTAGCATCTTATCAAACGAATATACAATGAAGTTTAAGAAAGTGTTATGCATGAAAGTTGTTTAAGATTACAGATTGAGAGAAACAAAAATTTGCCATGAATTCTATTGTTGTGACTGAGGTCTTCTTTTTATTTATAGAGTTCTTCCAAAATATCCGTTGTGAGAGCTTTTATAGACATCATTCGTTTGGTGAAAAAAATAGTCGTTGGAACATTAAATGCAGCATTTAATGCTTTTCACCAACCAGTCACTCTGATAAGATAAAACAGTGTGCTTATTTAGTCTTTCTCGTACTCAATCTTGTTGTAGTGAACATATTTGCTTTCCATACTGACATTTGTACACAAATTCCTCCTTGTATGTGTAAAGCTAACTTTTATCAAAGATAAGTATGTAGACGTCTTTTCTTTCAAGATGGATTGCACTTTTTCAAAACTATAGGGCTAAAAGATTAATATGTATCCATCTAAAAGCATTTTTAGCTGTCATTCTTTAACGAAAATGTTTTTAGAAATTTTCTTAACCTTTTATCTCTTTCAATTTATCAATATCTTTAGTTTTAACTTGAATTTCAATATTTTTTTAAAAATATTAATAACTAAAAATAATATGGTATCACAATATTAGGTATTTATAATAAATTCAAAATATAATTTACATGTTCTAAAATATTTATTTATTACAAACTTTAATTATAATATAATTTATACATTTAAAAGCATTTATTTATTATAAATTTTAATTACATAAAATAAACATTATTCTATGAAATGCAGAAACTAAAATACTAATTATTCTAATTTATATAGAGAGAAGACTTGTTGCTTGCTCTCCTCTTATACAACAATTTGAGGAGGATATGCCTCCACAAAACCAACTTGCACCATCCCTTACTCATTTTAGAAGGAGCGAATTGAAGGAATAAAAAACACACACAAAGTAGAAAACTGCAGTATGCATGCCGTATATAAATAATTTCTATGTTGCCTTCTTTCTTCTTTTTAATCCTTCATTTTCTTTAATTTGAGTGTTCAAGTTAAGCAAAATAACTAGAGAATTCACAATATAATTTCATTTTTTATCGACCATGATGTGGTTATCATAAAAAAATTGGGATGGAATTCATCCTTGTCCAGACTTTACATGAGAGTTTTAATATATATTCAAAATGCGTAGCTTTTGAATGTTGCTCGTTTAACTTCGAGTTTAAATCATCATATATTTCAATGACAAGATCATTTATCCTACACTAAAGTCTTCATTTTAATTTTAGTCTTGTCAACATCAGTCCTTTATAGTGACTCATTAAATATGGAATCCATATAATTAGTAAAATACATATTAATTTAACCTAACAATAAAAAGTTTATTGAAAAAGAGTGCATTAAAGAATTTAAATTTCCATTTTTCATATATAAAAATTATTTATTGATTTGGGACTCTTATCTCTAGCCAAAAATCAAATCAAAAGCTTTTTATTGACATGCATGGTTTGTGTTAGGTCAAGGAGAACTGGAAAAAAGAAATGGTTTGTATTACTGAGCCAAGTAACGAACCATAAACATAAATGTGACACTGCATTTTTACCCAAAATTTCAAAACATCATATATATGAGTCTATTTTCTTATATTATTTTCATCAAGTCCAATCTTAATTATTAAGAAACTTGAAACTCACGTAAATTTCAAACGATTAAGTCTTATAAGTCAAAATTATGATTCTAATGGATATACATCGTTAATGTAAAAGATTTTACACTGTCAACCAATTAAAAATCAGTTTTGTATGACTTTTGGAATAATTATTATCAAAGTCAATAAGCTTACCATACATAGTGGTTTGTGATTAGAGTATTTCCTAATTACCAATTTAATGATCGATAGGTATTTTTCTCCTCCTTAATTATCAGCTTTTCATTTGACGGATATACAGAAAAACTAGAACAAAATAGTTGTATTCCTCACACTCAAAAAAAGCGGCATGTGGATAACCACGAAAAAAGAAAAATCACGAGGACTCTCCACCGCCACAAGCTTTTCTATTTTTATATAAGTAGTGCAGCCATAAATATTATCGGTGTAATTTGACTATACAATAAGATATGCACGATATTTTCTATGACATAATTAGGCAACCATGCTTTCCTTAGTAGACGACTGACCTACAACAAAAATAAGTTCAATTTAATTTAACTATATTGGTAGTGTAATAAATTTTTTATACTATTATTCATTCAATTAGAGATTATCATATATGATAAATTTGTTAATTTTATAATAATTATTTTAAAAGTATGTTTAAGAATAATTTTTTTATTAAAAATATGTACGTGCTAGTACATGACAGTTAAACTCAAATAAGTTTTAGTGGAAGTCTATCTATCTATATATACATTCACTACTAACCATTGGATACACACACATACACTCACTTTTATACTATACAATAATTTTTAATTAGATAATTTTATCTCGAAACTAACCATTGGAATAAAAGTTCCTTTCACAAAAATCACATTTACAAAGTGTTTTACATTAATATAAAATTATTTGATATATCATTTATGTGCATCAAAATTAACATAATATATACTTTTGAATTATATGAAAATATCAATCATTTGATTTCTTGTTATTATTGTTCAATATTAGTAACTTTTTACATAAACAATCAAGATAATATATATAATTATAATTCAATAGTTGAGTTGATTTCCCCATATTTGATTGTTTGTGTCTATTTTTATCAAAATTGAACAACAATAAGAAGATAATCAAATAATTAATATTTTCATATATTTCAAAAGAATATATTACATTAATTTAGAATGCACATGAATGAGGTCTAAAATAATTTTAGATTAATATAAATTTTGTAAATATGATCTATATGAAAGAAACTCTTAATTTAACAAGGAATTTTGAGATAATATTATCCAATTAGAAATTATTAAACGATGTAATGATTGGTGTAAGTTACAACAGTGTAATTTGATCACTCCCTAGCAAGAAAACTGCCAAACATAATAAGTAGTCAGTGAAAGAGCATCTAAAGATAGTGTTTTACATCTATAGAGTCGCCATTGTCTTCAACTTCTTTTTTAGCTTTTAGGACCTTTGAACTATATCCTTTTACAGTATAAGGCTAAATGGGTTTTCTTTGAAATTTCTAGCTTTGAGAGCAATTGAGGTATTATGTTTAATTTCGTTCCTCTTGTTCAAGTAGGCCTTATGAACTCTAAGAGATCTCTAATGTTAGGGACACAAAGATCACGTGCTTCCTGAATAGTTGTACTTTTGGGTTCCCATTATTTGGAAAGGTTGTCTAATAGCTTCATATTGTTTTCTTCACAAATAAACTCCTTGCCAAGCACTTGGAGGCCATTAAGAATGGTTTGGAAATGTCCAAATATTTCATCAATAGAGTCTCCTTCAAGCATCATGAACATCTTGTATTGTCTCATCAAGAGACTGTTTTTCTCTTTTTGATGTTGTTGATGCCTTCATACATGAAAGCAAGAGCATCCTACATTTCTTTGGCTATTTTGCACCTAAAGACCTTGTTGTACTCATTGTTGAATAATGCACATATAATAAGGTATTTGATTTTTGAATTGAGTTGTTGTTTGTTGATATCCTCTTGGGTCCATTGAGTCTCTAAAATAAGAGCTGAAATATTTCGATTAGTTATAATTTGCTAGAGATTGTATTGAGTAGATTAATTTGATAAACATCTCCATCTGATCACGCTAGAAAGAATAGTTTGTTCCAAAAAGGTTGGCAGCCTTGTGATGAAAGCTCCTTTAGCAACAAGTTCCTTTTGTGGGTGTGCCATGTTAATATTAGATCTTTTCCTTTAACACTGCTAAGTGATCAACAGCTTCAAAGGTTGAGCTTTGATACTAAACTATAAAACACAAAAAAACACAAGAAGGAGGTTGAATTGTGTTTCTAAAAACTTTTCATAAATCTTTTTATAAACATGCTTGGAGAATAGATTAATGTATTGACTTATGAGGAAAACAACTTGTAATGTAAGATTTATTTCAAAAACAAATGTCTATCACAATGTCAACTCCTTAAAGGTTAGTAAATAAAGGAGACAAGGAAAAGAAAAGATAATACAACAAATTTATATTGGTTTGTCTCATTCTAGAAACTACGTTTAGTCCTTGGCAAATATTCTTTTGTCCTTGCCTCTTCAGGCTATTACACCAAATATTCTTTCTTACCAAGCTTCCACAAGCTCTCCTACAAATCACTGAGAGATACTTACAAAGGGTAGCCTTAGGTTGTTGTCTTGTATAATAATAAGTGAATTAATAGCCTATTGTAAAAAAAGAATATACCAAAGTATATAGAGAATGTTTTCATGACAATGTAGATAAAAATCAATTAAACAGTTTTTTTTGACACTTGTTCTTATTCAAAAAGTCTTTGTAACTTGTCTTCTTTTGAGGCTTTTGTAAGAGACATGACAAGTGTACCGATAACACAAGTAAGAGCATATTACACTGACACTTTGTAAGGCTTTTTTTTTTTTTTTTCAGATTGCACATAATTTTCTGCTTTTTTAACATTTACAACAACTTCCCTTATAGGGGTACATGATGTAATATTTTTTAAATAATTAAGGGGGTAGTGTAATATATAAGGGATGTCAATATAATGTTTTTCAAATAATTAAGAAGGTTTGTGTAGGGATAAAAAAAGGAGGGCTATCGTGTACAATCTGAAAAAATATCAAAAGGTATCAATGTAATTTACTCTAAAAGTAATAAAGTAGTAAGATATCATTCTCACGAGGATTGTGGTTTAATAACTAGCACTACTAATCAATTACCAATTTGATCGAAGAAAGAATAATGAAGAATCAAACAGTAATTGATAATTTTTTGTTTTATATTTAAAATAAGAGTAAAAGAAAACAATCACAAATATTTGATAAAAGAGAATTCAATAGAAAAAAAAGTGGGTAAGTAATAGAGTCCTTTCAGTTACCTCCTAATGTAATTTCATTCAATCCTAATTCCTTCCAATCATGCAATTGGCGTCCGATTTCACTAAATTAGTTATCCTTAATTCCTTGGCAAGCAACCCTTTATTAACAAGTAAGAACCTTAATTCCTTAGGCAAGCGTAATTAGAAACAAGCCTTAAATTCAATAAATAACCATTGATGCATACATTCAAACCTTATTCCTAGGCATATAAAATATGTGGCCAATTAGAATAAAATGATTCAAATTTAAATTTCTCAACTGCAAATTCAAACTATAAATCAATTACAAGAAGGTCAATTAAAGGAAGCATTAGGCACAGAAAAGGAAATTAGAAAATGAATTCAATTACATAAATTTCAAAATGAAATTCATCCTCGTGGATAAAGTCATTTAATCTTCAAGAATTGTTCCCAATTCCTTGAATCTTTAATGGTGGAAAGTATTTCTACAAGCCTTTGTAGCTTTCGCCTCGATAGAAAGTCCAAAGAAACCCTCGAAAGTCTTCGTTTTTTATATTCAAAGGTGTTTGGACTTGCAACCATAGTCTTGGGCCAAAGGTGCATTGGGCCTCCTTTATTTGTATTGGGCGCACTAATTATATGGCATGGGCATAGCTCCTAGTGCCTAGACATCACTCCAACAAAGAGCATTAGAATTGGGTGCGTTGGGTGCCTTTTTAAATGTGTTGGGACCCCTTTTTAACATCTACACTAGAAGCATTTAATAAGATGTTGGGCGCACCCAATTTGGAGCATAGGCACTAGGAGCATTTTCATTCCACGCTATTATTGCACTTACGTAAAATAAGGGGCTTATAGACTTTACATACATTTTATTTTCATTCCTTTTTTTCTCTCCTATTCTTTCTCTTTTACTTTTCCTCTCAAATGTCAACGACTATCCTTATTTTATGTTTGTTACATCCCTTTCATTCCTCTATACTCACATCTAGATTGTCAACAATTTTTTAACTACAAAGAATGTTAAGTCTTTAATTTTTTTTATGGCAAGTTGAACTAATTAAAAGTAAATGTGATATTGTAATTTCAATTCTTAAATTACAAATAATAGTGATATTTATATATCTATATAATATTTCCTCATCTTTTTCGTTTTATTTTTCTTTTAACCTCTCTCGTACATCATTTATTATCTCACTTTTTTTTTTCTCTTTCTCTTCCATTTCCCTTGAACTCTTATGCCCCAAAAATGAAGTGTGCACTCATCATTTTCTAATTACAAACTACTAACGCTTAGTTTTTTTTTTAATTGTGAAATTCTAGATAACTATTTGAATTAAATTTATGTTATATTTTAAAAAAATAATTATTTTTTATTTGTAAATAATTCTTTTTGGTTAATTGTTTATAATTTTTTTTTATCAAAAAGTTTACATTGAAAAGTCAATGAAGAGTGTAACACTTGTATCTAAAACAAATCTCAAACCTTATAGAAAAGGTTTCTTCTACAATGGACTACCATTAGATATGCTCCACCCATTAACCGGCAAAAATACTCGCTATAGGAGGTAAACACGACATAGTGTCGATTTGCTACAATGTCAAGAAAAAAATTTTAAATTGCAAAATGATCCCTAGGACTGATACCTCCTAGGATGATGCCCTTTAAGACTAATGCCCCTAGGACTTGTACTTTTTAATCTTAGGAGGTTTGTCCTTTTATATCAATCCTATGGGGTTATCAATCCTGGGGGGCATTGGTTTTAGTAGGTATCAATCCAAGGAGGTATTACTCTTAAGGAGTATTGATCCTAGGACTAATATGCAAAATCTTATTTTTATAAGGATTAATTGCAAAAGTTAATAAAAATCACTTTTAAGTATCTGGTCTTCAATTTCATTTGTTGAATGTTTTGCTAATATATCCAATGGTTAGGAAGGGTGTTCCACCAATGAACCACTTAATTGTTCATCCACCTTAGACATCACATATAAATAATAATACAATCAGATACCATATAATGAACAAGGTGCTTTTGCTTTTCTTTTCTTTTTTTTATGTGTACAATGACAGCAATGAGGTTCTAACTTAAGACCTCATGCTATCTACCTAAACTCCCCACCATTAAGCCGACGTTAGTAGGTTAAGTGCTTTTGCTCTAAACAACTCAAAATAACAGCTATAATTTTTTCAATCAAACAATTTATTTAAGACACCAACATTTTCATCTTTAAAACAATCATAACTATGTTCCACTCTATGCTTCGTTGTGGACTCTAGAGAATCAGTATGCCGATTGCCATTGTCCATTTGTTATAAGAACTTCCTTCTTCATGCACGGTAAAAGCGTTCTGTGAATAATAGGTAGAAGAAAAAAAAAATCAGAAAAATCCTACGAATGGAGATAAAAACTATTAAAAAAATTAGTAAAGCCCAAATGGGCCGCAGCCTCTAAAAGTTCAGAACGGGTGTCGCAACCCCTCTTTAATAGAAGAGCCATAGGGTGAGTGAGAAAGAGGGTGAGATCCATACAATTAATACTTCAGAACACAATATTTTCCACTAACGAACACGCCGTGATGGCAGCGTCATTCAGGTGGAAATTACAACTGCACAAAGACGGTCCAAAAGCTGCTCGCTTCTACTCCGAAGGCTTGGGCTTCACAACCAACGTGTGCACTCTTCGTTGGGCCGAACTTCAATCCGGTCCTCTCAAACTTGCCCCCATGCAATCCCCACAGTATCATTCTTTCACCTTTCCTCTCGTGCCCTCCATCTATTTGATAATTTGTCAATTCGTGACTAGCCAACATTAAAAATGATAAGTTGACAACAATGCATGTTAACTCTGAAATTTTATTTATTGAGTATAGTTTGCTTAAGAAATGTTACCACGTCACCGTTCGGTGACAAAATGTTGATCAATATGTATTCTACACGAAACAAAAAAATATGTATTGTCTCAAAACTTGGATGGTTTAAAGTGAAAAAATTGATTAGAAAGATTTATTTAGGCTTAAAGTGACCATGAATATGTTCTTGTCTACTTAAATTTCTCAATAAGAAAATAAAATAAATTATACTTTTTCATAAATTAAAATCAACTCTTTTAATTCAACTTTTATAAAAGTTTTCATCAAATTTTTCAAAAGCTGAGATACATAAATTAATTTTAACTCATGAAAAAAATTTGATTTATTTTACTGTTTATTTCCTCTCTTATAAGTGTTTGTTGATAAATTTATCTAGGCAAGGCTGTATATGAAACACAAAAACAAGGGATTACTCTATTTTTAAAGAGGTACAATAGTTGATTTAATTTTCAGAGTGACAGAGTCATGCAGCACGGTCATTAAATTAAAAGGCATTAGGAGCTGAACTAGATGGTCCTAAAAAATATGAGATCTACGGAAAGGTAATGATTGTTTAAATTGAACATTTAAAACTACTCATTTTCCAAGCTTTGATACTAAAGGATAAGGTCTCTTTGTGATCAGGTTGCAGCTATGCAGTGTCTTGATGGCCATATCTTGGCCCTCTATGAACCAGCATAACATAGGAACTGCAGTAATAAGTTCTTTTGCAATTGCACTTCTAATCACTTTAGGCTGCTTTATGGTCGGTTTGGTAGCGCAAAGAGCAATGAAATTCAATAATTTTGTTGGTTTGGTAGCGCAGAAACCGGAAGAAAATTTTGAAAAAATACATGGGACTTACCATTAAATTTTTTTTTTGCAAATTACCGAAGAAATGAGCAGAAAATACTGTGTTCCGCGTCCACTTTTCTTTCAAATGCCAAGTAAATCGATTTACTTGGATGTGTAAATTGATTTACACATTCAATAAATCGGTTTACTACTTTTTTTTTTATTGATGTTTCATCGTAAATTGATTAGGGCCTTCCTTTTTAACATATGAAATCGATTTTATACCTATGAGATTGATTTTTGTATCTTATGAAATCAATTTTTAACTAATGAAACCAATTAGTCTTGTTTCGCTGTATAATAATAATAATATATTATTATTATTATTAATGAAAATATTAATTAAAAATAAAAAATAATAATAATAATAATGAAAATAAAAAAAAATCTAAAAATTTTAACTTTTTTTCTGTTTTTTTATATTTCTTTTTAATCAAACAATTTTAACTTTTATTTTATTTCTTATATATATATATTTTTCTTTTCTCATCTCTTTTTTTTTTTTTTTTCTAAACACACCCTTAGAATTATGGTGACTTTTGAGGAGAGATAGAGAAAACGAGTGAAACATCTACTTTTTAAGGATTCCCTTCAATAATTGATAGTGTCTGTTCGTCCAGATCAATGACAGCGGTACAGAGGGTGTGAAGTAATGGACCTGAGAACAGGGGAAAGAAACAGAGATAACGAAGAGTATATGGACAAGAAGGTTCAGATGTGAGATATCTTCAATTTACCTGTCATATAGATAGGGTATTTTTTGTCATCCATATCTCCTAGAAGTGACAGGAAATCCCCTTTTGATTTTTTTGTCAAGACAGCTGCCCTTTTCTGCCTGCTGATTGAATTATCATCTTGTACCTTTGAATTAAATCCAATGATGTTTTAGTCACGGATACACATGTTTTATTCATAGAATTTTTTATGATATCTTCACATGCAATTTGCTCAACATTTCAAATATTTGATTGATGAAGTGAATTGAGACATTTCCCAGCAGCAAAACATGGCTGTGTGATTTGGCATGCGGTGGTCTTAATCAAACAATTGCACAATAGGATTTTGTATCACTTGCCTGATTAATAGGTACGTGGAGGTACATGTTTGCACGGAAGAAAGGTGTTTTCCCCACCTCATAAACTGAAATCCACTTCCTAGATGCAGTTTCAACATTAAAAATCTTGCGAGTGCTTGTTTCAATCAGGTTGTAAGAATGCCCCACAGAAACTTCTGACGATTGGATCCTCTGATGAAATAAGAGCACAATATGAAAACACTAAACTTATGAATGTGTTCATTAAGATGTGAATGAAAAGGATGCAAAATCTAACATTCATTTCGTCATCCATGCTTGTAGCTTCAAGTAGGTCTCGAGAAATGAAGTTGCGCCCAATGCCACCAGCCACAATCTCATCTTCAGCCGGGGTTACAGAATCCAGAGTGAATGCCTGCTGATCATAAAGCAAGTTTTTCACTTGCATATTTTTTTCATACGATTAGGAGGACATTGCTTGGGTCTATGGCTATGTTTAAATTGGTAGAAAAAGATGAAATGAAATGAATTAAAATAAAATAAAGTGGAATGGAATCTAATGGAATAAAACTTTTGTTTCATTATTTGGAAATGTTCGGAAAGAATAGAACAAAACTTCCATTCCATTTTATTCCTCCCAAATTTCAAGAGAAAATGAAGGTAAATAATAAAATAAAATAGAACAAGTTTCACTTATTTTTATTATATTCCATCCTCATTTTACCAATTCAAACAATGAAACATACTAGTATTATATTTCATTCTTTTCCACCAATCCTATAGACGAAATGTTTGAGAATCTTCATTTTAATGTATTTAATTACATGGTAAATCCTTAAATTTGATTAGATTACCTATTTTAAATTAAGAAATTTACTTTGAGGAGAAAAATAAAGAACCTTAATCATTGATAAAAAAATGAAAAATTATATTTTTAATAAATTCATAATTTATTAGATACAGTTATTATATGCACTTATATTTTATTAAAATATCACTAACAATGAATAAGGTTTCTAAGATGTGTAGATAAATATCCAGGTCAACTGATGTATAGATTCTTGGTGAACGAGGAATTTTTTACCAGTCCATGGCTATTGAAGCCAAATGCACAGCTTGGAAGCTCATATATATAACCTACAAAGAAGAGTCCATCCGGCAAGATTCCTTTGATTAAGTAGCTGCACATGTAATTCCACACAGAAAACACTCATAAAGCCGTTTTATTCGAATTCTGAAACGAGGACAAGACATGAATCACTAAGCTTACGTGTGGCCAACAAGGGCAACATTTGCATCCTCGTTGTGCGCCGCTATGGCCATAGATTCGCTGACAACAAGAACATCGGAACAATCATTTGGGGTATCCGCGTTGGCACTTTCTGCTCCTTCTTTTGGAATAATTGCGAGAATCTCCTTCCTGAAGTAGATAAGTAAAATCTGCTCTCGCACAAGACACTATATAAGTATTAATGTTGCAGTTATGTTGTAGCATTTGGTTATAATTATATAGTATATGGTTTTGCAATTACATCAAGAAGAGGCACACCGCTTCCTGCTGCAGTCCCCAACAGTTTATCCCAATACCTCGGGAATTTCCTTTGGTTGTTATCAAATTAAGAGACCCATTTCGTAAGCATCTTTGCATGGTCCAACTTCGAACATCTCAGGCCACTGCAGCCTCCCATTTTGCTGCGGCTGCGATGTCAAGATCAAACATAAGGAACATCTTCACATCGTTACATGTAACCCCTATCCTTATTGCTTGAAAATGTTAAATGACAAAAAATTTTAAGAAAAGGTAAGGCTATCTCTAATCTAAGATCTCCTTTTTTGAAATTCTTAAGTAGGTCTGATCTGTATACATCACTCATTTTTTGCTTTTTTCAACTTAAGCACTCAATCTCATTAACCCAGCAATTTTAAAAATTTATTAAATGAGTCCCTCCAATAATGTCATATCCTTATATTTCATCAATAATTTATTTATTAAATTATAATTATTTTATTTATGAAACAATTAAATTATAAAAATTAAGAAATTTATTTGTACTATTTTTTACAAAATATTTTCTTACTAATATGAAATAAAACTTTTAAAAAATAAAAACATAGCCAACTTTTTAGTGCAACATTTCAATTTGTTAATTTTTAGACTTGCTGCAAGTTAAAATAAATTTTTAAACTGGTTCCTTTAACTTTTTTGGCCTTTTGATCACATAGGGGTGGTTTTTTTTTTTTTTAAAAGTACTAAAGTGGGTAGATTTAAAAAAATACTTAAATTAGGATAAGTCGTATTTCGGAAACACGACTTCTACAATTGAAGTCGTATACCGATATACAAATTTTACATTTATTATTTTTTTTAAAATTCTCTAAAGAAGTTGTAAAATTGAGCATAACTTCACTAATTTTTTTCAAAGTCATAAATTTATGTACGACTTTAATCTATTTTTTACTTTTTAATTTGTAAGGAATTGAATTTTAAATATTTTTGTAGAAGTCATGAATATCTATACGACTTATTCCTGAATATACATATGACTTCCACCTTTTTTTTTTTTTTTTAAATCTATCAAGAAAGCAATGAACAGAAGTCGTGTGTGTGTGTATATATATATATATATATATATATATATATATATATATATATATATTCATTTTTCATTGTCTAAAAATATTCACGACTTTACTAAAAATATTTTAAAAAAGTCGTATAAATATTCACGACTTCTATAAAAAAATTGAAATTCAATTCGTTTCAGATTAAAAAATTAAAAATATATTGAAGTCATACATAAATTCATGACTTTGAAAAAAAAGTTAGTTAAATTATGTTCAATTTTATAACTTCTTTAGAGAATTTAAGAAAAAAAGTAAATGTAAAGTCGTAAAAGAGTGTACAACTTCACTGTCAAAATCATGTTTTTGATATACGACTTACCTTCCAATAACCTCATATCCTTATATTTTATCAATAATTTATTTATTAAGTTATAATTATTTTATTTATGAAACAAGTAAATTATAAAAATTAAGAAATTTATTTATTCTATTTTTTACAAAATATTTTTTTTACTAATATGTAATGAAACTTTTAAAAATAAAAACATAGCTAGCTTTTTAGTGCAACATTTCAATTTGTTAAATTTAGCCTTGCTGCACATTAAAATAAATTTTTGAATTGGCTCCTTCAACTTTTTCATGTTAAAAAGAGATTAAGACAGACAAATGGGCCTACCACTCTTTTATAGGCACCAGTACTTATAAAAGCACCTGGTTCTACACAAGAACCTTCTCCAACGCTTGATTCTTCACAAGAACCGGTTTCAAATTGGAAGAACCAAGAAAAAAAAGAGATTGTTACGGATGCTCTAATGCATAACCAAATTCTCTTACAAATCTTTTTAATGTTCCTCTTACATTTTTTAATATTATATAAAAATATTAAATAAAAAATAAATACATTTATTGATTTAAAAATATAAAAAATATTCATTAATAAAAAAATATATACAAAATTCAATATTTATCTTATAAAACAGATATATTTAATATCTTGGAAATTTTTAAAATATTTAATTAATACTTTCTTTATATTTAGTATTTTCTTTATGGAATAAATAGAAAAAAAAATTATAGGAAGATTCAGAATTATTTTTATAAAATCAAAACGGCATCTAATTTTATAAAAACAGGTAAAAAGAATGCGAAAAAACAAATAAGTTAATAAGCAATAATTACAGATCACCTTTGGTTTTATATAGGACAAATACATTAAAAGAATGCGATTCTTCAATGTGCGACTTAAAAATTAGGTAACTTCGATAAATGGAAACACGAAATGGACAAACAATTTTGGTCCAAGGAATTTTGGGCCACCAAATTTGGGATAAGATAAAAACAATGGAAAAAGAAAAATTAAATTAAGAAAAGAGATTTTTATTTTCTTAAATGAAAACATAGATTAAAAATAAAGACATTATTATGTTTACATTAAATATCATGATTGTTGTGTGGTGAACACAAGAATGCGTTTCCGGTGAGCTCTCACGATAGTTGTTGGCATCTCCGATGGTGACACCTACAAGGATTCCAATACCTAAGTCAGTATGGATCCAAGTGTGAATGAGTATGAAACAGAGCGTGTGTACCTAGTGGGTGTGGAGTTTTTTATATAGTGTGTTTTAGAGGGAAATTCTATTAGAGTTAGGTGCCACGTGGCAGCGTGTGTTGAGGTGCCTACCTACACGCGTTCCTTGTCGTTAAGCGCTTCCCATTCTGTGCTGAGATAAAGGTGAAGGTTCACCTAGGATAGAGGTGGAGTCAATCCAGGATAGCATGAGTTTATGAGCCGGGATAGCCGAGGCTATACTAGCCAGGATAGATGACGTGGGAGCCGACTTAGATCTGTGGGTTCGAGTAACCTCCAGAATAGTTGCCTCCAAGTCGATGATGCTTAGAGAAGCATTGTCGGCTTAAGAGTCTAAGTAGGCCCCATAACAGTTGCTCCAAGCCAGTGATGCTTAGAGAAGTACTGTTGGCTTAAGAGTCTAAGTCGGCACCATAACAATGATTATAAAAGCTAGGTCAAAATTAGGTGTTGAAAATTATGAAGAATACTTAACTTAAAAATTTAAATAATTAAAATTTACTGAAAAATCAACAAATGCCTGATGATCATTGTTATTGGAGTTAAGAGTAAAAAACATTTATAATTCTAAATTTTCTTTTAAATCTCTAAACAAAAATTAAAATGTGTTCCATACTTTTTAATTGATGATAATAACTATGACAAAAATAAAAATAAAGTAGGAAAATCGTTTATAATAGCATAAATTATTTGAAAATTTAAAATAGAATGACAAATATAAAAACAAATGACTAAAAAAGACCATGTAATTATCACTTACCAAACTTCACATGATTTTTAAATAAATAAATAAAACACTTTTGATTGTATCAATGCTCCTTATTACATAAAGAAAGACATTGTTATATTTACAATAAATATCATGATAATTTGGCATTAAGTAATTAACACGTGACAAGCATATCGGACAACAACACGATTTTTGGATTAAAATATTCACAAACAACAAACATAAATTCTACCTAAACGGCTGATCTATCTATGGATAAGCAAATGATATATATGGAAAACCATATACTTACATCTTTAAAATCTTAACCGTGGCTATCATTTAGAGAGTGTTTGGTAAGAGAATTCTTTTAAGTTTCTGATGCACTAAAAATATGCTTAAAGACAAGCGTACCCTTATCACAGCAATAATAAAAGGACGTAAGTTTCGATATCGAATCCAACTGACTAAATGAGCGATTACTAGTTCCAAAGATTCTATATTGTTTAGGTGAAATTAAATTAATGGTGCATTAATTTAATAACAATAAACGTGCAACAGAAATTGTAAAACAAGCAATAGCAAATGGAGAAAAATTCAAAAGAAGATAAGCTTAGGGTTATGGTTTCTTTTGTGCTCTTAAATTCCTTCACATCTAATTCTAACCGAACCTCGTAATATTTGTCAATTACCAATGTTTCCCTACGAATTTTACTGTCAATCATTAATCATGAATTGCAACAGTCCTTTCTAAGTTAATTTTCCAATTGATCATATGAGAGATTATAATCTTAGGAAGGCATGAAGAACAAATGGAGTGATCAATTAATTATTTAATCCAATTGGAAATTAGGAATGAAGTTTGATCATGCAACAAACCCAATTTGATTATCCTACACGTCTATCAATTAATTGCGGTACAATCGTCGTTCAATTAATCAACTCAGAGCATACAAGGGATGATCAATTCCAAGTAAGAGATAAAAACTATAGAGCAAACTAATTGACTGAATAAAACAAGAATTCAATTAAAATTAAACATTCAGGGGTTCCAAACACAAAGTACACCACAATCCTAACAAGAAGTTTAGCTACTTATGGTAAAAAGAGAAATCACATTCCAAAGTAATACATCAAGAGTAAAGAAAAAGAGAGGAAGAATTCTTTTACAAGAAAAGAGATTTCTCTAGTCTCTCACTCTGAGCATCCTATTACCTTCCAATAATCCTTCTCTGTAACGACCTTCTGTCGCTACAGTATCCCATACAATCCCATACATTCGTAAAATATTTAATAATAAGTAATCAGCATGCTATATAAAATATACATATAAGATATTACAAAATACAATATACAGGCCCAAAATACTAAACCACGGGAGATACAAAAACAAAACTCCCTACAACTGGTCAACTATACAATCCATGACAAAAAGAAAACTAAAAGGATCTCTTCAAAAGATCCACCCACAAGGGCCTTCAAAACTCTAACTAGAAACCTTCATCATCAGCTGTGGGAAGTCGGATCTGCTGAAGCCTCTCCCTCTGCTCTCATGTCTAAATGACATGATCATCACAGTCATAGCAACATATATAACCACAACAACAACAACAACAACCATGACAACACAAAACAGAACAACAAGGCAAGGGTAAGCTTACATAATAAATAAACATATAATAGACAAGGTTTATTTAATAAACCCTCCACGTACAGCAAACATGAAATCAAAATCACAAAAAAATGAGTTTCCACAAAAGCACTACATACATGCCATACTTTCAACATCAACATGTCAATGCATGAATCACACAACTCACGAGAGATTTTCTACATTCCGGGTGATCAGTCAGATCTTATCCCCTACCATGGCCTTCTAAGCACCATTTAGGGATTGTCAAAACTCTGATAAATGGATAAGCTTATGGTTGTCAGGATAAGTGAATGTGGGTGGTGGTATATCGCGACACAATGTTGTTCCACGATATCATATTCACTGCGTTTGAAGCAACTCAGGAACTTCTTAGCCTCTTCCTCAGACACTTTTTTTTTGAACCTCCACTTTTTATTATCGAATTCTCTCTAAAGGGGATTCCTCCATCCACTTATCCCCTAGGCCCATCTTTTAGAGCCCACTTATTATCCAAGCACTAGACTGGAGGCTCAGCTGAGCCGCAGCTTCGTTCACCCCCAACTTCCATGCCTGCCCGCATACGGCATAAGGCCCATACAACCTCAGCCAACAACATATGCATGCAAATGCATGACTCACCACAATAACTCAAACACAGTCATTCATCAATATCCATACATAGATATGTACCAACATAATACCACGTGGCCTACTCAGCACCACCTGTGGTCCAACAGTCATTACCAACTCCATGCAGGCCCAATCTAGCATCTTGCATGGTCAACAAATAAGATATCCAATTAATAGACCATATAGTCAGAATAAATTCAACAGACCATACAGTTAGATTATATCCAACAGACCATACAGTCAGACTATGTCCAACAGACTATACAGTCAGACTATATCCAACAGACCATACAGTCAGACTATATCCAATCAGACGATACAGTCAAACTATATCCAACAGACTATATAGTCATACTATATCCAATCAGACCATACAGTCAGACTATATCCAATCAGACGATATAGTCAGACTATACAATCAGACGATACAGCCAGACTATATCCAATCAGACCATACAGTCAAACTATATCCAATCAGACCATACAGTCAGACTATACCCAATCAAACGATACAGTTAGACTATATCCATCGCTGAGTGGCGATTTCCATCATTCAGCGAGACTACAAATCGCTGGGTGCGATTTTCGATTGTCTTCTTCGTAAATCAACCACCAACACCCATTTTTGACCAAATCAATCAAGAACAATCATCACAAAACAATCTTAATCACTTCTATTACATTTCTAACCGATTATACAACAACTTTATCTATTAATCATCATCAGACCTCAAAATCCCTTTTCAAAACCTAGTCTACATCAAAACTCACATACACAAAGTTTTCACTGAAATCAATCAATTCCTCAGCATTGAATCAACATATAAACAACCACAAACACTAAATCAAACAAGAGTAAGCTTCCCTTACCTCTAAAAGTCTCCGAGTCCGGATTTAGGTTCTTGAGAATCTGAGTTCTTGAGCCAATATCTTCCACAGATTTGTTCCTCCTCTCACTACAAGTGCTAAACTAATCTCACTACTCCTTTTACAACCTCACAAACTTAAGAAATCTTAGAGAGATAGAGAGAGAAAATGAGCATAGAGAGAGAAAGAAAAAGGAAGAAGGAGGAAGGAACCCCTCCCTCTCCTTATATACTTGACTCCCCCAGCACTCTCAACATATCCACATTGGCTCAAGCACCTATCTCAAGTTTCCTAAATTCAAACTAGAATTCAAACAAACAATGCACAACCATCATCATAACATACCATACATAAAAACAATTCATTTATTTCTTTTAATTACCTAAATTACATATCTAAGTTCCACTTTTAATTATTAAAACACTTAATCATGCATTAGGAAAAACAAGATGTTACAATTTCCAAGAGCCAAAGACGAAAAGAAAAGGTAACAAGAAAGATGGAGAGACAACGATAGAATAGAAATGATAAAATAAAGGTCTAGCCTCCCTCTTCCTATTTGTAGCCAAATTTTCAGAGTTAAGGTGTAGGAGTAAGGGGCTTAATCCCTTCAATTTTGTGCAACTGAGGCCCATTAAGTGTAAAACCAATGAAAAATTCAGACTTTAAACTTGCCTAACAGGGTTAAAAACCCATTGGGAGACTTTTTTGGAAGAACCTACATCGTGCTCCTACCGAGCGGTTGCTAACTCGCTAGGCAATTCACACTACCCACTGGGCAGGTGCAACCTTGGCCAGTCCAAAACACGCTTCTAAGTCCCTTTTTCACCCGTTTTTGCACCTATGGACTCCTTTTGCGGTCTTAACTTTCGTCATTGCTTCTCTTAGGTCCTCTCTAACTAGTATAGCTTCCCTCCGAGCCTGTGAATTGTGTTTCCTTTCTCTACATATCTAACCACCCTTCACAAAATCAAACAAGATCAAGGTAATTCATGCAAATTTTAAATAAAAAGCTTAAAAACACACATCACATGAAATCCTTCATTAATGGTCTATTTTCTCACAAAATTTCTATGAGCTAATATAAAAAATCATATGAACTTGCTCTATAAATCTACATAAAATGTAGATTTATCAGTTTCTCAGGGATCTTAGGTTATGAATGTTAAATTCCTATATTTGGTATAAGGATTTTAAAAATCATTTTCAGGAATTGTTTTTTAAGTAAGTTTTTTACTAAATTTTTTCCATGGGAGGGGTGGGAATCCAAGATTCCTATAAAGAGAGGAAATTTGTTTATGATTATGTCTCTTATTCCCAGGAATATTTCAGACATACCAACATATTTGTGACATTCCCAAAAAACATGATTCTTAGGAAATATAATTCCTAGAAACATGATTTTCAGTAGGGGTATTCAAATTCAAACCGATAAAAAAACTGAAAATCGAAGCAAATTGCTTTTTTTGGATTGTTTTTTAGTAAAATCGATCGGTTCGGTTCAATTTTTGGTTGGTGCCTCTGCAACCAAACTGAACCGAACCGACATATTACTAAGTACTTTCATTATGTATGATTGTGCATTTTAAGCTTTTGTTTTATATATGCTTTATGTTTCACTTTCTTCCCTGTGCTCTCTTCTTAAAAGAAATTATAAGGTGTTATATATTTTGTGGAACATGAAACACATAATTTTTTGATACTTTTGATGTGTTTGCTCATTTGATTATTACCTTTTTCTTTTATGCTCTCTTATAGTAAATGATAAATTGCTATAATTTAAAAGCTACTTGTTACGTTGTTGCCTAATTCCTGATCTAAACCCTTCCAAACCTACATTTTACCTTAACTTATCTAACAATAAATTAGCATTGCATTTTATGTCTAATCATTGTGAATGTGATCTCTTTCTATTATAAGTTTTTCATAATGATATTTTACAATAGAAGCTATTTTTTAACAGGTTCTTTTCGTGTAGTGTTTTTATAAAAAAAATATTAGTAATGTAATTTGGTTTAGAAGGAGAAAAGAAAGTAGAGGAATTTTAATAGAGGAGAATATTCAAGAAGAAAGGAGATTGGAAATAAAAACCGAATAAACTGATCCAATCTAAACTGTATTTTTCAGATTGGATGGGATTAGAAATTTTTTAAAGAACAATCCAAATCGAATCGAACCATATAGTATTTTAAGTTTTGGATCGGATGGCTTTTTAGCTCAAAATCGATCCAAATCGATTCGCGAACATCCCTAATTCTTAGGAATGAAAAAAGATTCCACTATACTAAATAATAAAAGAAAATATTATTTTGAATTTTTTTTGCCATGTTATAAATAATTAGTTTTTTTTATTAGTCCAATAGTGTCATCACGTTTTTTTTTTGTAAGTATAAGATTAATACTTTTCCAATACAAAATAATATATGATTCAACTCATCGACAGGTAAATGATATTTCTAAAATTTGAAGTTTTGTTTTTTCTTCAAGTCGAATTCACATTTTTTTTTTGTACAAAAGGGGCTAAGAGCCCATCAAAACGAGTGAAATTCACTTGTTGCTTATAATTCTATTGAATTATAATTCATTAGCTTATTTTAGAGATATAGTTATTCTTTTTATTATTATTATTATACCAAGCTTGAGAGGCTTGTTTTAATTTGTTTATGGATTTCCTATTTTCACATTGTAAAAGGGTTGATTAATAAACCCATGTTCCTCTAAGTAGCTAGGTATGAACGCCAATTTCACACATCTACTTGGAAAATTGGCCATGAATTTTGTCTTGCCAATGCAACTACCAATCTAATTGTGTCTTGCAGACAGTGAAAAAACTTCTATAAAAATGATCATATATTGTTACTTATAACCCTTAGCCAAACATGTCTTGTCCCTGTCCACTTCTTCATTTTATTTTTTTTAGTTTTGTTTTAGCGACCCATTTTACTCTAATGGTTTTGTGCTCCTATAGAAGATCACATAGGTCCCAAGTATTATTTCTTTCGATGGCATCAATTCCATCATCCATTACTTTTCTCCATTTTTCTTCTTTTACTGCATTTTCAAAAGTTGTAGGCTCACATTCAACAAATAAAGCAAAGTAAGGAATAGGATCTTCAATTCTCATTACCTTATAATCAATCATCCATGTAGGTCTTCTGCTATCACATTGAGGTATCGCTTCTACATGTGCGGCTATTGGAATAGGCTATTTTTTGTGCTTCATTAGTTGCTACTCTTCATCTTCATTTTCTCCATCTAAACTTATGAGAATTTGTTCTACTGCATCATTGCATTTTTCCTAAAAAAATTCTTCATTAAAAACAACATAGTGACTAGTAATGATCTTTCCAGTGTTAGGATTATAAACTTTATAAGCCTTTGACTATTCACTAATACCAAGAAAAATGCATTTTTCTTTTTTATTGCCCACATTTGATCCTTTTTAGTTTGAAATGTGTGCATAGGCAACGTACCCAAAAATTTCGAAATGGTCCACAATTAGTTTTCTTCTGTTCATACTTCATCTGGTGTCATATTCTTTACAGCAAAAGTAAGACTTCTCTTTAGAATATGCACAGTCCATTTTATAGCTTTAGGCCAATTTTTTTAAAATATAACACTTAGTCAATCAGCTTCACACCATGTTGAGAATGGTTCTGTTCTTCCTCTCTGTTGTACTTTTTTGTTGAGATGTATATGTTGTTATTAACTTATTCCAAATTTAATGTTGTTCATAAAAATAGAAAACTCATTAGAGTAGTACTCTCTTTTTCTCAATTTGTTCGAAGTGACTTTAGAAAAACACTTATCATCCATCCACTCTCTCTTCCACCCTATTTTCTCCCTATCTTTCTCTTTATTTTTTTTATCCCATCGTCCATTACATTTATTACTTTCTCTCTCTACCTTTTCTCTTTTCTTTTCATCTTTCTCTTATTTCCACCCTAATCCATCCCATTTTGGGGTGGACAAAAATCATTACTCGTGACTTTATGATCTTTCTCGATTCAATTTCTATTCTGGCTTCAAAGCTTTTAAATGTAGAGACAGCTTTTAATTTTCCTATAAAAAAAAATGGACCCAATTTTTTCTACGAAAATCATCAATGAATGTAATTTAGTATATTTGTATTAAATGATGGTTTTATTGGACCTACAAATATCTAAACATACCAAGTACAAAACATTCTATGCTCTCCACGATGACATTACGAAATTAAGAATGATGTTGTTTGCTAACAACACATTCTTTACATATTTCAAAGGAAGTAATTATTTGTGGAAGGCTTATCACCATGTCTTTCTGTTAAAAGGTCTTTAATCCATTAAAACTCAAATGTCCCCATTGATAATGTCATAACCAAGCAGAATTTATGACTTTGGCCATCAGACCAAATTGAAGGTTTCAATCTTTAGTAGGAATAACCTATCTAAACTCATTTGTACAATAAACCAATAATCGGATGGTAAATTCAAAATTCAATAAGATGTGTGTAAGTTTAAAAAAATTTCATTCCAGAATAATTTTGGCTTAGTCCAACTCACCTGAATTTTAATTGGCCCAATGTTTACCTAGCCCATGGTTTTTATTTATCTGTTTGCTTATTTAATAGTTTTTTTTATTTTTTTTATTTAAGTTAGTTAATTTTTGTTTATTTGGTCTAAATTTTTGGATTTAGGAAAAGAGAAAAAAGTGTATATACTAACAATGTAAGGTGTTTTTATACTGTTATTTAATCACAAACTATCATGTATAACAAGTTTGTTAAATTTAATAATAATCACTCTAAAAATCACATCAAAACTAATTTTTAATTAGTTGACAGTATAAAATCTTTTATACTAACAGTGCATCTAATAGTCTTCACTTACATGATTTATCTTCTCATGATTAGTGATTGTGGGGGTAATAAGTACCAACTTGAAATAATAATATGCTTGCAGTTTGGAGTATTAAGATATTGTTAGGTAATTTTTGTATGATAAAAATGGTGATATTGCAGTCTTTGTTATTATTGACATAAGGGAATTGCCACTTGAAAAAATATAAAGATGGGAATTGTTCTACTGTTCATCACACTAATTGGATTAGATTATGCATGTGTGCAAAGGATAAAAAATTTGTACAAACTTTTTTCATGATGGATTAATGCAGTAAGTTAGTATTTGTTGTTCAGATGGGTTCATTGATATTTTATTTTTAAAAATTGCTTCATTTTTTTATTAAAACCTCAACCCCACAACTTTTCATTAATATCAAATTCAATTAGGTTAAAAATTCCTATAAATGCTGTCTATAATAACTGTTTGATTCTAAGTAAAATTAATTTTATATACAGGTTCGTTTCGAACATGCGTAAAAACGAAAGTAACTCATGCGAATGCACTGATACCTTATTAGTTTTCATTAAACTCTTAGGAAAATTAACAAAAATATAAACTAAAATCTTGAATTCGAATTTAAAAATTGAAAGTACAAGGTCTTTTTTATTTTTATCCATCAAAGTTAAAGTGAAGAAATTCAAATTTTAAAAATAGATTCATGGATTGATCCATTTGACCTGCAACTCATTGAAGTGAATTAGATTAACAAATTTCTAATCTGCAATTAAATTAATTAATCCAAGTCAACTTAGTTCAGAAAATATATTGACCTGCACTAATTAATTATTCTTAATGGGTTGAGTTGTTACAAATTTACGGCGTATCTGCTAGAATAAAAAACAAATGAATGGGTGATTGGGTCGATGGTTATAAAAAAAAATGAATCTCAATTGTACCAAATGGGTCTTGTTTGTATGAAATGATATTACTCATTTAGTCATTTAGCTGTCAAATGTCAAAAGATTCATTTAAGAAATTAAGAATTCAAACCCTTCCGGCTGTTTGGTTGGATGAAAGGAAAATACAAGAGGAGAAAAAAAATTAAAATTTGAATTAAAAAAATATAAAATAAAAAAAAATTATTTCTAAAAATTAATTTTTATTTTATTTTTTCTCTAACAAAAAAAATACTTCATTATCCGTCATCGTAATGTAATTGGTTTACATGCTAAGATTTTTAAATTCAGCAATGCTATACTGTACGAATTTTTTTATGCAGGA
Source organism: Spatholobus suberectus (assembly GCA_004329165.1). Classification (NCBI taxonomy): domain Eukaryota; kingdom Viridiplantae; phylum Streptophyta; class Magnoliopsida; order Fabales; family Fabaceae; genus Spatholobus; species Spatholobus suberectus. The sequence continues at coordinate 79,357,892 of CM014733.1, forward strand.
ACGAGACGAAATCACGCGGGAGATTTTTTATTGGTTTCTTAGTAAAATAAAGAAAAATAATAATTATGGGATGGGATGGAAATCAGCCACGTCTCTTCGTACATAATTTCGTCTCATATATTTCGTACCATTAAGCATTTCTATTTTAAATTATGTTTGATATAACAGCTCTTCCTAAGACATGTGTTAATCTTTTTTTTATACTATACATTAAAATTTTTAACTTAAAAAGTAAAGTTCTCACTTTTTCTCATTTCTCAATTAGAGATTATTAAAACATCTTTTCTTTTTTGGGAGTATATTTTATACATTATTCTTACAACTATAATAAAAAAAATCTCTCTCAATTATTTTAAACTACTTTTTTTTATCTCTGTTTATATACTAGTTTTTCTTAACTGTTTATCTATTTCAATTTCAAAATATCTTATATCACAATTAAAATTATTTATTCTAAATAAAAAATATAATTTATATATTTTAAAATATTTATTTATTGTGAATTTTAATTATAATATAGTTTATAAATTTAAAAATACTTATTTGTTACAAATTATAATTATATACAAATAAATATTTATCTTATGTAATGCGTAAACTAAAGTACTAGTTAGAAGTAAAATGATATTTTTATTAGTTACTCAAAGAAAAAATTTTAAATACTTTTTTAGTTTTTCAAAATATTGAATATTTATGTATATTTTTTATTAATTGATTTTTGTGATTAAGAATTTGTGCAGGCTGAATTTTTTCATACTGCACTATTTCAATTTGTGAATTTGTATCAACAATGATATGAGTACAATGGGACTTTTTATTTTTTAAGCGCAGCTATAAGTTTATGTTGTTTATATTTGTCATCAGTGACCTGTTTTGTTTTCCACTATGGCTGCGATTTACCCTTTTCAGCTCAAAATTACTTGTCCCTTCCCTATTCCTTTTTTTTGGGGGGGAGGGGAGATCTGTCTATTTTAAATGGCAATACCCTGTCTTTTGATTTTATTTTTTCAAGTGACATTTTCTCGTTTAGAGACACAAAAAAACAAGAAGAAAAAAATATAAACAAAGGAAACCGCTATATGATTTTTTCCAGACAAGTCTGAGTTCAGTTTACCTATGTATTGTCCAATGAACGAAGAAGATCTTTTTCTTTTTTCAAGTAGAAGATATTTATTTGCTTTGAGTAGTAGTCTATCTGGAGTCTAGACTAGGGGTTGAACTTTCAGTCTGAAGTCTAACTCGTGCTCAAACATGGCCCGCGAAAGTTTGATATTTTCTTATGCTCCTCATTATGGAGGAAGACTTGAACAAGATCGAACAAAAGAAGAACCTTGGCTACCTGATATATCTAATTAACAAATTAAAGTCCAAATTGAACTGATGAGTGCTATTAAAATTTTCCTTCAAAACAGTTATTGGTTGCATATGTATCGGTTGTCTTGATGGAAGCATCTTGATTGATATGCAAGAGCCAATGACATTAATTAAAACTAAATCGAAAGTTACACTTAGATGCCAAATTAAGGTGTATTTTACTTCCATCTGTTTCCCACTACCAAAGAAAAGAAAACAACGATAATGTTATTATTGTCACATCATTTAGATAAGCTCCTAGCATGTAGCCATACATTAAAATTAAATCCATATGCATTTTCTCTCTTCCTATAGTTATTTTATTTTATTTGGTTCTGTCTTCTATTCATAGCTCTTGTTAGAAGGAGCGGAAAAAGCAATTAGAGCCCTTGCATTGACATTGAGTAGCTACTATTATAAGAGGGGCAAACAGATTCGCGAACAGCCCACATTAATATTTATTTATTTCAATATCTTATATAGTTTGATACCGGGCAAGGCTTTAATGATTATAGCAAACTATCCACGTCACCAAGTCTTAACATTTCCAAATGGGTTGGAAACATCTAGGCCCCAGAGAATAAAGGAACATTAAACTTTAGGGTAAATCAAACAGATTTGCATTTTAACACAAGGCAGTCCATTGTCAAATCTCAAGTACTATATATATTATACATTAATTAATCAGTTAATCACTGGTCCTCTAAGCGATTAGCACGTGGAAAATGAAGATATTTTATTTGTTAATTGCATTTAATGACAAACAACTTTGGCTATTGTGTTGGTTAAAGATGGGGCAATGATCAATATAAACAAAGCACGTAAAAAGGGCTGTTAGATTCGGTACAAGTGGGAAAGAAACTCTGGGAAGATTATATACATCCAAATCAAACAACGGTGTCTTCTGGGTTATATGGAGGTGAAAGGGCAGAAACCTGCTGGCAATAGCTTCCCTTCGATGGTAGGGATTGCCATGTTTCAGATTCAGACAGCAAGGGATGCAGTGCAGCATCTAATATATAACCTACTCGTTGTTCCCGGGAAAGAAAGCAGAAAGAAAATTCTCTATGAACGGCTTTAAAATGGTAATTAAAAGAATTATCACATTTCTCATGAGAAAGTTCTTGAAAGAAAGTAGTTTTGTTAATAGCAGCTTTAATTTTATTTTATATAATTAAAAGTAAACAAAATGTTACAAATGTTTATTATATTTTTATATTTTTTATACAATAAATGTGTTTTTAATAAAAATATTAGCAAAAAAATCACATCTAATATATTTAAAAAATAAATAAATAACCTATTTTTTATGAAATTAAATTTCTTATACCGTAAGGTTAAGTTTTTTAATTGGATAATGACGTGTAAATATTTTTTTAATATCCAATAAATGTGTTGTAAACTTCTATAAAAACATTTCCGTATCATAATTTATTTAGAAAATTCAATAACAAAAATATAAGAGCTTGATACAGGTTATTTACTTATTTTATTTATTAGCGATTATTTTTAAATTCTTAGCTAAGTTGCTGGTTTGCATTATCAATATATACGTGTGTGTAAGCTTTTTATTTAGTGAGATAATTCTAATTCAAGACGAATTATACAAGTAATTGTTAAAGTCCACAGGTGAGCGATATAAGCCACTGATTTTGTTCTACCTTAGTGTATGTTAATGAGAATTGCCACATTAATCTGCCGTAGTGTCGTTAAGAATTTAGATTAACTAATCTTGAATTAATATTTAACAATTTATAAAAGTGTTGATAAAAATGATTAATACCATTACTACTCACTTAATTACATAGATGCTGCTAATAATCCCTCTTTAGTAATGATCAATAACTGTTTCCAGAAATTTTCTTAAATCTGTCAATGACGTACTGGTATTATATAACTAACCTTGCATTTATGATAAGTTCCTCTTTTCTTAAAGAGTAATCCTACAAATCTGTTGTAAATCACTAAATCTTAATATTTTATAAAACATAACAAAAAGTGAATACATTTAATATCTTAAAATTTTTTAAAAATATTCTATACTTTTTTATCTAATAAATAAGAGAATTAATAAAAAAAAGAAAAATAATACCTACTTTACAAAGTATATAACTAATAAAAAAGAGAAAATTTTTAAATATAATAAATAATTTGATAAAAAATAAACACAAATCATAATACTGTATAAATTGTCATGAAATTTACTGTTAAGTATATCACATCTCATAACAAAAAATGAAATGTATTATTCATATAACAAGTTATTTATCGTTATTTTTTATATCTATCTTCATCATATTTATTACTTTTAATATTTTTCTCTTTCTCTCTTAATTATAAAATTCATTGTGCAATTTGTTATATAAAGAGCACTTCTCTAAAGATTTAGAATCATTCTTTCTTAAAACTTTCATAATAGAATTATGCCTAAATTCTCAACTGAGTAAACAGTTTCAAGGGCTCCTGCAGCCTCTCTGTAATAATATACTCTTCTGCACGGCATTTGATTGTAAATTATTCTTAAAGTTAAACGTTTTAAACACAAACACTCCTCGTTCCCATTGTGAACATTATTTCAAAGCTTGATACATATCAAAGAACAATAAATCCATGAGAATATATATATATATATATATATTCGTGTACAATTAGACAAATGCATGAAGCACACCCAAAAAAAAAAAATCATAGTTAAGTTTCGTGGATTTATACATAACACACTGCTTTAACACGAGCCTCAGAATAAAATCTTGAGTGTTCAAATCCAATTCCACCCAAGCAACTTTGTTCCCACTACATTATTTCTTCTTTTCCATAGGGTTTGAATCTTACTTGAAAATTTTAAAAAAAAAAATTGACCACATTTTTGGAATGAACTCATCTTCACAAACAAGCGGAACAACAAGGGAACTGAGGATATGTTGGTAATTGCGCTTGCGTTGTGGGAGACATCACGTCTAGGAACTTGTTGCGGAGAAAGAGCGTTACCCGAGATGAGGTAGACAGTAGACTTTGTACTGTGGTAGACTGTGGCCTCGAGCTATTGTGAGTGTCTCTTATGCGTTGCCTGTAATTAGTACTTGGAACTTGAAGATCACCAACAACATTAATTAGAAAGAACCAGTTTATCTTCGTACAGAAACCCTTGTTGCTATGCATTTCTGAGGGGAAAAAAAGGCATCAACAAGCTGCAAACCTTAACCTAACTCTAATTGGAAAACTATGAAGCATGAACCTGTTGGCATCCCTTTTCAGCAACCCCACATCCAAAAAGCACTTTCAATGCAAATATTGTCAAAGATCTCTCTTACATGTCATGCCAGTAATGTGGAAAAGCAACATAGTTACAACGAAAGTAAAAGAAATACCCGGAAGAACTTGTAATTATTGACAATTTGGGAAGCAGGGTGGAACATAATTTTGGTCAGCATGCCTTTCCCATATCAACTTCAAAAGCTCGGTTAAGTATATTACCTTAAGAGATAGATATGATATATAATGCTTCATTTTTTTTTCCCCATAGTTTGTCATGTGCAAATCCAAATATGAAAAGAGCAAAATAGGATAACAAGGAAGAGAGAACAAACCAAGGGGAACGGGGACAAAAGGGGGGGGCGGGGGGGTTACATAGATAGGAAAAGGGAGCTCCCTTCAGTCCAAGTACAGGAAGCTTAAGATTCAATTTGTCTCCCGCATCATTCACTCATTTGCAGAGTAACTTTCCTTTTGACTCAGCATTTGGATGAATGAGTCGGCAGCTAATTGAATCTTATTGCCACCCATGAGTGGACTGAAGAAAGCTCTCTTAACCCCCCATTTGTTAGGGCCTGGTCTTCTCGTGTCTTTCAACTTCGCTTAGGAGCAAGGCCAGTGCACAGATCTGCGTGATTTTCTACAAACACAGTGGAAGAAAGCTCAGCGACAAACACGGGCAGAGAGGCACATAAAGGGTAGTAACTAGTAAAGATGATTTGATAGTCACTGTAAGCATTGGGAAGGAAATAACGACATCAAATTAAGTTAGATATCTTACAAAAGGATCATGTTGAACACCAAAACCATGCCTTCACAATCTTAAATCTCCCGGATGACGCCACGAAAATAATGAATCTCCATCAAGAGCAAGCAACTCACAGCAGCCTCGAGGAAATGAAGGGCTTTTTATAAGCTAGAGGAGAAGGAGGAGGGTTCTGTATTCAGTCCTTGACGGTTAAAATTTATATAAATATATGAATGAATCGGGCAAACAAAACAAAAACAATAGAATTTCCATTCACTTGATATACGTGAATTTTGAATTAGATGTACTAAACTGTAAAGTAATGGCCTAATGGGTGAGAAATATTTACCACTTATTTTTATGTGTGTCGGAATTAAGCCAAAAAGAAAGTTACGTTAATCCATCATTATTTTCTCTATTTTAATGGAAAGTTGTTCATATTCCCCTTTGCTACGGCAATAGACCAATAGTGTTGCCAGTCACTTCTTGCCTCAGGCGTAAAGTCACAACTTGAATCCATACGAACATAGAATAAATTTAAAAATAGAATAGAAGGGCCACAGGAAAATGGAAAATTCTGGATGGAGTATATTTTCAATTTCATATGAACTGAGAATCAGTGACTTGGCTGCTGTGTGATTCTTAATTTTGTAAAATAAATAAATAATGTCTAGTATATACGTGCATGATAATCATTAATTCAAGAAAATATGTAATAAGTTAATAGAGTGAAATCAAATCATTGGATTTTTTTATACCGTCTTTTAAAAAAATATATTAACAAAAAAATTAATAAACAAGAGAAGAAATATTACATCTTAAAGGAGAATTTATTTTAAATTTGTATATTTTTAAATAAAAAACTGGCTAAAAGCATAAATAATTTCGCTCCTAACAAAAAAAAATTAAGTTCAAAATGAAATCTCTTTTGATTGAAGAAGGAAATTACACCAATCTAACTTACATCAATTATTATATCATTTAATAACTTTTAATTAGATAATTTTATTTCAAACTTACTGTTGAATTGAAAGTTCCTTTTAAATATATCATATTTACAAAATTTTATCTCAATAAATTTTATTTAATACCTCATTTATATACATAAAATTTGACGCAACATGCACTTTGAAAATATATACAAATATAAATTATTTGATTATCTTCTTCTTATTGTTCATTTTTTTATAAAATTTGATACAAATCACTAAGGTGACATGTAGCTATAATTAAACAGTTGGATTGATAAAAATTACATTTTATATAGTTATTAATGATATAATTGTGGATGTAAGTTATACATTAATTTGATCCATTTACCTTTTAATTTATTAAATGTTTGACTATTGTTATTTTAGTCTTTAGCGTCAGTTTATTTATAACCGAAAATAATATTTATTTAGTGTTTTCAAAATATATTAATTAATTCAATTAATTATTATTTATATTATGTAATCATAAAAATAATTTAGAAACATCATGTTTTAAAAAAATAATATTATTTTTATAATTGAATATATATGTAGTTGTTAAAAAAATTAAAATGAAAAGATAATTTCACAAAAAAATTATATACAAAATCCACACAAAATTGAAATCAACTGCCTTCATCTTATTGGATAACGTATGAAATGGTGGATATACAAATCAAATCCATTAGCTTAATTAGAGTTTGAGGATTTTCTTTTTTCAGCTAACACTACTTGTTCGGAAAAATAAAATAGAATAACAACACATGTATTTTTAAATGACTAAAAACAGTTTCCTTTTACAGTTTTGCCAATTGCATACACATATGGAAGGTTTGTTTTACACAAATAGAAATTATTTCAATGCCAATTTTCTTTTCCAGCCGTGTAAGTAGTTAGTAAATTGAAATATATATATATAAAAAAGGTAGTACATAAATTGAATTGCTAAGTAACCCATTAGGGTTAGCCTAATGATGAGGGGTTTAGATAATTTGTATAAAGTTTTAGATTTAAATTTTATTATAGTCATTGTACACCAAAAAAATAAATTGCTAAATATTTATAAATTAAGAAACATTATTAAAATTTTAAAAATAATAAATGATTAATGACTTTTTCCATTGGCAAGTATCAATAAGTATCTTTGAAATATTGAATAAAAGTTAAAAATATAATAAAAATCATTATTATATTAAATATATATATAAAATAATTCATTCTTATTCATTAAATAATTAAAAATATTTAATAAAATAGATTAAACACTTCTTAATTAATATTCTTACACTCTTAGTAACAATCTATAAATAAATACTCTAAGAAAGCCATTAATTAGAAACAGAAAATGAATACAAATACAAATTTTATAAGGGAACACATATATAGAGAAAGAATACATCAGAGAAAACTACTCTCATAAACATAACAAACATTATAAGAAGCATATAACGTACATATATAATTGAATGTAAGATCCAAATTTTATAAAAATAAGTAACAACTATCTTAATTCAGCTAAGAGTGAGGACCCATAAAGGGGTAAAGCATCCATGCTTCCATATGTATTAGAGGGCTTTAGATAAGTTAAATTATTTAAGTGTAATGCGGGTTGAATGTTTGATTAAATTTATTTGTTTTACTAAATAAATAAAATATAATTTAACTGAAGATTTAATTATATAATAAGCTAATTTTAAACTTTATAAAACTAATATTAAAACTTCGTAAATAAATTTTATATGAGTATATTTATAACAATAAAAAAAATTAATATTAAATAAGAAAAAGTATACAACTTTTAAAGTAGTTAGTGTAAAAATAGATAATCTTTTAAGGTAGCTAATTTTAAATTTATTTTTTATTTTAACCGTTATTTTCTTCCATAAAATTGCATTTAATTTCTTTCATTACTTATGTCACACAACTTGGTTTAAAGCTTATTTTCATAATTTTTCTGTTTCATTTATATCAATTGCATGTTTTACATATTTATGTGTTTTGGGTCCTTACTAGACTTACTTTGGTTCATATATTCAACTAGAACAAAGTCCAATTCATGACTCTCCAACAACATTCAACATCTCTCATCATTCTAGAATCTTCCTAACACCACATAGGAACCTATATAAACAACGAGTACCTGTAAATCACGGGATTCAATACCAAACATTCCTCACACACCATTACATGGGAAGCATTTTGGCTCAAAAAGAGTCATATAAGTTTAAGAAGTTCAAGGTACACATTTTTCCTAATTTTGACCTAGTTTATCATTTGCAAACATTGATTTAAGAGTTAGAGTCTTTGCAAATAACCACATCAGAACATGACTCGTAAAAGACTATCAAAGATTCCAAATTTCATCTCAAATATTCCTACTCTTAGGTTGGTACTAAACAATAATCAACATTTATTTTATTCATTCCTTTTTATTCCTCTGAGAGTAATTGTTTTCCTTTTATCTTCTAAATATATTTTCCAATTATTTTTATTCTTTGATTTATTTATTTGTATTTTTCTAATAATAATAATCCTATTTTTGACAGTAATATTTTTTTATATAGATTATTGTTTAAAATTAAACTTCACGTTCCTCTCGTTACATACTGAATTTTTAGGAATTTAGTATCATGTGTCTTGATTTTATGTGAAACCAATAATGTTAAAATCAAGTAATGACATTCTCTTTGCTGTGATTTTCAATGTTAAAATCAATTAATGACATTCACTTTGTTGTGAATTTTTATATGATTTTATATTTTTATAAATCTTAATTTCAATAGTTGATAATTTTTAATGAAGTACATATAAAACAATATATTTGTTTGTTATGAAAGCTAGGGGTATTGGAAAAGCTATCAATTTTATGAAAAAAGATTCTCCAGTTCAGAAAAAAAAACTGGACGAGATCTCAATCATCCCTTAATTTTAATATTTTATACAATTAATATATAAAGAATAAAAAAATAGACATGAATGATGAGATATTAAAACTGGACACTCTCCAATTTTTTTAATTGGAGGATCCATGTCCTAATTTTATGCTACTTGTTTTTTTATTTTGGCTTGTTAACACTAGTAATAAAAGTATTTTACCTCCGTATTTTACATCGATTTTTTTAGCAAAATGATATAGTATGTGAGGTAGTGACATTTTATAATATTAATGTGAATATTCTGAATTAGTTGCTAAAAATTTATCTAAAGAGTATTTTCTAAACGGTTCTTTAGCAATTGATGTCAATTTTTGAAACTTCGTGTTTTCATTCTTATTCCAATTCTGAACTCGGCTTCTTTGTCTCAACGATGTTGAAACCCCTTTGTCCTCCATCTGTCAATGTCACTTCTCTTTGTTTGGAAGGTCTATTGACATGTTTTTGTCTTTGTAATCTCTATTGATATTATCTTTTATTCTCCATGTGTTCCTTTTTCATTGAAGGATAATGTATATATTTATATTTCTTTAAAAAATATATTGTCATTTATACCATATTCTAATATTATCTAGTTCACCTCAAACATGATATAAGATAGTATATGTTATCTAACAAATTATTTAGTGCACATCTTAGAATTTGGGCTTATGATCTAACCAAACCCACAAAATCAACTTGTAAGAAAAGGACTTTCAAAATTTTATAAGCTCTATTTAAGTCGTATCTCTAGTTGATATAGGACTTAAAGCATCATTCTTGAGGCTACAATTAAGGCAGCTCCTAGGATGTCACAACTAAGGCAGGTTAGGAGTATTTGCAATTAAAGTGACTTTTCAACACTCCCCCTCATGTACCATTGTAAAGTTTGGGCTTAGAGCCTAACTCAACTCCCACAAAATCAGTTTATAAGGTGAGGATTGCCCAAACTTTATAAGCTTTATTTAAGTTATATCTTTAGTCGATGTTGGACTTCAACTATTAACCCTTGAGGCTACAATTAAAACAAATCCCAAAAAGACCGCAACTAAGATAGGCTAAGATGTCCTTAATTAAGGTGACTTTCCAACAACACATCAAACATTGAATAATATTAAAAACTTATAAAGTTCTTATCTTGTTCTACTTTTATCCAATTCTTATTTTAGATATTTTCTTTTGCTATATAAACATTAAACCAGCCGTGAATGTACATGTATTTTTGTAGGAAGTTATTTGATAAATTTGTTTGTTAATTTTTTGATAAATTATTTGGTGCGCTAGTTTATGAATGGAATATGCATATTACTTCATAATAATATTTATAATTTATTTATTTTTAATAAGAAATGTTTTTATATCATTATTATATCCATTTGAGTAGTTAACATTTTTTTTTTGTATGTTGTTAGGCTATTCTATTACCAGTTTCGTTTCTTGTTTAGTGTGATTTAAGATTATGGCACAAAATTATTAATTTCACTTTTATTAAAATTATTTTTATTATATTTTTTATTTATCTTATTAATTAATTTTTCATTTATTGTTTCTTTCTTTAATTCCATGATAAATGTATAAGATAATTAAAAATTGGTTTAATTATATTTTTAGTCCCTCAAATTTGAGAAATGTATTTTTTTAGTCCTTCAAATTAAAAATTAATCTTTTTAGTCTCTCAAAATTTAAAAATTCTTGTTTTAGTCCCTGAACACTAACGCCGTTTGTAAACTGGCTTACATGGCTAATGGATAATAACACGTGGACAAAGTTGATTGGCCCTCTGTTAGCTACGTAAGCCAATTTACAATTGGCGTTAGCGCTCAAGACCAAAACAGAAATTTTTAAAATTTGAAAGACTAAAAAAATTATTTTTTAATTTGGGGGGCTAAAAAAATACATTTTTCAAATTTGGGGGACTAAAAACATAATTAAACCTTAAAAATTAACTAAAACGTACAAATGGTAAAACAAAAATTAATATTTTCTTAGATTTTTAAAATGAACATATAAAAGAATAATTCTTTTGTAAAAGTGCCACTAATTTAAAAAAAAAAAGGAAATAATATTTATACATCATTTAACATGACATCATATCAAATATTAACAGATATCCTGAGAACATTTAAAAAATAATACCATATTTATGAGTGGAAAGAAATCTTTTTGAGGCTTATCAGTTTTTTCCCATCCATATTTTTTCCCTATAATTGAATGAGTGTTTGGTTTAGTTTATTTTTTAAAAAATAATTGTTTAATATTATCAACTTATTATAAGATTTTTAAAAAATAAATTATCATTTCTTTAAATTTAAATTATACCAAATGTGTTCTAAATAAAAAAAAACATTATCCTTTTTTTAGTTTTTTCATTTAATTTCTCTCTTTCCATTTTATTTAAAAACAAACAAGGGCCATATACACGACAGAAAGTGAACGACAAAAAAATAATAATGCAATTCATATTTTGCTTTTAATAATAGGAATTTATCGACAAGTTTTCTAAGAATGTTTGTTAAGAAATTAATGAATAAAAAAATTATTAAAGTACATAGTAAGATTACATTAGTAATATTAAATATTATATTTATTTAAAAAAATTTCTATTTAAAGACACTTATTAACACCCTCTTTAAAAATATATAGACCGATAATGTCAGTCGTGTAATCATATTGTGTTATTCAAAAATTCTCTATGTAAACCTTCATAATATTCGTCCATTTTCAAAGTTAAATAAAATTATTTTTAAATTTTTTAATATAAATAAGATATATACCTTGATTACTTTTAGTCATGAATGTTATATTAAGGCGTGTGTTATGTGTCTAGAAAATTAATTCAACATGTTATTTAAAGGTTCGATTGAAGAATCTATCAGTGTGTTTGGTAAAATTATTTTATAAGTTAACTGAAAATTTATAAGGTAAGAGTTGAAAAGTTAAAAACTTATAAACTAGCTTATTGAATTGAAAATATTTGATAAGATCAGTTAATAAATTAATTAAATTTATTTCTATCAACTATCATCTTAAAAATATAGACAATAATTTTAAAAATTTATACTATAAAAGAATGATAAATATTTCATGATTTTCCTTAATCTTTTCTAACTCTAACGATTTATTACTTCTAAAAGCAACGCATGATCGTAATTGTTTTTTTTTTTTGCTTTTGGTAATGTGTTTCTTTATTTTTCAAAAAAAAAATATAATAACTTGATTAATTAAAATTATATTTTTTAAAATCAATTTTTTAATATTTAAATATTTTTTTAATAATATTATTTTAAAATGAAAAAATAATTTTTTCTTTATAATCTAAATTTTTATAAACTTTTGTTTAGTAGCCAAATATTTCAATTAAAAATAAAAAAAACAGTACAATAATTAATGAAAAAATAAAAAAAAGATTTCAAATAAATTAGGGATGATAAAAAAAAACAATAACTTATAAATTGAAAACTAATTAAAATAACTTACAAAAATAAATTAAAAACTATTAAAATAAACTTATATATCAAACTAATTTATTTTAGTTAAATTAACTTATAAACTACTTAAGTAACTTTTTAAATGCACTCTATTTTAATCCTTCTAATGTGATGTTATAAGATGAAATTAACGTGGTATTAGTTTTTTGGTACAGAAATAACTTTTTCACGTGGTATTAGTTACAAAAACAACTTTTTATTATTATATAATAGAAACTGAGTTAGATTTAAATACATTTTCCCCCTGTAATTTAATCTTTTTTTTTATTTTAGTCTTTGTGAATAAAAAAAATTAGATTTAGTTCTTAAAATTTTCAACTCTTTTGTTTTTTGGTCTTTGTCGTTTGTCTCTATTATAAAAAAATGACATGACTAACAAAATAATGATGTCATCATGTCACATCATTACATTAATGATGTTATGATGACATCATCATGTCACATTAGCAAAGATATCACGCAATTAATGATTTATAGAAACTAAAAACAAAATAAAAATAAGTTGTAGAGATTAAAACCAAAACCTGACATATTTGTAGAAACGAAAAAGATATTTAAACTTTAAATTAAATATTAAAAATAAAATAAATGTTTGAATATTAAAACATTCTTCTTTTCTATTTTCACACACTCAACACCTTCAAGCTTATATAAATTTCTACAATGAAAAACGACCCATCACCACTGTCTTTGCTCCCACTAGCACTGTTGCTATCATTGTCACCACCATCATCGTTGCCTCTACCACCATTATCATTGTCGTTGCTGCCACAATCACTATTGTTGTTGTCATCACCGTTGTCGGTGTTGCCATTATTGTCATCATTGTCACTACCGCTACTATCATCACCACCGCTACTACCAACACTATTGCCACTATTACTGCCACCACCACTACTTTCATTGTCGTCATCACTACCACCTCCATGAAAACTACAGCATTAAGCTTTTGCATTTCATAATGTAGACCCGACGGTGACACCCTTAAACACGCCACACATACCAAAAGTCACTACCCATAAAACTTGGGAGGCAGTGAAGAGGACAAAAATGGTATACAACTCGTTGGCCATGTTGGTGTCAATGAAGGAGAAGCAAGTCATGGCGACAGCAGCAACAAGTTTGGGAGGAAAGGATGGAGCTTGGAGGAGGAAAGGAAAGGAAAGGGAGAAAAGAAAAAGAGGTTAAAGGCAACAAAAAGTGCAAGGACAGAGAGGGAGAAAAATTAATATTTAATTTTTTATTTTATTTTAATATTTAATTTAAGACTTCAATATTTTTTGTCCTTATAAATATGTCAATTTTTTGTTTTAGTCTTTATAATTTATTTTTGTTTTGTTTCTAAACTCTATAAATTATTGATAACGTGACATCTTTGTTAATGTATCATGATGACATTATTGGGTGATGACATGGCATGATTACATCATTAAGCTTGTTAGTTATGTTATCTTTTCTATAATGATGTAGAAATTAAAAACAAACGAATTGAAATTTTGAAAGACTAAGGCTAATTTTTTTTTTCACAAAGACTAAAGTAAAAAAGTGCTAAATTATAAAGACAAAAAATATATTTAAGTTCTTAAAATACTTGTTGAGATATTAAAAATAATAATTACTTTTTTAATTTTTTAAATGCTCAAATATTAAATATTTAAATTCTTATTTAATATTATTTAGCTTCTATTTGGTATAGTAAAGTAAAGAGGAGAAAAAAAGAAATTTTTAAAAATATAAATAGTTTGGTTAAATAGAAATATATGAGAAAATTTTAAAAATTTTGTGGTTTTCATTATTTATTTTTATTCATCTTTTTATTTTATTTATTATTTATTTATTTTTTTCTTATTAAATAACTTAAAATTTTAAATTATTTAAATTTATTTTTTATTTTTTACCTTTTTTTTTCTAACTATTTCTCTTCTTTGATTCTTTCCACCAAAGAAAGGCGTACTCTTCTTACTTTTTAAAGGCATTGCTTAGACAGATCCTTTCTGTATTACCATCACATCAGATTGTGGATGGGTCGCTACAGAAATCGGTCTTGTCGAAGGAAAAAAGGCTGGCTACCAAATGAGGAAGAGAAATGGGTGTCTCATGCACTCTTCTCTCGCCCTTTGCCGTTCCCATTAGCATGTCATTTCAATTTGTCCAATCACACTTTTGCCACACTCCCTTGTGACCTGTCCATCCATCTAATCTTTTCCCTGAAACACCTATTCACCCCCTCACACCTGATGCCACTGTCCATCGTTTTTTTTTTTTTTTCCAACACCTATAAAAGTTGCAATTGCTATATTTCGTGTATAGCACTAACCTACGGACCCAATTAACGTGGACCCCAATTTGTGAGCTTACTGGGGAACTCGTTAACGTCAGCGGTGCGGTTGTATAAAGACCCGAAAGAAGTTAACAATTACTTCTTCTTCTTTTGGTTTTTTTGCTTGGATGGAGGCCAAAAGGCCACTGAACAACTACAATTTAAAACTTTATTTTTTAATCCACGTAATAGTATTATATTTATTTAATTTTTTAATTTCTTTATATATAATTAAGAAATATGTATAGTGACATAGGCAAAATAAACAAGGAATTTAATTATCATATACAGTCATTATAAATTTTTTTTACATTATTAACTAATTAAAAACTATTATTAAAAATGATTTTTAAAATATTTTTTAGAAAAATCAATAAATATATCATACATAATGATATGTGATGAGATAATAGTATAAAACTTTTACACTATTAATGTATTTTAATTAAAATCATAAATAAATTATTTGAATTAAAAATTAAAATTTTAAAGCATATGAACCAATTCTGATATCAGGTAGTATAAAACAGTAGCCAAATTTCAAATCGGGTGGTTCTTAGCAGATTGCTACTCTTATGCGAGTTGAGTATGGTTGAGCATGGCATATCAGACAGTGATACTTACAAAAATTCCAACACTCGAGTCAAGTGGGATTTGACAAAATAACAAAATCTTAGTGTCGTAACCGGGGTCGCGGCAGGACGACAAAAAAGAATTTTAAAAATAAGGAGTCGCCACCAATATTTATTAAGGAAAAATATTGAAAAAATCTAAAAGAAAATGGTCTATGAAACCAGATTTTAGGCTCGAGAATCAATTACGTGTAGGGAAGGTATTAGCATCCTACAACGTCCGTCATAAAGACGGTTACCTCTAATTGATTAAGCAAATTATTAATGACTTTTAAAATATTTATCTCACCCT
This sequence comes from Spatholobus suberectus, assembly GCA_004329165.1. NCBI lineage: Eukaryota > Viridiplantae > Streptophyta > Magnoliopsida > Fabales > Fabaceae > Spatholobus > Spatholobus suberectus. Next base: position 79,373,860 of record CM014733.1, read on the forward strand.
AAAAATAATTGCAAGAAGAATTTTATTATTATAAAAAAGATTTTTATTTTATCTTAAATTTTATTATTTTTTGAGATCGACAGGAGTGAGCCCTTGCTCCTACGTATCTCCCAGTGCAATGGAGAATCAGACTCACGTATTTCTTTTGTAAAAAATATTTGTGTGTTGTTATTTTTTTTTAATTTTGTTTATTAAATTTTAGGATTTCTAAACCGTCACGGCTTATATGTCCTAAAAATAGAATCAACAGAGGTGTACACCCAAGTCAATCCATTGAAGCAAATTAATTTTAGTTTAACATTTCTAATTTTAAAGAGGAATTTAAAGACATCAAGTTGTCACAACTTGTGTCTTAAAACCTTAGGATTAAAAAGATGTCACATCCAATTAATCCTTTTTCTAAAAAATTAATTAAATATAAAATATTTCTAATTTGAAAAGGACATACAAAGAATAAAATTTAACAAAACAACAATGATAAAAGAAAATAAAACATATATATAAAAAAGATAAGGTAGACAAATTTACCTCAAGATATAATTTGTGGTGAACACAAAACAATCCACCACAAGCTTCTAGTAAAAGCTCCAAGAGAAAAAAAAAAAAAAAGAGATAATAAAAAAAGATTAAACTTTCATAGGTTCCATGCTTTGCATTAAGCCCATAATTAATGGATGTTTTTTTTGCCTCCTTCATTGCTTGGTAGGCACCTCTTTATATAAGGGAAGGAGAAGATGCATGAATGTAGATTGTTCAATGTGGGACTTTTAAGTGAAGGGAAGGTAATGTGGGACTTTTAAGTGAAGGGAAGGTAATGTGGGACTTGAGTTTTTTTATGATTAAATGACTCACTTCGGGATTGATTTTCATCAAGATAAAAGTTGATTTTGGTTTTTGAGATAGAGAGATGAGTTGTAGATTTTTCTATAAGCTTTCCAACGATGCAAAGAATACCTTAAACGGACAAGTATAACTCAATATACGACATTGTCTTTCCATGGTATTTATCATAAAAAAAAGAGTTTTTTTCTTCAAAAGTTCTCTTATTTCTTTTTTCTTTTTTTTATATTTTATTTTTATTTATCCGGACAAAATTAGGTATTCACACTTAGGAGAATAATGTATATGTGAATTAGAAGAGTTATAGTATTTATAAGCGCTAATTACTGATTTTGATGGAAATTACTAATACAACTGAATTGTTCTCGATCACTAGTTACATTTTTTTTTAACTTGAGATAGGATGAGTTTTTGGATGTCTACAACTTTAATAAGGATTAATGATCGAAGTTAATATTCATGTCTTCTCGTAGTACTTGGTATAATAAGACATATTGGCTTTGTTTGGTATAGAAAGAAAAGGAGGAAGAAAAAAAAGTGAAAGAAAAGAAAAGAAATAAAAAATGAGATGATTTTAAAGTTGTTTTGGCAGGAGAGAAAGTAAAAAAAGAAGAAGATAAATATGTGAAATGACTTAAATGTCCTAGATAAATAAATAAAAAGATATTATATAATGAATATTTACATTTTTGTCTTTAATTATTTAAAAGCTTTCTATTACCTTTTTTGGCCTAAATTGGAAGGAGGGCAATAATGTGTGGGACCCAGTGTTTTTTTCCCCTCTTTTCACAGTTCCAAACTGTGGAAAGATTAGATAGAATGGTGTTTCCCTTCCACCTACTTTCATCCTTTTATCTTTCTATAAAACCAAATAGGGAGATAATGATGTGAAAGATAAGGTGTTTACACGCTTTTGATAGGACATTATATCTTAAATGCGATTAGACTGTTCTTATAATGTGTGTTCACATAAGAGGACTAGCTAGGTGAATCGAGATCGTAATGGAACATCTTGGGCAAGGCTCAAAATTGCCTATAGGCAAGGTGCAAGGATCTTTGGGAGTTCAAAACATCTTAGTAAAGTCGTTTCGTCACCATGTCAAACAAACACATGTCAAAACAATGACCTTATGACTCCAAAGTGTTATGCTCATAGGATTGAACTTCTTTAGGGCTTCATTTTGAAACAAATTAAAAAAAAATATGATTAATTAAAATAATATTTGAAAAAATCTTTAAATATATGATCAATTGATAAGTGTTGAAAAGTTTCTACGAACAAAATTTGAACTGGAATGTTGATTGAAACAATATATATTTAGTTTCTTACCCATTTCACAACGAAGCAATTAAAAATTATTTCTAAATATTTTGAGAGTAGAAACTTTCTTTGTGTTGTACTGAAATACCACTTTTGTTAACTTAAACTTTTATGTAGTACAAAAAAATATGTCAAAATGATAATGAGGACAAGAAAATTATCACATATTGTTATAAATTAGGCTTAAGCCTAATTCAAACAATGACCCTTCTAGGCCCAAACATTGAATTAGTCTAAAACCATTAATGTCGATCGAGGTCAACGTGAGTAATACAAATATTAGCATACACTCGTGAATAAAGGATCACACCTCAACCCAGAATAAAGTTGTTTTGTTATTACATAAAATTGGGATATTATTACCCACAAGAGGCATTGGGCACCATGTTAGGAAATTCATTCCATCTCTGACTTTTATATATACCATCAACATCATTGTAGTAAGTAAGCATTTAATAGACATCGTTACTCTAGTAGAATATTTTTTGACTTGAGCATTAGAGTGTTTTTTGCAGGCTACCCACTCATTTTCCATGGTGTCTTAATTGCACTAAAGTTTGATTAAACTCAAGATATCTCAAATCTTGGTCCATCTAAAGCACACCAGAGTTAGCATTCGTCAGGAGTTGTCCTAAACTAGTTGTCCACTTCGAACACATTAACGGTCCATCTAGGACATGTTATCCTTGTCCATCTCAAACAAATCATTGGCACTATTTATGGGGATTTGATTAATCCAATCCCTATGCAATGGTCATACTAGATGACAAACATCCTATGTTGACGTCACCCCTACAAGTCATGTGTAAGAGGTGAACTCATCAAACAACATTCAGAAAGTGCCTATATGTTCTTGAACTTTTTCACCCGTGTTTAAGCAAGTTCATGAAGATTTGGCAAAGAATGGAGTTGTAGATCTGAGAGATGAAGCACTGTGTCGTCTTAAGAAGCATATCAATGAATTGAGGAAGGCTTCGAAGGAAAGGCAACCACCTCAAAATGATTTAGAATGTGTCTGATAGTTAGAACAAACATTGTTGCAAAAACAAATCCTACATCGTCATAATTCATCATAGTATAATGAATCCCAATTCAATGTTGCGACTCATAATCAACATATGTCGAGACCCTCACCTGAGATGTAGAAAGGGGGCAACCTGTATCACTTGTGTAGCTAGATCTGAATCTGTGCCTTTTCAGCATCTTTTTGCGTAACACATTACCATAAGTCAAGATAATGAATAAATACCAAGCTTTTTCTCCTACACACCCTATAATAGGGAAAAAGATCTTAGTAAGCACCTAGATGTTTTTTAAATGAAAAGTTGTTTATAAGGGTTCCAAATGCAATTGAATATCACAAATTTCCTAAGACTTTAAAGGGGAAAACCCTCAGTTGGTTCATAACTGGGATGACCTCACCACAACTTTTGCAAGGCAGTTCATTGTAGAGTGAAAAACATCAAAGGATTCTTAAGCACTAACTTAAATTATTCAGTAACCAAAAGAAAGCTTAAAAAGCTTTTTGAGAAGGTTTTTTAAGGAAGCGGCCCTTATGTCTAACTTGCTTAAATATATTCAACTTCATATAGTGATAGAATAAAAAAGAAAGGGTACACTCTTTGCCCTATCTTTATCTAAAGGAAGGCCAAAGAGCATAGAAGAATTCAGAGTCTGCACAACAAAATATGTTAGATAAGAGCAACATCTTCAAGAAGCTGACATTGATGCCAACATACTCATTCCTTAAATAAGGAAAGGGAAAGAACAAGGACTAAGTTAAAGGCTAAGGTAAAGATAAGCATCAAAACTCCAAAAAGGGCAATTGACCATATGATCAGATAAGGAGGGAATTACGAGGAAAGTTTAACAATGATGCCCTATTGGTAACAGAGCAAGAATCTATAATGAAGTCTACTCAACTGACTTCACCGAAGTCTACTCAACATACTTGACTATTGACGTGGACTAATAATGTGGAAGATGGTGTGGCAACTTGCCATGTCAGTGGTCAAATGCCACATCATCGGTCAACTAACAACGTTAGATGAGGGTAACAAAATGCATGAAATTTTGAAAGTTAGGTAACAAAATGTGCAAATAAAATAATTGGATGACAAGAGTCACAAAATTGTTAAAGATGAGGGACAAAATGTGTAATTAAAATAGTTAAGTAACAAAATTTGTGAAATCATGAAAGATGAGAGGCAAAGTGTACAATTAAGCATTTTTTTAAAAAATGTTTTATTCAGAAATCTCATTTTATTTTTTTTAGTGTTTTTATAAAATTGTATTTGACATAACATATCTTTTTTCAAAGAGGAGAAAATGCAAAATGACATGTCACTACCATAATCAGCTAAGAAATATTTTTAATAAAAATATTTCATTATTTTTTGTAAAATAGTATTTAACTTTTATCAAGTAATTACTATTTTTTAAATTTTTTTGGGAAAAAAATTAGTAGTATATCTAAAAGTATTTTTTGAAAACACTCCGGTTAAGGATTGGTAAGCCTTATTAAAGGGGAACAAGGAGAAAAATAGTATGCCACCCCAACAAAAACAAGCCACCGTTAAAGGCAATATTTCTCGTACGCTTCGTTTGGTACCGATGAAAGAGGAAGGAAGAACGCAAAAACAAATCAAAAATACTGTGCTCCCTTTGTTTGGTAGCGAAGAAGAGCAGCGAAATTTTTAAAAAAATTTATGGGACCTACCGATAAAAATTTCTTCGCAATTAAGCAAAGAAATGCATAGAAGTTACTGTGCGTTGTGCGTCCGCTCTTTATTTAAACAGCTTGTGTAAATCGATTTACACAGATAGTGAAATCAATTTACAAGCCTTCCTTTTTTTTTTTGATTGACGTTTAATTTATTTCAAACTTTTAATATATAATAATAATATTATTATTATTAATAATAAAAATATTAATAAAAATAAAAATAATATTAATGACAAAAATAATAATTCTTAATAACAATAAAAATAATATTAATAATCTTAACTTTACTCTATTTCTCATCTATTTTACTTCTCTTTCCTTCTTTTTCCTTTATTTCTTTTCTCTCTACAAAACACACCTGTAGGGTTCGGCCTAAATTTTTTAAATATCTAATTTATTCTTTTTACAGTTTATTATTTTCAACAAGAAGTCAAGTTATATATCATATTTTATAAGAATAAATTCATTTTTATATCAAAATATTATCTTTTTTTTATCCAATTAAAAAATGAGAAAAATTACTTATTTTCTTCTATTTTTTACCATCTTTCCTTTTTTTTTTTATTTACTTCTCATATTCAAACGCAACATAGCTATTTTGATTTTTTTCCCCCTCATTTCCATTCCAATGGGAAAAAAAGAAAAACTCTAAGGATTTGTTTGGTTCAGAAAAAAAAAGTGAAAAAGAAAGAAAGTGAAAAAAAAGAAGTAAAAAATGAAATGATTTATAAGTTATTTAGTGTGAGAAAAAATAAAAAGAAAAAAAGATATATTTTTTTGTTTGATTTTATAGAAAATGAAAAAAAAAGAAAAAATCTGTATATAAAATGATATAAATATCCTGGGAAAAAAGTATATAAATATAAGGATATTTCTGTATTTTAATTGTATATAAACAGTTTTCTCTCCTTTTCTTTTTGTTTCAGATGGATTCAAAAAAATGTGGGTTCATATGGTTTTTTACTTTTCTTTCATTTCTGTTAGGCCTTTTTTAAATGTTATTAAAAAAAGAAGCCTTTTTGAAAATTAATTGTTCCATTCCTTTTTATTTTTTGCACTTTTACTGTATCTAAACTGACGCTAATTCTTTGTTTGGCGAAAGAGACATTTATTTGGTGAAAGAGAAATAAGATAAAGACAAAAAATTAGGTAAAAAATTAAAAAAAAAGTGTTTGATAGAAAAAATAAAAATAAAAATAAAAATATGTGACTCACTAGTTATTTTTACTTTATTTTTATTATTTTTTTAATTTTCTTAAACTAAATATCTTTATTTTTATTTATCTTATTTTTCATTATTTTTTTCTTCCTACCAAACTATAGGCAGTCCCTGCAAGATTTTTAAAGGACGAGAAAAATTATCAAGCAAAATTTTATGAGATGTTGAATTGTGGGTGAAAAGAAAAAGGTTACGTTATAAAAAAAAGAAAAGAAAAGAAAAAGGTTACATACAAAAGGGCCATACCACGTGATCAGGTGTATTTATTATCGTGTGAAAGCACGTTGCGACTCAGAAGGAATATATTATTAGAGAGAGAAAGGCAGGCAAATTGTTGATGAAGTACAAGCCAGTGAGCTACAAGGTCACTTCATGGGACAACGCCATATGTCGCAGGATATAATTTGGAAGGGAGGGGAAAAAAAAAACTTGGAGACTGAGGCTGCGTTTGGTACGGTAAAAATAGAGAGTAAAAGAAAAAGAGTGAAAATAAAGAATGTTAATTATTTAGTAGAATAAAAATATAAAGAAATATTTAAAAAATATTGTGGAGTTCACAAAAAAAATTTCGCTTAAAAAATGAGAAAAAATGGACAGAACTTTTGTTGAAAGTTGTGCCATCGTGTGCTTCCCTACAATTTTTACTGTAACAAGAACAAGTTAATCGATTAACTTGTTTCTTAATTGATTAACTTGTTTTTTTTTTTTTTGTTGAAAAAGTTACTTTTTTCATTATTATTAATATTATTATTATAATAATAAAAAAATAAATAAATTAATAATAATAAAATTATTATTAATAATAAAAATAAATAATAATAATTAAAATAATCTTAACTTTCACTTTATTTTTTATTTATTTTTTTTAACCAAACAATCTTAATTCTATTTTATTTGTCATCTAATTTTTCTCTTCTCTTTCCTTTCTTTCTTTCTTTTTTTTTTTTTTTACCAAACACATGCTAATGCGTTTACATTTTATATTTATACAACATTTAGATTTTTTTATAATTTTGTTATTAAATTCTTAAATTAAATAATGACATAAAAATGTTCTTTTATATTTTATAATATATTTTTACATTAAATTATTTAATGTTAAAAATATTTACAAGTCATTATTCAATTTAAAAATTTAATGACAGCTATATAAAAATATGATGTATTTATCTTTTATATGTTGAAAAACTAAATTATTCATTTTTTTAGAATGAACTATAATATAAATTAATTATTTATCAAATTGAACTAATCATTTATTTAAATATCTGTTCAATATTTTTTTGCATGTTTATTTTTTAAAAGAAAATTAGGAATAATGATGTACGTAATACTTATAGTGAAAAATATATTTGTACGAAAAGGTAATATACAGAAATTTGACAAATATAAAAATGGAGGGATGAAATTTTAACAAAAACCTTTTGACACACATTCAAAGAAATGTGTTGCTTTTGCGAAAGAAGTGTTTCCAGTCCCAGACATAAAATTATTCTATTTATAATAAGGGCAGATACATACACTTACTTCAATGAAAATCAATATTTATTTTTTAGAGTTTAATATACGTGCATTATTAGGATAAAAAAATTTATACTGTTAATTAATAAAAAAAAATAATATAATTTTAAAGATAATTATTATAAAAATTAACAAACATTTCATATATACTAATTTATAATTGAATGACATTGTAAAAATTATTTACATTAGTGCATATATTATTTATTCTTGTTATTATACTCATTACTTGTTTTATTTGATAATGTATGTATATTTTTTACTTTATTATTTCTATGGAAATATATGTAAAATCAATCATAAAATAGGATAAGTAAATTAAATTTCTGTGAGTGCAAAGACAATGTCACAATGCATAGAGTAAGAGATGTACGCGCAATTTTTTAAATGAAAAAAAATCATATATAATAAATTCAAATATCAAGAATGTAATTGTAATTAACTCTATAATATTTTTAAAATGGGCCATTTAGACTATTACTTACGAGTATAGAAATTTATTTTATTGTAAAAATAAAAATTAACAAAAAATTCAAATAGAAATATTTAAAATGTTCAATTTATTTCATACTTACAGTAAATAAGCTCCTGTCATTTTCATCTTTCAAATGGTGTAATAGACAATCCCAGAAAATTGTAAGCTTTTTAATTTATATAATTTATGTCCATATAAAAAAAAATGAGTCTTCGACAGGCAATCCTTATTAATGAGTTAGTCTTTGTATATATATATATATATTGATAAAATGTATGTGTGTATTATTTTTTCACGTAACTACTAGCCACATATTTATTTTTCGCTTGTGGCACATACTTTATGATCATTCATATTAAATTAAATTAATATATTTAATTAGTTATTTATTCGAATGAGATTTTTATTTTTCTTAATTTCTTTAATAAATGTTTAAATTTCTTCACTTAATATTAAACATAATAAAATATATTTACAAATCACCAATGAAATAACTTTTTACCAATTACATCAAATTTTATAATTTTACAAAACTAAACATTTAAAATAATTATATTTTGAATAATGTAATTTAATTTTTATTACCAATAAAATATATTTGATAAATCAAACTATTTTTAAAAATATTTTAAATTTATATTTTTGTATTTTACTTATATAGAAAAATAGTTATACAATACTCGGATTTTTTTTGGTGAAAATTATACAATACACGGATACTAATTAGATAATCTAACAAAGCATCTTATAAAACAAATGACTTGACGCCAGTGATACCAGTAAGTAAAGGCAACTAGTAACTACGGGTACTAAAATAGTTTATAAAAAATGAAATAAAAGAAAACTCCAGTACAAATAGAGCAAAGTTCTGTGCTAAGAACCAAAACTCAAACAGTCAAACTATAAGGGTGTGTTTAGTAGAGAAGAATGAGAGAAAGGGAGAGATGAGAAAAGAAGAGAAGATAAATAGGTGAGAAATAAAATGGAAGCTAAGATTATTTGATTGAAGAGAAATAAAATGAAAAATAACTTTTGAGATTATTATTATTATTATTATTTATTTTTATTATTAATCTTATTTTTATTTATTACCTTTATTTTTATTTATTTTTATCATTAATAATAATAATACTATAATTGTACTTTATGCCACCTAAGTTTTATCATTTTGCGAATTTTGCCACCAAATTTTTCTCTCTTGCATTTTGCCATTCCATTTTTGAAATCTTACGAATTTTGTCCAATCTAACAAATTTTTATTTAATGAACAATTAATGATTGAGCAAAATTCGCAATATTTCAAAAATAGGATGACAAAATGCGAGAGAAAAAAATATGGTAGCAAAATTTACAAGATGATAAAACTTAGGTGGTACAAAGTACAATTAAGCCTAATTATTATTATGTAAAACAAGGGAGCCTAAATCGATTTCATATGTTCAAAAGAGGGCCTTAATCGATTTATGGTGAAAAACAGAATAAACAACTATCAAATCGATTTAGTAAGACAAGTAAATCAATTTGGAAGAAAGTAGGTGGTATTTCTGTGCACTTCTTTGTTATTTTATGTGAAAGTTTTTTTTTGATAAGTCTCACCTATTTTTTAAAATATTTTCCCATACTTTTACTTTAAACTAATATTCTTTTATTTTTACTCTTTTTTTTCCTTTCCCCTTAACCTTTTTTTTCCGTATTTGATATGACAAAAATGGACCCCACGAATATCGCATGGCCAACTAATTAGACGTATACGGGCCATGATTATCACATCACAAATGAATTGAGAGATCAATCAAATAGTGTCACATTTTAAAGTGATATTTTCTCTTAAACTAATTAAGAAAAAATAAAATCAAAAGCTAAACTCAAATGTGAGAAGACCTAAACTTATATTTTTGGACTTTTCTGATGGACTATTTATTTGCTTGCGCCTAAACGTGGTGAATAGAATAGAGGAGGTAACACTCGTAAAGACTTTAAGGGTATCTCCATCTGTTGTTGAATGCGATTTTTACTCAAATTAAAAATGGTATTAATATAAAAGCATTCGTTGGATGTGGGTACTTGTTAAGAACTGGGAGCACTATTACCTTTTAACACTATAAGTAGGCTCAAAAATTAATTTTTAACAATAAATAATATAATAAAAAAATAAATATAAGATGCATTCATGAGATTAAAAAAAATAAGTGATGTATAATGGTAGAACCTATTTAAGATGTAAAAAAAAATGTTGTGTTGGAAAGAAGAGTTACTTAATAAATTATAAAAAAATAGACATGAATGATGTGTAATGGTGGAACCTATTTAAGAATTTCAAAAAGTAAAAAATAAAAATAAAAATGAGTTGCTGATATAGAGATGACCTAACGCTCAATTTAGTAATGAATTAATTAAATAGAGTAACAATGTATTAAAACAAAATAGACGCTATCTGACAGTGAGCGGGAATCTAGTTTTTATAGCTATGGGATTTCAGCAAGGTGTAGAGACAAACACTAACACATTGCCTTATCCCAACATTTGAAATGTGAGGAGCCATTGGATTCCTATAAGATGGACATGGGATTTACGATCAAAGTTGATCTTATCGCTTCCTAAAGAATGTGATGTGGCAAAAGAATGCACTATAATGCATGTTAGGGTACATTAGCCACTTGCATGGGCGATTAGAGTGCCTTTGGTTGATTAGACTACATTTGAGACGTGTGTTTCACTTGAAGGGGTGCTAAGTGGGTCTAAATCATTTAAGGCATTTTGGGTCAAGGCTAAGTTACCTCAAAGGTTTTAAGATGAGTTAGAGTGTCTCATCATGGTTGAGGTGCATAAATGGTTGTGATACTAATGTGCATAACAAACAAGTGCATTTTGATGGTGTCAATTGTAGGGGTATTTGTAAATCAATCCAATCAAATAAAAATCTAAAAAAAAGATCTAAAAAATTGGAAAGTATGGGTATCATCCCTTATTTCTTTTTCCTATATTTTTATCCAATCAAATATAAAATAATAATATTTTTATTTGTTCTCTTATTATTTAATTTATCTAAACAAAACGTAACAATATTTTTTTTCTTTTTTTTCATGTACGGAAAATTCAATTGTAATTAAATTCTACGTAAATCAATTTTTGCCTCCATGCATGAGTTTAAGTTGGCAAACCCAACTCTATATTTGATTAGGTGAAATCTTTTGAACCTAATACCAATTGTATTATTGTCTCAATTAATTAATTTATACATTTATAAATTTAATTAAAATTAATTTAAAATAAATTTATTTAATTTTAAATTAAATTTATCTATTATATTTAAGGTGTTGTGATTTTTTCTGTACCTACAAATATTTATATATATATATATATATATATAGTCTCTTTATAGTAATGATGATATGACACTATTGTGAGTCTTTTGACATGACTATGACGTGTGCTTTGCTAACATGATACTTGATGACATCTTCATAACGTCATTTTTACACTGTCAACAATTTAATATTTTTGTAAGAGAACATGATGGCAGGGACCAAAACTAAAAAGCGCGAAATTATGAAAATGAAAATCATATATGGTGTTGTATTTCTTTAAAATGTTTTCCAAATCAAATAATTTATTATTTAGGTAAGGAAAATACAAATAATACTTTCTCTAACACTCATTCACTTCTAAATAATAGAAAGAGTGTTAAAAAAAGAGTATTAACGTGGCATTTCTCTTTAGGTAATATTAATTAACTGCCTAAGATTAGATTTACTTTTGGTCTTAGAATTGGAAAAAAAATTAACTATAAATTTACGGTAAATCAAAATTAAATTATACTAGCATAGAACACGGAAATCAAAATTGAATTAGAAACCAATTTAATAATATTGTATTCTTTAATTTAATAATTAACATGTAGCAAAAAAGTTACTACATACCTACATTTTTTTAATTATTTAATATATACATCAAAATAGCTAATTATAATAGAAAAAAAAAATACATAGACATTAAAACTCATTTTGATAATTATATATTCAAAATCAATTCTGATTCAAAGTATCCAAACGACATTTTTTTGAACAAAATTTACTTCTCTAATGTCTATTATCCAAACAAAATCACATTGCTTCAAAATGAATTTTAATTGTATTTAATTCTAAAAAATCACATTGATCTAACATCAATCTATCAACACACATCCAAATACACAGTTAATATGTTTAGCTAACATGCAATGTTTGCTTGTTTTTTAGCTTTCTAAAATTAATTTTGTAGGAAACAATATTGATTTTCACATGATATATATATATATATATATATATTTACTAAAACTGATTCTATGCATGTAACACATTACATTATTGAAAAAAAAAATACTTTAAAAAATATTAATTTATCATTTAAACCAAACCAATTATTATAGATTGTATTTTAAAATACCATTTTTATCTTTATAAAAAATATCACTTTTAACTAATTCTTATAATAATATTATTTTAAGTTAAAACTTATTTTTGTAAATACCAATTATTTTGATAATATTTTTAAAAAAAATAATTTAATTAAATCTAAAGCAAGCCACTAACATTATGTTGGTCCGAATGGAACTAGATTTGGATACTTTAAATAAGGTTTCAGGTTCGAGTCTTATGAATGAAAAAAAAATGATTGAAAGAAAAGACTCCACTAAAGGTGGCTAGTTATTATACAAAAAAACAAAAGGTGGCCAGTTAAGTTTTTCAGCAAAAATTAATCATCGACAAAGTCAATGAATACTTCACACTAATGAGATAATGACCCCAAAAAATCTGAACCAAGCCACAATTTTAACCTAAACAAAGTTTGTTTAATTTTGGCAATTGAGTTCGATTTCAATCTGAAATAGACTCAACCAATTTTACCTTCTAAGGAAAAGCTTTCTATTTTGCCTCTCAATTTCTATCCATTCTTATATTATAAATTTAAATTCTCATTTTTAATGAAAATATTTTTAGAGATTTTTTCTTATTAAATCACTTTTTTTTTTGCATTAGATATAAACTTATTTTTATTTCTTTCAAATACTATTACTTAAATTTAAGGCTTAAATATGTTTTTGGTTCTTTAAATTTGGGGTAAGTTTGTTTTTGGTTCTTCAAATTTAAAATTGATATTTTTAGTTTTTGTAATTTGAAAAAAGCTTATTTTGGTCCTTCTGTCCAAATGTTTTCTGCCCAAACATCATTGGAATGAATATTTTGAAAGAAAACAAATATGTGGTGGGGTGTTTAATAACAAGAATGCAAAATCAAAGTGAGTTGCCATGTAAGCGACTTGTAATTCGTTAGCTATGTAAGTAAAGTCTCTAACGATGTTTGAGTATAAGGACTAAAATAGTTTTTTTTTTCAAATTATAGCAACTAAAAACAATAATTTTAAATTTCGAAAACCAAAAACAAATTTGTTCCAAATTTAAAGGACTAAAAACATATTTAAACCTAAATTTAATTTCTAATTTAGTTTGATTTAATTTTAAATTTTTAATCGTGGCATATTATATTAAATTGAAGATAGCTTTATATATATATATATATATATATATATTAGAATAGTTATTTTGAACGAAAGCGTTTTAGGGTTCATTCTTTAATGAGGGCGTTTTTAGCTAATTTTCTTTAACTGAGAGTGTTTTTAAGATTTTTTTTAATATCTTATATCTTTCAATCTATCATTTTTATTTTATTTCTAACTTAAATTTCAATATTTTCTTAAAAAATTATCAATATTTAAAAATAACATTAATCATAATATAAATTATTTATTATAAATCTAAATATAATTTATATGTTCAAAATATTTATTTATTACATATTTTAATTATAATATAATTTATATATTTAAAAATATTTATTTATTATAAATTATAATTGTATAAAATAAACATTTATCCTGTGTATTGTACAGTTAAAATACTACTTTTTTAAATAAACTAAAATCATATCCATAAAAATGACATATCTTAATTTAAATAATTTATTTCTATGATTTTCTGTTTAATATTTTATATTTTTTAATTTATTTTTATCTAATAAAATAAAATTTTTGTTACTAATGATAAAAATATATACTATTTAATTTATAAAGTTTACTTAAATTTGAACTTACAAATATGTATTTTTTTATAAAAATATTTTTGTTCATAATCTATTACTTAAATTTAATTTATTCTTATTGAAGAATAACCATGTGATACGCAATAAACTTACTAATTTTCTTCTATTTAATTAGTGCCGCAGAGGCTGCAAAGGATCCTGGTGCCTAATTTAGTCATCCACGGCCATGAAGCCACAGTAGCCGCATCACTGATCCCATCTCTTAGTATACCACTAGCCCTATCCATCTCTGGCACCAAGGTACAAGTGATGCGCAGCATCGAAGCCTGACTGTTGACAAGGCTGCTGGGTCCGGAGGACTAGAAATTGTGTGTCAGCACCCAAACTATGGATAAGTGTCGCGTACTGCGCAGGCATGGGTTTGTGCCCTCGGCGACCGGGAAGTGTCAAAAATTATTCTGGATAATTTCATTTTAATTTTGACAAATAATTTTTGGAGAATGGAAAAAGCAAAAGTGGGAGGGGATGAAGATGAAAAAAATTAGCACATAGAATATAATAATGTATTTTTTTAGAACTAAATTAAAATCTCCTAAACCAACTAAGTAATTTTAAGCATAACATAGCCTTTTACAATTTCATTTCATTAATCCATACATATTTTCTATATTCTTTTTGTTGTTGATCTTATTATACATTTTTTAGTTTTGATCAATTTTTAACAAATTTCAGGTTATTCCATCAATTTTTTTAATTTAATTTTTTTACAAATTTTCAAAATTTTATTATTAGGCCCAATCCATTAAGTTGTGGGCCAAGTTGACTGATTGTATAGCTAACAAAAACATGATCCATTTAATAAGTGAGTCAGTTCAGTTTGATCTATTTAAATAGAAACCAAAATGGATCGAGTTAACGTGTAAAACCCACCTATAACATTAGTAGCACTCTTTTTTTTTGTGGTATACACGATCCTACCTTAATGGGAGGGATTAAATTACACTGATGTAACTTTTACCAACTATTATAGCATTTAATAACTTTAATTAGTAAATGTTTTCAAAAAACCACCGTTAGATTGAAAGTTTCTTTCACATAGATCATATACGCAAAATTTTATATTAATATAAAATTATTCGATACCTCATTCATATAGATCAAGATCGATGTAATATATATTTTTCAAAATATACTAAAATGTAAATCATTTGATCACTTTCTTATTATATTTCAATTTTGACAAAACTTGACATAAATAATCATAGTAATATAAAGTTATAATTCAATAATTGGATTGACAAAATTCACCTTTTATATATAGTTATTGATGGTGTAATAATTGATAAGAGTTACATTGGTGTGATTTAATCCTTCTCCTACACACACACACACTCCAATTCTAGTGTTCTACCACTGAGCGATTCAGAGGGGGACATCTCAAATCTCACACCTTTTGTTTGGCCAACAATCTAGTTCTTTCAATGATACTACTTTGTTTGGGCTGGGCATCTATGCTTGGGCCTAAATGCTTCATTGGCCCGTGAAGATGTTTCTTCATATCTTGACGGGCCTAAATCTGAGCATTTTGGTTTCCTAGTGGAATTATTCATCATTCCATTTGCTAGATATGCCTCCCATTGAGGGGGAGAAAATGAGCAATCAACGCATGCTAAAGTTGCTTCTCGCATTGTAGTGACAAAGATTCTCTCACAGGGACAAGCACACATAGCCCCTTAAGTCATCAGATTGAATCAGAATGCCCCTAGTCAATTGCGACTTTTTGAGCCTTTCTTCCCTCTAGAGTCAGTGGTTGGGACCCAAACCTGAGCATGCTTCTTCTTTGTGGAAAGTAACCATCATTGGACTTGGTGCTTGCTATATTTACATCAATAATCAGTTCTATATTAAAGAAATGAACGCAACAAGACCTAAAACAGATCGCCGCATTGGTCCTTCCATTCCTTAAAACTTGTCCACATTGTTCTTTGGCTGAAAGTGTTGATGGGATCCAACATGAACTGGGATTTCATCTGGGGGTTGCTTCTCACCTTGTGTTGCTGCTCCTTGGTGCACAGCTTGGACAACACAGCTGCAAGTGAATCATTGAATTCCTTAGTTCAAAATTTTGCTTTCAGGTCACTGGTCAAACACAGGCCTCAAACTGGTGCTCTGTATGATGCTCTTCTTCCAAGGAACCTGTCTGGCATGGATGTTTCAGTTGTACGTCTAAGAAGCAGAAGGCTCTGGAACAAAGGTGCCAACTTTAGCTACTTTCAGATCCCACCAAGAACCATGTCCATTCCCCATGTGAGGAGGTTGGCTATTGTGTACCAAAACTTGGGCAACTGGTCTTCCCTCTACTACAATTTACCAGGTTACTCACTCATCTCTTCTGTTGTTGGCTTCATGGTTTTTGATGCCTCAAATGTAACAGACCCAAGTATGAGAAACCTCACTCTCAACACAATGGGGCAGCCCATATCTATTCAATTCCCCAACATTACCTTTATGGGTATGGGTAGCATCAACTCAAGGGTGAGATGTGTAGCTTTCAATGCCAATGGAACATTTCAACTTACTGAGATGAGTTCCCCTGGAGTGTGTTACTCAAGAGACCCAGGTCACTTCTCAGTTGTGCTCCCATTGGAGAAGAAGCGGGGACCATGGTATTCGTATCTGTGGGCGGTGATTGGCTTTGTGGTTGGATTTTTTGGGTTGATTATAGTGGGCTATGCGGGAATTTCTTCTACGAGACTTCTCAAGAGCAAGAGGATTCAAGCCATGGAAAAACAAGCCAATGAAGATCAGGTTCTAGAAAGTAGATGGGTTGGCAATAGTAAAATGCCCTCCGCAGCGGTAACAAGAACTCAACCAGTTCTTGAGAGCGGTGTTCTTTAGTTCACTTGCATCCTCCCCTTATAATCTTTTCCCCAATTACCCTTGTCACTATGCTAATACTCTTTTGTCAGTGCATGTATAACAAACAAGGTTCGTCCATTCTGTGCAATGAGCAAAGCATGTGTACTCTGACTATAAATGAAGGAATAGTTTGGTAGATATTTCAAGAATGAAAATTCTTATTAGTCTCTGAACTCTCTTTGTATGGAATATGTTCTTCCAGGGAGAGTTGCCACGATTTACACATAATCATCTTTCTCAATGGCATGATGCAATTTGCATTTGTTAATTAGTCTCACACAACTGTAAAGTGTGCCATTAACTTTAATAAACCGAGGCAGAAAAGGAGCGTTAACTCCAATAGAAACAATATCTGAAAAGCATTACTGAGTCCTACCTCCAGAAGGTCCCCAAAGAAAAAACCAGCTAAATAACAGCCTATAAAGCACGCTACCATTTACCAAAAGGTAAAAATAAAACTAGGCAATCACGGCACCAACAAGAAGCACAAAACCTTACAAGTGCACATGCATGTAAAGTTACAAAGGGAGAAAAAGAGGAAATCCTTCAGCACACACACCAAGATCACCTATAACGCAAGGCACTGGAAACCAGAATACTTTAACGCTTGAAAGGATGTTCCTAACACAGTTGACTTAATACATAGATCTTGAACAAAATTCTCATCATATTTTGTCAAGTCATTCACGAATGTGTTTTATATAAAATGCAACAATCGCTCTTCTAAAGTGAGCAATTTCATAAGAGAGAGATAAAAAAAGCAATCTCAGTCATTAATGAAAAAATCAACGGTCAACATCACATGCACAAGCACAACAAATTATGAATTTGTTGGAATATCAACAGCTATATTTTCCTATCAACGACTGAAATTACTTACTTTACCTTTCCTCACTTTAGTGGAATCAACACAATTCTCATCATATTTTGTCAAGAAATTCATGAATGTGTTTTATATAAAATCTTCTAAAGTGACACTCCAGAGAATAAAGTGAGCAATGTCAGTAATTGATGAGAAAATTAATGGTCAGTATCACATGCAGGTACATAAAAAATTATCCATGTGTTAAAATATCAACATCAATGACTAAATTACTTACTTAAACTTTCCTCACTTCAGAGGAGTAATACCCAAAACGGAATTATAACTTTAATTGGAAACAAATATACACGAGACAAAGAACATCAACAACTTATACCGTACTCAAGCAAAAGCCTGCGGAAGCCAAATGACGTGCCTTTTGTTTTATTAAGAGCAAAAACAGTTCTAGCAAGAAAACAATAGTTGCTGTGTCTGGCTACCTCAAAGAAACAAACAATTATAACTCAAATGCTGCACTGCTTAAACCAACCAACCAACCAACCAACCAAACAAACAAACAACCAAAACCTATCATCAATTGAGAGCACCAACTCCAGCCCCACTCTTGCGAGCGAGCTTCGTCCACTCCGTGTGAAAAGCCCCGGGGCGATCAACCCTCTCATAAGTATGGGCCCCAAACAAGTCCCTCTGAGCCTGCACAAGGTTGGCCGGCAGCCGCGCCCTCCGGTAAGTGTCAAAGTAAGCAAGACTGGCGCACATGCCGGGAGTACTAATCCCAGCCGAAACCGCCAACCCGACAACCCTCCTCCAGGCGGCCTGCCTCTGCACCATTTCCCTGGCGAACTCGGGATCCACTATCAAGCTCGCCAAATTAGGGTTCCTCTGGTAAGCCTTCTTGATCCTGTCCAAGAACACCGCCCTTATGATGCACCCTCCCTTCCAAATCCGCGCCAACTCCCCCAAATTCAAGTTCCACCCCTTCTCATCACTCTTCGCCCTCAACAGATTCATTCCCTGAGCGTAGCTACAGATCTTCGAAGCGTACAAAGCCTGCCTCACGTCGTCAATCAGCCTCTTCTTGTCCACCCCACTCACCCCCAATTCATCACTCAACCCCGCCTCCTTCAACGCCGCCGCCGCACGCTCCCTCTCCTCCTTCAGCCCGCTCAAATACCGGCAATCCAACGACGCCGCAATCGTCGGCGCCGCCACCGAGAGCTCCGCCGCCTGCTGCACCGTCCATTTCCCGGTCCCCTTCATCCCGGTCTTGTCCAAAATCTTGTCCACCAAAAACCCTTCCCCGCCCTCGTCCTTCACTTTGAAAATATCCGCGGTGATCTCGATCAGGAAACTCTCGAGCTCCCCTCTGTTCCACTCGGCGAAGATTTCGGCGAGTTCGGGATTCGACAACCCGCCCGCGTGCTTCAGGACGTCGTAGGCTTCCGAGATGAGCTGCATGTCGCCGTACTCGATTCCGTTGTGGACCATCTTGACGAAGTTTCCGGAACCCCCCTCGCCGACGTAGGTGACGCAGGGGCCGTCCTCGACCTGCGCGGCGATTCTGGTGAGGATGTCTTGGATGTTGGAGTAGGCCTGCCGGGACCCCCCGGGCATGAGGGAGGGGCCGTGGCGCGCGCCGTCCTCGCCGCCGGAGACGCCCATGCCGAGGTAGAGGAGGCCCCTCTCGGCGACGAGGCTCGTGCGTCGTTCCGTGTTCTCGTACCACTCGTTGCCGCCGTCGATGATGCAGTCGCCTGGCTCGAGGTGGTCGGAGAGGGCGGCGATGGTGTGGTCGACGGGGGCGCCGGCTTTGACGAGGATGATGACGGATCTGGGGCGCTGGAGGGAGAGGACGAAGTCGCGAGGGGTGTATTGGCCCGTGAGAGGGAGGGAGCCCTCGGTTCGGGCCCGATCTACGGTCTCGTCCACTTTGGAAGTTGTGCGGTTGTAGACGGAGATGGGGAAGCCCTTTTCCGCGATGTTTAGGGCCAGGTTCTGGCCCATCACGGCCAGGCCCGCTAGGCCTATGCGCGACAGAGCGGCGGATTCCATTGGAGAGGAGGGTTGGTGCGGTGCGGTCTGGTGTGGGGTGGTGATTTAGTTCGAGCCTTCCAAGGAGTGTGTGTGTGTGTGTGTTTCTTGTTATAAATCTGGTGTCGTTGTGGTTGTTAATTGTTAATTATTATCCAAATGAGGACTATTACTATGCTGTTTAGTTTAGTGGGAGAGGGAGGAGGGCTTTTTGGGTTGGTAGTTGGCGGACTCGTCGAGGGAGTGAAGGGACAAGCGACTTAACCACCAACGAGGAGGTGCCGTAGACATCGTTGCCTCCAAGACGTGCCCAATGGGAACTCATTTCCCAATCAAACGACTGCGTTTCGGTTGCTACCAAAAATCGGTCAACCCAGATATTTTTACCTCAAAGAGTCATAGTCAGACCTCTTTTAGTGTCCTTTTTTTTTTTTTAACTACTAGTATGTTCACATGTGTGAGTTGATATTTATGTATGTGTCAAAATGATTTACACATTTAAAATAAAAAGAAGTTGATATAATTGGGCATTGACATATATTAAATAAATTGCTATACATTAAATTTATTTATATAATTCATGACTATTATATATTAAGAAGTTGATATAGATGCATGCATACATAAAAATCAAGTGTTATTTATTTTTCATTTGTAAATGTAATAACTGTAATATTGGATTATATAAAAAATTATGTCCACAAAATAGAAGTTAGTTATGCTGATTTTAAAATAAAATAAAATAAAAAATAGATTGAATATGGAAAATGTGTTATGTCATAAGATTAACATTGTGAATAACTAATTTTATCCAGGTGTAAATTTAAAAAAAATTAAAAAAATTGAAGTGAGATAATATGAAAAAAAGAGATAAAAATAAGATCTTTGAAAGATTGAAAAAATATATATTAGAGAATCTTAGAGAAGATACAAGATAAAACAATTATAAAGGATAACGGTCACATACCTAAAAGAGAGGAGATCATGGGGATACTGGGTGGAGGAGTTGGTTACTAATAGATAAGCCAATTTTGCCTATTTAATACCCACACACTATCTTTTTAAAAGGGGGATTTTTTTTCCTCTAGAGGGTTCCAAAACAGATAATGAGCAAGTTTTCTTCCAACTGCTGCAAAACAGAGCACAAAAAGAGAAGAGAATACCCAACCCTCCTTCTCATCAAGACCTCTGTCAACAACACCTACTTCCTTTGCTTCTCGCATCAGGCCATACGATACGAAGTTGTGCAAAACTACCGTTCACATTAGAGGCTATATGTTGCAGCACCAAGCTTCCATTTAGAGGCTATTCATTTTATTCCTGCTTTACTTATGGTAAATGTAAATGTGCATACTGATTCTTTTCTTTGTCTTTTGTGTGGTCTTGTGACTTGTATTGATCTTTTCTTCATTTGTTAATGATTTGGTGGTCGTATCCCTTTTTATTCCATAGTATATTAATGTTGGTTCAAGCTTTCTTGATGACTCTGGAGTTTTAATGTCTTGGATAATTATTTGGATCAATGCTAATTTTTAAATGTAAAAAAAAATCAAATAGGCAAGGGGTATGGGAGTCTAAAAGAAAATGGTTCCATGTCTTTTTACATAAGTGCACTAATGTAGAAATTGTTGTAGGTGGTATTATTGAACTATTGTCCTACCTTTTTTAAGTCATAGTTCACGTCACTTTTTTTTTTCCTTTTTATTTCAATGTTTTTATTTATTTTAATGTACACGGTTTGTTTGTTAGTTTTTGTTATTAGTATAATTTGTTTTACTTTTCTCTTCCTTTTTATGTTGTATCTACTTTTTTTTTTTTGGGTTTAAACAAATGTTATATTTTAGTGTTTTCTAAAAGCTGTGTCTTTTTTTGAAAAAATAATGGTTTTGATTTATGCAATGATTTGTGACATTGATTGAGTAGTGAATTCTACCTTTAATGTTACCTAGATCATAACAGTTTATATAATAGCTATTTGCCATCATAAATTTTGTGCATAAATAAAAAAGTAAATCGTTTTCTTTTGGCAAAATAAAATTTGTCCAAATATGCAATGACCAATAATGTTAATTGAATAGCATGTACTATCTTTAACATTATTTGGATTTGGATCGTAAGGGTTTGATAATTAGCCATTTGCTAGCTTAGACCCTGGTGCAGGATTTATTTTCTTCTAATTAAAAAGTCTTTTCCAAAAAAAATGTGTCCTTTTGAATTTTAAACTTTTCTTCTTTTCCATAAAAATAAAAATAAAAAAGGTATCTTTCCAATTATCTTTTGTTTAAAATAAAATAAAAATAAAAACAATCAATTTTTTTCTTGTATTTAAACATACAAAAAATATAATAATTAATTTTTTCTCTCTCATTTTCTTATTGGGGTAAAAGAAATATTTATAAAATTACATAGTCTTGCGCAATTAATTAGAGGTACCATTTTTAACAAGTGTTGTAGGATGCTAATATTTTTCCTACATGTAATCAACTCCCAAACCTATCCTAATTTCAAAGACTATTTTTTAAGGATTTTCCAATATTTTTCCCTCAAATAAATTTTGGTGGCGACTCCATTTAAAAATAATTTTTGCGCCGTCTTTGTCATGGCCTCGGTTGCGACAAACATCCTACATAATTGGTACTCTTACACAACAAAAGTAAATATGAAATCCTATCAATATTACCATTAATTGAATCTAGAACGGAAAGTTTTGCGTTGGGTAACATCTCAACTGCATAATGCTCGATTCCAAGCATGCTTCTATGAAACATGATTTTCACTCTCAAACTTCATCATTGACTTTCCACCAATCGTGGTAATTAGGGATGTATGTGGGATAAGTTGGGACGAGTTTATCTTTGTCCCTACATAATATGAAATTTTGATAGAGTCATTTATTTGGACCCAAACCCAACCCAATTAAGACTCAATGATATATGGAATAAGACTGAGCCAACCTAATTTATTAATATCGTATATCAATCTTAACATTATGTATAGTTAAATCGTAAAATAAAATAAGTATAAAATTGAGATATAATTTACAATATATATTTCAAGTTCAAAAAACTTGTACTATTTTAAAGAATATAAGACATTAGACCGAGTTCGAACAACCCCAACATTGAAGTTGGTTGAATTAGTGTGATGAGATGGGTTGTGCTCATCACTAGTTATAACATTCCAATTCCATGTAACAAAAAATTTCAAATTAAAATAATGCAATCAACATTAGGATATATTCATACTTGTTTTGGTGGGTGCTTTGAGTGACCACCTCCATTTGGTGTGAAAAAAACTCACAAAAATTCTCTAAAGAAATAGACATTCTTTGAGGTAAAAAGTAAAACTTGGATGGAACTAAAGTGGAAGCACAACACATAGGTACTTATTTGTTGGTGACATAAGGGATGATGCAATGAAAAGTAAAAGTGTGAGACCTCCTAACATGAAATGTTGTTTACCCATTAACGAAAAAAGAAGCAAGAAACAAAAACGTTGAGATAGTAAGACATGTGTAGTAAAGATCATTGTCACCAAATCAGTTAACACATATATTTACACCTCATAGGCCACTTATAGGAGAGGGATCGTGCTCTACCGATCATATGTTATGCAGATGGTGCTGGTTGGAGGATCGCACTGTTTCAACACTTACTACCTCATACGGTAATTCACCAAATCATGGGGTGTAGTTCTAGCCATCCAAGCTTAGGGCTGGATAGACCAATTTTGGCCTACTCCCAGGGTGGAACCTTTTCAATCAAGTCTGCGTACGAGATGTTGACAGGAATTCTTTCAAGAAACCGTGACCCCAACTGGCTTCAAGTTTGGAAGTGGGAGAGACCGAAGAGAATCAAGACTTTCTTGTGGATGTGCCTTAAGCAAGGTCTTAAAACTAATGCTAAGCGGGCTCGTTGTGGTATAACCCTCGACAACCTGTGTCTTTTGTGTGGTGAGCAGGCGGAAACCACCATTCACCTTCTCAGAGACTACCGAGTCACCAGTGAGGTTTGGAACACTATTGTTCCGAGCAACACTTATACCTCGTTCTTTTCTTCCGAGTTAAACAGGTGGATACTCCATAAGATCAGGGACAACAATCCTCGCAATGGATGGCACGTTCTATTTGGAAGTGCGGCTTGGCAGTTTCGAAACAGGCAGGTGTTCACAGGTGAGTTGTTTTGCTCAACAGAATTTGTTTGGCAAAACAGAAGCTTAGCTCATACTATTCATCAGAGCAATCGTCCTCCCTCGCACATCGTGTGTACCTACCGGCAAGAGTTAGTTGGCTGGGTGTTTCCCACTGGCCCTATTATGAAATGTATCGTAGATGGTTTTGTTTCGAGCTCATCTCAGAAAGCTGCTTGTGGTGATGTTTTTCGAAATCATGCCAGGATATGGTTAGGTGGTTTTATCCACAGCTTTGGCTCTTGTTCGGTCCTAATGGCTGAACTTTGGGGCATTTTCACTGTACTTATCCTCACCTGGGAGAAAGGGTTTCTCCACATTTGGATTGAGAGTGACTCCAATACTGCTATCACTTTGGTGAGCAAAGGTTGTGTCCACTCCTATCCCTACGCAACGTTGATATCATCCATCCGCCTTTTGTTGGAGCGCCCTTGCTCAATCAGAGTCTCGCACACGCTGCGGGAAGCCAATGCTGTGGCTGATCATATTGCCTCTCTTGGTCGGCACCTAGACTGTGGTCTTCACTAATACCAATCCCCTCCCCTTACTTGTATCCCCTTTCTGTGGCAGGATGTTCTTGGGGCTAGTTTTCCTCGTAGAGTGTTAGCTTCGTGGCCCTCCTGCCTCCCTGTCATAAAAAAATGACATAAATTGAATTGGTCGAATATTTAATATATTTTTTTGCCTTTTACAAATATTTTTTTGGAGACAATTCTATTCAATATATAGTCAGATACTAAAAATAGACACATCTTCTAATAAGAACTCAAACTTTGATTTGCCATATTGTGAAAGACTAACTCTTTTTGCTAAACATAACCATGTTGGTGTCGAATATTTAATATAATGTTTGAATTGCAGGATTCAAGATCAAAATAAAATTTACCCCTTTGTTAGTGTCATTTTTAGAAAAAAAAATCATTTAAAATGGTTTTTTTGGAAAATATAATAAATAATATTTTAAAAAATAAACTTGTAGAAAAGCAATTATAATACTTTTCATAAGTTGAAAAAATAATTTCTAAAAAAATTAGAAAATATATCATATAAATATGGATGATGAGCAATGACTAAATTTGATGATCAGACTAAGATGATGCTCTTTGATGGTGGCTACTGAGAGTTCCTCGCCATTACTTTAATTAAAACTATATGAACGAAAATCAAGGATGAATCTAAACTACACTACTAGAATGATAATGGGAATGATTTGTGTACGATACTTAAAACATTTAACTAATACTCACGATAAGGAAAAAAAGATTTCTACTCAAATTTATATCTCCTCATACCTCTTATTTATATTTTAAAAATAAAATATTTTAATGAATCCTTTTCTTTTACAAATTAGTATACCCAAAAAAGTTTTAGTACTGAAGTTAAAGTTTAATTTTTATGTACAGTATTGTCAATTAATAAAAAGATCATGCTATATATGACTTGCAAGGTATTATGAAAATAATAAATTTACCATATATAACAATTTGTAATTAAATAACAGTATAAAAAATCTTACATTGTCTGCACATTTTAATTAAAATTTTAAAATTAATTAAAGATAAACTAATCGAACAAAAAATATTAATTAAAAATACATTTAACTTATAGAGCATATTTAAAGATCTTTCAAATTTTAACTTTAAAATAAAACAAGAATTGTAATTATATTATTATATTATTATTTATTTGTGTAATTATGATATGGGTTAGATACTATAATAATCATGCCTGCAAAAAAATAGTTTAGGTTTTCCAAATAATTATTCAGACATAGTGTGTGTTTGTTTTACTGAAATTCCACTTTCCCATGCACGTTCAACTGAACTCTACACTCACGGAGGATTGGCGTTCAACCGAATGTGACGGGTAATCAAACACGCCCATAATCGATGGCAAAAAGTCCTACCAGTACAAACAATTTTGAAATTACTCGTTGAATGTGATCCAATTACCATCCCTCACATGCACCCGAAGTTTCACTATCCTCCACTATCTTTTGCATTTACTTGCATCAGACACGACAATAGAAAACGGTTATATTTCCGTCGCAATGTTGACAATAATGTTCAATATATTATATTACATCTGCTGCTTATTATCAAGAGGCTAAAAGCTGCAATGAGCCGGAGCAAACACTTATCGTCAAGGTGATAACAATCATCACTCATCAGTAAAGAAAACTAGAACGCCGCATGCCCCCCATCACACACGATATGGGGACAACTGGACTACCGAAAAATGGTGTTCTTTAAAAGACAATAATTATAAGTTCACAGAAGCAATGGCACGATAGCTATTCAGGTCAAAGACAAGCTTATGCTTCGGGCATAAATATTCCAGGGGTAACGAAACAATACAATCAAAATCTTCAAGCAACAACTTGTCCAAAGAGCTGCTTTCGGATCTACAATAAGAAGCAAGAAACTTCATAAGAATATAGTCGTTAGACAATAGGCATGGTTAACCAGTTCATCACTTTAAAATAATTAAAACAACACCCCCCCCCCCCCTTCCCAAGAAAAAAGAATAGAAAGAAGAAATCAATGAGTGGCTATCACAACTTCAACTTATCCTGTGACCTACCAAATTTTGCATCCTATAGAATATCCAAAGTCAACAAAATAAAATAGACGGAAAGTTGGACAATAATGGATTAATGGGAATACGGTACATTTTGTTTGGAAGGAGAAAGAGTGACGAACAATTAGTGCAAGGGATCACTTGGACCAGTCTAACAAATACAAAGACGCAGAAATAGAAAAAGGAAAAAAAGACTTAAGTATTGATTTTAAAACAAATCAAAAGCCATTTGTAGTTGGTTATAACTTCAATGCAACGCAATAAAAAGTGTATATAATAAATTAATATTGTGGAATGAAGTGCTTAGCACTACCCAAGAAAATACATATCTTGGGAAAGGAAAGTGAATCATAAATACTGTATGAGTAATCTGAGAAAAAGCAAGAGCTCCAGGTTCACATAGTTTTGTTTGAAGAACTGTCTTTATTCCTAGCTCCATAGCAAACCTTAATCCTACATTCCTTTCCCGGCTACCTCCCTCCCCTTAACATACTAATTAGTAATTACTATCAATTCTTAATTTTATATCTAAGTTATTGTTATAATATATATTCTAATCTAATATTTCTGTCCATTAACAAATGTATTATTTAAAAAAAAAAAACTATTTATCTCAAAAAAATTTTAAGTATCCAATATTCTAATTATCTTGATTCTCTCTTGCCTTTCTGTCTTACTTTGGTCTATTTTTTCTTTCTACCTTTCTATTTTTCTATGTTAATTTGTTATCATCTTACTTTAGTTCATGTCAGCCTTTTGTTTCAATTTCATATTCATTTGAAGATGAGTGAATATTTGAAGTGATCAAGTGAGTTGTAAAGTTGTTCACATCTTGAAGAGGTTTACCAAATTTTGTAGTAGATATTGATGGTCTTAACTTATTTTTAGAATTGAAAAATATTGAAAGAAATATTAACAAAAGAAATCAATGTCTTATTAGAAGTATTAAATAATATCAAAAGATTAGAATTTTTTTCTCACATACGTCATTACTTATAAAAAATATTATTGATAATACTGAAATTGTTTGCTACTATTGAATGAATTTTTTTAAAACTAAAATTGCTTAAATCCTATTTTAGAACAATGATGTTATAAGTTGTGTTAAATGAATTACATATTACCCACTAGGGTTGGCCTACTGGTGGGGGTTTGGGTGATTTGCATGAGATCTTAGGTTCAAACTTCATTACCACCAAAATAATGAATTACGTATTATCTATTGAAAAATGTTAGAATTACTTGATTATAAATTTTGAGAAATAATTATGTAGCTCAGAAATTTTTAAGAATAAAATCAGAATTGATAGATTATATTAAATCAGGTCTCAATGCCTAAAGCCCCAGAATTTCCAAACCCAGCCCTGCTTTTCATACATACATTCATTCCATAAGTTGTCCTAGTTGTCCATCAGAGTGTATGATTCGCCTTAAGTATTTTATTTCAATGTCAAAGTTTCAATATCTCGAAAATAACCACCTTTCTACTTGGAAACAACATAAAAGTCAACAGTATAAACAATTCAGCAGCAAATATCTAACAAAGGATACAAATCACAGAATAAGACAATCGCTATGCACAAAAAATTTACCTCTGGAAGCTTTTTACGGAACACTACATCAAGTCGTGCATCAAGAGTATTTTCACACACAATCTTTCCATCACGAGAAGCCAACACCACCCCTCCAGAGCTGAATATCAACAAAAATAATCAGGTGTGCTACAACTGAAATTTAAATATCAAAGCAGCTAACAGCTACTATGATTTTAGGAAGCATCCTCAATCAACTACAAACACTAAAAACAGATTAATCTTAAGATTTGAAATTGATACCTTTTCATCAGAAGATAATGTTAAATTATAATTAATCAAGAGGAAAAGGTAAAGCATAGGGTAAGAAAGCAAGGCCCTGATCGGTAGGGCCAAACAGTTAGTTAAGATTTAATTATAATATGAACATTACCAGTAGGGATCATGAGCATTGTGATGACTGGGTCCAGGTGGAAGATAGACTTGCTTGTCAACAATGATCACTGGGGGATCAACATTTGCTTTATCAGCATACTCCTGTGCAGCTGAATCCAGCACATGCTCGACCAAGTGCAGGTCATGTTCCCGACATCTCAATAAGACAGAAGGTTCTTTCAGTCTTAGCAAACTCTGTAACACACAGCCCTTATGTTATATTCCAAGTCCACATATTTACGCATAGAAGGTAGTCCATAAATTAACAGCAGAATATAGCATTACCAAGGATTGAGAAGGTCATGTAGACCAGGGAAAGAGGGAAGGGTAAGAGGATGGGGCAGGGATTGAACCCATGGCATTGAACACAACACGGTAAAGGCCAAGGATGGTTCCCGTGTCAGCAAATAGTCATGATTCAAAACAATCAATGATATTGATTCATTGATGTCACCAGGTAATAGCAATATGCAATGAAAAGATTAGTTATAGATACAATGCCGTGCCATCATCACAAATAATAAAAAAGTAGGACACAATAAATAAACAACAGTAACACTGGTTGCCTATGTGCAAGACTCTTTCCAAAAAATGGAAACAACAATCTGATAATGATACTTGGCAGAACAGCAAAATCAAATTATCAAACCATGAGTAGGTGTACCGTGTTCAAAATTTAACTGACCTGAACAATGAGATCTTTCAGAAGGTTTCTGTATTCATGATGATGATGAAAACTCAAATGATGATGATGACTCACATTCAAAAGTTCCTTGGATGCAACTTCTTTCATGGAACTGATCACGTCATCTTGAGCTTGAAGAACTTTAATGCGAGAAGCATTCAGCTGCATCGAGTACTCACTGCAACAAACAATTAATTGTGCCACAAAACTTAAACTATCTCAACTAGCACTGTTTGCAGCTCAGATAACACAATACAATACAATACACTGTATTTCACATGGTGAAATAAAATAAGCCTCAGAAACTAACCTCTCAATCTCACTCATCATTTTCTTAAAAGAAAAGAGAATTTTCCATTCATCAAACTTTGACAATATCCTTGAATTCAAGCAATTTGCCACAGATGTCAACAATTTGAAAGAAATTTAAACATCAAACCGAGCTAATTCGAAACCAAACAAATAAATAAATAAATAAAGTTCAAAACGGGGCCAACATTAATAATTGATTTTACTGAATAGTACGACAAGACCACAAGGATCCGCTAGACTATTTCATTAGAAATCAAGCTTTAGCATTACCAATAATCACAATCAATAGACATTGTGGTATTATCACACTCAAGGATCAAGACCTATACGAGTAGGAATCACTCTCCAGAGTTTAACTTCAACCAATGTCAACGGACGAGAAAACCTTATGAATTTCGATCTCACAGAGACAAAAACACCAAAAAAAGAGAGTATAGAAAGGTATATAGTACGTTACATCTTCTTTCGAATTTCGACTTGCCGCTCTTTGCGTTCGTATTCTTGCCTGATCTTCTTCTTTTCGGCTTCGACCAACTGCAGCTTCTCGATATTGAATTCCTGCAGAAAGAAAAGTGTGATTACGTTTAAGAGCATCAATTGGAAGCGAAAGAGGAGAAAATGGTGAAGGAAATGAAGTTACCTCTTCGGCGGAGACAGAGATCTCGTTGGCTTTTTCCTCTGCTTCCTGGCTGATGAACCTCACCATCTGCTGGATTTGCTTCGAGACATCTGCGTCGTTCATTTTCGGAGACGATCCACCGGAAACTGCTTCCGCGATAATTGAAGTTGATACGTATCACTGCCACACTATCACAGTTCAGATCAGCTCACCTCTTTTTTATGCATCTTCAAGGTGACAATTTAAAATACATATTTTGGTTTGCGCGAGGAAAATTAATTTATTTTTAAGAGAAAATAGGTTTTATATTGCAGTTTTATACTCTTATTTAATTGTTGACTTTGATAATAATCACTTAAAAGCTATATCAAAATTGATTTTTGATTGGTTAATGGTGTAAAAAAATTTATACTGACAATATATAACAATTAAACTCTATTTTTAATTTCTTTTATAAAAAAATAATTATTTTTGTTGTGTTTGCATTAATAAATTTTTCGGGTTAATAATGAGAGATTAATCTCGTTTGAGTAAAGTACTGGAACCTCATCTCTTAAGCAAGGTCTCGGTTCGAGTCCTGTAAATGAAAAAAAAACTGGTTGGTAAAAGAGACCTCACTAAAAGTGATTAATTAAGTTTTCTGATAGAAATTAGTTATCGATAAAGTTAGTAAATACTTCACACTTATAACATGGTTATAAAAAAAAATATCGTTTGAGTAAAAATTATCGAAGGAGATTTTATCTTTTTTAATAATTTCGTTTTCATATATACTGTTAGAATTAAATCGTGATTAGTATATTTAAAGAGATTAATGACTATGTACTGTCAATGTAAAAAATATTACCGTGTCAATCAATCAGAAATCATTGTTAGTATGACATTTAATATAATTATTGTAAAAGACTAAAAGTCAACAAACTTATTATACATGGATTGAATAATAGTGTAAAACTATTTTGTGCTGTCAGTGCATAACTTATTTTCTCATATTTAAATGGTGCAGTTATATATGCATATCTATTTTTATTTTTTTGTTGTTGTGATGATAACATAATTATGATTTTTTTCAAGAGATTACAACACAATAAAATTAACATATTGTCATTGTAAAATATATGAATTAAATTAAGAATGGGGGAAAACTAAAAACTCCCTTGTATTTTAATTAATGTATGCTCTAATTCAGCTTCTTTCAAGACGTGCAAAATAATCTTTAATTTTTTTTGTTTAATTGCACTTTTGGTTTCATGTTCTGATTGTATGAGTTGAGTCTCTCAAGTATTGTAATTGTGCAATTTTAGTGTTTTCATTAATATTCCATTAAATATTTAACATATTTTATGGACATGACTTTGAATGATGACTTGTCAATTATGTAACAACTGACATGTTGCTTGACAAATCTGTTGACGCGACTTAATTACACTTTTGGTTTTTCAGGTATCACAAATTTGGTTCCCTATATTTCAATTTTAATATTATTAGTATATATTAATTAATTTATTATTAGTAGTATATATTTATTAATGTAAACTTTAATTTTATTAATATCCAATAAATATATGCTAATTATATGAAAAATAAATATATACTAATTTATATTTATTAATTTATTATTTTAATATTATTGGTATATATAATATTAATATTTCTTATTTAATATTAGTAAATATATGTGCAAAAGATAAGATAGTATCAAATGCTTTGGTAATTTTTTTAATTTTTTTCATAATATTTTTTTTGTCTTCATAGATATGTTTATAAATATTGATAAATATAAATTAATAAATATATATAATAATATTAAAATTAATATTAATAAATATATTTATATATGCTAACAATATATGCTACTAATAATAAATTAATAATATATATTAATGATAATAAATTAATAATAAATTAATAAATATATATTAATAATGCTAAAATTAATATTAATAAATATAAATGAATATATATTTATTAGATATTAATAATATTAAATATATTTATTGGATATCATCAATATTAATTAATAGATATAAATTAGTTTAAATTTATAATGTCTTCCGTATTGATATTAATTTATGAATATATTTATTAATATTAACTTTAATATTATTAATTAAATATTAAAAAATCACAAAATTTGCGTAATTGAAACTTAAGAGATCAAAATCACATAATTGCGATACTTGTGGGACCAAAGTGCACTTAAGCTAGGTCAACATATATGTCAAGCCAAATGTTAGTTGTCATATCATCATTCTGTGCCTTGTGAGCAAATTTTATTAAATATTTAATAAAAGACTAACGGGAGGGACCAAAATCACATAATTATGATACTTGGAAGATCCAATTTGTGCATTTGGAACCTAAGAGACCAAAATAGCACAATGACGATACCTAAAAGACCAAAAATATAATTAATATAGTTTAATACTTCTAATACAGCATTAATTTGTATTGTTAATATTTATTTCAATACCTTCAATTGGGGGGGGGGGGGGGGGGGGTGTGAATCAAATCACTAATATCAAATTAATGCTTACTTAAACTTAAATTTGTTTTAAGATTAATATAATATTTTTTTTCAATTTATTCTATTTTAAAATTTTCAACTATTGGAATTTAAATAAAAAAAATCAAAAGTAATTTCATATTTTAAAATTTGTTTGAATAAACTATGAATAAAAGAAAATAAATTGATTTGATATGTATAAAAAATAATCAAAACCAAAGGAATTATTTTTCTATAAGAATCAAAAAAGTTAATATTCAATTGAATGTATAATTTCATCACTATCTTTTTCATCAAAATGCTTTTTTATATATCATATTATTTTTATGAAATTTAATTTCTATATTCTTTTCAATGTCATTTTTTTTGTTTGAGTTCAAAGAAAGTGTAAAATAATTTTTCTTATAACTTTTTAAATGAGAAATAAAACTTCTTAAATAATCTGCAACAATATCAATGTATATTCATATTTTTGAATTACATAATCTTATTAACAAATTAACTACAAATAATATAATAAAAGTAATCGTCTGAAGATTTAAATTAAAATTAATTTTTAAGAATATAAAATAATAGGAGCTTGAATGGGGACTTAAGGTGGCTACTTCATTGGCCTTGATGCAGTCACGACCATGAGGCTTTTTTTTTTTTAAAGATATAAGATATTTATGTTGCAATATAAGTTAAGAGATGTTTGTCTAGGATAAACAAAAAAGTGGTATCAAGTGATATTGTGTTAAATCTCAAAGAACGTGAGTAATTTACCCTTAAAATTAACACAACAAAATCCTTATTTGCAAAATATTAATGTTACATAAAACTATATATAATTATTTGATGACAAACACTAATAAGTAGATGTTCATTTAAGGACTTAAAAATAAAAAAAATAAAAAATCTTTTTTTGACAATTTGAATATGTTAGTATTAATAAAAATATATTACCAAAAAGTATAAGTAAAAAAATTATTATGATGGGATAAATTTTGCCAATTAAGATGACATGTGGCAAGCAAGGCTCTATGTAAAGGGTTAAATATGTTTTTGGTCCTCCAAAATTTGACCCGTTTTGGTTTTAGTTCTCAGGAATTTTTTTCTTTAAATAAAGTTCCTCAAATATTAAAAATACCCTAATTAGATCTCTATATTAAACTCTGTTTAACTTTTCTATTAAATGATGACCACATCAGCATCACGGTCATCATTAATCTGCTGATGTGGTTGTCTATGTCAATTGTTATATTCAGTTTAGATTAATAACATACTTTTTGAATAAATTTATTACATGATTAATCCTAAACCACATAATTTTTTTAACCATAAAGCAAAAATAATTACCAAATTTTTTATTAAAAAATTATCACTTGGGCACTTCAGGTAATAAAATACTTTACTTTAAAGCTGATATAACCATCATTTAACAGAAAAATTTAGCAGAGTTTAGCACAGAAATCTAATTAGGATATTTTTAATATTTGAGGAACTTTATTCAAGATTTTTTTTTTCTAAGGACTAAAATAAAAACATATCAATTTTTTGAGGACTAAAAACATATTTAACTCCTATGTAAATTAGAGACATCAAATGCACTAATCCACTTAGACTCACGCAATGCTCCAAGTGGAACAAAGCCTATGATATCTCCATTTCGCCTGGAGTCTTGCAAGATATCACATGATTCAACTTTATCTCTTGCATATAATGTTGTCACATTACATATTTTGGAGATACATGCAGTGCAGACGTTCTATATGAATTAGTTAAACAAGCTTTGTCCCCTAGGTAGGTCAATAAAGCTTGCAATTTATGTGGACTTGCACCTTAAAATTTATGACTCATTTAAATTGGCTTGTGAGGGTTGATTTGCTTAACCTACGGGTTAAATAAGTTTTGTCAATGGGTTTATAGATCAATCTGCGAGTTAAACCAATTTTTTATATTAAAGTAATTAAAAAAAAAAGATAACTAATTTTAATTTCATTCACTTCATTTTGTTAATCTTTTTCTTTGTTTTGCGTTACTACCTCTCATCTTTATATATTTTTTTTCTGTCACCTGTTTCAGCCATCTTGCCATTAGAGATGGATATATGGTCACGACATTCGAAAATCACAAGGTTAGGTTAAGTGAAATCTTGGCCTGTTTAATGGTGAGATTTTATGAGTTGGTCCATAAAAACTGCAAGTTAAACAAGTTTGGTTAGTGAGATTGCAAGCCAAACTATTTACTTACATAAAATTGAAAAAAAAAAATGAAGTATTTTAAAGGTAACAAATTATATTGGACTAGCCCAAATGGTTTACAGGCCAACCCAAAAAACCAAACACTCTTTTGTAAAGAAAAAGTTTATAAATATACGATCCATTTTGTAAACCAACTTGTTTATTTCAGGTTTATACTGACCTAAAAATTACAAGTAAATGCAAACTTATATGATTGTCTTTATATTTTTGTTAATATGCTTTTTTATTTATATTAAATTGATCACACTACTGGATTTTTTAAGTTTACAATATATTAAATACAGTATTTTCAGTTTTTTTTTTTACTTTTTATTCCTTAATAAGAATATTTAAGATGTGTACACAATATTTGTAGGCATAAGAATTTCTCCGAAAAGAGGGGCAAAAAGAAACTTATAAAACACATGGTTTAGACGTCATAAATTCTAACTTTAGCGTAAGCGGATCAACTCGTGTTATTTCATTTCACTATAAAATTGAAAGTTTTAAAACTCTAAAGTGAGAAAAGTTCCTTGAGAAATAAATTATAATACTATAAAGTGAGGATGCACTTAGGATTCCAAATATTCTATTCTAAAGTCTGAAACTACATGATATATTTTTGTGATTTCAATCGAAGATTTGTTTTCATTCCTCTATCTAAATTGCTCAATAAAGTATGACGTGGACAGCTCGATTATTGGACCATATGCAATTACCAGTAGGACAAGTGTTCAGAATGTGGTTTTTTAGTGGACAATTGTGACCACAGGTTGATTTTTCCATTCTATTTATTTTCATCATCATATCACTTTCATGCATGTCGAACCAGAAAGTGTACCAATGCCGAATGATAAAGCCTTCGCCCCCATCCCCAACCCAATCTTCTTTGTACTCTTTGAACCCACATTGTGAATGAGAAGCACAAAGTATCATTCTTCCACTCTTTTCCTGTATAACATAATTTTTACATGCTGAAAAATGACCTTATAGTCAATTGCATGTTAGGTCCACTAAAATCTAATTAAGGGTAGGACTTAGGAGTCACTATCCTCACGTCCCTCTTCACTACGTGAATGATTGATGGTAATTTCCATAATTCGATCCATTCTCCAATCAGCACTTGCAGTAACAGGTTCACTGGCTCTGGCCTAGCACTCTTGAATCTTCTACGATCTATATCATTTTCGTAAGAACTAGAAGGGGACCGTTTGAAGTTTGAATAGGCCTCATTCCAAACTCAATAAAATATCAAACTCGGACTTTAGGTAACCGGGTCGTTATGTCCGTTATTGCAGTCGCATGTTCATAATCTATTTGGTTCACAGCGGGGGTTGAAACTCGGAACCCTTCTACTTCAACTCTGCTTGCTTGAGTTCTAGGTAAATAATCTTTTGGCTTCTATTTGTTAGCTTAATTTGATGCTTCTATTACTCATAATTACATATTTAATTCGAGGGCTGTAAGTGAAAACCCTGTTTTGAATTATGTTTGTTCTTTGGATTGGTAACTAATAGAATTAGATTTCGTTCACTCCTATTATAATATGCGAGCTGATTTTTTTTGTTTATTTGATAGTAAGCGACAGTACAAATTCATATAACAATCACAATCATGTTTGCTTCATGGGTCTGAGTTTGACCGCCATTAGTGAATTGACCCTTACTATGAGCCATTAGACAAGATTAAGGTAGTTGGCAGTTGACTAGTGGCGATTTTGGTTTCAATTTTCATGGGAAAACTTGGTTTTTCGCGTGGAAGGTGTCATGG
Source organism: Spatholobus suberectus (assembly GCA_004329165.1). Lineage (NCBI taxonomy): Eukaryota > Viridiplantae > Streptophyta > Magnoliopsida > Fabales > Fabaceae > Spatholobus > Spatholobus suberectus. The sequence continues at coordinate 79,410,660 of CM014733.1, forward strand.
TAAACTCATGGGTTTTGACCTGCTTTCGTGGCAGCTGAACCTGTTGATATTTTTCTTATCATCAGGGGGGGAATCACTTTTGAACTCCCTGCCTTAGAGGGATAGAGAATAGAGAGTGATACTGATACTGTTTCTTGCTTCTTCAATTCATTTATCAGTGTGGAGTTTGGACATGAATCATTCTGGGGCTGGAAGTAATGATGTAGGAGCGGTTGAAGTTACTAAGGATAGGAATGGAATAGGCCTAGTGGTTCTTCGGAACCATCGAGGAGCTTCAGCAAGGGTCAGATTCTTTTAACTCTCACCAATCATTTACACACCCCCACATTAAATTATTTTATGGTCTGAGATCATGTGGTCTCGGTCAATCTCCATATAACATGTAGCCAAGTTTTTCTCCTAAATTAAAAAATGTAGTTAGGTAAAAATTGATGGAAACCACATGATCCCAAACTATACAATAATTTCTCCACCTTTTGGCAGTGAAATAACTTTATTTTGGTAAATTGATGTTAATGGGTGGCACGTATAGGTTAGCTTGCACGGAGGGCAAGTTCTTTCATGGAAATGGGAAAGTGGCGAGGAGCTTTTGTTCACTAGTAGTAAGGTAAACGTGATGAGGTTTTTTACTGTTTTTTCTTATTGAAAACAGTTGTTAATTATGTAGTTTTGACTTGAGTTTGTAAATTTTCTCTGTATATGTGGTATTTCTTTCTCAGGCAATCATTAATCCTCTCAAACCATTACGAGCAGGAATTGCAATCTGTTTCCCTCAGGTATAATTTGAATGTCGGATAACACTATCTAATACTGAATTACATAAATATATTCACAGCCCGAGAAAAAGTCACACGAAAATTACATACATATAGATAGATAACAAGGGGTTATTGACTTCTTGTAATTTTATTTTTCCAGTTTAGAAACCGTGGATCGTTAGAGCATCATGGGTTTGCCAGGAACAAAATGTGGGTAATTGATCAAGATCCTCCACCGTTTCCCCGTGATTCCAGTGAAAAAGCCTATATTGACTTGCTGCTCAAACCATCCGAAGATGATCTAAAGATATGGCCACATAGGTCCGGAATAAAGCATATTTTATTTATGTTTACTTACCGCAGAGTCCCAGACCAGCATTTTTATCTTTTGAATTTAGAGATAAGAAAAACTTGGATATAAATTGTGAGGAAATATGTAACTATGACTTGAAAATCCCTTCATTTTCTAGTCCAAAACTCTAATCTGTCCAACAATTTGCATCACCAGAAAAATAAATGAATAAGTTGTTGTCATGAGTGCAGAGACCCCAACAACATGTGGGGGAGATCAGTTGTTGACATAGGGAATTTTCAATTTTATCATGTTTTTTTCGCATCTCACCTAAATTGTCGGTTGAATCTCAGGATATTTGAGATACTGATCTAAATTATTTTGTCCAGCTTTGAACTTCGCCTAAGGGTCTCTTTGGCAGGAGATGGATATTTAACTATGATTTCTCGCATCAGGAACGTCAACAGCAAGCCTTTCAGTTTCTCCTTTGCGTATCATACATATTTCTCTATCTCTGATATCAGGTCTGTAACTATATGTATGTGATCATGCCAACATACATTTTGACTCAAGGATTAAAATATGTTGAAAAAAATGAAGTTAACTTTTCATAAATTCATCATTATGGTAATTTTCTACGGGTTGCAATCTTTGAATAAGCACATTAATATCTGGTGATAATTGGCAGTGAAGTGAGGGTGGAAGGGTTGGAAACTCTTGATTACCTTGACAACCTACACAACCAAGAGCGCTTCACAGAACAAGGAGATGCTTTGACATTTGAATCGGAGGTGAGACAATTGATCATGGCATGTTTCTATTTTTCTAAAGTGTCTCTATTTCTATACTATACCATTTTTTAACCTAGTTCAGTTACTCAGAGTTAAGTGTTTGTGAAGAAATTATTGTATGATCTGAAACTTCTACGTATCTATAGTCTCGGTCAATCCCTACACAACATACAGTCAAAATTTTCAATTTACGAGAAATAATTGATGATTTTATGTCATGTGGAATTGTCCAAGATTGCGAACTATATAATAATTTTTCATGTTTGCCAAGACTTAAAAAGATTTTATGAGCTAGCTTTATTTTTCCCATGTTTTAGGTGGATCGAGTGTATCTTGATTCTTCTAGCACTGGGGTAGCTGTTCTAGACCATGAAAAGAAGCGAACAATTGTCATACGAAAGGAAGGACTTCCAGATGTTGGTATGGTCCCTTGAACTTCCAAATGAAATGCTTAATGCTTTAATGATGTTGGTAGGTTTTGTGTCATTTTCGTACGCAATTTAACAGCTAAAACTAACCCTATCCACACCAACTTTGGTGTTGCATAGTTGTTTGGAATCCGTGGGAGAAAAAATCCAAGTCGATAGCGGATTTGGGGGATGAAGAGTACAAGCAGATGCTTTGCGTTGATGGTGCGGCAATTGAGAAACCAATCACGTTGAAGCCAGGTGAAGAATGGACTGGCCGCTTGGAGCTCTGTGTGGTCCCTTCCACTTGATATATATGAAATGACTTCGGTGTGGTGATGCAATTAAAGTAGGATGAATCTTAGGTGGAGTAATTTAAATGTTTTTTGTTATCAAAATTGAAATTTTATTTTGACAATATCTATAGAAAATATCTAAGGCATGTGCTGTAGTTGTCTAATAAACTACCTAAAACACACCATCCGGCATTCTTTTTGGCAAGTGGCGGTGAAGTTGTCTACGCAAATTCTGAAACGTACTATTGATGTATGATTGTAAATAAAGAGGACGTCATAAGAAGTTTGTTGACTATAGAATACAGATTGAAATTCGAGCCCTTTTCCCATAAATAGATAGCCCATGTATTTGTTACAGTGATTGGAAAATGAGAAACATCCCCTCATTTCTCATCTTGGGGTGGATTCCGGCACAGGAAAGATAGAGATAGGAAGAAAAAAAAATATAAGTGATAAACCTAATATGTGATGTAATGAAAAAAACGAGAGAGATAAGAAAAAAATAAAGTAGCAGAAAAAGTAATGTATCTTTATAATATGGCAAGTGAATTTTAAGCTTGCTATTAATGAAAGTGCTTTTTTTGAGTAAACAATTATTTTAGTCTCCAAAATTGAAAAGTGTCATCAAATTAGTCCTTGAATCGAAAAAAAATTAAAAAAAAAAGTCTTTGAAAATGCAAATCAACAATCATATTAGTCCAAAATTTAAAAAAAAGTGTAACTTAAGTGATAATATTAACATATGTTTAGTAATTAAAATGACAGCAAATAATTAAATTTAAAGACTTATTTGACATTTCAAAAAGTTATTTTACATTTTTCTTGTGACAACGCTCACCACTTTCAAAAGCTAAAGTGACTATTTAATCACTTCCTTTTGTGTGTGTGTATAATAATAATATTAATGTTATAACTTATGACTTCATGTATATTATTCAAATTTATAAGCCAACCTAGTAGGTTGATGAAAGTGCCTTCTTTGAGCATATGCTGGAAACAGTATTTTTTTAATGCACACCGGGAACTTTTTTTTTAACGATAGCTGGACACAAATTTTTTATCGTATGGAATTGGAAGGGTATTATGGAAAATGAATTTTAAAAAAATTCAAAATGGATTGGGCTTCAAAGGTAAACTTGTATACAAGGACAGCAGGATTGTCTTGTGTATTTGGAAGACGAGAAAACGCATTCTTCGTTAACATTTTATTTCAACAGGTCATTCCCTAATATGATACAACTTCTTGAGTGAAGTCAGCATTGTTTGTTTGAGAAGATTTTGGAGACAGAAAAGTATGTGAGAAAGAACCATGAGGGACAACAAAGTTTTTAGTTGTTTTAAAAAAGAGAAAAGTGGGAGAAGAGAGAAAAAAAAAAGGTTGGACACACAAAAAAAATTCTCCCTAAGTAACAAGAGACTAAGAAAAAAGTGTAAAAAAATTATGAGACCCATTAAAAAATTAAAATAATTTATCTATCATATAATTTTGAATTATGTAAATGTTATTAATGATAAATATGTTTTTACAATACAAACTTACTTATTTTTCTTCTAAAATTTTTTACTTCTCTCAATTCAAACAACATAAAAATTTATTCATTTTCTATTCAATTTTATTTCTCTTTTACTTCTTTCTACTACACTTCTTTCTTCTCAAAATCTTCCATCATCCAAACGAAGCATTAGAACATTTTTAATGGTATAATCATAGTAAAGTTATTTAACTCATTTTTTTGGGCCTTATAATATTATATGAGATTTAAGAATTTAACAAGTTTTTTTCTTCTAATGGTATAATCCTTTAAAACTTAAAATAGGTCTTACAATTATCTCACAATTCTTAAAAATTGTTAAGAATGAGTTGCTTATTAAGCAACGGTTCTTCTATAAAAATTATAATGTCAATTACTCCAATACTAAAACTGCATAAAAATCTATTTTTAAGTTTAAGAGCCCAAAAATAATTCTCATTAGTGATGATTTTAGAAATAAAAATAAAATTATCAAATAATAATTATAATATGTTTGTAGGGATGTGCTCTGTCTAGTGCCCTTGGCAACGCTATGTAAGGGTTTTTCTTAGGCAATTTAAACGGAATCAGACTCTTCTACCAAAAAAAAGACAACTTAAGAAGTTCAACAACGTAATTATCTTTTGTGCTTTTGCAGAACGATAAATTAACATGGATCGCAAAAAATTCAAAAGAAAACCTTCAAATTAGGCAATATATAGAGTGTATTCATGCGCTATGGGATACAAATTTGTAACTTTTTCATTCATTATATATATGTACTTTTAAATTCGAATAAAATTTATAAATAAAATAGTTAAAATTTTATTGTAAATATTAAATATTTTATTATATTTAATAAGAATATATTAAAGATATAAGACTTTTAAAATTAAGAAAAATTCGAGGAGTTTTGGGATTTTCTTCCTAATAACCATTGAATATAATTAAGGATGGTATTCTTCTGAATTTGAACACATTTTTTTTTTATCAATTTTTAGTAAATACAACATACTTTTTGCTTTTGGAATATATTGTTGAAACTACTTCTACAACTTCTATTTAAATTGCAACTTTTAGATTTTTTTTCCGATGTTTTTACACTTTGATCTTCTTTTGATTAGATTCTAGCTAGTTTTTGATACAACTTTTTATCACATGTAATTTCTAATATTGGTACATTTTGATATTTTAAAAGCTTGTAGTGAAGTTTGAAAGCTTGTATTAAAGTTTTTACGCTTCTAGCAGTTGTCCATTGTATATTTTGCTTCTAGAAGAATAGACTTCACCTTTTCCACTTCTGCACATTTACATGTGGTGAAATGATGCTTCTTTAGATTGATTGATACTTTAAGTAATATGTTCTTCTAAAATATGACTTGTCCTATTCTTTTGACACATTCTCAAGACAAAACATTAGTATCAAAAGATTCAAAACACTTACACTTTACTTCTAAAAATTTGTTATCATTAACATCTTCATCTTAGGAGGGGGTTTGGATTCAACAAGTGTCTAACATTGTCCCCTTTTTTTAGACTTCATTTTGATACGATCCTTACTTTTGTTCAAGTTTTTGTTTTAGGTACAATTTGGCCCAAGCTACCCTTGTCTTCAACATCTCAAAGTTTCCTTTTGAGGTAAAAAAAGTTTTTGGTATCAAGCTTAAAGTGTAATAAGCTTTGGCTTGAGGGGAAGTGTTAAAATACATGAAAATAACATTCTATGTCTTAGAATATATTAGATTATTATCTAGGATTACTTTTCTTATTTCCTTTTTATCTATTAGGATTAGTTACTATATTTCTTTATTTTTTTTGTTGACCACAAATATAGGCAATCCTGTTCTTGCTCAATCTGGGTAGGATCATTATGAATGACAAAGCTCTCCCTCCAACTATATTTCTTTATTTTATCATGATTTATTTCCCCAATTAGTTAGGTTTATGATTGTTATAAATAAGGTTAGCAGCTTATGAATATATCAACAACCATTACCACTAAGCGTGTAAATTAACTGGTGCGAAATTATTCCAACTTAACTTATAGTTTTTAGTTCAAGTTCTGAGTATAAAACTATGTTAAATACTCAAAAGAGGAGCTTTGCACCCAAAAATTTATGTAAGTTGAGAGAGGCAAAACGTGTAGATGTCCTAACAAAATCCCAGTGCCCATAAAGTAGGAGTATTCCCCATCATACTTCAATATCCCCCACCCAATTGACGCATCAAACTATCAAAACTTTGAACTAGTCATGATTCATGAAACACTTGCATATGAACAAGTCATCGCTGTATGTCTTCCCCACACCACAGGATAACTTCTGGCCCTCCTTTAACCAAACTAACTTACAAACAGTACAGTCTCAGCCACTGCAAACAGAATTCAACACCAAAAAAGCAGCCAAATTATTAAAGGCGATCAGAGGAGTTGAGTAAACTTTGCAATATTAGAGGTCGTAAAAATGCACTATTAGGATGGCCCTTTGTAGTTTGCAGTGAATGTGGAGATCCTCATACAATGACATTTAACAAAAAATATTCTCTTTCTTCTAAAAATCTACAAACAATAATTGTATGGTTCCTAAACAAGTGACTGTTTATTTTAATTTATATATATTGAAAAAAAAATGATTGTTAGACATTTACAATGAAGTTTTGAAACATTATTAATTAATCGTGTGTGAGGCACTTTATCCTTTGCGAACTGGTTGATCCAAAATTAAATTTCAGCCTTTCTGCACTTAAAAATTATTCTCATCTGAACTCCAAGCCAAAAAATAAAAATTAATTTGTCACAGGGGCTTCATTCTCCTCTACACCGTCTACCAAACCAAACTTTATTCCATGTTTTCGCTTTTGCATAACACAATGTACAATCCGAATGAGGAATTGATCCACATTCCCTCCCGACCAACCGTTTTTCTGGACAATGACCTGTGTATTAAGGCTTTGTTATGATACCCATCGAAGAGGACAGAGGTAGTTTAGACTTTAACGTTGGCTGTTGGAGGAAAAAAACAACCATAATTTGGACTGTTTTTCTCCTTATCTTGTTTTCTTGTTTCGTTTTCTTAAATCACAATTCACAAACGATTGCCGTACACTTGATCATTCACGATCAAAAGGATTGAGAGTGGAACACTGCTAATGCTATGTATACCCGTCTCCTATATTATAATTAATTTAGGGCTAGTTTGATTAAATGTAAAAAGATTGATTTTAAGAATGTATAAAAATAATTAATTTTTAGAGATTGATTTTAAGAATAGTTCAAAAAACCTTTTTTCTTAAATTAAATTTAAATTCTTAGTTAAAACCTAAAAAAGTACTGCATACAATTTATTCCATTTTTTCTGAAACATAAATTAAAACTTAGCGAATTTACTGCATATTTATCTACTGCATTTACAATTTTAATAAAAAATAAAAGAAAAATCATTCTAACTTAGCGAATATTTGAAATTGATTATTTCACCACTTGCATAAATTTTCATGTTGTCAAAACTGGACCACCGGTCAGGCCAGCCAGATCGGGACTAGATACAAGACTAGTTCAGTTAATCTTGAAAGTTGACCTTATAAAAAATTGGTGTAAAATTAGGCAAACCAAACATAACCTGGTTGGACTAATTTTATTGGAATTTTGTTAATATTATAATTATTGATACAATTATAATATAATATTATGATGATTGATAGTGATATCGATTATATTTATTTAGTTTCTAATTATATTTGTTAATATATATTATTGTATATTCTTGAACTTAAATATTTTGACATATTTAATTTAATTTTAAATATTATATGATGTGTTTTGAAATTTATGAGTGAAATTTAATATTTAATATTAGAAAAATAAAAATATTATGTTATTTTTTATTTAATATTCCTTAATATATTATATTAAAATTAGAATACTATTATTTAATTATTATCATTTCAAGTTTCAAATCTAATTAACACCTTCACCAATGTGATTTTCAGTCCCGTTTTTAAAAACCTTGGTAAGTTTGACTCCGCGCACAAGCACGCACTTCTGGTGTTTCCACCTTTTATATAATCTTGCACGACTCTATGCAGAACATTTATATTAAAAATAAAAATAAAACACATTACGTATCTGATTTGTCAGCATAGCTACAATTTTCTCTTAAACTATTTTTTTGACAAATACAATCATAACCTATCATTATTGTATCAATAGTCTTTTGCAGATCAAATTGTTCGAAAAATTATATAATGTGGAAAACCATCACATGATTCACACTAAACTTACTAATTTACCATTGACATTATTTTGCAAATTAAGGCTAACAGGTGTCTCATTTTTTTAAACACATGATCAATGATAAATTAGTAAATCTTACAACATACTCCTTCAAAACGATGACTGTTTTCATCAAAGATGGCAAATAATTTGCACAACATGCGTTATTGACTGATGAGATAATAACTTGTGGTAGCTAGAATACTAGAATGTTTAAAGATTGATAATTTAAAAAGATGAATACAGTAGAAGTAATAGATATGGATAAGATATGCACGTATGTAATTTTACCAATAAATTACTGAAAACATTAAACACAAATGAAATTATATATTGTACAAAATCATTACTGGATTTGGGGGGCAGTTGTACAAGTCCTTTTTCGCGTTTGGACCATTGACAACATTGACTGTTTGTCGTTATTGTAAAAGGGCTAATGATCATTTCACCACTCACCAGCCACTTAAACCTGCTACTCATTGCTCCCACCTTCCCGCATATTATTCTCCCCAAAAAATGTAAATTAATGAGTAGATTTACTTGAAGGTCTTTATCGACCTAATTGTATGATTATACACGAGAGTTACTAATGATAACCATATGGGTTGTTTATTATATTTTTATAATATAAAATTATCGCACCTCTAATTTTGTTCTCCAACATAATGCAAATAATGAATAGATCTATTTCAAGGTCTTTATCCTTTTGTATGATTATACACTTGAGTTGTTAATAGGTATAGTAATGATTATGCACTCGAGTTTTTAATAGCTACGGTAATTTATTATTAAGTTCTATAATATAATTAAAATTTAGGACTATCCTTTATATAAGATATATATGTTAGGTATTGTTTTGTATAAGCTAATTAAAATATATGCTAATCTAATATTTAGATATTGGGTTTCACATAAAAAAAAAAATTAGACACATGTTGTTATGTATAGGGCCACTATATATATATATATATATATATGGGGTTTGTTAATGTACACTCACTTTTTTTGTAATTTGAGTAAGTTAGTAAGTTACACCATTGGTATATTTTAAAATACATTGTAGTTATAGCTTATTAACGTATGTCAACTAAAAAATAAGTACGTATGTGTTAGCAAACTCTACAAGCATTTGCTAACGTACACACACTTATTTTTTAGTTAGAATATGTTAGCAAATTACACCATAGTACCATAGTGTATTTTAAGATACATTATAGTTATAACTTACTAACATACTCTAACTAAAAAATAAGTGTGTATACATTAACAAATTCCTATATACACTAAGTGTGTATCCTATAGCAAATTCCTATATATACATATATATATATATATATATATATATATATATGTATGTATGTATATATATACATACATATTGAATGTTTTAATAACAAAACATTTGTATTGTTTGTATAACTTTTAAATATGTATTGTCTCAACTATTATTAAATGTATTATTTAAAGAAAAATTAAAATGTTAAAAATAAAAACTAAAAAAAATTTAAATATTAAATAACTAAGCTGTACATTGAATATAAAAGAAACTCCCAATATTAATTATTTGACCGTACAAAAAAGGCATTTTGCAGTCACAGAAACAGGATTTCCTTGGCTGTGGAAGTTTTCATGTTTACGAGATTACGATAATTTAACATTTTTTATATCCTTAAACGACATTTTTTTTTTAATTTCTGCCTAGGAAGAAAGGAAATAACAGATCTTCAAGGTTGATCGTTGGAAACTATGTTGATTACACACACACCAAAAAAATAAGTAGGTATATATTAGCAAATGCTTGTAAAATTTACTAATATACACACTTTTAGTTGAAATATGTTAACAAACTATAACTACAATATATCTTAAAATACATCAAAGGTGTAGTTTGCTAACATATTCCAACTAAAAAATAAGTTGGTGTACGTTAGCAAATTCCTATATATATATATATATATATATATATATATATATATATAAGATTATGATACATTATTTTAATAATTATATATGTCAAATTTTAAATAATTCATATATCAGAAAAAATGTAAATTTAACAGTAAAAATTGTTTATATTTTAAATAATATAAATTACCTTAAAATAATATAAATTTTAATAATTATTAGGTTTTTAACGCTATATATAAAAATTGTAGACTCAATGTATTTCTAAAGAACTTTTAATGTAAAAATTCAATTAACAAAATTTAATATTTATAAAAAAATATTCAAAATGTGTGGTAGAACACTTATTCTTTAGTAAAATAGATATATTGATGAACATATATGTTGGTGTGCAAGTGTGAGCAATAACTCTTAAATTGAATATCAAGTTCAGTGGTTGACTTGTGGTCCATTGATGGGGTTTTCTCTGATACTTTAGCCCTTCATATTTTCAACAAGTGGTATCAATAGGCTAACAGATCATATAGACGATAATGGCTAAGCTCTAATGGTTACCATTATATACTTGTGGATGGAAAAGGCTCTCATTAATGAAGTTCTCTTCAATGTTTTACCCACCTCGTATTCCCAACGGTACATATTAACTAATAAGAAGTTTGTTTTAACTTAAATAATAATTTAAACTTTAAAAGTTTAAATCCTTGAAAATGTAATTATGTTAGTACCTTAAACTAGCAACTTTATCACATATAGTAATTCTTATTAACTCGATTCAAAATTAGTTGAAGATGAGTGTTAATAACATATTTTTTAACACATTATTTCTAACATACTTTCTATTTTTTTTAGGATAATTTTTTATTATTGGTTAAAATTTATTAAAAACTACAAAATCATGAGAGGTTCATTAAATAATATGTGAAAACTCACAAAATTTTATAATTTTTAATAAATTTCAACAAATAAAAAGGAATATTAAAAAATGTGTTCCTAACATTTCTGTTAGTTGCAGGTCCAATATTATATTTCATATGGTTGATATATATATAAAAAAAAGTAAATACATGAAAACTTATTTTAAACTTATATATTTAAAAATTGTCCTTAACTCCTAATCTCTAGAAATAACAAACCACGAGTACAATTTCAGCATTGAAAATCCTTCAAAAGTAAATAAAGAGTTTAATGATATGTAATGTGAGTGTAAAAGTTTTTATATCATTAATTAATTAAAAATTATGTTTGATATGATTTTGTAAGATAATTATTATCAAAATTAATAAATTTATCATAATAATTTATGATAAATGACGGTTTAAAAATATTTTATATATTAGTGTATATCCTATTTTATCATAAATAAATTTCCCCTCTTAACACTTATATAAAAATAAATCCAAAATGAAGGGAGAGTGTTTATCTTTATAAGCCAAAAAAACAAGCAAATAAGAAATGCCCCACATGTCAAGACGCAATACGGCCACGTCAGTGATCCCTATAAACCCATCCTTCCATTCCATGAAGTTATGAACAGCGGTTTTCCGTTCCAACGTTCACCGTTATTCTCTCTCTCTCTCTCTCTCTCTCTATGCCCGCATTCACTCTCCTCTTCTTCGTGGCGCTACCATTAAGCTCCATGCGTGTGTGAGACGTTCCGATTCGACAATTCACTCTCACGGTTACACCCACCGCAGCAAATAGAGCCGTTGGGGAATGTTCGTTGAAATCCCGTGTACCTCCGATGCCACCCACTCCCACTCGGTATTTTACTATTTCATTTTCCACTCACATTCTCCATTCTCTGTGTCCAACACTCCTCACAAAATCACATTTTACTAACCCACTCTTTCATTTTGCTTGCATTGGATGCTACTTTTAGTTAGCTAACTCGAGACCACTGTAACCATTGTTCCTTCCCAACACATAACTAGTACGTTTTTCTTCCCACCCATTTTTCTCTCCTCTCTCGCACGTTCTCTATGTTAGTTAATTATCTCGGTTTATAATAGCGCAGGTGCAGAAGGTTAAACTTAAAGGGTGTTTTGTTTCTTTTACGGGACAAAGAGGACATTCTGTGATCAGATCTGCAAAGAAGAAAAAATGGCTTCGAGCCAAGTGAGTTTCAACTTCGTTTATCATCCAATAAAATTTGAATTTTCTCGATTCTGCCATGTCCTCTGAAAAGTTGCTACGGAATAAAGAGCGAAAAGATGCACGATATCTGCTAGAAGTTGAACACACTACTTTTCCTTTCTTTCTTCATCTTTTTTTTTTTTTAAAACAAATTAAATAATTATGCTCCCCTTTTTTTTAACTTAAAAATAGAAAACACAACCTGCAAGCTCATTCTTTTATGCACAAGTTTCTCAGTGTCCGCTTCTACTTTCGTAGACAATCTTCTAGGAATCGGATTTCCTTTTCCAGTTTCCACCCTTTTTTTTTCATTCTCTTTTTCGGTTTTCCCCTTTGTCTCATTTCGGTTTCACAAGCGGGAAATTTTGTGTTTTTTTGTTTATACTAACAAACTTGTGATTCATTTCAGTCTATGCAGAATTAGTGTTGTTCTGCAGTGTAAATAAGGTAGAGCAGAAGAAACTCCTCGTTCCTGCTGCTCTTGGAAGTGGAAGGGAAATTTGAAATGGAATTTCTACCCATTTTCTCTTTCATTTCCCTTTTCTGTTTGATTCTGTGGCAAGGAAGTGGTGAACCTGTTGAAGATAAGGAGGCTTTGCTTGACTTTGTGAACAAGTTCTCTCCTTCTAGGCCTCTGAATTGGAATGAGAGTTCCCCCATGTGTGCTTCTTGGACTGGAGTGACTTGCAATGAAGACAAGTCCAGAGTAATAGCAATTAGGTTGCCAGGGGTTGGATTTCATGGCACTATTCCACCTGACACCATTAGCCGCCTCTCAGCACTGCAAACTTTGAGCCTCAGATCCAATGTGATAAGTGGGCATTTTCCTTCTGATTTTTCCAATCTGAGGAACTTGTCTTTTCTTTATCTTCAGTTCAACAATTTGTCTGGGCCTTTGCCTGATTTCTCAGCCTGGAAGAACCTCACTGTTGTCAATTTGTCCAATAACCATTTCAATGGCAGCATTCCTGCCTCCCTTAACAACTCGACTCAGCTTGCTGGTTTGAACCTTGCAAACAACTCACTTTCTGGTGAAATTCCTGACCTCAAGTTGTCAAGATTGCAGGTGCTGAATTTGTCCAACAACAACTTGCAGGGCAGTGTGCCTAAATCCCTGCTGAGGTTTCCTGAGTCTGCATTCTCTGGGAATAACATTTCCTTTGGAAGTTTTCCTGCAGTTTCTCCAGCGCCTCAACCGGCTTATGCACCGTCTTTGAAGTCCAGTAAACGTGGAAGGCTCAGCGAAACGGCGCTGCTGGGAATTGTCATTGCTGGTGGTGTTTTAGGCCTTGTGGCATTTGTTTCTTTGATGTTTGTGTGCTGCTCAAGAAGAGGTGATGAGGATGAGGCCTTCAGTGGGAAGTTGCACAAGGGAGAAATGTCTCCGGAGAAAGCAGTCTCAAGGAACCAGGATGCAAATAATAAGCTGGTTTTCTTTGAGGGGTGTAATTATGCCTTTGATTTGGAGGATTTGTTGAGGGCTTCTGCTGAGGTGCTGGGAAAGGGAACGTTTGGTACTGCGTACAAGGCAATACTAGAGGATGCAACCACGGTTGTTGTGAAGAGGTTGAAGGAGGTAGCCGTTGGAAAGAAGGATTTTGAGCAGCACATGGAGATTGTAGGAAGCCTTAAGCATGAGAATGTGGTTGAGCTCAAGGCATATTATTATTCCAAAGATGAGAAACTCATGGTATATGATTACTACAGTCAGGGGAGCATCTCTTCCATGTTGCATGGTATGTGCCATTGTTTTAGCTCATTGCAATATGTCTTCCAATTCACATATGTTCTGACACGTAATTATGCGCTTAAATAAAATATAATTAAAGATATACATGGTCAAATTTACCATTTTAGATGAACAATGTTTGTCATAAAAACGGGTCTGTTAATTATTCAAATAGCTTCTTGTGTATGTTCACTTCTCTGGCTTAGTTGTTGCTACTGACAAGCATACCTAGCCGTAAAAATACAAGGCCGTCTTATACTTATTTTGATAGATTTGACTCTTTTAAAATAAAGATTGTAAAGTGAGAAAGTAAGGTATTTCCATTGTTTTGAATTAAAGTATATCGTAAAGTTAACTCATTTCAAATCATCAGTGAATACATCTTTACTTTTTTTTTTTTTTTTACTTACACATCTCTTTACTTTACTCCTCCTCTTGTACATTAAACCTTAAGCATATACTTTCATAATAGGTATTTGGTAGGAGCAACTGTGAGAGGGTGTGGGTGCATGTTGATATATTTATAATATTTTATCCTCTTCTACTTCTCTCATTTTAACTCAAATCATACCAATCAAATCCTTATCGTTATATTATTACTATTTTGAAAAATCACTGTTAAGCTTCATATTATTTACAAATAGTGAATTTGTACAATCACTCAAATATTGAGCACGAGAAATCAGATAATCCTCACTCAGGAGAAAAGTAAATATGTTGATAAATCTGTATCTTTTCAATATTTCTGTTCATGTACTACTTTATTGCCCCCATAGTAAAAAAAATATCTTGCAATTTCACACTCTCGGTGTACCTTATACTCAATATTTGCTGTTTTCCAAGAGAAGTCAAGATTAAAATTATGCAAATAAATTATCAATCAGAAACAATTTGTCTTGAAAATGCTATTTTAGTACATTCTACACTATACACAACTACATCCATACACTGTCCTTACGTGTAAAAGCCATTTTGCTTTCTGAGAATTTCAGGTAAAAGAGGAGAAGAGAGGGTGGCTTTAGATTGGGATACTCGGCTGAAAATAGCCTTAGGTGCTGCAAGAGGCATTTCCCGTATCCACGTTGAGAATGGTGGCAAGCTTGTACATGGCAACATCAAATCCTCAAACATCTTTCTCAATACCAAACAGTATGGCTGTGTGTCTGACCTTGGCCTGGCAACCATATCAAGCTCACTTGCCTTGCCCATCTCACGAGCAGCCGGTTGCCGTGCACCCGAAGTTACAGATACCAGAAAACCAGCACAGCCCTCAGATGTCTACAGCTTTGGTGTGGTGTTACTAGAGCTTCTGACTGGGAAATCCCCTATCCACACAACTGGTGGTGATGAGATCATCCACCTTGTGAGGTGGGTTCATTCAGTTGTTCGTGAGGAGTGGACAGCAGAAGTGTTTGACTTAGAGCTGATGAGATATCCGAACATAGAAGAAGAGATGGTGGAAATGTTACAGATAGCCATGTCATGTGTGGTGAGGATGCCTGATCAGAGGCCTAAGATGTCTGAAGTTGTGAAGATGATAGAAAATGTGAGGCAGATTGATGCAGAGACTCACTCATCATCTGGGAACCAAGCAGAACAACTTAAATTTTCTCAACGTGACCATGGTAACTCTCCTTCCACTCCCTCTTACTTCCCAAGAGGAAGTGAATGAAAGAAAGATGTTGCCCTTTGTTTGATTTGAGTGTATCTTGTCAATGTTTAGCTCCAAGTTCTGAACAAGAGCGTGGTTATTATTATCATTATTATTTTTTCTCATATTTAAGTTGCCTGAGTTGGTTAAATGTTAACTGGTGGGCTAGTATTTGATTTGACCCTGCGTAGAAGGAAGTCCCATGCGCTGGTACTGCAATCAAGTGGTTATAACGTGAAGCATTTCTTGTGTGTGTGTGTGTGAACTGTGAAGCAGTTTTTACTAAGAAGCTGCACCTATTGCTTTTCCCTTGCAAGAGGTCTAACAACTGTTAACTTCGTTATTTTATATGTAACCTTTTGAGAAATTTGATTCGTCCCTACTCTCTTTAAATTATCTATTGCATTAATAATTGTTTTTACCAAAATATAATTACTTTACAATTGTACATGTGTCTGCATGTCTGTCTGAGAAGAGATACATGTGACTCCAACTTAATAGAGCTTCAAATAGAAAAGTGGGCTTCCATAAAAGAATATCATCATTATTGATTAAATGAAAAGATGATTTGATACACAGCATGGAGTAGAAGGATGAGCATTAGGATGACAATGAGAAGGGTAATATAGTATTCATTCTTATACTTGCGTTTAAAAAAAATACCTGTACTCAACCACATATTGTGTGGATAACAACTTTAATCTTGTTCCCACACCCATTAGATTCCTATATACCCATATTCATACTCACATTTGTTACCAGCACCTTATTTAAGTGTATAGCTGTAGCAAAAAATTTTAAGGTCTTAAATGTTTAATTTAATATAATTTGTAAAATCTCATTTTATTTTACTTTTTATTAACTATGAAATTATTGATCAATGTTTTATAATTAAATATTTTTAACATTGCACTATTAATATATAAAAAGAAAAAATCATTTAATCTATCATTTAGCATAGTTAATATCAATTAAAATTTGAATAATTTTAGTTTTAAAAAAATTACGTTCAGCAATAATAATAATTATAAATATTGTCAATAATATTTTAGAAGTAATGCATATATTTGAAAAAGAATATAATCTTTTGATGTAATTTAATATTTTTAGTGGAGCATGAATTATTTTTTAAAATTAATTTATATACAATATCAATGCAAAACATTTTTACACATATGTCTAATAAAATTTGATTATATTTTGTTTGCATTTCTTGAAATACCTTTATTTTTAAAAATAAATTAAGATATTTAATATCACTGGAATTTATCTTTTCAATATATTATATCTGATATATATTATCTTTACATATATGTGTGTGTGGAGAGGTGAGTATTATAGTACCCATATCTACACCCATTCTCATTAAATTTTGTGAGTAAATCCCTGACCTCGAACCCATCCCTATTGAGTGAGTATTTACTCTATCCATTGTGGCTATTTTTTGCTGGTATTTATAGGGTTGGATAGTGTGTGTGTGTGTGTGTGTGGCAGGATGAATACTATAGTACCTATACCTGCATCCATCTCCATTAAATTTTGCGAGTAAATTCTTGACCCTAAACTTGAACCTATCCCTATTGAGCTAGTATTTACCATACCTTATGGGTATTTTTTCCAATTATCCATAAAGTTTGGATAGAATTGTCATTCCCAATGAGCATGGAAAGCTACTAATAATAGAATGGAATGATAGTTAGACTCCTCAATGAACTAAACCTCAAGTAGTTACAATATAGCAAGAATAAGACACATAGGGGTGTTTGTTTCAAAGTATGCTATTGTAGTTTTAAGAATCACCTACTTAGGAATATTATAATCGAAAATGTTATTCTTAAAAACATTTAAAAATGTTTGTTTAGATTTTAACATTCTTAGAAATATTTCTAAAAATTTAAAATAATTAAATAAAAAATAAGAGTTGAAATGGAAGTTATAATTGGGTTAGAAAATAATTTCTCACATTTCCATAAGAATATAACTTTCCCACCTCTAATAATGGAAATAAAAGTGATGCAAATCATAATATAACTATTGTTTTGGGAATGATCAATGTTTAGGAATATTTTTTAAAATTCATGACAAACATGAGACTACTACATTCTCAAATTCATATTTTTGAGAATGAGTTTTTAATCCATGAAACACACTCTTTAAGTTTTGATATGGAGACAATTGTATGATACACTTATCGATATCCTATATAAGTCATGCATTGCAATGTTTGTCACTCCAAGTTGCTAATGTAAATGATAGTTAAGTCAAAGTGGTAATAATTCAATTAGCATTGGCCGTGTTGATATTGGAGGTTCGATGCATTATCAAGATACCTAACTTTCCCCTCCAATCTCATGTATTGAAAAAAATAACAATAATTTAAATGACGCATGTTATATGAGGCTAAGTAGCAATTGTCGATCTTCGAAATAATCGTGTTTTAGTTGCACGCTAAGGATGTGGAAGTGAGTTAAACTTGGGAAGTAACTTGTCACAATGAGTTGGGTTGGATAATTTAATCCTTTAACTCGCATAACCCACTAATTTAGTAGATCAAGGGCGCAAGGTGGGTTAGGTTGATCTATCAGTTTTTTTTTTGTTAGATATTTTGATAGATTGTTTAGTTTAATATTGTTTTATTGGACATAATATTTTGTGAAACATTGTGAATTTCATTTTATTTTGTTGCTTTGTTTTACATTTATTTAACTTATGATGATAGTTTCTAAACAGAATTTGTGCTAAGACTATTTAGTAAGATAATATTCTTATGATTATGACATTATGTTTAAATTATTTATACTTATTTATTGATATTAATTATTTGGTGAGTCAATTTATGAGTCATCTATTTTTTATAACTTTTTTCTTACTTTTAAAAAAATTGGTGGATCAACCCAACCCAACTCGTAATCCACCATGGATTGGGGTTAAGTTGAGATTTTCAATCCAATCTCAAAGTGAGTTTAACCCAACCTAACTTATTTTTTAACGAGTTGAATTAGCTCGTTTTGACATTCCTAACACCAAGTGCAACAATTCTTAAGACGGAAATGTCCAACCCGAGATTACATAATGGCAGAAATAACAATAGATAAGTTATACTTGTCATGCAACGTTCATGGTATAGTAGGAAATTCATTTTGTTAGATAGAACATTGCCTATGGAAAATATTGCAAAGATGAGCATTAGGCTCATCTTAATGACAGAAAGTATTGCAAAGTTAACTTGTCATGTCAAAGTAGCTTGGGCTCTGATAGAGGTGTCAAAACGGGCCGCCTTGGGCCAAAAGGTGGGAAGCGGACGGCCCGACTCATATTCCTATTGGGCTACATTTTCTTTGGCCTGACTTAGCTCGTTAGTCTGCTGAGCTAGGCCAAAATTTGCCCCTTTTTTCTCCTAATTTTATTTAATTTTTGCAAAGAAAAAAGAATAACGTCAAGCCAAAATAGGCCTAGTACTGTTTGGGATCTAATTTTGTCTGCCTGGCCAGGCAATTTGGCTTGCCTGGCTAAGCCAAATGGGCCTAATTCTTTTTAGGCCCCATATTTCTCAAATTAGGCCGAGCCATTTTTGACAACTTTAGGCTATGGTTGTTTTATTTTAGCCTATTGTCTAATAGAATATCGAGCCTCACAAATTAGCAAAATTACTATATGTGGGCTATATTATAGGACCATGCTATTCCCACCCTAGTTTTCGTTATTTTCACCCCAACTTTTGCTTGTATTTTTTTTTATTCCAAAAATATCCCCTAAAGGAAACGCGTTTCTATTGTGATTTTGTATAATGAAAATGGGTTTCCGTTATGATAAAGAGGGTGCGCCCATTTGTACTTAACAGAAACGCGTTTCCATTATGTATTTGGGATAGATACATAACATCCCAAATACATAACAAAAATGCATTTTCGTTATGTTAGGGGACAACTTTTAATGGTTCATTGACGCGTGAGCAGGTCACGCGCCATATGTCTCCCTTAGCCAGGATAACGTCACGCAAGCAGTCACAACTTATGCGTCAGCATGCGTAACGCCTAACTCACTCATTAGTAACTTGATGGAGTCATCACGAGTGTAATAGGCGTTCTTGCTAACCTTGCCTATAATAGGCAAGTGCAGGAGACATGACACATTATCAAGGGTTATGGTCATCTCCCCTACTGGCAAGTGGAAGGAGTTGGTGTCCTTCTGCCACCACTCAACAAAGGCACATACGATGCCCTTATTGGCAGCAACATACCGTGCCTTTACAAGTAGGGGCCAAACTTGAACTTTGCACAAGTTTTTCCATTTGCAGGTGCGTGGGCATCGGTAATACCTTACCGCCATGGCTAATTAGCCTGATCTCAAGGCGGGGCTGTTCGAGCCAAATATGTCCTACAACATGGTCTTTATAAGACCTCAATAGTGACAAGTCTACAAGACCTCCTCCAAATTGAGGTCCAACAATGCGATAAGCCAAATTAGCTTGAGGCACCTCTGCCTTTGTCACCTTTACCTTGGGCTTTAGCTTGGATACATCAACATGTACCTCCTCCTTATGTTATTGTTGTCTATGTTGCTCCCTAGTTGCTACAGCCTGTTTAGCCCACCGTGCAAATGCAGTTGGTGATCAACGCCTAAATGTGCCTAGTGCATCATTTGGCAAAGGGCTCATCTAGGACGAGAGGCACCAAACTCATACATGGCATAATGAACCTGAAACAGTAATAATAATTTAATAGTTAGTAAATAATTAATAATCAAATATAGTCAATATTATTAAATAGAAATATTCTAAAAAAATTAGTTAAAATTAATAAATTATTAAAAGATAAAAAATAATTAAAAACAAATAACTTAAATTATTTAATTCATATAAATAATTAAAATAAGAATAATTTAAAAATAATTAATTTAAATTATTAAATTAATATAAATAATTAAAAATAAAAATAAATTAAAAACAAATAATTTGAATTATTTAATTCTTATAAATAATTTAAAAAACAAATGATTTAAATTATTTAATTCATATAAATAATTAAAATAAAAAATACTTTTAAAAACAAATAATTTAAATTGTTTAATTCATTAAAATAAAAACTATTTAAAAACAAATAATTTTAATTATTTAATTCATATAAATAATTAAAATAAAAAAATAATTAAAAAATTACACAATACATACATAACTAAATGTATCTAGGGAAGATACAAAATAGAATTGTGATCCTGACTTGCATGTCTACCAGATACAAAATGGAATCGTGATTCCGTTTTGTACCTAGCCAAGATGCACAACGGGATCACTTTTCCATTGGATCTAAAACTTACAAAAAAAAAAAAAAAGGAACTCATCGGTGACAACAAAGTCAAAAGGGAAGGCGAAGGTGGTCTCCGATGAACTTCCGATAACTTGTGGGAAGGGGACAACATTAGGGGATAGGAGACATGTGTGGGTGTGGGGAGGGGAAGAGGAGGGCGTCAAAGGAGTGGGAAGGAGAGGGGGTAGGAGGAATTTTAAATGTGAGAGGGGAAGAGAAGGGTTAGGAGTAGAAATGTATTTTTATTACTTTTTTAAAAAGAAAGGGGTGAAAGGACTAAAAAAGTTATGAGAATAGCAAAGGCCTATATTACGTTATGATGCCTAATGGGCAATTTTATTTAAATTGTTAAAAAGATTTGGTGAATTTTTTTTCCAGAGAATAACACTATCCATCATATATGGATTATGGACCACCCACTGGCCTAGTGACCGTAGTCGTGTTACTTCAAGAGGGACTTTTTCTCCTTTTAACACCTCCCTCCCCCCCCCCAAAAATGCATATCCCAAAAAGCAAAAAGGACTTCATCTTTGTTTTATCCCATTTTGGGCTTCCAGTAGTGCCTCACTGTGATTGTGAACACTAAATAGGAAGCTTAACAAGAGGATACCATGGAATTCAAAATTTGGATTGCAATATGTCATAACCAGGGTCAAAATAGGACAGCGAAAAAGAAAGTTAAAAACAGAGGAATCGCCACCATAATTTATTAAGGAAAAACCCAAAAGAAAACGGTCTAGATCCAAAAAATGGATTCAGGAGTCGATTATGCGTAGGAAAGGTATTAGCACCCTATGACGTCCGTCATAAAGACGATTATCCCTAATTAAATGTGCAAAATTAAAATAACTTTTAAAATATTTATTTTACCCCTTAAAAAAAGGATATTTTATTTTATTTACAAATTTTATTATTTTTATTTATCAAAAGAATTTTAGAAAATATTTATTTTGAAAAGAATTAATTTTTTTATTTTTTGAGATCCACAAGAGTGGGCTCTTGCTCCTACGTATCATCTGGTGCAATGAAAAATCGGATTCACGTAGTTGTTGGGTAAAAAAATGCTTGGTTGGTTGATTTTTTATTTTAATTATTTTTTATATTTTTTATTATAAAAAAAGGCTCATGCAATAACTAAATAGGAAGTGCATCCAAATGACTATGATTAAATCCTCTTTTATTAAAACTTAAATATCTTAAAAAAAGGAATAAAAATGGTTTAACCAATATTTTATTTTAAAAGATTTTAGTGATAACCAAATAGGAGGTGCATCCGAGATGGCCATCATCAAATTTTATGATCATTTATTTTTTTGAGAATGAGTTTCAATTTTGATTTGGAAATTAAATTCTCAATTAATTATTTTATTGGCTAAAAAATTTAAAGGAAATACAAATTTTATTATTATTATTTTCATAAAAAGAAATATATTTTTTTGTTGAATCAATTTCATTGTTAATATAACCAAATAAAAGAAACAATTTTTTTTTAATCATGCATCAATGCTTTTTATAGGTATTAAATTATTTAACTCTAAACAATCTTATTACTAACAATAACTTGCACGAGATCTGGGTCTAATAAAGTTTAATGAAAGAAAAAAAAGACAAATCCTATTTTTTTTTCTACAAGAACAAATCTTAAATTTAAAAGAACGGAAATAAATCTTTGTGAACACCCAATTTTGTCTGGGTAAATGAAAATAAAATATAAAAGAAAAGGGAAAAAGAAATGAGAGAACTTTTAAAGGAAAAAAGCTCCTTTTTTTATGATGAATACCATAGAAAGACAATGTCGTATCCTCAGTTATACTTGTCTATTTGAGGTGTTCTTTGCACTGTTGAAAAGCTTGTAAAAAGATCTACAACTCATATCTCTATCTCAAAAACCAAAATTAACTTCTATCTTGATGAAAATCAACCCTGAAGGAGGCCATTTAATCATAAAAAAACTTAAGTCTCACATTCCTTCCCTCTTACCTTCCCTTCACTTAGAAGTCCCACATTAGACAATCTACACACATATATCTTCTTTTCCCCTATATAAAGATGTACCTACCAAGCAATTGGAAAAAGCAAAAAATCCATTAATCATAGGCTTAATGCAAAGCATAAAGCCTATGAAAGATTAATTTTTTATTATTATCTTTTTTTTCTTTTCTTCTCTTAGAGCTTCTACTAGAGGCGTGTGGTGGGTTGTTTTATGTGTTGTGCTCACCACAAATTGTCATCTTAAGATAAATTTGTTTATCTTATCTTTATATATATGTGTGTGTGTGTGTGTTTTATTACATTTTTTTATCATTGTTATTATTGTTCAATTTTATTCTTTGTATGTCTTTTTCAAATTGGAAATATTTTATTTTTAATTAATTTGTTTAGAGAAATTGGATGTGACATCTTTTAACCCTAAGGTTTTGAGGCACAAGTTATGACAACTTGATGTCTTTAAACTCCTCTCTAAAATAAAACATGTTAAATTAAAATTAAATTTCTACAAGAAAAAAAATGTTATTGTTATTATTATTTTTCTCTATGTTTTATTATTATTTTTAATTAGAAATATTCTATTTTTTTAAAATATCTTAAATAGAAAAAAAGATTAATTGGATGTGACATCTTCTTAATCTTGAGATGTTAAGGAACAAGTTGCAACAGCTTGGTGTCTTAAAACCCCTCCATAAGGTAAAACAAAATAAAATAAAAAATAAATACGTTAAAATAAAATTATTTTTCTTTAATGGATTGACTTAGGTGTACACCTCTGTTGATTCTATTTTTAGGATGTATAAGCCGTGACGGTTTAGAAATCCTAAAATTTAATAAACAAATTAAAAAATAACAACACACAAATATTTTCTACAAAAGAAGTACATGAGTTTGATTCACCATTGCACTAGGAGATATGTAGGAGCAGGAGACTATTCTTGTCGATCTAAAAAACAATCAAAATTAATCATGTTAAAACTCAGTTTTCTAATAAATAAAATTCTCGTTCATTGTATTTATTTTTGGGTGAGATAAATATTATAAAAGTTACCAACAATTTTCTTAATTAATTAAAAGTAACCGTCTTAGGACGGACGTTGTAGGGTGCTAACACCTTCCTTACATGTAATTGACTCCCAAACTTAGAATCTAGTTTCAAAGGCCATTTTCTTTTTAAGGTTTTTCTAATGTTTTTTCCTTAATAAATATTAGTGGTGACTCCCTGTTTTTAAACCATCTATTTCGCCATTCTGCCGCGACCCTAGTTGCGACAATTTCACATATCATTGCAAGCACTTTAATATACAGTTACTCACATAAAAAAGTTGCAACACTATTAGGTGGGCCTAAAAAGGTGAATTGATAAACAAAGAGAAAGCATAGTCATAATGTGTGTGTTGGTAAAAAGAAGAAGAAAAAACAGCAAGAGAAATATAATGAACAGGACGCACTCTATCTTTTGTGTGTGTGGTGTTAAAATGAGAACTTGAGAAATGCACTATCCATACATTTATCACATCAAACAATATTGCTCACACCAATTATTTCCATCTGAGAATCAAAATCACAACACAAAATGAGATTCAAGTAAATAAGAGAAACATTTATTCATCCAAGTTTTTTTTTAGTATGAATTGAATAATAAGAGAACAATGGTCAATATAGATGTTGCAAGAAAGATGAATCAACAAGGTACTACATAATGGAAGCAAGTAGTATACCTTCAAAGTCTCTCCTTGCTAGCAAAAAGCAGCCACCAAATTTTTTAAGATTCAGAGTGCTAGTAGCCTTTTTCTCTTGTGCATGTTAGTGAAGGAAAAAGTGCAATGCGTGAGGTGAAGAGTGGGGACTAACGTGAGAGTGTTGTGCAAGAGAAAGAGAAAAAAATAGAAAAGGTGGGTAAAAGGAATCAACGTGAGATTGTGAACGTGAGTGATTGTTTTCTCTCCCCCCATCCTTTAAAATACTCTCCTCCTTTTATAATGGTCCAATTCCCTTCAAATTCAATTTTTTTTTTAAAAAAAATCAATTAATTTTGAAAGTTTGTTACTACCAAAAAGTTCTAGAGCATTCTCCTAAAATCTCACGTTCTCAAATTTGTAGTCTTCCCCTTTTTTATTTTTCTGTTTTATTTTCTTTTATGTTTAGGTTTTATTAAAAATGGGCCTAGCCCAATGTCTTCCCTTTCATTTCTTTTTCTTATTTTTTTGTTTGTTATTTCTTCTCTCTCTCTCTTTTTTTTTGAATGGGCCTCTAATCATACAAAGCCAAAAAAAATACAAAATTTTTTAATTACTTTATTTTTATTCATTTTTTATTTAATTTTTAATTTCTCGAACGAAATTGGGTGTTCACAACTGTCACTCTTTACTTGGCTTTTACTAGATAATATGAATAATTGATGTTTTCATATTATCGTGGTAAAAGATAAGTAAATATATGAACTCTAATTTTGTTCAGGACCCAAAAAGAATGGGTAATGAGCATAGGAACCCTTAAATGTAAAAACAATAGGCATGGGGGCCTTGAAACATAAAGACAAAGGGCACGAGCACCCGAAAAAACAAAAACAAAGGACATAAGCATCCAAGAAATCTTAACAGAAGGCACAAGCACAAAAGACATGAGTAAAACATCTTGCATGCATCGTCTTATTAATTATTTTGATTTACATCTTATACTACATCATCTTACACTTTATTATTATACTCTGTCTTACTAACACGAGTTTCTTTAAATATGGAAAGTTTTTATTTATTCGTCTGACTTTTCCCTCTTGATTCTCATCGCTAATCGCCCAAGAAATGTGCGCTATTCTTTTATGCCACATCAAGTCATCATAAATGCATGTCCTTTCAGTACTTTCAAACTTCACAATATTTCAAAATAACCTCTCTTTCTCTCTATACACTCTCTGAAACCCCTTTATACTCTTTGCACTTAAACTCTCTCTCGCTTTCACTTTCAAAACCTTAACCTTCAAAACCTGCATTCATGGCCACTTAGAAACAGCTTGTCCCTATGAAAAGATTCCCAGAAAGCGACTTTATGGCTAAGAAATGGGTTGACCTAAAAAAATGGAAGATGAAGGGTTTCCCCTACGTATGTTTATCAAGAATGTTGGATGGAAATCGTTTATTTAGAAGCGAAACCATTGGTATCACGCTCCATATGCCTACTTCTGGGCACCTACATCTAAGG
This sequence comes from Spatholobus suberectus, assembly GCA_004329165.1. Classification (NCBI taxonomy): domain Eukaryota; kingdom Viridiplantae; phylum Streptophyta; class Magnoliopsida; order Fabales; family Fabaceae; genus Spatholobus; species Spatholobus suberectus. Next base: position 79,436,899 of record CM014733.1, read on the forward strand.
TGGATGGAACCATCACTAGAACTGTAGACAACTAGACCATCATCATCTCAACCGACACCATTACAGCAGCGTCTGGCTGCAAGGAGGGAGGCAACTTGTTTACAGAAGACTAGGAGAGAGTCATCACCCCAGAAATAGTCGACCTAGTGCTGTATTGGAGTCCCAGACCCCAAACTGACAACAAGGATGTTCTGAAAAGGTTTCTATACTCTTCAAACATGAAGCGGGATTGCAGACTAATCCACAACGTCCTCCTGCACATTATCCTACCACGAAAAGGCGTGAAGGATAATATATCCTCCAAGGACAGATTCTGCATATACAAGATGTTGACTGGTCAAAAGGTCAACTTGTCTGCTCTTATCTTGAACAATTGGAGGTCATGCCTCACCAAGTTGAAGGAGAGCTCCAAAGGCAAACAGAGGTATGCCATTCCCTATGTCATGTTATTCACTGAGATAATTAAATTGGCTGGTGTCAATGAATTTGGTTGGGAGAAGAAGAAACAAGGTTCTAAGATCGACGTGTCCATCATTAGGAAAGTGAGGATCACCTATCTATTTCCTGTATACGTAGCCAAACACCATGAGTTGGCTCTGATCAAGGAAGAATCTGTTGAAGAAGTGGTTGGAACTGCTTCTGCTCAATCTCCACCACTACAGACAAAACCCCAACCTAAACAGACCAAACCCCACAAACCTAAACTTCCCATCAAAAGACCATCTCGAAAAGACCAACAACCACAAACACAACTGTCTTCCCCTCTTAAAAAACAAAAGGCCCTGACCATTCATTTGAGATCCAAACCAACCCCCCAACCCGACACAGACGATGACCTTTCCATCAATGGCCTACTTACAACCACTCAAACTACCATCCCACAACCTCCATCAAAATAGCCACCTCCACCACCTATTGCCACTAAACCATCTGTCTCTGCCATACCAACCAAACCTTCCAGAAAGTCTTCAAGGTCTAAGAAGACTCCTGAACCCAAAACACGAGCACAAGAGGCAAAATAGCTCAGGAAAGCCATAGCCGAATCGAAGAAGGCTAAGAAGAAAAAGAAGGAAGAAGAGGAGAATCTTGCTGAGCAAGAGCAAGACAGATTAAGGAGGCGATGCTATAATCAGTCATTGAGCACTTGCTACAAACAACCCCTGAGGAGCCTGATGAGCAAGAGCTGTTTAATCAAGAAGACATCATCGCTACCTCTAGACACCTAATGGCTAGACTAAGCAATGATCAACCTGTAAGAGTTGTTACCTTTAATTTTCCGGAAGCTGAAGGCCTTTCTTCTGGAGGAGCTAAACCAATGATAGACGAAGCTTCACTTGATCTTTATAGATTAGAGACTCCTCCGTCTGAATGCCTTCACAGGCATGCCACACCCTTCGAATAACAAGAGACTCGCAATGTTGGCAAGACCAAGGAGTACCATCCTCTAGAGCCTTTCAACCCAGAGATTCTTCAAGCTCTCATCAACTATGAACTGGGCAAAGTAAATAACTCTAGGATGTGGACCACCCTTATTACTAAAGAATGGCCACTGTTGGTGCGCCATGAGTATGCTGAAAAGTTCCTTGATATAGGAAAAGAAGCTACCCCTGCACTTTCTTATGAGCCCCACATCACTTCATACGTCTGGGAGGAAAGGTACAGCACGCTGTCAGGCGCACCCATATTCGTCTACCCTACCTTAACCAAAACCAGATTCTCCCCTGGATATGAAGTATGGAGACAGAGAGGAATCCTCTGCCACACCTCCCTTTTTATGCTCAAGTGCAATTACTCAGAGAATCTAATCATGTGCAGAACCTACAATTACAAGCCTAATATTATCTATCCGTTCAGCCTTGGGAAGATCAAGACTTACCCTCTCACCATTCGTCTAAAAGATAGTCCAGACTTTGAAGAATGGCAGATTGGTGATGATGATTGGGAGTTGGGGAAAGTAATGTACAATTTTTTGCAGGAGAAAATGCAAATTTTCTTGCAACATGCTATTTGTGAAAGAAGGTGTCTTGACCTTGAGCTAGGCTCGCCAAGATTCATGGCAAGACGAATGCCACTTCTGTTGAAGCCATAGACTACTTTCCGCATCTGTTGCCAAAAGACGATTCAGTGTCAAAATCTATCTATGGGAAAAGGCAAAGAGCCCAAATTCAGACGCAACCTTGGACGACACTTGATGATCAAAAAGAAAGCACTTTCACCTGCGCAGCTGGCTACTCTGAAAGGCAAAGAAACTTTACAGAGTTCAGACCGAAAGAGGCTACAAGAACATGTTGAAGCCCTCAACCACTTTTCAAATCTGACTACGGAAGAGAAGAACATTCTGAGCCACGAACACATTTGCTCTTATTTTATTCAATTGTTTGATTTAAAAAAAAATTATGTCCTAACTTTTGCTTAGCCCGCCCTTACGAGTTTTTAACCTAACGGACTTTAATTCTTCTTTTTCCCTTTTTCTTCCTTTTTTTTTTATGACCCCCTTTTTTATTCTCTTTTTTTTTTGTTTGCTCAAAAGACTTATTTTTGACAAATTTTAGGCAAACAATTAGATGAAGATGTTGGGACCTTCCACTTTAGAAATTATTTGGACAAGTCTAACTTAAAAGAAAAGGGCAAAGAATAATGAAAGCAGGAAAGATTAGAAAAATCAAAGTGCATTTTATTAATAGTAGATATTAAAAGAAAACACGAAAGCCCATTTCATAATGAAATGTCCTAAAGCCTTGGGTAGAGCAATAAGATTTACAATGTATTATTTTCAAAAACCATGAGAAGATTAGTGATCACTAGGTTCATAATCATTAATTGTTGGACCCTTCATGACTAGGGAGTGAGTTATTCCCTATGTTAGGACCATCGTTAGTGAAATTCAACCACTTAGCTTCAATTAAATCCTGAACTTTATGCTTCAGGGCTTTGTAAGCACTTTAATATACAGTTAATCACATAAAAAAGTTGCAACACTGTCAGACGAGCCTAAAAAGGTGAATCAATAAACAAATAGAAAGCATAATCATAATGTGTGTATTGGTAAAAAGAAGAAAAAAAAACTACAAGAGAAATATAATGAACAAGACGCACTTTGTTTTGTGTGTATGTGATGTTAAAATGAGAACTTGAGAATTGCAATATTCATACTCTTATCACATCAAACAATATTGCCCATGCCAATTATTTCCATCCGAGAATTAAAATCAAAGCACAAAATGAGATTCAAGCAAATAAGAGAAACATTTATTAATCCAGGTTTTTTTTTAGTATGAATTGAATAATAAGAGAACAATGGTCAATATAGATGCTGCAAGAAAGATGAATAAGAAAGGTACTACATAATGGAAGCAAGTAGTATACCTTCATGGCCTCTCCTTACTAGCAAAAAGCAGCCACCAAATTTTTTAAGATTCAGAGTGCTAGTAGCCTTTTTTCTCTTGTGTGTGTTAATGAAGGAAAAAGTGCAATGCATGAGGTGAAGAGTGGGGACTGATGTGAAAGTGTTGTGCAAGAGAAAGAGAAAAAAGAGAAAAGTTGGGTAAAGGGAATCAACATGAAATTGTGAACGTGAGTGATTATTTTCTCTCCCCTTATCCTTTAGAATATTCTTCTCCTTTTATAATGGCCCAATTCCCTTCAAATTTAGATATATTTTTTAAAAAAAAAATCAATTAATTTTGAAAGTTTGTTACAACCAAAAGGTTCTAGAGCATTCTCCTAAAATCCCACATTTGCAAATCTGTAGCCTTCCCTTTTTTTCTGTTTTATTTTCTTTTATGTTTAGGTTTTATTAAAAATGGGCCTAGCCCAATGTCTCCCTTTCATTTCTTTTTCTTATTTTTCTGTTTGTTATTTCTTCTTTCTCTCTGTTTTTTGAATGGGCCTCTAATCATACAAAGCCCAAAAAAAACAAAAATTCTTAATTACTTTCCTTTTATTCATTTTTTTATTTAATTTTTAATTTTTCAAATGAAATTGGGTGTTCACACAGTAAATGACCCCTTTGATGATAGGTTGCCATACAAGTCCATACAAATAGAACGCCCCTGAAAATCTATATCTGAAAAATAAATTAAGGTTAAATTAATCAAGATAAAGTAAATTACACAATCCATTTTAGGTATCGCTGACTTACCCATTCAATGACTTTGGCACCGGACGTTCCCAAAATGGATACTGTACTTTTGGGTCAAGTGAATTTAATAATAAACGTCTGTTGGCATTCCAACCTTCCTTCTTCTTTCAGGCCTATCCAAAAAAAAAAGAGAATTCAATACTTCTTGGTTGTGAGTATTTGAATAGGACAAACTGTCTTATGGATTTCTTTGATTCGGAACAAAACAATTAGAATTAGGCTCGGTCAATTGGAATGTGTATTGTCAAGGTCCCTAAACTATTCGAGAAATTTTAATTAGGTCTTTAAACTAAAAAAAAATGCAACTAGGTCCTTGATTTTCTAAAATTTTTGTAATTAGGTAGTTTATGTAGGCTTGAAATCGTCAAAAAATAACAATTTGTGACAATTTTAAAAACCTTAAGGACTCAATTACAAAAATTTTATAAGTTTAAGGACCCAATTACAAATTTTTTTAATTTGGAGACCTACTTAAAATTTTTTAAATAATTCAAGGACCTACTGATTAATTTAACCATAAATTAATTAACGACGCATATGTTTGGTTTCACGTAAAGTTCATTCCAATTGAACTTTAGTTCCACAACGCAGAAGCAATGTTGGATTACTTTTGTTAGTTTTGCATTGGTTTCAAGAAATTTACGGCAATAACCATTAATTCTACCAAAATCATTTTTAAATAAAGTTATCTAATTATAAATTACGTTACTTTAAACTCGTTTTTAATCAAAATTAACTTTGTAACATAAAAGCCATTCTAAATCAAGTTAGTAAATGTTTAGTCAAATACACATGCAAACTGAATATACAAATTGAGAAGGTTCCATTAAAAGTTGAAAGTTTGTACTATGGACTGTAGTAATTCCAACATCTTTTTTTGGTATAATATGTGCAGCAGGGGAAGTTCCAACTCTCATGAAAATAATGAAAAAGGAGAAAGGTAAAGATCGTATTAATTACGGGTACAGCTTACTTTGGATAAGCAGATCCGGTCAGCTGGATCACGTTTTCAATTTTCCATTTATTACTCTGGTCAAAAGGATCTAACATCAAGGGCCATGTTAATTCTTTTTTCCTAACTTCCTGTAGTGTCATTGCAAAGGTATTTAAATGTTTCCACCAACTTTTATAAATTAGCCCATAAAAGATGTCAATGCCATCTTGTTGCACATTAGATTTTTGGAGTAGATAAAGGAGGAAAAAATTGTGATTTTCGAAGACCATAACTCTCAGATAGACTCATGGTATTGCTTATCGAATGTTTGAGATAGACTCTAATAAATAGATGAGATTATGGATGGGAAAGGATATACTTCATAGTAAATGTGCTGAATATTTAAGCCTTAAGGTTATTATTATTATTTTGAATAAAGCGTGAATTTAGTCCCTCAAGTATTATTCTTTTTTTTATATAGTCTCTAAAGTAATAAAATGATATAAGTAATTCCTCAAATATTAAATATTTATTAATTTAGTTATTGAATTTGGTATCTTTTACTAATATTGAAGGACAAATTTGATGAATTTTTCAATACTTGAAAGATAACTTATTATGATTTCTAAAGCTTAAGAGATTATTTATGTAATTTTCTTACTTTAAAGATCAATCAGGAGAGAAAATAATACTTTAGGGATGAAATTGAGCCCCTTTTTTTTCCTGTTACAAAAGATATCTACGTGTTAATATAGGGAGGGAGATAGTCTCAAAATGCAAGCAAAACAGCTTGTATGATTCGACCTGAAAATTAAGCAGTCCCCAAAAGAACTTGTTACCATCAGATTAAAAACATTTTACATTTGCTTACAATGATATTCTATACAAGACAAGACATTAAATTAAAGAGTAAATTAAACTATCATATCTGATGTTTCATCAAATTTGCTCGATATTTTTTTTTTTTTTTTTACATTAATCTCTTAATTATTTGATAAACATTATACGGACACCTCTTATATATTATATTAACCACTCTTGATTGTTTGAAAAATACTAGTGTTTTAACATGTGCATTGCATAAAATAATTATTTATTTTATATAACTTAAATTTATAATAAATAAATACTTTTGAATATATAAATTATATTATAATTAAAATTTGTAATAAATAAATATTTTTGAACATATAAATTATATTTTAAATTTATAATTAAAAATTATTGTAATACAATATACAATGTTAATTTTTAATTATTGATAATTTCTTTTAAAAAAATATTAAAATTTAATTTAAAACTAAAGATATTAAAAATGATAGATTGAAAGATATAAGAGGTTAAAAAATTCCTAAAAATGCTCTCATTAAAAAATGACAGCTAAAAACGTTCTTATTGAAGAATAACAGCTAAAAACATTATTATTCAAGATAGTTAGTTATTCTCATTTAATATATAGAAAGGATTATACTGTGTATCCTTATAAAGAAGATTATTATAAACGTTAATATACAATTTCAAAAAATCTCAAAAAGTGTCAATATAATTTACTTTAAATTTAAATTAAATGGACCGCTTAATTGACCGACTAGTAACTAATTGGAGGTGCGGTGGAGTCATATGAAAGCTTTTGTCTGACCTAAACGAGGGGAAAATAAACAGTATCGGTGCTGCTCTTTCAATAACACTTCAAACTAACCATAAACATGCTATCCATCTTGGATTATCTAATTAAGTACAGAAGAAGCTCAGGGTGAAAATTTTCAAATCTATTATAGAAAGAAAATATGTTTCATGCTTAATTTTGGGCAGAGCCAAGTAATGCTTATCAGATGTTCCAATTTGATGTGCTTGCAAGGCTGGTATCTACCCAGATGGCAGATGGTGCAGCTCGCGCACATGGCCCCTTCGAAACCAATTAATGGAGAGCTTATGTTGTTCCACTGAATCTTTCTGCTGCACAAGGCTGTACCAAGTATTCTTGCCCCAAGAGTGTTCTTAGGACATGTATAAAGCTCCAAAACTATGGGTAGATGAACTTGTATCAACATATAAAATGAATTAACATTAATTTATGTACTTCAATTTATAGAAAAATTAGATGAAGGGATTTTTCAAGGAATCAAAAGTACTTAAGTAGATTTTAACTTATTTAAGAAATATGATTTGTTTTATTCTTTTTAACTCATTTTATTTTCTTCTCGTAAAAATAATATTGAAAAAAATATTTAAACTGATTCTAATTGTTTGACTCGATCAGAATAATCAAGAACTACTTCCTTTGAGTTAAGTAATTAATTAAATAAATTGTAAATTTATTTTATTAATATTTTTTTTTTACACATTTTCACAGAAATGAGTTAAAAAAATTATATATATATAAAAATAAAAAAACCACCTTGAATATGGACTTAGTAGGTCAACATTTTACGTCCAATATGTAGAAATGTATGGTAGATTGGGCTCTATTCCAAACCTATGCAAAGACGATTGGGTTCGGTAATAATGGAGAAATCATGTACAACTGCAATGCAAACCAAACGTTCCTGATTAACCAAAGTACACAACAGGTGTTCAATGTAATATGGGTTCGCTCAACTAGTTCAAAATATCTTGATAAATTATGTTTCGTATTCAATATGTACTTTGGTTCTAGGATGCCTTCATTAATTAGTAATCTGCATGTTTGGTCGTTATCTCTTAAGAAATCCTTTATAGCGAGTTGAGTTAGAGATGCATGACTTCCACGTGGAGAAAACCTTTAAAAAGAATATTTACGACGTAGTAATTATTTTTAGGTAAACCGTAAACCTGTATTCTTTAAAATCCTAAACATATCACTGAATATGTATGTGTAATGTGTTTGCGTAGATGTACGCATCATTGACATTTCTTAACCAACACTCAGATAGTAAGATCATCGAAATAAGTTTTTCATACATGATTAGAAATCGAGCATTCATTAGTATACTTAAAACTCAACTATTTATTAATTATGTATGTGTCAGACATTATTGGCAAATGTTTCCTTGTATATTGTCCTACGTATTCTATGATATTAAAAATGACAAATCCTTATGACCATTTATGTACCAAATAAAAATAAACTTAAATTAAAGGTTTAATATTTTAACAATTACTTTTTCCGTTACTTTTTAATTGTCGGCTGTCTAAAAAAAAAATTATTTCTATTTATCTATCGTTTTCAAAGTTTAAGATAACATTAATTATTATTTTTTGTCAATTATACCCTTATTTTCCACCTTATTTTTAATTAATTTACACTTTTACAACTAATATGCATTTATTGTAAAGTAGAAACAATAGAGGGTACAATAGAAAATTTCAAAATTATTTTATAAAAAATAAGAAAATTTATTACATTTCTTAATTTGTGTATAAAAACCTTAAACAACACTTAAAAAGAAACGGAGGTAGTATATAATTAACTGGTTAGTTTGTCCAATCATTTCTCTATTCTTATACAAATAGGTACGGAAAGGGATACGAAGAAGAGTTTGTGTTTAATAAATAAAACTATGAAGGATGTTTGATTGGATCAAATTAAAAAATAAAAAGCTTATTAATTTTTAAAAAACTAAAGCGAATGTAACTTTATTAAAATATTAATTCCTTTTCTTTGTGCAACTAGCTAAATGTTTGCAAATGGCTTTGTCTTGTCTGTAAAAAATAATATTAATAAAGAAAAAGCGAATATTAATGTACTTGTATTTCAATTATCATATATGTAAGTCTTTGACAATATAATCTTTATCAAAGTACCATTCCTTATTATTCAAATATTCTTTAATAGTGCCTCATAATAGGCTAATACCTGAAATAAAATGCGAAACAAATGAAGCGCACTCCTGCCGTGATTTATTATTAACCACGTTAGTTATAGGTTTAATTACATTTTTGATTTTCTTATTATTGCCATTTTATGAATTTGGTCTCTCCATTTTTTTTACTAATTTGATTTTTGCACTATTTAATTGTACAATTTTTATTTTAGTTTGTCTATTAATTTGACATTCAATATTTAATAGAAATGTTAATATAACAGTGCAATAGTGTCACATCATTATAGATATACATGCATTGACATGACAGTGCAATAGAGTTTAACTTTAACATTTCTGTTAAGGTTATGTTTGGCAAAAGTAATTGAATAGCTAGTTGGTAGTTGAAAGTTGTTGAGCTAACTTATTGAATTATAAGTGTTTGATAAAATTATCTGTTAAAATAATTGATAAATGTAAAATGATAGAAATGGATATGTTTATATGATATTTTTATATAAATTTTAATTTATTTTTATTGATAAAATATATTTTGGAATAATTATAATTTTAGTTTTTTAATTAATTTTAAATTCTTGTGATTTTTTATTAATAGATTAATTATTTTAATTATAATTTTTAGTTTCAATTATGATTTTTTGTATTATGCATTTTTCTATTAATTTATATCATATCTTAAAATATTTTCAACCAAGTTTAAAATAAAATAAATTAACATACACTTAAGTAGATGTCATACTTTCATTATGTTGATTAGTGTAATAGTTAAAATATTTTGAAGTATAATGTTAAAATAATATAATAAATAATGTAAATAGTGTAATAGTTGAAATAAATAGTGTAAGAAGAGAAAAAAATAATAATAAAACCTTACCTTTTGTAAAAAAAAAAAAAGGTCATAAGGAAATCTAATAAATGTTTCAAGGATAAAAAACGAGAAAATATAAAAAAACTGGAAGCTAGAAGCTAGCATTTTAAAAAATGATATTTGAAGTAATGTCTCAAAAAACATTAATACTATTAATATGGTCAAAAGAGCTTTTCAACTAGTAAAAAAAGCTAAAAACTAGCTGAAATAGCTTTTCAAACATAACGTAAATATTGAATGTCAATTTAAGGGATTGACCAAAATTATACTATTAAAATGGTGGAAATTCAAAAAAAAAATAGAGGAACAAATTCGTAAAACAACAATAGTAGAGAGACCAAAAATATAATTAAGTCTTAGTTATATTATTATATAATATTTTTACAATATTAATTTCATTTATCTCTTTTTATTATATTAATATATTTATTTTATACTTTTTCTTTTTGCCTTATTTCTGTTTATTTTATTGTAATGATATATAAATATCATTTCTGAAATAATATGTGGATGGTGCTGGGAGAATGGCCACGCTTGTGTTGTGTCGTGACTTGACTGTCGTCTTGTGTGTCCTGCATACTGTACTTGGACTTTATACTCAGCGTTCAGCACGGGTTGTTAATATTAATCCATATATTTGCTGCATCTTATGCACCGACCAGAGGAATAACGGGTACCAGAACATCAGGCCTCCCCCAATCTCTAATCAGACTAATTTAATCAACTATAAATAAATAATGAGTTTAAATAAAAGTACTTGATTTATATATATTGTCCTTACATTGTTCTGACACAGATGACTAATCACATACTTCATGCTTGCGAACAATGGATTAGTGATTAAGGGGAGCTGCAGCTGTTAACATGATTTTCTAATCACTCTTCATAACATACGAAGTCAGTTTCAGTCATGTATTTTTCAATCATTCGCACATCATTTGCTTTTTTGCTACATGTATCTGATATTTCTATTTCTTTAATGAGAAATGTTGTTCGCACAATAATTTTTACAATAATAATTTTGTGTTTATTTTTTGGTTTAAATATGTTTTTAGTCCCTCAAATTTGGGGTAAATCTGTTTTTAGTCTCCCAAATTTAACAGCGATTTTTTTAGTCTCTCTAATTTAAAAAAAGTTATTTTACAATATCATTGTTAGGACAGATTGAATCAGTTGTGCAACATCAGTTAAATTTAATGTGATGTTTTTACTAATAGAGATATTACTGGGTGAGTTTTGTGTGACGGATTCACTAACTAAATTTTTGACAAAAGGACTAAAACATATATTTTTTCAAATTACAGGAATTAAAAAGATTACTTTTAAATTTGGGAGACTAAAAACGGATTTATTCTAAATTTGAGGAATTAAAAACATATTTAAGCCTTATTTTATTATTATTATGAGATATAATAAATGATGTGTAGAAAAAAAATAAACAAAAAAATATTATTATATAATTATTATATGAATTATTATGAATATAACATATCTCTTCTTTAATTTATATTCTCTTTACTTTCAAGTGTTGACCGTAGTCAAACTGACCGTGGTTGCTTTTTTTCGTAAAGTGCACCTCATAACGGTTGTATCGCGTGTATTATATTGTTATCCCCCTACTGTCGTCATTATGACCAAGTTAGCGAGACGAAAGCGTTTTGTGTATCATCACTTGGGAATACAACGAATTGTGACGTATGAAAAAATTGGCAAACGAAATTAATCGTTCAAGTAATAAAAAAAATGGTTATAATATCTTTTCCACAACGACTGAATTTTAATTATCAATTTCACAAAGTTTTCATTATTTAAATTATAATTTTAAAATAAAATATTTTGATTATAATTATTAACAGTAAATCAAGCTAAATTAAAATATAAAAAATTAAAAAGAAAGTGAAGCACTTGAAGAAATCAAGTTATTTAGTATACAAATCATGTTATGACAGAAGAGGAACTCCAATGCAACTGTTTATGTTAGTTCTTAAAGTTAAGCAATTTTAAAATATCATTGCAACAAATGAATTCTTACAGAATCGACTCAACATTAAGTGAGGCTTAAAGTAAAATTTGAAAGAGGCTTTTTACTTTAAATGAGAGAACTACATGTTAAGCCTTTTTACCAATATCTGTGGCCTTTTTATTAACATATGTGGTTCTTTTGTTTTATAAAAACTAATAGCAACTAATTTTTTGTTGGTGGGTCTAAAACTTGAGCTTTAATAGTTTTACCTTTGGGTCAGTCCTGAATTCTTATAAAGTTCTTATAAAAGTTGTTTATATAAGCAACTATAAACAACGTTGCTTAAGTACTAAAAAACAACTCTTCAAATCAAAATAGGCGTTCTTGTGTGAGTAAAGAGGTAAAATGAGACCAATTAAAAATAAATTAAGAACTTAAATTAAGTTTTAACATTAGAGTGAAAATTAATGAGTGTTGTTAAGTCTTATGCAGCAATAAGAGAGCTACTAAAAAAGAGTCAGTTAAAAAATCAAATTGAGTTTTTGCATTGGAAATACTCTAATTTCTCACAATCCTCACCCAAGTAATGAAGAATGTTTTTAATCCAAATTCTAAAAATAATATTGAAAATCAATTTCTCAATACTTGTTGAGATATAATCTCTTAGTATTTAAATTCTTATTTCAATTAAACATCCTTATTCATAATCTCTAATACATTTTTCAATTATAAATTGAGCTCTAACAACATTTATGGGTGACCAATTCATAGAAGTAGGAAAAATAGAAAAAAAAAATCTGAAAATAAGATGAACATGAATTAAGAACAATAATTTATAATTGTAAAGAGTTTAAGTTGAGATTTCTCATCCATTAAAAAGAGATCTCAACAACCCATAGTATGGGGGAGGGGGGCAACAAATAAAAAAAAATCAAACAAATTGCATCAATTGTGATGAAATGAGACTCCACATGTTGTATTCACAACCCTAGGTTTTCAAGAGAGAAAACCTTTACTTCAAGTTTTTGGCCCCAAAAATTAAGTATATCGGTTAAAATATTCATTTTACATTTGTTTTTGTCATCTTTTTAGGTTACCATGTTATTGGTGTGAAGTATTTATCAACTTTGTCAATAACTAATTTTTGTCGAATAAGTTGATTGACCACTTTTAGTGAAGTCTTTGTTTTTGTCGTCTGAACATTTCCACAATAGAGTTTTAAACATAAAGACACTAGTATTAAAAAATTAAGGAGTTTAAATATATATATATGTATATATATATATATATATATGGGTTAGGATCCGTTGACACCAGGTGTTAAAGTTAGTCAAATTACACCTTCAATAACTTTTTGTAAAATGCAAATTTTACCAATCCAACCGTTGAATTGTGTGATATTATCTTCATGATCGTGTATATCAAATTTCATATCATTTGGACTTTTTTAGATATGTTATCTAAAATTAAATATTTACATATATTTTAATATCATATTGTACGTTACAATAAAGTGAAGTAATGAAGTATTAAATAATTTTGGAATTGTATGAAATTTTGTATCTTTAATCTAATTAATAAGAACATCAAATTCAACGGTTGAATTTGTTAAATTTGCAATTTACAAAAAGTTATTGAAGATGTAATTTGATTAATTTTGACACCTGGCGTCAACGGATCCTGACCCTATATATATATATATATAAGATAGGGGAAAAGTAGGTTTTTTTTTTTTGTAAAAAAAAGCTAACTAAAATAAATTTTAAAAATAAGTTGCACACCTTATCCTCTCTCTGTTACTGGAATTAATGGAAGTGGGACAAAAAAAAAAGGTTTTAATTTTAAAGGAACTTTCAAGTTAAAACCAACAAGTAATCTTTACCTTTTTTTAAAGCTTTTATTTTAATTTTAACGTTAAAGTAACTTTAAAGTCGTAAAAAAACTAAGCCAAATGACCTTAGACTCCAACTCCACGCAACATGTGAGTTTATTGATTTTTCAAAAAAAAAATGTTTATTTTTAAAAAGTCTCAAAATTTGTGGAAAAACAAGTAACTATTTTTCTAAAAATAAGCTAAATTAAACGTGCAATTATACTTGTACTTATTTCAAAGAATTTACTTAGGCCAGCCAACAGTAAACACTCAGCTCAAAAGGTTGGAAAAATAATAAGATTGTCTGTGTGCGCGCGCAAATAGTTAGTTAATTGGTTAGGTGTAAGAATACCTGTTTACTACGAGCAAAGCAAAGTATTCCATGATAGAAGTATCTGACTGCCTCTCAGCACATTTTGGAGAACAAAAAAACACTAATACAAAACAATACTTTCTACATCAATTGTTTTAGCTTTCTAGATTAGTTTTAGAAGACGATGTAAAATTAATTGATATAAAAAGTGAGTATTTTTAAATTAGTTATGGTCATAATTCAATAGTGACTATGAGCATAGGTGTAAACAAGGTAAGTTGAGCTGAACATTTAAATTTTAGGCTTACTTGGTAAAAAAATTAGTTACTCAAGCTTGATTCATGTATTTAAACAAGCTTAACTGAAAGTTTAAGCTTGACTTGTTTAATTCATTTATAACTTAATTATGTTTGCTTTTATAGAAAATTTTCTTAAATTATTTTTTAACTTTATCAATTTAGTAGTTATTAAACATTTTAATAATATATGATAATCTACAATTAAAAATATGTGCTCAACATATGGCATGTGAAATTCAAACATTCTAACCTATTTCATTTTCATAATTCAGTAAATAAATAATTCATAACTTATTGACTACTATAAAAAAGAAAGTTCAAAATTAATTTTAATACTCTTAATAAAGTTCCACATATTTTTATAATAAATACATAAATATCAAATTGGACTTGACTCATTTAAATAATTGAGTAAAATCTTAAGCTTAACTTTGTTTATTTCATTAAACCAGCAAGCTTGAACAAGCATTTAACAAGTCAAGCTCAAATATTTCCCGAATAGCTCAATTCATTTACACCACTAACTACGAGTGGAAAATAGAATATTATAATAATTCTTACCATTGCTGTAAGCTAAGTAGAATTTTGTAGAGTTGTCAAAATTGGTGGGTCGAACGTTCAAATTTGAAACCCAAAAAGAAATGGGCCAATTTGGCTTGGCCCAACAGGCCAAACGAGTTAGACTAGGCCTATAAAATTCGGGCTTGAAACTATTGGGCCTATTTTGGCCCTGTATTTTTTTCTCTTTTAAAATTTAAATAAACTTAAACAAAAAAATAGAATAGGTCAATTTTGCCTCAAGCCAACAAGACAAGTCGAGTCAACAAAATTGTAGCCTATTAAAAATACGAGCTAGCCTAGCCCCACTTGCTTTTCATCTCTTGGCTCGTCAAGCCGACTGAATAGCCTGTTTTGCCCCTTCTAGAATTTTGCTTCGAAAAAATAGAGACAAGTTAGAATGACTAGAAACATAAAACACAACAAGAAAAAAAGGATGAAGAGAATGTGGGGTACATGCTTCACTATTCAAGTATGTGCAAGTTGACGTTTTTTAATTGGTTGTGCTCAAGAGTTATGTATTAAGTTTGTGCTCATACAAACCTCCAAAAAAAAAAAGGTTTGTGTTCATACAAAAATTAGTCTTATCTCAATACAAATTTCTATGTTTGACTTGTAGGGTGACAGAGGTTTAAATGAGTCAAGGTGAATCAAATATTTGAAATTTACATTTGACTTATTAAAAATAGATTGCTGAAGCTTGACTCATTTATTTAAATGAGCTTAATTAAAGTTTCAGCTTGACTTCCTAAAAAATAATAAAGCTTGAACTTGACTTTTTATCTTACTTATAACTTAATTATTTTTACTTTTATAAAATAATTTTTAAATTATTTTTTAACTTCATCAATTTTGTATATAATTAACATTTTAATACTACATGATAATCTACAAATATAAATATGCGCCCAACATGTGGTATATGTCTAACTATCTATGTGGAATTCAAAAATTATAAACTATTATATTTTCATAATCCAATAAATAAAAAATTCATAACTTCTTGATTACTACATAAAAAAAAAAATTAGTTTTAACACTCTCAACAAAGTTTTATATATTTCCATGACGAAATTATAAATAATAAAGGCTAGTAAAATCCTTATCAACAATTTAAATAAAAAAGTTATCCACAAATCGTTAAATTTGAACTTGTAAAGCTTGGACTTAACCTATTTAAATAATTAAACTTAATCTTATACTTGAATTTGTTTATTTAATTAAACAAATAAGGTTAATCGAATATTTAACGATTCAAGCTCGAATAATTTACAAATAGTTCATCTCATTTATACTCTACAAGACGATTTTCCATTTGCATCTCTCGTAATAAATCTTACATGCTTGCCTAAGTTGCCTTACTAGGAGTCAGAGTTGGCCCAGTTTTATTTTTTAAGTATCTTAAAATTAAATAGTTTATTGATTTAGCCATGATTGAACTAGTGTCAATGGTGGAATTAAATACATGTTTTTTAATATTATACAGTACTAGTACTTGTACCTGTGCGATGCACAGGATAGAAATGATACTTATTAGTTTTATAAAATTGCATTTTACAATTTATAACTTTCAGTAATTATATGATAAAATTAGCAAGAATATAAAAAAAAGAATGAAATATCAAAACTATTTATTACAATGTTGCATGGAGAAGATAAAAACAAATATAATTATTTAATTTGATCTTTTATGTAATTAATTATAAATTAATTAAGCTTAAATTACAAATTATATATCTAAACATTTGAGTTTTAATCTCGTGTATAAAAATTTAAGCCAAGTAAGGTTCTAATATCTCAAAATAATAGTAATAATTTTACTAAAAATGTATATAATGTTCTAGTAAATATTTTCTTATCATATTAAATGAATAATTTGAATTAAAGAAAAAACTCTTTTAAAAATAAATGAGTTTAATGGTCATGCACTGTCAATATAAAAAGTTTTATATTATTAACTAATCACAAATCACCATTGTTATGACTTTTTAGGTAATTATTGTAAAATTCAACAAACTTACAATAAATGGTGGTTTGTGATTGAATGACAGTGTAAAAGTATTTTACACTGTTAGTGCATGACCTGTTTTCTCAAAATAAATATATAAAAGATTAAAACATAAAGTTATTTATGTATTTATCTTATAAATGATTCATAATACTTTATATAAAATTCTAAAATTTTTAAGTTAATCTTTTGTCCATAAAAAAGGTGAAAAATTATAGACATGCCTCTAAATATATTTATATATTAAATAAACTAATTGTGTGTATTTGATACATTTTGGAAACAAAAATTATGAAAGTTCTTTTAGCCCAAAACATACAAATTATTATTTTTTTGTAAAAAAATAAACTAAAATTGCTTTTGATTGCCTTTTCCATGTTAAAATTTATTCAATCAATTTTATTTATTTTTCAAATAATTTAAATGAAGATTTTTCTTACATGTCACTTGTGCAAAAAAATTGCATTATATAATTATATGCTACCCAATATTCATATATGAAATAAGTAAATATAATAAAAATAGCTTATAAATATATGATTTTATTGTTATCATCAGTAACATTTTCCTACAAATTAGCAAAATTGATTGATAACAACTTGCAATATTTCAATCATATATCGATAATTGATTGATTTAATTAATTTCGTTGATTATATTTTGTTTCCTATATTTAATTCAAATACATATTATTATGCGTTACTCTCCCACCATGATCTCCGTTACTCTCCCACCATGATCTCTAGGAAAGCGATTATTTTGCAAAATATCTATAATTTATAATCTATAACATATAATCCATTTATAATTTATCCATAATATATACAAAAGATAACTTTTTTAAAGTTAAATAATAAATTACAGGTATAAATCATTTAATAATTTACTATGTATTAAATGTATATTATTTAATAATTTAATAATTACATTTAATAAAAAAATATAAATTATATATAATAATTAAAATTAATTACCTTAATGATATATTTAGTAATTACATTAATTACTTTAATTATATATTTTAAAATAATATATTTTCCTTAATTTAAAGTAATGTTATTTGTCTTTTTTAAAAAAAATATCTGATCATTATCTTAATTAATTAAAATTACATTTTGAATATTCTTACCTTTTTTTTAAAATATATACATATATATCCCATAATTTGCCTTAAAATTACAGTTTGAATATTGTTAAATTTTAAAAAAAAAATTATCGATAAAAATACATAATTATATTAATTAAGATAATCACGACCAACATATGTTTTGATCTGACTTAATTACCTAACTATGACTAGAATATATATATACACACACACACACACACACATTAAATAATAAATATTATTTTAAATTAACGTAATGAAATTTACTTTAAAATACACAATTGACATAATTAATGTATTTATTATTAGAGTTTAATGGTCATGCACTGTCAATGTAAAAAAATTTATACTATTGTTGATGGTGGAAATTTGTTTGAGAGATCGAAGTTGTTTTCGATTCTCAATAGATAATTTCTCACTAGGATTCTAACCAACAAATAAAGATTTTTAAGTGGGACTTAGAATCTTAACTTATAATGTGGATTCTTTTATTAGAACTAGCAGTTAAACTTTCAATTTGAGAATGGTTTTGTTAATGTGTTATGATTCATCCATATTTCTTAGTAATCCTCGAATTCATTACAGTTTTGTATTATAAGTTGAATTAGCATTAAATTCATGCATAATACATGTAAATATATGATTTCGAGATGTTTCGAATTACTTGAATGGAAGTTACAAAAGTAAAGAAGAACTAGATCATAAAATTGACTAAAGAGGAAATCATTAAAAGAAAGGAGTTATCAAAAAAGAAGTGCAATAAAAGTAATACATTAAAATGAAAGATGGGTCAAAACATACACGTTTTCCTTAGAACTGATAGCCATTCTGTGCGGCATGTGTGGTATACAGGATTTGTGTGAAATGTCAGAACCAAAGAAAAATGGCTACGCGGTCATCTATTTATAGATGTTATACACAAAGGTAAAATCACTACAATAAGACACATATACAGTCTATGGTTAACTTTTTAAATAATACGTTGATATCTGTACGCAACCGTCTGAGTAGTAATTGCTTTCAACGTTATTATGATCTCCTTTGTATGTCTTTATAATTTGTCCAGGATCTTTGTCAAAACATTACTAGAATACTTCCTCGAATATGATGTAGCTTTCTTCTCGAATAAGAGATTTTTTACTTGAATTCTTACAGATTTTGATTAAGACATTTTCAAGCAACTTTTCTCTGTATACTAACTTTTCTTTTGTCGAATATAGTATTTCGACAGAATCTATGTTTTATTGAAAAAAGTAGCTTGCTTTCATGTATATCTTTTCGACAACTAAATTCGACAATTTTCAAAAATGACCCTAACAACTGTCAACCAATTAAAAATCACCGTTAGTATGACTTTTAAGTTAGTTATTGTAAAAGTCAACAAACTTACCGCACACGGTGGTTTTGATTGAATGACAATGTATAACTGCTTTACAGTGTTAGTGCATAACCTATTTTCTCTTATTATTATATTTAAATTAAGATAATTAGATTTACTTTAAAGTACATAATTAAAATAATTAATATTTATAATTATATATAAATAAAGTAATTAGCTGCAATTATTATTATATAAAAAATATAATTAAATTAGTTAAAATAATTAGACTATAGATATTGATTTAGGTATTATCAAAGATAACAAAATAAAAACATATTAAAATCATGCGATATTTTTATAATATTTTTTGTAATATGATATCTGAATATTCAATCTTTTGATTTTTAAAAAACTTGATTATTAATATAAATACTTTCATCAATAAATTTCAAACTATAGTCTCAAATTCCCACTTCATTTGGATCATACTTCGATATGATTTTGTACTTGTCGAATGTGAGAACATCATCATTTTTTAATACTGGGCATAAAATCAAGCTTTTGAAAAGCCTAATAAAAAAAATTAGCTAATAATATTGATTCAAATTCATTCAAATTGATTCTTTAAAATTGAATCAATTATACTTAACCAATAATATTGAATTTATACTAAAATGTATTGATTTATTGATTAGAATTAGCAAATTATTTAATTTTAAATTTTAAATAATTACAAAATAATAGATTGTTCAATTTTGAAATTATTCCTCTCTTAGTCAATTTATGTTTTAATGAGCAATATCTTTATTTATTTATTTACTTATTCAAATTCAAATTTGATTCGAATTCATTTAAATTTATTTATTCAATTCTAATTAGCTAATAATGTAGACATTTATTTTATTATATCATTCAAATTTCAAATCTTTATAAATAAAATCATTATGAAAATTCTAATTAATGCAACAAAAACCCTAATGTCACTCATTAATGTATCGAAAACTATACAAAACCTTACTTTTATATATATATGAGATATTAACTAATAATTTAATGAAAAAATTATAAAATATCATTTTAATTAAAATTTTCAGTTAATATAAAATTATTATATTATATGTTTTATAAAATTATAATAATAATTTGAATAATAATTTATAAAATTCGTAAATGAAAGTTTATAACTTAGTAGATTTTATTGTGTTGAAAAATACTACTTGTAGAATAAAATAAAATAAAAAACTTCGTCACCAATTTTCACATTTTTTTAAACTGGCTTTTACGGATTTTAAAATCAGTCAATTTTTTAAAATTAAACGTTCTAGACACTTGATAGATTGATCAATATTTTAGTCGAACCGATCAATTTAACTTTTTAAACAACGGTTCGAACTGTACGTATTTAGAGCAGGAAAATACCTTCCTTTATCATAATTTTTAAAAAAAATCCTTATTCCCTCCCTGCTAGTCTCAGACATTATGATAATATACTAAGTTAATAACTCTCGAAAACAAAGCTCGTGACTCGTGAGCAGTATAATTGGCCACAGCGCCCATTGACTTTTAACAATATGCATGAGTTTGAAAAATAGTAAGCTGGAGCATCGAAGCTTCTTTCTCTTTTCAGGCTCAAGGCATGCATACAAGTAAGCAACTAAGCCTAGGAGATGGTGAATTTTATTACCTCTATTTTAAAATTATTGATGTTTAAGATTAATATGTATAGATTAAGAAGCATTTAATAAATATAAAATATTAATATATTTAATGTAAAATATTTTTATTCAATATAAGATATAAATATGATTTTTTTTTGTTTAAATACCTTTTAAATAGATTATAAGTGTAGTATTCCTTAAAAAAATTAAATCTAATTATTTTAAATGGGGATATATATAAAAAATAATTATGTTTAATTGCATTTTTTGTCTCAAAGTTTCACAATTTTGCAAATTTTGCCCTCAAATTTTTTTTTGCAAATTTTGTCTCCAAATAAAAATCATGAATTTTGTAACCAAGTAGAAAAATTGACACAATTAAAGAAAAAATGGTCAAAAAATTGTCTTAATTGTAGTGGTTTAAAGAAAAACCGTCACAAAATGTCTTAATTATGATAGTTTTTCTATGTCAGAGTAAAATTCATGATGTTTTGTAAACTGGGGGTGAATTCGCCAAAACAATCTTAGAGGAGGGACAAAATTCGCGAGATTGTAAAACTTTAGGAAAAAATGTGTAATTAAGCCAAATAATTAATAAAACTTAAAATTTGTAAAACATTAATATTTTTAAAATAAAAAAATAAACATCAATAATTTAAAGGCTTAATTACACTTTTTGTTCCCAAGTTTTACAATTTCGAGAATTTTGCCATCCTAAATTTATTTTTTTTACAAATTTTGTCCCCCAATTTTTAATTTTCATGAATTTGGCCCCCAAGTAAAAAAATTGTCACAATTAAGATAATTTTGTGACGGTTTTTCGTTTTAAACTGCTACAATTAAGAAATTTTGTGATGATTTTTCTTTAATTATGGCATCTTTTCTACTTGGGGCCAAAATTTGCAAAAATTAAAAATTGGGTGACAAAATTCACAAAAAGAAATTTGAAGTAGCAAAATTCACAAAATTGTAAAACTTATGGAAAAAAAATGCAATTAAGCCTAAATTTAAAAAGGAGATAATAGTTTACTAGGGTTGGGAATCTCTAACAGCAACACTGTAGCAATTAATCCCCATTTTCCCATAACATAAAAGTAAAGATCGATTCCAATGCATTAATAGTCATAGTCCATGACTTTATGTGTATTTAGTTTAGAGATGATAAAATTAATTTTAAATTGTCAAATATAATTAATTTATATTTAAATTAATCAAAACCATGTTAGAATATATTTTATGATATATATATATATTTTAAAATTTGGAAGGGTTTTAATACCTTTCTTAACTAGCCAATTGTTATTAGACATGTTTATAAAACTGATCTACCTCATTGATTTATGTTTCATAATTTATATTTCATCTCTAGTGGTACAATTCTAAAAAAATTATTAATTAGGTTCCACAAATTATTATTCACTTTTAATTATCGTTAATATTTATTTTTAATTAAAAATTATCATTTTTTCTTGTTTCTTCACAATCAATGATCTTTATTTTTGAATGGTTTTTTTCCTTTCTTTCTCTCTCTCTCTCTCTTTCATTTCTTTTGGATCATATGTACTTCATTCTCCCATTCACCATCTCCCATTATCTCCATTTCAAAGCCTTGTTCAATTACCATTAAGCGTGTGGATCAACTGGTATAAGGTTGTTTCAGCTTGACAAATGCTTTGAGTTTGAGTGTTGGGTATGTAGTTGCGTTAAATATTTAGAGGGAGAACTTTGCCACTCATAGTGATTCTACTTGATTTGAATAAGATTGTCTTTTGTAAAGGATACTTGTAGTTTTTACAAAAGAAGAAGAAGCCCTATACAACTTTAGCTTCCTCCTCCTCAGCCTTTCACACAAGAATAAAAATAATGTTGGAAAGTAGAAGAGAAGAAAAAAGGGTACCGTGAGGAATAGTGCACTTAGATAAAAGGAAAATAATCAACATACATCTACTTTCACTTCTATCCCACTTCAACCACATTTTCTTCCTATCTTTTTCCACTTTTTTCATTACACCACTTATCACATCTATCACTTTCTTACTTTACATTTTTTCTTTTCTTCATATCTCCTTTTTCCATCCTAATCCAACTCAAAATAGGATGGATGAATATCATTACTCTAGTGAAAAAAAAAAATGATGAAAAAAATATCAATTCCACAATGATTGGTTCTATACATGTTTTGTTTTGAGAAGGGAAATGAGTTTAAATGTGAATTTCTTTCTTTTTATCATATCATATCATATCACTTATTGTTGTGTGGTGAACACAAGGATGCGTCTCCGGTGAGCTCCCATGGTGGTTGCTGGCGTCTCCGGTGGTGGCACCTACAAGGACTCCGATGCTTAAGTCAGTATGGGTTTGAATATGAGAGAGAGTGTATGTACTTGGTGGGTGCAGAGTCCTTTATATAATGCGCTTTTGGAGGGAAATTCAGTTAAGGCTAGGTGCCACGTGGTAGCGTCCGTTTGAGTACCTAACTACACGTGTTCCTTGTCATTAAATGTTTCCCATGCTATGCTGGGATAGAGGAAGATCAGATCCGGGATAGCAGGGGTTATGAGCCGGGGTACCCAGTTCTGTGCTTGCGAGGATAAAGGACGTGGGAGCCGACTTAGATTTGTGAGTCCGAGTAACCTCTAGAACAGTTGCTCCCAAGCCAGTGATGATTAAAGAAGCATCGTCAGCTCAAGAGTCTAAGTCGGCCCCGTAACAGTTGCCCCCAAGCTAATGATGCTTGGAACAAGCATCATCGGCTTAAGAGCTTGAAAGAAGGTTCGAGATGGTGTTGCTCCCAAGTCGGTAAGGCCTTGCACTGGTAAAGGATTGTCGACTTTAGAGTCGAAAGGTTCGAGTCTTTTCATTTTTCAGACAGCTGCGTCGTATTTTTTGCGTGGCTGAGGCGCATTAAATGCGTAATGATTCGATATCTTAAACTCTGTAGCGCTTCAAATTCCAAGAGATTTGGTTGTTGTTTTTTGAAAATATGGACTTGGGCCTGGCCCTGATATGGGCCCGTATTATAAAAGACTTTTCTGCTAACTGCTTCAATACGCTTGCCCCCACTCTGTTGTCAAGATTTTTCTCCTTTTTTTAAAATTTCTTCTGCTTTTTGCGTCTTTGTTACCCCCAAGCCGGTCATGATTAAAGAAGTATCGTCGGCTTAAGAGTCTAAGTCGGCCCCATAACACTTATCAAATTTACATTTCTTTTTCTCTTTAAATGTCTACTACCATAGGTCTCCATCATACATTATTTTTCAAAATGATTTAAGACCGTCATATCTTCTAAGATATAGTTAGAGCTTCTTTTTTATTTTATTTATGCCAATGGTGTTTATTTTTCTTTTGAAAAATTATATTTGTATAATAAATAGATATAAGTTTTTGTAAAATAAAAAACTGAAAAAATATAAAATAAAATATACAATATAATTAAAAAGAGATAAAAAATAATAATATTATAAAGTAATATAAAATATTGAGTACATAATTCATGTATTAATAATGTAAAAGATTTTTAAATAGATATCTAATCAGACAATGTGATGTATAATAAGAATGTTAATTTTTATAATAATTATCTTAAAAGATATACCCACATAATTTATAGTTAATTGATAATGTAAGATTTACACTATGATAATACATGAAAGTTAAACTAAAAAATAATACGTGATTAATATAATTCTATTTTGATCAGATTAGGCGTGGTACGATTTTCTTCAATGAACAGTGTCCTTTAAAAAAAGAAAAAGAAAAAGAAAGGATAGTATCCGAGAAAGTTGAAACATAATTTAATATTAATTATTAAGGGATAGTGGTGGAGTAGTATGCATAAGGTGATAGGTTCTAATTTTAGTATCATCATTATATACAAAAAAAATAATTCAGAATGCTGAAGGATAAAACTTAAATACAATATTTTAGATATTGTTAGTATTGTTTTTCAATTAAAAGTAGAGTTTCATCTTGATAATTCGTATTATAAAAATATGCATTAAAAATTTTCATACATTACTAAGGTAAAACCTTATTTTTGATTAGAGAACAACATCAACAGTACCTTATTGTATCTAAGTTTTTTCTAATACTGAAACATAATTTAATATTAATTATTATATTCATGTTTTGGCTCATCCACACATGAACATGTTGTCCCAAACTCCAAGCCTACGGATACCTTAATTCAATCAACATTAATTACTTAAGTTCGACCAATCGTGTGTTTCTCTCTCTTTGTTTTATTCGTTCATGAGATAATAATGAGTCATGTCTTTTCCTGGAGAATCATTATTTTCTCTCGTTCTATATGTCCTTTTTTACTAGTATTTTAATTTATTTTAAAGCAACACATACTTCTTTTAATTAATTGTGAGAGTTAGTTAATATTATTTAATTTTACTAATTTTATTTAGAAAATATTTTTTTAAAATTGTCTTTCATTAGAATTGTACATCGAAAATAAAAGAAAGTCATTGAAAATATAATTTTAATTAAATGAATGGTATTTTAAAAATGATATCATTAAATAATGTGAAGTTAGTAAAAACTTGTTTATATTTAACACAAACATATATAAGTTTTTTTTTCCTTATATTCGAGATTGGAGGGAGTATTTTTTAAGCAAATTATTAATTTCATAAATTATTATAATAAAATAATTTTATTTTTATTAAAAGAATTAAATAGTAGCATTAAATTATTTACATATTTAGATGAAATATCACTGAATAAGAATATTATTAAAAATATACTTAGTAAAATCTTGATTTTTAAAATATGAAGTATTTTTAGATAAATTAAAACAGTAAAAGAACTAACGAAAGTTCTGTTTAATAGAAAGGATTTGTCTCTCACAATATAATGAACTAAGTTTTGAATATCTATTAAAAAAGGTATCCACATTTAATATTTAATTGTCTCGAACAATATTACTTTTGAAAAAAAAAATCCTTGGAAAAAAAAACACCGAAAAGGAAATAGTATATGATAAAGATGTATTAGTATATACCGTACATTGGGTGGATTTTTTGTGAAAATAAAAATATAAAGTAAAATAACACTTAAAATAATTTAATTTATGAAGAATTATTTTAATGAAAATAAAAATTAATGAAAACAAAAAAGTATTTATATTAAAATTTTAATTTTAAAAACCACAAAATTAACATAACTATGTTTTAATGATAATCTATAAATATCTTGCTATATTTAATGTTGATGGAAGAAATTTAAGTATTGATTAAAGAAAGTAAGGGAAAAGAATTCCATTTAATTGACTAAATAATAATTAAGAAAGTTACAAAAAATTTATAAATAAAAATAAATATCGATTTAATTTAATTTAATACGAGAGCTTTGGACATGTGTCAAAATATAGGAAAGACACGTAACTTTAGGAAAACGTAATGTAGCTTCATGAGGAATAAAAATAATGTCTAAAATTATGTGTGTATGTTAACATTAATTCTTGATTTGAACTTCTAAGTATATGGAAATGATAGGATTTCATTAAGAAATAATTTTTTTTTAAGTTTTGTTTTTATCATGTTATAAATGCGAAATATCTATCAGTTTTTTCAATAACTAATTTTCGTTGTAAAACCTAATTAACCCGCTTTAGTGAGGTCTTCCCTTTTGACTACATTTTTTTTCCATTCACGAGACTCAAATCTAAGACCTTAATTAAGGGGTTTGAATCTAGTTCCTCTAGGACTTACGTAATATTTTTTTAGTTGAATAGTTGTTTTATTTTTCAATACATTTTTACCATTCCTCACACCTATAAATACAATTATTACATTAATTTTTCAAGCACGTTCTTTTCATACAAATTAATTGTTATTATGTTAAAAACTGGTTTCAGCATCAAAATGCCTATAAGAAATAGTATCCCCTTTTTGGTTTTTTTATCTAAATAATACAAAAAAAAATATTTCTCAAAATACACTACTCCCAACTTTATTTCCCAAACTACACTAATTTACTATTCACCCTAAAATTCCTCCCCCTCAAAACCTGACTTCTCAGCTGGGTTTTTTTTTTTTTTTTTTAACTTGATGAGAATTTGGGTCCTTAGGACCGACTTCTCAACCTTTTTTTTTTCTTTCTGGTTTTGTTATTTATATTAAATATAAATTTAATTTAATTATTATTTTAATTATGGGTTAAATAATATGGTTAAATAATACATTTAGCGATTAATTAAAATAAGTACAATTAACAAAAAATATTAAATAATCATAATAAATTAATTACTATGTTTATTATATTTGTTACTTTGGGCAAATTAAGACAAAAATTAAGATTGTCAAATGTCATTAAAATAATTACTATGTTTCATTTTAATAATGTGGTAATTTTATGGAAAAAAAATGAAATTGTGGTTAAATAAGCAGTTAATTTAAAAAAAAGGCACAATAAATGATTAAATTAATAAAAATTACATAGGATTTAAAATCATTGGGGTTGCCTTGACGTTTCAGCATGGTCAGGACATTTATTTTTAATATGTCTTGGTGTGCGACATGTCGAATATTTTTTTGGTTGACCCCTTTCTCTAAGGTCCATTTCAGTATGTATGTGAGTTGATTTTAGGCGTTCATTGATATTTTAGCGCATAGTTAGATTGTGGGACAATTCTGGTCTGTGATATGTTGGGCATAACCCTTCATTGGGCAACATGTGGAACCTTCCACTATAGACATTGGATACATATTCCAACGTGTACACCGGAGTCACATATAACCCTAATGAAGGGTCATGGCCAACATATCACGAACCGAAATTGTCCTACAATTCAGCTATGCGTAGGAATATCAATGGACGTCCAAAATCAACTCGCATATGTATTGAAATGGACCTCAGAGAAAGGGGTTAACCAAAAAAATGTTCAACATGTCGCACACTAGGACATACTAAAAATAAATCTCCTAACCATGCTGAAACGTCAAGGTAGCCTCAATGATTTTTAATCCTATGTAATTTTTATTAATTTAATCCTTTATTGTGCCTTTTTTTTTTTAAGTAACCGCTTATTTAACCACAATTTCAATTTTTTCCATAAAGTTATCACATTATTAAAATGAAACATAGTAATTATTTTAATGACATTTGACAATCTTAATTTTTGTCTTAATTTGCCCAAACTAACAAACATAATAAACATAGTAATTAATTTATTACGATTATTTAATATTTAATATTTTTTGTTAATTGTACTTATTTTAATTAATCACTAAATGTATTATTCAACTATATTATTTAACCCATAATTAAAATAATAATTAAATTAAATTTATATTTAATATAAATAACAAAACTAAAAGGAAAAAAAAAACCCCGTTGAGAAGTCGAGTCTTGGGGACCTGAATTCTCAACGGGTTTTAAAAAAAAAAAACCCAGTCAAGAAGTCAGGTTTTGAGGAGGAGAAATTTTAGGCTAAATAGTAAATTAGAGTAGTTTGAAAAATAAAATTAGGAGTAGTGTATTTTGAAAAATAAAGTTTTTTTTTGTATTATTTAGATAAAAAATTCCTCCTTTTTCTTTGATAACATTGACGAAATACTAACATCATCAATCCTCTTTGTAGTAACCAACCTGTAGCCGTTGGGCGGTAGTGGTTAGAGCTGAAGAAAAACTATTGCAGGGCTCATTGACCAAACTAGTGTCCTTTTAAAAACTAATTACCAGTTTAGGATTGTTTTGAAACATATTACCGAAATGGGGTGGTCAACATTGGAAAAGTCCACGTCAGCATTTTTTATTTTATTTTTTAATTTAATTGCAAAATGCCAGCTGCGATGACACATAGGACACGCTAGTAGTACTAGCATTTTTTGAAAACGCTAGTCGTACCAACATATCCCACGTGGCAGAAAATGTGGCAAAAAAGCGAAAAAAGATGGCGCATAGTGTACAAGATGCTATTAGTAGTAGCGTTTCAATTTAATATATTTTTTTAAAATGAAAAAAAAGTTTTTAAATTTTTAATTATTAAAATGTGGAAAACGCTATTGGACCTTTTATTTTAATTTTTTAAATATGAAAAAATTTATTAATTTTTAATTAAATAAAAATTGAAAACACTCTTAGAAATAGCGTTTTCAATTTTTAATTTTTTTTAGTTTTTATTAAAAACAAAAATTTATTTTATTTTTAACTTTTTAAAAAAAGTATTTAATTTTTAATTTTTTTTTCATTTTAAATTATTTTAAAAAGTATTGATATTTTTGTCAGATTAATATTTTTAGAAAAGTATTTATATTTTTCCGTTTTAATTTTTTAAAATTTTTTTTAAAATTTTTAAAATATGGAAAACGCTATGTCTAATAGCGTTTTCCTATTTTATAATTTCTTTTTCAGTTTTTTTTTTAAAATGGAAAAAAATAAGTGTTTAAATCTTTAATTAATAAAAATAGAAGACGCTATTAAAATAGAGTTTTAATTTTGAAAAAAGTTTTATAATTTTTAATTTTTGAAATATGGAAAACGCTATGTCTAATAGCGTTTTCCTGTTTTATAATTTTTTTTTCAGTTTTTTTTTAAAATGGAAAAAAATAAGTGTTAAATTTTTAATTAATAAAAATAAAAGATGCTATTAAAAATAACGTTTTAATTTTTTCGTTTTTAATTTTTTAAAAAAGTTTATAATTTTTATTTTTTAAATATGGAGAATGCTATGTCTAATGGCATTTTCCTGTTTTTTTAAAAAAATTCAGTTTTTTTTAAGTGGAAAAAAATTAAGTGTTAAAATTTTAATTAATAAAAAATAGAACACGCTATTAAAATAACATTTTAATTTTTTAAAAAAAGTTTTATAATTTATAATTTTTAAAATATGGAAAACGCTATGTCTAATAGCGTTTTCCTGTTTTTTATTTTTTTTTTCAGTTTAATTTTTTTTAAATAGAAAAAAATAAGTGTTAAAATTTTAATTAATAAAAAATAGAAAACACTATTAAAAATAGCGTTTTAATTTTTTAAATAAAGTTTTATAATTTTTAATTTTTAAAATATGAAAAACACTTAAAAACACTATTTCTAATAACATTTTCAATTTTTATTTAATTAAAAATTAATAATTTTTTCGCATTTAAAAAATTAAAATTAAAGGAAAACGCTGTTTCCAAAAACATTTTCTACATTTTATTAATTAAAATTTTAAAAAAAAATTCCGTTTTAAAAAATATATTAAATTAAAAACGCTACTATTAATAGCGTTTTGTATATGTATGCACCATTTTTTTTTGTTTTTTTGCCACGCTTTTTGTCACATGAGATACGCTGGTACAACTAGTATTACTAACATGTCATTCCAGCTGGTATTTTTCGTGATTAAATTAAAAAATAAAATAAAAAATGCTGACGTAGATTAAAAACCCTAGTCTGACTAGTGTTTTTCAACGTTAATTACCTTATTTCGATAATATATTTCAAAACAATCATAAACTAATAATTAGTTTTAAAAAAGACACTACTTTGACCAATCACCCACTGTTGCAGTACAACCTAAACAGAAAAGCCGTTCAAATTCAATTAACCGTTATCTACTGAGTAACTCAACGGGTATTCAATTTTAGTTGGAGATAGGAAGGAGTAAATCCTTGTATCACGACTTACTCACTTCTTTTCAGTCAAAGAACGGCTGATCTGAGCCAAAGTGTCTTACCTCACGTGATCGGTATGCCCTATGTTCTCCCACGTGTCCTTTAATTATTTGCCTTAATACTGAGACATTTCGTATGTGTCGCGTATCTACACATACAGGATCACCTCATAAAGGTTAACCCACAAAATATTAAAATAAACCATTTAAAAAAATGACAGAGATTAAATGTCCTTTAAACCCGGTTTAACTCGTAGGCCCGTTAGGTCCTATAAAATAGGTTTCAGGTAATAAAAGAAACAGTACTCTTCTTCTACTCCAGAATTTTCAGACTCGAGTACCACCTACCTGACTTACTTTGCTTATCTCTCCTCTCATACCCTTTCTTCTTCTATGCAATTCCTTTCACTTCAGCTCTTTTTTTGTTTTGGGAAAGAGAGGAGTGGAAAAGGGAAAAGTAGATAACAGATAAACAAGAGAATATGTAAATTTTTCAAGTCTTTAAATTGAAAGAAGTATGAAAAAAATAAAAAAAAAAGAAAAGTTGAATTTTTTGTCTACTTATTTGTTTGGATAGAAAAATAAAAAGAAAGAGAATAATTTTTTTTATAAAAATATATTTACCTTTAATATATATAGATATTATAAGATAGAAAAAATAATAAAATTATAATTATAATTTTAAATGAATTCTATAATTTTTTATTTTTTATTTTTTTCTTTTCTCTCCAATAAAAAATAGTTCTTTTTAGTAGACTCCACACAAATAATTCTTTTCTTCTTTACTTTTCTTTTTGAATAAAAACATGAAATTATTTTTTCTCACTCACTTCTCTCTTTTCAATTTCTATTAAACAAAGTGTTACTTCCTTTCAGTATAAAACCCACTGTGATATCCCCTGAAATTGTTTGCTAGAAAGCACAGTTATTTTTGAAACAGTTATTATTTTTTCCGGTAAAAGAAACCGTTAAAATCCTCTTTTTTTTTTTTTTTTATCCTTCAACTTTACCGGTAAATTTATACTTTTCCTCCATCCCACAGGCTACATGTGCTCTTGGGTTGGTGCTGGGTTCTAAGCTACAAGATTTCTTACTTCTCTTTTGTTCCAAGCTGCAAACAGTCATGCACGCTGTTATTCTCTCCTTTTAAACGTAACTTTCCTTGAACCTTCTCGTTTTTTAATAACTTTAGAAGCAGTATTTTACCTACATTGACGCTAGATTTCTCTTCCTTTTAAGCTTCTCTCTGACGTGTTCTCTCCTTTCCTTTGCCTTCTTTATTTATATTCCCTAAACCCCTCCCCGCCCGTGTTCACACCCCATTCTCCAAGGAATCTCTCTTTCTCTTTCACTTCACCAACCCACTCCACCGTAACACCGTTACGTTACCCTTCCATGCTATGGCTTCTTCGTCTTCCATCAAACACACTCACCACATTAACCGCACCAAACTCTTCATGGAAGAAGAAAACCTTCTGAAGAACCATCCCTATCCGAAACTCGTACGAATACGCGTCACCGACGCCGACGCCACGGACTCCTCCAGCGACGAGGACGAGCCCTCCGTGTCCTCCACGCGCCGCCGAGTCAAAAACTTCGTTAACGAGATCACCATCGAAGGCGGCGTTAACAACGTTGTTTCCAGGAAAAGAGGAAGGTTTAAGTCCGGCGCCGGCGGTGCTCCGGCGAGTAGGCGGCGGACGGGGGCGTGCTTCGGGAAGAAGTTCCGGGGAGTGAGGCAGCGGCCGTGGGGGAAGTGGGCGGCGGAGATACGGGACCCGTCGCGCCGCGTGCGGCTGTGGCTGGGAACCTACGACACCGCCGAGGAAGCCGCCATTGTGTACGACAACGCGGCCATTCAGCTGCGTGGCGCCGACGCGCTCACCAATTTCATAACGCCGCCGGCGGAGAACAAAAAAACCGGCTACTGCTCCGGCGAGGAGTCTCGCAACAACGACTTGCGTTCCCCCACTTCGGTTCTTCGGTGCTGTTCGGTGTCCGAGGAGGCTGAGTCCGTAACTGCAAACGACGTCGTTGCGAGTGAGTGCGAATATTGGTGCGTTTCGGGGGATAAGTTGAAGTTGGACTCGGAGTCGGTGTTTCCGAATCCTAGCGATGTGGTATTTGACTTCCAAAGCACGCTGGATACGTTCGATGAACTTAACCTACCAGAGAGTATCTTCTTCGCGAATGATTTTACTGGAAGCTTTGTTGGTGAGAGTTTTTTAGATTTGGGATTTACGAGTTGGCATAGAGAGTGTGATAATTTCCAAGACATTGGGGATTTGTTTGTTTCGGATCCCCTTGTTGCTCTTTGATTGATTGAGACACCATTCTCGTCCTTGTGTTGCCAACGAAAATGGGCAAGTTTTCTATCGGCGGGAATGGAGGGTTGCTATCAGTTTTGTTTTTTGGGGTTTTAGGCAAAAATCATATGTTTATTTTATTTTCTCCTCCTTTTCGACATGGGTGGTATTTTTGTAACGAGAGTTTTCTATTATAAACTATAGTGTATGTTTATTAACACTAGTTGGAAAACCGTGCGTCCCACGGTGTTGCCTCTTTTTGTTTTCTAAATATATAATTCAGCTCTCATAAGTTAGCACTTGGATGATAGTTATAAGAGCATTTTTGTGAATCTTAATGCATAAATGATAAAAACAAATACCAATACAAAAATTTATTGGTATAATTTACCTTCTTAGTACACTAGTTTGCGGGTTGCATGTAAAAACAAACGACATTGCTCCTGGATGTTTAGAAACGTTCTTCACACACGTATCCATTTAGGAGTCCAGAGCGTATAATTTTGTCTTTTACCGGACTAGAAGTTTTAATTTAATAGGATTATTTTATCAAAAAAAATTAATAGGATTATTTATTCAAATTCAAACTTAATCGGATTAACACTTAATAACATTACAATATAGGAGATGATTTATTGATATAATATGTAAATATTAATAATATATATGCTCAAATTATAAAATTAAAAAAGTATAAAATATAAACTGTTATATTTTATTATATTTTAAAATAAATAATTTCAATATAAGAATATTATCATATTATATAATATACAATATTATTATTAATATATATTTTTTGGCAAATTAATATATAATTGTTAAAAATATATATTTTAAAGGAGCATAAAAAATCAAATTGAGCAGAGACAATCCAAAATATAATTCAAACTAATTCCTTAAATATGTCAGATCTAAAAGAAATTGTAAACAACCCATACATACATTCAACAACATATTAATATTACAATTTTAAGAGACAAGGTTTTACAAAGTGTACGATCAATGTGACAGTGTATTTGGATTGAGGACAATGAAAGTGAGGTGACAGAAGAGAAAGGAACGATTTTTTTTTTAAAAAAATTTACTTCATTTCATTCAAACAGTTGAAAGAGATAAAAGAAAAAATGAGGGATTAAAGGCTTCCTTTGGCAAGTCTAAATCATTAGCTTACAGCATATAACTTATAGCGGATAAATTTATTTGATTAAAATAGCGGTGTTAGATAATAATATTTATCTTATTAACTTTAGTGGTTCTTACATGATTAGCTTGTAGTGTTTTTTAAATGCTACTTGAAGTATCGTATGAGCTTATAGCATATATTTTATTATTTTTTCTCATATTTATCCTTACTATTTTAATGAAATTTCCTCTCTATTTTCTCACAAATAAAACTAAAAAATCTTTAACCTCTACCATTTCTCACGTGTCACATGGCTTTCCTTGTGGATTGTAGCATCGAAGCACCACCTACATTGTTGTCAGTCTCTCAACGACCAATTTTATTGTTATCAGTCTTGGCGCCCTTCTTGTTCACCGTTACACTCTCATTTTCATGCAGTGATTTTTTTTCTCTCATAAGTTCCTCCTCTCTCTCTCTTTGGTTGGTTCTTGTTTGTAGGATTTGTATGGCTTCTATTTTTGTTTTACTATGGTTACGAGTCCCTGTTTTAGATATTTCTTGGTTCTATTTTCAATATCCTAATGAATTTCTATGGGATGTTTAACTCAATGTTTTTGTTTTGTACCTTATTATCTCCATTACATATTTAATTCAAAGTTCTTTTGTTATGTACTTTTTAAGTATTATTTACATCACACATACAAAAAGGTTTGCATACAAAATTAAAGGATATTTGGTGCCTTATCTTAAGATAAGGCATCACCACTCTCAATTTGAACTGGAGCAGTCAACTAATGCTCAAGAAGTCTTTCTTTAAGTGTACACATTCATCTCTTTGAAGTTGTATTGAAATATTATTTAGAGTATTGAAGAAAAGATAGAAAATACTTAAGTACATGTCGCAATATAATGTAGAAACACAAATTCGTATATTATAATGATTAGCTTTGCATTACATAATTATACTTGCAGGAGTTCATCACAAGATGACATATTGTTTACAATACTTGAGCAATATTCAAATTATACACCCCTTGATGAATTTTAATATATTACTAATGGTGATGCAAGCAGTGAAATTTGGAGGAGAGATTTGCTATGAGGAAGGAGTTTCACAATAACATTACTAATTTATTATGGGATACTAGGTGATGGATTTATTTTGTTTACTTCGAAATTACATAATAAAAATCTTATTAAAAGGAAATAAAATTTTTATTTTAATTATTATATTATTTTTACTTTTTACTTTTGTTTTGTTTTGCATGTTCATGTTTTTTTATTTCATGGTGCATAAAATTTGGTCATATATAGTTGAAGACAAACGATAGAAGATTGATATTCTTGAAATTTAATTTCTCCCATATAAAAGAGAGTAAATAGTAATTTTAAAAAGATATTTAATTTTTGAATTATAAAAATTATACTTAAAATCTATTAATATGTATTTATAAATAAATTTTCACATTAAAGTTTAAAAATTAATTTAATAAACAATATGTGTGTGTGTGTTTAAGAACCAGTTTTACTACCTAGATATATATTTAGGATAAAAACATAATGTAGATTTATTTTTTCTATAAAAATAAAATTTACATAAAAATAACATGAATATGTCATTTTAGTTTTGTAATCTCATTTTATTTAATGAAAATATTTAAAAATTATTATTTTAGTTTTTGAAATGACAAATGATTTTAAAATAAATTAAAGGATTTAAATTAATAATTAATTTAAAATAAATAATATATAAATGAATAGAATTTATATAAAAAGTACATAGACAAAAACATTTAAAAAATAATTCTTTTTTCTTTTTTAAATGCTTTTAAAAGCATGCAAAAATCAATAAGTTAGGTTATCACTATGAGCTATTAGCTATAAATTCATCTATTATTGACTATAACTCTTCCATTATCAGTTAGCTTATTCGTTACTTTTGTGAAATAGAGCATCTGCTCCCTTCTCCTTACAAAATAAATAAGATGACTTTTTTTTTCTTTCTCTCTTTTCCTTCGCTTAAACTAGACTAAATAAGAAGATATCTCTTTACCTTCCGTCCTCTCCTTCAATATTCCTTCATTCTCTCTTTTAAACCAAACACGTTATAATTGTTCAATGGTCAATGTATTAAGGGATTATACATTTGATATTTATTATAAGCAAAATTCATCATAAGTACGTTCACTATAATTATTGACTCTGCCATTTTTCAAACAACATATTAACATCTATTTTTTCTTCCATTATGGTTAAGTGTGGAAATAGACTAGGCCACTAATAGGAGTTTATGACCTAGCCTACATCTCAAGCTTAGATCAAACTAAACCTTTTTAGGAAATAAACTAAGTCAAGATTTTTATAGGAGTCTCTTCGCCTAATAGACTAGCTTATTGTAGAAATAAATATTAATTTTTATTAGCATTATTATTATATTAAAATGTTTATAATGTATTAGAATCATATATTTATTTACCTTTTCAAATAGTACGCATGTTGACCTACATAAAAATTCAAGTCAATAAATTTATTGAAGGATAAATGTATTATTTTAAGGTCTTATTGCAAAATATGTTTTAAATAAATTATCATGAGGGTTAGGTTAGATATTAAAAATAGACTTATATCATATAAACAAGTTAGATTTGCCTCTTATAAAGTCTAACCGTCCTATTCCACCATTATCTCATATCTACGGTAGAATTGCTTTTAATTTTCATAGTTTATTTCATATAGAGTTTTTCCCTAATGACCTATTAGTCAATTACCCAATTTAGGAAATTCAAGTCAATAAACTTATTGAAGGATAAAAGCATATTCCCTATTTAGAGGCCTTATTGCAAAATATGTTTTTAAATAAGTTATCATGATGGTTAGGTTAATTAGAACTTAAAAATAGGCTTATATCATATATGCAAGTTAGATTTGTCTCTTATAAAGTCTAACTTACCTATTCCATCATTGTCTCATGCCTTGAGTAGCAGTGCTTTTAATTTTCATGGTTAGTTTATTTCATATAAAGTTTTTCCCCAATGACTTATTAGTCGATTAGCCAGTTTAGGAATAAGTCAGACTTATCTAAAAACTTTAATATAAAAGATATTTTTAAGTAAGCTAACAATCATGTCAGACTTTTTGAAAAGTTTGGTCAAACTGACAAAAAAAAAAAACCAAAACTAAGTAATTGCTGAACATATCCCCCCTTATTGTTAAATGTAGACCCTTTTCTTTTTTGTCAATAAATTTACTTAAATGTCATTTTTAATTTTCTCTCTCTTTTCACTGATTCAAATATTGTTTCCTTTCACTTATTCTCATTATTACCTCTTATTTCCTTTCCTAGCCTCTAGTGTCACTCTTGGTTTCCCTTCCATCTTCCTTTGATTGTTTGACTCTTCCTTCTTTGGCGACACTCTTCCTCTATGACGAAAATAATTTGTATTACCTTTAATCAACATAACTTACATATACAAAAGAATTTTTCCACCTTAATTTTTTTTCCTGTTATCCAAATTATTCTACTAAAAAATTTATGAATTGTTTTGTCGCATATGCTGCAAGGCTAGGTGATGCACCATTTATGTGCATTGTAGGAAAGTTCGTAAGTGCTCAAAGTGAAACACAAGTCCCGTGTATATTTTACCACATACTCTTTAATATTGAATATCACAACTAGTAAACATGTGTAACCACTGCACCAAAAAATATTGCACATAATATTAGAAACTATTTGAATAATTTTCTGCGAAGAATCTTTCTACTATGCAATTAAGGAGTACGTCTAGCAAATAAGAGTAATAAAAAATAAAAAGAGGAGAATGTAGTGTGTTTAGCAATTTAAAAGTACATTTAGCAATTGCCAAATTGCCAAAAGCCTATAATAAGTAAGATGTTAGACTTGAGTCTTAAATATTTTAAATAGGTTATAACTCAACCAATTTCCACACAATTGTGGTGGTATTTGTAACGAGAGAATTTCTATTCTATGTTTACTAATTATCGTGAGTCGTTACATCAACGTTGTGGCATCCATTAATAAACTATTTTCTATAGTAAAATTTCTAAATTAGGACCAATGTTTTGTAAGTTTTTCCATTTATATATTTCGAAGATGAGAGCAATTTGAACAGAATATTAAATATATAACATGGTATAACATAGTTGATAGATAACCTTGTCCTTTAAACATATGATCAGGGATTCGATTTTCGGTCTGTGTGTATAAAAAAAAATCTATTTGAAAAAATCAGCTCCTTGAATAGATCTCAACATTTCAAAAGAGTAGTTCTTAGCTTTCGAATAAGGGATAGCCTGAGTTTACTTAAAAAAATATATATGATATCGTTTTACTAAAAGCTTATTAAATATATCCGGCTATTGGTATTGTATTTATAGGTATTGTTGGATACATGTATTACTTGTACAATAAAGTCTTACGCTATGCTACATGAATTTGGCATGTAACGCTCACACCTAACCTAAACTGTTTATCGTACGTGTAGTACATGTGCTCAGGAATTTTTTTACTGTCTTTAATTTTCTTTAGAGTTTGCTCGGGGGAAATTAATGCCGTCACCTACACACTTCACCAGATATTCAAATTTGCGAACCACTTTCTTACCAGAAAAATTTGTTAGGGGATATTTTGGTTCAGGATTTCAGAGAATCAGGGCATAACGATAACTATCTTTGGTTCATTTGTGCAGACATGGGCCATTCACAGTAGACTGAGGATTAGAACTGTAAAACAAATTTTTCCTTCAATTTTCTAATATATGATCTCATCTTAATCTTACTGATAAAAGATATTAGTTTAACTATAAAACATTAGCAATATATTAGCTTGCCAAATCCTGAAAGTGAACTCTATCAATTGTTTCTGCTGCTCACTTTTTTGTTGTTCCGATGCTAAAAGCAATTAAAAGAAAAAGAGTGCTAGTTCTTTTGCCCCTCGAACTAAAAGCCAAATCAAACACACTGTTAAGCTTCTTTTCCGTTTATATTTTCTGTTTTGGCCAAATTGAGGCTTGTTCCCCAGCTTCCCAAGAAAAGCAAAAGAAAAAAAATCAGACAGGATCTTTGAGGTGTCAAGTGGCGCAGATTAAATCGATTTTGAGTTTAAACTAGAAGCGGAAAAATTCTTAGCTGGTGACAAGGTGTGTTTGGATCCGCTTAAAACACCTATGTTTAAAACTAAGTCAAATTGTAGAGAAACCATGAAAGCTACTATTAGTTGCTTTAAACTTGACGCATGTAAGGCCTTGTGAACTTAAAACCAAACACACAAAAAGAGTTAGAAATTTATTTT
Source organism: Spatholobus suberectus (assembly GCA_004329165.1). Lineage (NCBI taxonomy): Eukaryota > Viridiplantae > Streptophyta > Magnoliopsida > Fabales > Fabaceae > Spatholobus > Spatholobus suberectus. Next base: position 79,476,092 of record CM014733.1, read on the forward strand.
GTTTTGCATTAATAAATTTGTATTGCCACAATTATGCATCATAATGCACGTTATACTTTTGTCATGTTTTTAATTAATATTTAATTTTGATAATACACATGTAAATAGCATATTAGTATAAAATAAAAGAAATATTTCACTCTTAAAACACTTTCTACAAAAGGGAACATGAAAATGCGTTTTGGCCTTTGAATAAGGAAACCGATCAGGTGCAGTTGTTATCCGATTTCTGACACAAACAGAGGGGAGCAAGTGGCACGATGCTTGAATACTTTTTCATGCCACTGACATTCACCGGATGGAAAAGCAGAAATGGATACATTAATGGTATGTTTGATAAGAGGAAAAAAAAAAATGGAAAGAAAATATGAATAATGAAGTATTTTTTTATTTGATTAAAGAGAAAAAAAAAGAAAAAATTAATTTTTAAAGACAAAAATTTAAATTTTTTTTTTTACATTTCTTTTAATTCAAATTTCAAAATTTTCTTTCTTTCCATGTTTTCTTTCCACCTTAACAAACAGGTCCGAAGCTTGGTCTCGGACAAAATTGTAGATAATCTTCACTCTTGAAATTGTTTTGTTTTATAGAAAAAAATTATATATATATATATATATATATATATATATATATATATTACAGCATAAAACCCTGCCCTGTTTCACTCGAGACATCGCGGTCTTCCTATAAGTTTTCCCTTTCCCGTGTTTTTAATTTTACTTTTTGGGAAAATATCAAAATCAATCCTTAAAAGTTGATTTTCAAATTTTAAAAATAATAAATTTTCATCAAGAAAAAATATTTATAATATTAAAAAGTATAATAAATATTTTCCTTCCTAATAAAACTCATTACTTTTAAATGCTTATAAAAAATATAATAAATATTTTACTTCTTAATAAAATATACTTCAAGAACTGATATTTACAAAACCCTTATTTTTTACGGAAAAAGAGTGCGGTGGAATTTGGAAGTACACTCAAAAATATATTTGGGCCCTCTTTTGACAAATTTTTTTTATAAAAACTTATAAGAGGAGAAAATAAAAAAGTAAAATAAATTAAATTTTTTATATAAATTAAAATCAACTTATGCACTTAAAATTTTTATAGAAATTCTGTCCTTTAACTTATTCAAAGGTTGAAGTGTATAAATTAATTTTAAGTTATTGAAAAATGCTCAATTTATTTACCTTTCTATTTTCAAGCAGAGTCTATTGTCCAACTCAAAAGAAAACAACAGGTTCCTAATATTATATTCCTCACGTACATCATGGTAAGCTGTGGTGTTACCATGTTAGTTGTTATTTCTTTACATTACTATTAATAATAATCAAAATGTAGAACATGCTCTTCTGACTCGACGTACCTGGTACCTTGTTTGATGCGTCATATCCATTCAAGCCTCAATGATTATATTGTTAAGAGCCTGGTTACGAGAATTAAAGATCAACTTGAAGGATATGCATGCGTGTATTGCGTGAAGACGTTTATGTGATAAAAGGGCACAGATAAGTCACTGTCTGGTAGATCAAGCCATCAACTATTGCAGGTTTCAAAAATTGGGAGAAAAGGCCCACACAGAGTGGTCGTATTTAAAAAGCTGGGATTTTCGAACTCAGGCAGCCAAGCCCACTTGGCGCTCGAGGGGGCTGAGGCAGTGATTGGTTTTCCCTTCCCATCTTCTCAAGCAGCGCGCAGTTTCAGTTTGGTCCCCACCCTCATATTATTATTATACACTACACCACTACCAAGTAGGTATGTGCCTATGCATTCTGCATGTTTGCATTTAACACCTTCATCGTATCATGTATGTACAATAAATGCAATACACAGAACCTTGTCTTGAAAGCATACTTCCTTTGATTGATTAGTTTGCTCTTTTGAGCAGCCCAGGGCCATGTCTAAACAAGAAAACTGGATTTGCCGTAGAGAAATGCCAAAAGACCTTCCATATATGTATTTCATAATTAATAATCACACACTAATTAAGAAAGTTAGTAACGTAGTACTTCTTTTTTGTCTCGAATATAAGTAAAAAAAAAAACAAACTAATTCATGTTGATTAAAAAAGTTAATTAACATATCCTTTAATTTTACTAATTTACTAATTTCATTTAAAAAATAATCTTATTTTATAAACTGTTTTTCATTAGAACTTGATATCAAAAAAAAAAAAAAAAGTCAATGAAAATAGAATCTCGATTAAATGAAGGATATTTTAGAGATGGTCTCATTAAATACTGTGAAATTAGTTAAGATTTACTTATATTTGATACCAACACGCAAGGTTTTTTTTTTTTCCTTATATTTGAGACCAGAGGGAGTAATATTCTTTTATTAATCCACTTATTTCTTTTATATGGTAAATATTAAATATGTTTTATATTTTCAAAACATTTTTTTAGATAAACCCAAGGTATTTCATAGTCAGAAGTTAAAGACTAATTTCTCAAAGTACTAAGATTCATTTCAAGAGCTAACCTCTTTCAATATATGTTTTTCCATACACACAAACTTAAACATTAAATATATTTATCTTTTTTGTTTAATACTTTTTATAAAATAATAAGAAGATGTGTGAGAAAATACAATATTATTCTTTGTAAAAGGGTCATTTGGCATAGGAAAAAGATGGGACTTGCTTTTGAAGTGAGTAAATAATGATATATTTATTTTTTAATTATGTAATGCATTTATAAAACACAACTTTAACTAATTTTTTTTTTTTGCTTTAATACAATGATCCCCAAAATATTTTATATACTTTGAAGTTAATATACTCAAGCATTTTTTTTTCAACATTAATTGAGTTTTTAAATGTCATATATATTTTAGATTAGTTTATTATCACTTTAGAGTAGACAATAACTAGCAAGTTTCTTGTGTATTGTATGGGTATTTTAAAATTTAAATAAATTTATAGATAAAAAATTAAATAGAATACTGTGTATTATTATTATTAAATATTTTATTATATTAAATAAAAATAAAAAAGAGATAGTATTTTTAAAATTAAATAGAAAATTATGAAAATAAATTATTTGAATTAAGACATATCATATTTATTGATATAGTACGTCAAAATTTAAAATTTAGAAATCAAATTCAAATTGATCGATTAAGATAATAATTATAAAATTCAATTGATCTTAAAAGAAAAGGTATTTTTAATTTGATATAGTGTATCAAAATTTACAATTTAACTAATAATACTTAAAAAAATAAAATAAAAAATTAAATTAAATAGTTAATGTAAAAAAAGTTACATAACATAATAAAAAAAGTGTACAACTTTTTGTGCCATTGATAGAGAGTAGGAGGTTGTACTATAATGAAAATTGAGGTACATCCTAGTTGTACAACTACATTATTGGTGAACTCTAGCGTAACGCTGCCGCCACAAGCACCAAGTTTGCATGAAACCATGACAAAACATCGCTGCCACAAGCTCCAAGTCCGCATGGACCCCCCTTGTCGATCTCGACTCCACCGCTGAGTTGGGGGGTGGAATTTACGATATGTGATGGGAAAGTTTAAGTTTTTGGGTTGTTTTTCAGATTAGGGCTTGATTTGTATTGTGCATTGGTGGCTTTGTTGCAAGTTTGGGTTATATGTAGGGAGAGGTGAGGTGCGATGATGGGAAATCTAGTGTCTGTTGAGGGTTTGGGTGGGGTGTGGTGGTTCGTGGCAGTGTTGGCTTTTGTAGGTGTGCGTTGGTGGCTTGAGTTTTTTGTTGCAAGTTTGGAGATCTAGCGGGTTGTAGTAGTGGAAGTCGTTGTAGGCAAACATTGATGGGCAGTTGCAATGCAGTGGAGGTGTTAACGGCAACAACTTCAGTGCTGCCGTGGCGGTGACAAAAGGTGCATGATTTAGTAGTGAGAGAAAAGGGGGGCAATCAAGGGTAAATTGAGAAAAATTGAGAAACAAAATAAAAAATATCTAAGCCATTGATTTTAAAGTTGTTATATCTAATGACTGAAAACATGCTTCCCATGGTGCACCCTACATTATTTATTAAATTGGTAAGTATACACGTGTTTATATGGAAAAAATTTTAAAATTTGATTAAGAATAAAAAATTTACATGAAAAAGTTGTTAAGATGTTTAAAAAAAAAAAGTCAAAACAAATAGTTTGGTGAAAATTAAATACTGATTTCAAGGAAAATATAAAGACATATAACAAAATGAATTCAAATAATAAATACATTTATATTCTTCATATAACAAACTTTGCAAGAAAAAATATAAGAATTAATAAGGCTATAAGTCATGTGATGAGAAAAATTATATAATAATAATAATGTATATATTTGAAAATCCTGCCCAATTATTATGAAAAAAATCTAGTAAACATGTATAGGAAGCTAAGTTTGTCAACAAAGATGCCTTATAAGCAAGTTTGTCAGCATGCCCAACAAGCAACTTAGTGCATTTTTGGGTTAAAGTTTGCAAATATAAGTTTGAATCAAAAGTATGTTGTAAACTCAAGTTTGATAAAAAATGAGTTTTCTATAATGTAATTTATGTTTGGGTATTTTTTATTCAAAAGTACATTGACAAAGTGAAATATGTTTTGATAATATTGATCAAAAATACTTTTATTTGATGTTGCACTTGTATAAATACTACTAACGAAAGAATGAGTTTTTAAAAGCAACTCTTATGTTGCTTTTGGCTCAAACTTAGTTTAGTGGCAAACTGTGTTTTCAAATTTATTTTGAGAGACATCCAAACATAATAGCAAAGTGAGTTTAGTATGATAAAAATAATTTTGAACCACCCAAACGGTAATCCAAACATAGCCTTAATTACTAAAATTTCATTTAGGATAAATGAAAGCAATTAGGTTCAAGTCCCTATTGATTATAAATAAGCAAGGATTAGTTACATATTCCCAAAACAAATTTAATGTGTATTTTAAAATTAGTAATTTCAAGATTTATGTGAGTTATCGTTAATTAATCTAATTAATCACTTGGATAAGTTATATCATATATCCTCCCCGTAGAATTAATTACTGTCAAGATTGAACTTTGAATTGATTTGATTCTGCATTTTTATTGTATGTCAATAAGTATGCTTTGTTACGTAATCATGTATTCATGCAGTTTGGTGTACTACGAAAAATTGCGAAAGAATAGAATAGTTGCATAAAGATACATGAGAAATGAGACAGTGTTGGTTAATTATGGAAACAATGTAATGTCGTAAATAGTTCACCCATGTTGAGATGGAGGAGGAATACAAGAAATCAGAAGAGAGAATCCAAATGTCTAACTTACACCCAGCGGAGTATTTTTATAAAATGAGTCATAAATATAATCATAAATACAATGATCCTAATTATTCTAATTTCTGTAATTATATAAAGATATACCTATATACATTAATTCTGACAGCCCAATGACCTAGACTAGTTGCTTATAGGCACATTAATTGCGATAATATTATTTCATTATTTGTATCAAAATATATTATTAGTGAGGGGCTATCGCAGAGTGTTTTGTGTATTAAAACAGATTATATGTTAATATATATATATATATATATATATATATATATATATATATATTATTTTTTAATCAATATATTATTTGTGAGACAGGGATATTCTAACATTTTTTGTGTGCGTGTAGGCAATAGTATAAAAAATATTTGTTTTTTTTTTAAAAAAACTATAGTGTCGCGAGGCAAATAGTTCTGATGAGATGTTGGCAGCACTACATTTGATTTTCCATTTTTTTTAAGGGACTGGGGAATGATATTGAGAGGGTTTTTGAACCAGTCTACAACGTGAATATTGTTATATGCTCGTGTCAAACCAACACAAATACTATATGAGAAATGTTATTTATATGACAACAAATACAAAAGTTTGTATGACAACATTTTTTTGTTTATTTCTCTTTTACACATCATTTATTACATCTTATAATGATAAAAAGAAATAGACACAAAAAGTGTTGCCGTACAAATTTTGTATGTGTATCACATCTTTAAAACTTAAAATCATCTCAAATAAATAATTTTTTACATATATATATTACAAATATTTTTTAATAATATGCAAATGGTGTAAAAGCATTAAAGCAAATATACGGAACATAAACAAATGGGAACATACATTTGTGCCCACAATCACATAGATAGACGAGCCCAAGACTATTATTGTAGGGTGCAAACTTGGACAAATTGATGGATGAAGGATTAACTTAGTGAGAGGATTTGCTTCCCTGAGGAACAGTAACCTGGAGCTTTTGGCCCGCCTCGCAATGCTTGCCAACGGAAGAGAAGAAAAAATAATCCCCAGCCCTGCCCAAAGTAACAGTGGAGTTCCCTCTGAAGTACGTGTGGAGGGTATTTCTGGTAGTGCAATGTTCGTAGTCGTCCTTGTTTACTTGAACCACTGTGTTGAGTCCCGGGTGGTACTGGAAAACTGCAATATTTGGATATACTTCATTAGTTTTAAAATAATTAAACTTAGTTAATATACCTAAACAACTAATGACTTGCTCCTATATCTATATGGTTGCCTAATAATTGCTTTAGAAGTGTTAGAAATATATTCTTTAACACTTTTCTTTTTCAAAATTTTTTTAAACATTAAATAAACAATGACACACACAAATATTTAACGAAATTCACATAAATTTCACCAAATAAAAGAAAATGTCCAAGGAAGATAGCATAACAAATATATATTGCAAGAATATCTAATTTCTTTTCTAGCTCACTAATCAAAGTCAAAATCAATGTGAAGAAAAATCACGAAGCCAGGAGGTAGAAGAATTATGATTCATACGAAGTGCGTCACCAACAGCGAAGGCTCTTTTCTTGGCCCAGTCCGCGTAGAAGCCTGAGTAGCTGGGCAAATTCCAACCCAATTTGTCTCCGACAACATGAGTTGCTGTCGAACTCACAGATACCAGTAGCATGCAGCCAATCGTGGCAAAGATGAAGAAACTAAGGTGCATTTTCACGGCCATTTTTTTTCCCCTACTTGTGTCTGTGTTGCCTTTATTTGTCAACTTGTGATGATATCTTGATTGAACTAAAAGATGGGATTGAATTGAACATACCCTTCTACTAGTGCTCACTAAAATCGGCATTTCTCCTCCCGCTTGGGCGGTTATTAGGAAACTCGTTTTTCTTGACCAAGTCAAATTATTGATTAGAAATAAGAATGGCTCAGGTTCTCGTTTTCAAATGACGATGGTACGCATTTTCTGTTCGAATTAAAGGGATGCGAGTGCTTTTAGTGTTACCCCAAAACACAAAACAACCAAAATGAGACCCCATATCAGCGTGACAAATTTTTTTATCCGAGACTTCTGTTATTTAGAAATCACTTGAAATTTTGACTAATTTTATTTGAGTTAAATAAATTCATTAATTTAAATTGAGTTAAATAAATTTAATTTGAAGAGTAAATTTTCCTATGCTTATATAAATAATTTGTTTAACCTTGTTTGGAAGAGACAATCCACCTATAAGTGTTAATAGAGGAGATTAAAAATTTCGGTTACCAACTAGGATATTCCTTTGCATCATATGAGCCAAAAAAATTTTTGTCTTTATCCAGATGCGCCATTTTTTTTTTCAGCTCGTTGATAATTTTTTTCCATAATAATTTGTAAATATTATGTATGTTTAATTAAAGCATGTAGTATGTATTCTAATATTAAAGGAGGTAACATTCCTTTTCCTTAAACTTCTGTTCAATATATATGGAAATTATAATCTTTTACTTTTCTCATTACTCACGGATAATTATAGAAGTTGGACTGAACTACCAAGAAACTTGAATAACTCTGTTGTTTAATTTGCCTCGAATCCAATAAATTAAAAAGGTTATTTATTTTGGTGCAAGAAAATCAATTCATACACTTTTAAATAAAAATACATTCTAATGTTGTTATGCACTAATATAAGGTGACAAACATTTGTCAAGTGTGATAGAAACGTTGGAGAAAATCTTCTCAAAGCTCTCTGGCAATGTCCTAATGTATTCATGTGCAAGGATTTCAATATTCTAGTTAAGGGGTATTGGAATAGAATGCGTATCTTGTGTATATTGTGCTCGTCTTTAATCGTTGGCTTCTCAGTGCATGGGGAGTGATATTGCGTATGTCTGATATGTTTGCACGAACTCCTTCAATATCGAGGGTTTGTTATGAGATGTTTTGGAAATAGATTTGGTGTGGCACAACAATATCATCCTTGGTGTAGTACTTTTGCTTTTATGTATTTGCTAATGAATTTCAATTGTGGCATTGGCTCTTTATCAATTTGAGTTAAAATTAATTTAGAAATGCATCCTAATTATGTTTAATAGTTTAAAATTAATTTTATAATAACTTACACTTCCCTTCTTTTGAGTGTTGCTTAAAGTATACTTTCCTAACCTCTTATTTTAAAATATGTACTTTTCTCTCTTAAAAGATGAATGTAAATCATATTTTAATTCTTTTTAATATAAATAAACATCTTAATAATGGTGAATAATTATGAAAGTATCTTCCAATAACTAAATTTTTTGGTATTTGATCAAGTAAGGGAAACTCAATGAAATTCATAATTGTCTCAATGTTTTTCTTTTAATTGTCTAAATAGTCAAGAATTAAGATCATTCTAATGCTCCCTTTTGCCATGCATAAACTGAACTAACAATTAGGATAAGCACGAATATGAAAGCTTCTATAAATATGGATACCCCTAATACATCAAAACTCATTGCCCGTAGATAAAGAAAAACTGTTTCAACATCAAAACAACAAAAATGAGAGCAAACATATAATAACATATTCGAATATTTTGGATTTTTCTACAACTTTTAATATCACAAACACCTAATTTTGAATGTTTTATTATTAATTTTAGTAAGTAAAATGAACCTTTAAATATCTTTATTACGTATCCTTTGAATTTTCATTTAAAATATTTATTTCATCTAATAATACATATTTAAAGCCAAACACTAATCATGTTGAGAATAACCGTACAAGCAAAAAAAATTTAAAAGGACGTATTTAAATAATATTTTTTGACAATATTTAAACTCAAAAAATTTAAATAATAAACTTTTTTATGATATTTTTTTTCACAATATTTAACTTAAAGGATATATAGTGCTTTATACTATCCAATCACTTAAATATAATAATTTATGTTAATAATCACTTAATCTTTCTAATTCATATAACCTCACATTTTAATACCTTTGCAACAACTGCATTTTTTATTTTCTCAATAAACCAAACTATCGGTCCAAAACATTTGCAAAAAGGATTAAAAATTTTGCTAGAAAATCATGAAAACATGTCTAAAATTCGTACAATCAATGTTGTATATAGAGAAGTTTTCGAGAATTTGTCTTATTAAAATGTTTATTAAAGAGAAGTATTGTTATTTTCAAATTTTCTTGTTGTTAATAAAAATTTTTAAGGCCTTTCTTCCTCTATATTATGAAAATCATCTAATTTTTTTTTGTATTTAAAAATATTTGTAATCTTTTATGTCCCTGTGAAACTGACTTGAGCATCGCACAGGTAAGAAATTAATTTACATTAAAATGAACTTAAATGTCACATATATTGATCTTTAAAGGAAAGGGAATGTGTATTTTAATATAAGAGGAGAAAATGTATTTTAAGCATCTTAAGAAAGAAAAATATAATTGTTAGACAAAGGATGAATTTATAACCCTCAAATATTTTGATAATAACAAACAATTAAAAAGACCTTTTCAAATAATCGTCTAGTTACTCAAATATCTTATACTTGTTATCGTCTGATCTTTTTGTTCATGTATTGTCTTTAATCATGTTTCAAAGTTTTCAGTAGTTAATCATGTTTCAAAGTTTTCAGTAGTTAACTTCTCTCAGACGATGTTCTAACGATATGCACATTGGTCAGCTATAAGAGCGTAAAAAAACTTGAAATAAATGAAGTCTACGCACCTAATCTTGAGGGAAGGTTTACTTTACGCGTAAAAGAAAGAATATGCGTGCGGATGTCAGAATGAAAAACATATGTGTTCACTATTACAAGATAGAGTATGAGAATGGTAAAGATAAGCAGACTGTGTTATCTTATCAATGTGACAAGTTGGTGAAAGGCATTAAATGCTGCATTTAATGCTTCAACGACTTTTTCCACCAGACGAAGGCTGTCTCCCTTAAACACTCACAACGGATACTTTTCTGGAAAAGTCTATAAATAGAAAAAGAGGCCTCAAGTTCATAATTAGTCAGTTGGTTCACTATTTTCAAATCTTTACCTATCAAGCTTTGATATTGTAACAATCATAAAACTCAGTTTGTAAAAACTTTATTTGTTTTTCATTGTATATTTGTCTGTTAGGACGTTAAACTTAATGAGGTAACTCACGTTCAACCTTTTTCTTTAAGTAATTGGTAGAAGCCTGAAGAGGCTTTGATTCAAAGAATACTTGGGTTTTTGCTTAGAGAGACAAGTTAAAGACTACTTGGGTTGAGTCTGAAGAGGCTTGTTAAAAGAATACTTCTAACTTGGATAAGTTAATGGAACTTGGCAGTTGCCAAGAACTGGACATAGTATTTGGGATAAGACGAACCAGTATAACTCCTGTGTGCATTTCGGTTTCTTTTTTAGCACTTGTCTTCCTTTGTTTAATCCTACAGACGATACGTCTTTGAAAAAGATTTTGCAAAAATTTGCTATAACACAATTCAACCTCCCTTCTTGTGTTATCTTTGTGTTTTACAATAATTTATTATTAATTTTATCAAATCTAATTGAAATGAATGGAAATCCAGTAACTTGAGTAAAACTTTATTTTTTTATATTTTTGTAGATCTTTTAATTTGGTCAATATTCTTTTATATACAAAATTTTAGAAAAAATGGCAATGTCTTAGTCTAAAATAGAGAAAGACTTTCAAGTCAAAAAACATTTATAAAGAACTTACCTTTACTTCATCTAAGTAAGCAAGATTTTATCTTATTCTACTCAATTATCTTCCTAATTTTTTTGGTCAATATCTTTTGTTAAATTGGTGAAGTGAATCATAGTGGATCAACTTAATTATCCCATTAAATTGAACCTAAATTCAATTTGACATATTAGATTACATGTACTTGAATTTTGTCCAACCAATCACATTGTTGGGGAGGAGAGAGTCTTGCATTATATGGTGTTAGAGGTGGTAAAATGGGCTATACAGCATAATGTGGGCCGACCCAATGTAGTTTTCAAACTATAGCAGGTTGGACCAAAAAGCTTTGATTCTATGCTGGCCTCTAAAATGAAGTTCAAGCCCTGTAAAAATCTGATTGTTTTGAGCTTTTGGCAGGTTTTTTATAGGCTAAGGCTGCATCGGGCCATAATCGGCATAGGCTAAAAAAAGCCCGTATTTAATTCGGGCACAAAATTTAAAGCCCAAATTCTATATTTCATCGGGTGAGTTCAGACTGACCTAATTAGCCCAACCTATTTTGTCATATCTATATGGTATAGGAGGCAATAATTATATACTTGTATCATATAATTTATAATATTAATAATTATTTTGAACACATAATGAATAGAATAAATAAAATGAAATCCAAAGAAATATAAAAATACTGGAAAAAAATAAACACGTTTACACGTTTTATGAAAAACACAATATTAAAAAGGGTTGTTTAATTTGAGAAAATGTTTTTTATTTTTTATTTAATTAAAAAATTGTTACTTTATTTTTACTTCATTTCCAATTTTTAAAAGTTCATTTTATAAAAAAAAATAAAAATAAAAAACATTTTATTTTCTATTTTAATTATTTTATATAAAAACTTTTGCAAATAAAAATAAAAATTAATACACAAAACTTTTTTTTTTTTTTTCAGACCAAAACCTAAGCACGAACCACGGAGAAGGTGAGAAACAGCCGGAGCACACAGGAGTAATAAAAAGCCGTGGTTTAGCGAAAACCCAATTGCCGCCTTTTACCTTTTATTTTTTTAATTTTATTTCAAGATTAGGAAGAAGCGAAGAAGGGTTTTAATTTAATTGAACATTTGTCCGTAAAACCTTAACTAAAGCGAGGATGGAAGAAGGTGGAGCGAAACCAGTGTGTGCAGAAGAAGCCCTTGCTCTTCTGAATTGCGTGACTCAATCTCCGTATGATGAGGACAAGTGCCTCCGCCTTTTGCATTCATTGCGTGACTGCGTCCTCGCCAAGGTACTCTTTCCTTTCATCTCCATTCTGTTCAAAGGAATCAAATATCTAATCATTGTTTTGTATTCAGTCTCTTTTCGATATCCGATCGAATGATTGTGGCGATGGATGGAATGAAAAGGGATCAGTTCATTTTAGTTTGATAAAACTTTAAATATGTTGGATGGAGTCGAGATAACAAAATTCGCCCGAGAGATTATGAAGCCCCGTAATTTCATTAAAGCTACTAATACTTTCTTTAAATTTTCAAAAATTTGAACTATCAAGCGTGCAATTGAAGACCTTTTTTTTATTCCTTGCCTGCATTATAGTCTCACCTGGCTCATTGTAATGTATGTTGGTTTGACCATCAGTGTTGAAGTGGGAAGTAAATTGTACTCTTTTTTTTTTTCCGTTAGACCAAGAGGTATCTGAAGCTTATTTTTTGCACCCAACTAATCTTTCATCTCACCAGGTCAGCTCCTCTAGAAGTAAAGTGGTACTTCCAGTTGTGATTCTATGCCCAAGCCGGGGATCGAACCCCAGACCTTAGTTAAGGAACTCAAGTGCCAAACCACTTGAGCTAACAACCTTCGATAAATTGTACTCGTTTGGTGTGTAGAGAACATTTCTTTCAAGGATCTGTTGAATTTGTGTAAAGGAGCAGGGGCTAATTAGTTTTTTTTTTTTTAGTCTTTTATTTTCTTCCTTTGTTGTATGACTGTTAATATCCTTCATTCGGAAAATCTTAGGAGTTGATGGTCCATTTGGAGATTTTTTGTTTTAGCAATGGAAGTTTAAATAAGTACTGGATTGGCTTTAGATGACCTCAAGGGCTTACCCTTTGATTAGGACAGCTCCTGTAAACTGAGGAACTTATTTTAGAGGGTAAAGTAAGTACGGATCACCCTTTGATTAGTATTTGGCTCTTCTAAAATGAGCAACTTGCTTTAGAGGGTAAAGTACGACTCACCCTTTGATTAGGATTTGGCTCCTCTGAACTAAGCAACTTATTTTAGAGGATAAAGTAAGTAATCTGAGTCAATGAGAAGAAAATCAACATTCAATATTATGTGTGCATGCACAACAAATCATTACTGTATTGGAATATCGACTATTGATTTTATCATCAGCGACAGAAATTACTTACTTTTCCCTTGCTCATTAAAAGAACCAAATCCTTTTGATTATAAGACAGGTGGCCACAACAACAGAATGTGAAAATAGTTCATATATGGCATTTTTATTGGAGTTGCACTTGATCTGGCATACTAATCATGATTTGAAACACTTTAATCAGAATGCATATTTGCTGGTGTTGTCTTCTCTGGACACAGCATAAATATGCGCTTCAGAGTTGATTGTTTATGGCTTTGCCTTCATATTCCAACTTGTTTATGCATGCAGATGTTTAAACATAATTGTGCTTTCTTCTGTTTCTTAAGTGGTTTTTGATTTCTGCCTCAACAGAAAGTGAAGAACTTTTCCCTAGCTGGACAGGAAAAACTGGAAACTAAATCCAGTAGTAAGAAGGCTTAATATGCATTGGTATCACTGCTTCCCAAGTGCCTTCTAATTCATATCTTAATGTACGAGAAGCCATTCAGTTTCAAATCTGAATTTCAAATATCCACAAATAATTCTGATTTTGACGATTTTTTGGTTTCAAGTGTAAAGTTGAATGGGAGGTGAGATCAATGGCTTTTATCTTTCATCATCCAATGTTATGCTAGTTTTTCCCGTTCCTAACCACCTTAATCATAATTGTGGCCTGGGGTTCATATAGCCGAAGATTTCCACTATACCCTGTTCAGCTTAAACACTGAACCTTTTTGCAAGATGAAATGGAATGTATGACCTGTTACAATGTATGTATTTCTAGTTAACTATGAATACAACTTACAGCATTCTAATTCATGGATTTCTAGTTTTATATGAGAACCTTGATCTTTATGGGAGAAGACAAAAATATTCCATCTTTGCTTGATGATATGCCATTTTCCTCGTCTGATGGTTAATTGATTATAGTCAACTTTTTTCCAGAATTTCAGAGCTGTAAAAATAACCCAGCATAGGAAAACAATGATATGCTTCTCACTTGTTGCATTGCAACAAAAAAAACATGTCCCCCTTTTCTACGCTGGGTTAGTTCATTGCTGATTATTATTATTAATCAATCAGCTATGCGCCCATTATGCCAAAAGCAAGATAATCATTATATTACAAAGAGAAAAACATAGGCAAGAATAGCCAAGTCTGTAACCTGGTACCAACCACAACCACAACCACTAGCCACTAAATGGCACAGACCACTTTCTTAACTGGGAAAATAAACATATCACCTACTCTTCTAACATAAATTTCAAACCAATATTACATTTCCCACTTTTTGCTCCACAATGCACGAACTTGTTAACCATAACAAACACAACACCCTCTATCAAGCACCCATATCCCTTTCTGCTCGAAGTTCAGAAGCTGGAGGAAATTTCGGCCGAGTGGATGATGTATGTGAGTACCAGAGCCAGCAACATCAACACATATGCTATCCCTTGATCAAGGGACGACCCTGAATTACAACACGACACAAAAACAATATAAAAAAAATCAAATAATGCAGAATTATTAGATTAAAATTATTTTTTATAGCTTTAGATATGATAGTTCATCGGAAATGAAAAAAAAAAAAATACAAGTACAAAATTATATATTATTGAGATGGAGGAAAATGGATGTGGCATGAGGAAGTTGATGTTAGATCTGAGCAGAAAACATAGAGGAAAAGCTAATAATACCGTCGCTAGTTGGGGCAGGTGCAGGGGCTGGAGTTTGAGCATGAACAGCGGCGGGCATAAACAGAGCAATAATGAGAGTGGCAACCATCGCCACAACTCCGAATCCGAACGAATGTTTGGGACCCCCCATCTCTGATTACAACGCAGCGTCGATCGACTCTCTCTCTCTCTCTCTCTCTCGGGTGCGGAAGAGAGAGAAAAAAGAACGCTCAAGCTGAGAGGAAGAGGATCGATTTTTTGTGCGTGCTGTGAGGCTGGGCCTTTAAAAGGTGGTTACAGTTGTCAGTTGAAGGCGTGCGTGCGAGAGACAAAAGAGGAAAAAGCCATTGTTTTGTGGGGCGTATGTTTCGGTAACCCATGTGATTGCCCTTTCGCTTTGCTTTCAAATTTGATTCCCACTTCCCAACAACTCACTCTCCCACTGCTCTTTTGGCGCCATCTGCTGCTTCCCACTCCAACTTTTCCTTCCTGACTCGCAAGTTTTTGTTCCTATGTACTCCCCTTCATTGTAGACTAGTATGTCACCCCTAACCCGTGTTTATACAGAAAATAATACTATTATTTAAATCAAATATATTTGTAAGATAGTTGTTGCATTGCAGTGTTTTAAAAGGTAACAAATCAAATTCACGCTTGTTCGTGACATTATTAGGTTAACTTCAAGAGGGGGGGGAGGGGGAGAATACACAATTACAATATTATGATCATCAACATCATTCAACGACAAGCATGTATTTCTTACTCAAAGCAAAGTCGGTTAAAGCAGATATCCAAAAATCTCTAGGCATTTGTCTAGCTTGCTAAAATACACCCGTGTGTAACTTGTCAAGGAAGACATATATAGTAAATTATTTAAAAAAACCATAATTATAACGTATTAAAATATTTTTGTCTAAACAATATAAATGTAATTTATATGTGTGCGTGTGTGAAATAATTTAGTTGATGAAAAAGAAGGGCTTGTGCAAAAACATAAAGAAAAACGGAAGGGCTTATCATAAAGCAATGCCTGAGTATTTCACATTGCAATAACATATCAATGATAACTTTAAACAAACGTTATGATAATAATGAATAATTAACGAAAACAATTTTAGACAAATAATGTTAGCCTTGACAATCTAAAATTCACATAAAACAGTATCACATCACGAATAATTACTGTGTTACCAACTGAAATTCAAGTTATAACATTAAGATTCTATCTTCCAATCAAATGTTTTACCAACTTTACTCTCGCTTTAAGTTATTCTACAAATTCACCTCTTTATTTTCATTCACTTTAATTTCTTTTACATGAATGAAAACCAATGCTTTTTAATTTTACCTTTTTTGATAATCATAATATTAGTGTAAAATATCCACTAACTTTACTGATAAATAATCTACGTTAGAAAACCTGACTGACCATCATTAGTGATGTCTTTCTTCCCAACCATGTTTTTTCCATCAACAAAATTTGAACCTAAAATCTTGCTTAAAGGATCAGGATCTAAGTTCAGTGCTACTCGAGCCAACCACATGTTGGTTTACTTTAAATACATTTATGCACCACATTTATACATTAAACAAGGGGGAAAAACACAAATTAACAACAAAAATGTTATAACCGTACAATACTCATATCTATATCTCACTCATTATAAATTTGAGGCATTAACCTCAAAACTATACAAAATCCTTGCTCAAAACTACAACAACCAGATTCCCTTGTATCCATGGTGTTACGGGTGAATTTAACCTTATACCCTTCCTAGGATCAACCCGCGTGTTATCTTATAGGATTTAACGGGGTTGACCCTGGTACCATCTAGCTGATCAGCCTAGTGGTACCTAGGGTGCTTCGTATGACACTATGGCCAAGACTATAGGTCTCGAGCTCGATTCTTGGGAAGGGCGCCCTTTTTGTTAAGGGTGGATATAACCTTATAGGTGTTATCGATCCTGAACTCATGATCTTCGTGCATGCCATGCGACAACACTCGTGTTTTATACCTTTCCCAGAATCGAACCCGTGTGTTACCTTATAGAATTTAACGGGATTGATCCTGGTACCACCAAACTTATAAGGTTAAATCCACCCATAACACATGGCAACAACAAAACATAACATCATCAGACCACATGCTAAGTTCACATACACCCACGCACGCACTATTGGGAAAAAATAAAATCGAAACTTTGAAGATGCTTTCCTTTGAAGGCGTTACTGAAGCTGCTTTATGCTTTAAGCAACAAACATCTCTCATTACAAGCGTATAATTGCTAGCTCAAACATACAATTTACACTACGTACAGAGATATTGAGTATAATCTTGTACTTGAAAAGTTAGTAGAAACTCCTGCCATGACCATTCTGTAGTGTTAATCTTTTACACGATGAATCTGCTTCCTGTTTTCATATTGATCCTCGAAACTTCATGTATAACAAGCCTTTTCTACAAATGCCAGATTGAAATTCTGGTTAAAGCCCGAGCTTCCTTATGTTGAATCCAATCTTTAAATTAGAAGATCTGGATTAAGATTGTAACTCTGTTTCTTCATCTAATTATGCCTGAAACCTGATCCCTTTGACATCAAATTAAGACGTCAAAAGAATTTTAGATACACTCGGAGAAAATTGATGGGATTGGCTTGAGTGACACGGGTAAAACTGTAGGACTGTAAAAACTGTAACGGGGTGGTTATCAAGGGCAAGCTTTCCCTCAAACCATCTGTAGAACTTTTATACCTCCACTTGAATTGGCTGCAATAACCATGTCTGATTTCCCTCTCCAGCACACACTTGAAACAAACTGACCATTCTCATCATCCGTCTCTTTACCAGAAATAGGATCGATGGACCCAAACTTGTGCGAAGTGACTGGCATTGGAAGAGATTTATAGTAGGCATAGACCTGCAAGATCATATATAGGTATCATCGCAAAATTTGTGCATATACAAGTCACATAATACTCTCATTTCAGAGAGGTTTTGTGAATAGTTGATATACAACAACATAAGTGAAATTAAAATAACCTAATTGGATGAAATACTAATTGAATTAACATTTTTGTATTAGGTAACTTAAAGCCTGTCTATCAAATGTTATAATTGAAAGTACCATATACCTCATTTGTTTCTGAACCACATGCTATATATCCATCAGCAATTGATAAACCCACAAAATTCTGTCAAAGCAAGAGGTGGAACATAAGTCAGTCTTTCTGACATACAGCCTTAGGATTTTGTAAACTTGTTTTCACTCAGACCATCAGAATGCTCCATCTGACACCCCAAAAAAGTGAATTTCTTTTCTTTTCTTTTCTTTTTAAAACAAATTTTGGAAGGATGTGACAAACAGATCCTTAAAGATGTGACGGACATACAATCAGTGCTACAAAACTTAAAACCAAACCTTCTCATTAGTATGTCCTGACAGGGTTAAGCTGCAAGCACTAGTTGATGGACCCACAGGAGAGGTTTTATCAAGATCCCAGATCTTCAATGTATTATCAGTTGATGCAGAAACAAGTGTTTCAAAGTCCAAGAATTTGACATAGCTTACAGCTTTACGATGGCCAGCCAACACACACCAAGGGCTTTTAAGGTTGCGAAGATCATAGCAATAAGTTGAGTGATCCGCAGATCCAAGGGCCAGCAAATGTGAGGAATGAGTAGAGAACTGAACACAACAGACATTAGCAACATTTTTGATTGTGCCTAAACTGTTTTTCTGCAAAATAATTTTGCATTTTATTAGCTCTGGATCAATTTTAGGGGAGAAAAGCTATCATGTTGATTTTTGCTGTAGCTTTAGCTAAGTTCAGATTCATAAATGCCATAACAACTTGAGAGAAAGCAACAATCAATAATAACCCCAGTTTCTTTAATTACTGTTTTTCAGTCAAGCAAATTCTTCACATTCAGTGTAATGAGGGGTGTGCCTATGGCTTGTGTATGCATGCTTAAGAGCTTAAGCTTACCTCATTGATACTCCACAGTTTCACAGAACAATCATCACTCCCACTGGCAAATTGAGTAGGGCTTACCAGAGAGAAATCAACAGACCAAGCCCTCTTTTCATGTTCAGTGAATCGAGAAAACCCTTGGCATGTATTAGCATCCCATAGCTGAAAATGCACCCATTTAGGCAATGCAATTAGTAATGCTGGAAATAAGAGCATACCAATCATCAATAAATGGTTGCATTAATCATAAAGAAAAAAATTCCAACTTTTTTATTTTTTTGTTTTCTGGTGGGGGAGGAAGTATTGATGTCATTTTCATTCTAAGTTTAAGAAAATATAGATGCTCACCAGTCACTATTTTGATACTAGATAATCATAGGTTGGGTATACATGATGCATTTCAGTTAGTGAACTAGACCAATAAGAGCATCTAGTTTATCAGACAAACTCTACATGATGGGACCCAATGTATCATAACATACTATTGTTCAGCACTACTTTCTCTGCTTCCTAGAGTAATTAAAGAAGTTAAAAAGCAATCCATACTTGAACTAAAATAAAGCCAGCCGTTGGATGTGATCGTCCTTAAAAACTTCAAGTCAGAAAATAATCTTACAAGCAACGTAGAGAATCATGGAAACCAAATAGTAAAGCCAAGGAAAGGAACTGACAATTTACTAATCAGCTCATTAAAACTGCCAATCTGGAGAAAATTAGAGTTTTGTTCTCCATTCGTCCCTTTAGGGTTAGTTTGACATATTCTTAAAATTGGGAATGAAAAATTAAATGATGAATTTTCAATACAATTTTTCCCATAAATATCATCCACAATTTTTGCCCGCAATTTTAAACGTATAACAAACTCAACCTTAGGAGCAATTTTATCCCAAATATACAAGTGAAAAAGTTAGTAGACCCTTGAAGATAAACCGTTACATTTTGGTTTAGAACTGCATATGCCAAAATGTAACTGATGGATACAGCAAAGAATGTATGCCAATGATATAAGTAATAATTCAAATGGTATCTAATGTGCAAGCCATACAAACCTTAACTACACCATCATAGTCTGTGGAGGCAAGATAATTCTGGATGTAGTTATTCCAGCAAACACAACTGAGCCTTGATCTGTTTGACATCTCAACTACAGGATAATGGATATCGACAGAGTCATTGAGAAGTGCATTGAACTCAAAAATTTTTATTTTCTTTGATATCCCAGCAGCAGCAAAGTAGTCTTCATCCCTATCAAAACTCAGAGAGCAGATTGCATTTGCAGGATTGTTAAAATCAGCATTTCTTAGTATGCCCCGCACTTCAAACTTGCTATAACGTGCATACTTGCACAAACTGTCGAAGAAAGCTCCTAAAGTATCTGTCGTTTTATGTTGTTCCATGTCTTTTTGAGCTACACACCAGTTGTCATGATTTTTCAGTATATTCTTATCTGGGCGAGTTGCAGTATCTGTTCCAGGAAGCTTAATTTTGGACCTCGTGGAAAAGTAAGCACTTTCAAGCAGGCTTATATTTTTCACCAATCTCAGTTCATGTGCATTAGAAATTGTGGATACTGGTGGTAATGTTTCTGAAATTGAGGATTCTTTGAGAAGAGACACACTCTCTATTTGACAAGAGGAGTCATTCTGCAAGCTTGAGGGAAGCAAGGATTTTCTAAAATCATGTCTCCTCTCCACCTCTTCTATATCTGATTCCAAGCATCTGATTTCTTCTGCCAATTTGTTGGCATCCATGTGCTTCTGCTCTTTTAGTGAGATGAGGAAATGCAATAGCAATTCTGATTCTGCATCATCTTGGTTAAGACTTGATAATTCCTCACAGTACACCTCCTGCATTCCATTAATCACTTCAGATTGTAGGATCTCCCTGTTATGCAAAATAAGTTATAACTTCAGGAAATCATAGTAGTTTGTGGCAGATATAGAACTTGAACTGACAAGAAAATGGAACCTCCTTACAAGGCTAATAATTGATCTAGAACAAGAACATAAAGAAGCCCTCTCAGAAAATTCTAAGCTCAAGGTGAACCTATTTTAGTGCTCAATTTCCATTAGTCCTTGATGCTTTGCATTTTACATCATTTATGCATAGCATCTCACTTAGAATACATTATATATCTTTGCATTTAGGACTTAATTGTAGCATATTTTCATTGCTTTTCCTTTCTTTTTGGAACTTGTTATGCGTTTGGTATTTTCTTGTTGTAGGAGTCGGTATCATGGACTTGGAGGGACTAAAGGTAAAGATTTGGAGCATTTGGAGGCAGTAGGACTTAAGCCAACAGGTTTGGAGACCTAGCAGACAAATTGCAAGCACTCTTTAGTGGTCCAGAGGAGTTCACCCCCGTGAACTCCTGCTCACTCTCGTGAGCTTCTCTGGTTCATGATTTTTATGCTGTGGGCAGAGGAGTTCACTTCCTGTGAACTCCTAATCACCCTTGTGAACTCAACCCGACAACATTTTCTCTTTTTTGCGTTTTTGACATGTATTATGGGCCTGAACCCTTCTAAGCCCTTTTATTTCTAAAGGTTTAGAAAAGAGGGATAGACACTTTTCAAACAGAGCTTGAAATAGAGAGGCGAAAGCGAGGAATCATCTTTTCCTCTTCTTTTTCAGTTTGATGTTCTTTTTTTTTTTTTTTTGCCCTCATGGGTATTTGTGAGTAGTTCTTCTTTATTCTAGGATTGGGTGTAACCATATGAACTTCTTAATGAATTAATTTCTGTAATCGTTGTGTGAATCTTGCTCTCCTCTTTATTCCTTCTCTATTATTTATCTCTATGTGAAACGATTAGGCCTGCGTTTTACATAATTTTAGGGGTTTGGGAAAGTACTGAAAGGAAACCCAAACACCGAAACCATAGGAAAGAGACTTAGGTCTAAATCACGAAAATAGGCGAAACCTTTGAGAAATTGATTGAATTAACAAAGAGCACAATGGATTTAATTAAACACAACTATCATGAAAGTAGGTGAGTAATTTGATTAGACACCTCTTCATATTTTGAAAGGGAACGGAGGATACCTTAAGTTAATTCACCCTCAATCAGAACTGGTAGAAGCACAACGGTAATGGAATTAATCTATTAAGTGTCATAATGTGAACCTCGATCCTGGAAGTTTCAATTATCAAATTTCCCCAATTTCAAATTATTTGTTTGTTCCTGAATTTACTTGTGATTTCTTTTCATTGAATCGACATTCATTTAAATTATTTCCTTTTGTTTAATTATAATTAAATCGCGATAATTACTAAGCCTAACATGCGGTCTCTGTGGATTCGATATTATTACTTAACGATAACTGTGCACTTGTGATTTTTGCCCATCAGTCCTCCCCCAATTCTCCCATCTTAGCCCGTCAAATAACATATTTTACATATGTAACACATGTCAATATCTGTAGGATAGCCATTACTGTAAATTCGGGATTCAATTGATTTCTTTTGTATTATGACGGTACTCTAATGTCTCAAATAATACACGTGTGTACCTCTGAGACACACAATAGCCCCTACTCCTTGCATGTGTCCAGGATCTTCTTATCTGGCTCTCCACTCTCAGGCTGTCAACTGTCCAATTTGTTGCTCCCCCTTCCCCCCTCACTAACTGCCTGTTCTTTTGGCAAGACCTCTGAAGTCTGAACAGTTTTCCTTTGCTGTCCCTCCCAGCCTTTTCTATTATAAACCCATGTTATTGGAGACCTATGAGTGTATAACTCGTATTTGAGGCCCATAATTTAAGGACAAGCCTAATAGAATACTTACTTGAGACTTTCCTAAATCTGTATTTAAGGACTAAAAGGGAAGAATATCAATTTTCAAAATTCACTAAGCCAAACAATTGATGTGATATGTTTTAGTACAAACCAAAATGAAACACAGACACCATTATATATTATATAATAGTCAGGAGTAAGTAATATCAAATAAAGGAGTTTGACATCTCCAAGAAAAAAAATCAACTCTATCTGCAATAGCTTGCCAAAAGTACAATTTTTTTACAAAATAATAACAACAAAGAGAAAAAAGAAAACTCACATTTATGTATGCACTTTCGCAATCTAGTTAAAATGGAACTCTATTTTTACTATACTTGACTAATAAAGCATTTCTTCTTCCCATCTTTCATTTTGCGGGTTGATGCACGCATTAGATGGTTAATTAATCTTTAACTAATGTCTGGATATGTTCAAATTCTGGGCGGAAACTGGGAAATAGGAGACGACAAGTAGCAAGAGCTCCACAACACTGTCAGTCATCAGTTTTTCAACCAGTGTGGAGTTGAACCGTGTTGTGTGATGCTCTTGATGGAACTTAACATCACCCCAACCAGTTACACGTTGGAGCCACCCTTTCTAGATAAGTAAAAATATGGTACTGACATAGATCCTTAAGCTGTCCTGACAGTATGAATTTGAAAAGAGACGAAGCATTGCAGAAGCTTCTTTTGGATAAATAGTCAGAAAACAATATGATTTATAGCTGCCTGTTTGAGTTAGACGGAAACCAGTGTACACGGTGATCTATACAAATGTATGGTTGGGGTTCGTGGACCTTCTTTCCGAAATGCATTCACCAAAAGGTAGTATATTCTTCTTTCCTTCAAACTCTCAATGACACGAGAGCAGTTAAAACAAACAGGCTGTAGAATTGACGGCAAAATTTTAAAGGGGTGAACGAAATATGAAATAATTTTTGGTTAATAGTAGGAGTAGGACGGGGCCACAATGGAAACTGTATGTAGAAAAATATAATGGGAGATTTCTTCCGCTAAATTGATGATCATGATACTGACTCAGAAATGAATATATGTGGACTCACAGCACGAAGTAATGCCCCCCACCCCCTTCTCTTTGGATCCAACTGTGAAATTATTGACATAGTTTATGGTCAGATGAGTCCCTCGCCAAAAAAATATATATGCACAGTATAATTCAAACTACAAATACATAGGTTTCTGAACATCATCCCAGAGAACATGCCATGATTTCATTTTGATAACATTTATCAAATAAACATGAGATTTCTATAACAGATGCTTGTGGAATCATTTTTGCATATGATTTAATTAAAGTAAATCTGAGAATTATGATACACAAGATTTCAGCATTACCTTATTGTTGGACGTGATGATGGTTCAGGATGCAGCATCCAAAGGCAAAATCCGGCTTCCATAGGATAATCTGATAGGAAAACTGAAGGAAGAATCCTACGACGAAGATCAAACATTGCAGCAATATGTGCTCTTTCTGAGTCAAAATGATTAAGTAACTGAAAGAAATGACATAAAATATAATTAGTTCTTAACTTTATGTAAACTTATGCTACTGTACTGTTTTAGTACGAATTGACTAAGAATTAGTATTTAATAAAAGAATACTAGATCATTCAAAGGTCTGACAACAATTAATGGATTAAATTTATTATAACAAGTAATTGATTTTATTGATCAGAAAGATTTGAGGTAAACACCAGCACTATCATTTTCATCAATCCAAAATGAGGTAGCAACTTTACAAGGCAGACAATAATATATAAACAAAAATCAATTAATGATTACCAGGCAAACTCAAGAAATATCTAGCTCAGGATGATTTGATGAATAAGCAAGAAATAATAATGGTAGTCAAGGAAACCAATAACAGAATGAAAAGATATAACTGGTTTAAGATGTCATAAAATCATGTTCATTACTAGGTGTAATCATGCCAGCTTTGTTTTCTGTGACCTGATGGAAGTAGGAAGACCATATTTTTTTCATTGTGACATCAATGAGATGCACAAGATTTTGGCATTATCTCAAATTTTCTGTGTGCCACATTTAACAATGGATATTGTGGCTGTTTATTTGGAGAGCTATGCTTAAACAAAAAAAAAAAAAAAAGCAATTTGATTGTGTGTAGTATTTTACTTGACCAAGAGAAGGTTTCCAGTATAAAAGGAAGAAAAAAAAAATATAAGGAAATGAAAGAGATCTGTTTTTTATTTACATGGGGTGTCATTTTACAAATGATAAAACAGATTACAAAAGTTGAATGGAATGAATATTTTCCACTGATATTCACAAGTCTATGTACATGTTTATATAAAAGTAAAAATCCTAGATCAAAAGGGGAAAAGAAAACCCTAATTAATCCAATAATTTTGGTCTCAAATCATTGTCCTAATTACAGTAACTAAAAAAACTAATCATAAGGAAATGATTACAATAAATCAGCTAATAATCAGGACTAATAATAAGGAAATAATTAAAATCAACAACAAAAAAACAATGTAAACTTCACAGCATTGCTTCTTCTAAAGAGGCAGTAGCATCCTATTTCATTATCTAGCTAAGTAAAGATTCAGCATCCAGTTCAAATCATACCAAAACATTATAAAGATAGCTAATGCAAATGAGAGGGCAAAATTAATGTATGACTGAGAAATGGACAGTATAAACAAGGAATACAAATGTATCAGAATAAAGACTATATATTATAGTTGCTTAAAGTGCAACCAAAAAGTAAATTAGGAAAGACAGAGTTTGAAGTAACCAAACTAACAGTAAATTACAGGTCGATTGTCTCATAATTTAATATTAACAATTTTAAAGAAGCATATTGACAGTTGACACCGAACAAGCATAAGTAATCTCTTCGATAAGTTATTTCAAGTTAGAATCAGATTAAAAGATTCATCAAACTTTAGGTCCAGAAACATGTCTTAGTTCTTATAGAGAAAGGGTACAGAGTGTCAGTGTCCCATTGTAAGGATGTTTGTAAGCTAACTCTCAAAAGAAGGGAAGACATAAAAACCCCCCAAAATACAGACAGAAGGATGTTTCCTATGCGTGTATTTAGAACACATCAATTTTGAGAAATCAACAATATAACAGAGCAAATGAACATTAAATTAATGTAATAAAGAAGGCATCCATCAACTAGGCTATGCACCTCAAAGAAAAGGACTCCCAGACAGTAGATATTTGATGATGTTGTGCAACCACCCTCAGGACTTGTATACCATTTATCTTCCAATCTTTCATTTAAAGAAGTCAATTGCAATTGACCTGCATTAGATATGTGAGGGATGCGAGATATTCTCCAAATATTTTGTTTAGAAAATTGGATATCTTCCTTGTATTCATTGCAATAATCTTGTGATCCCACTGCATTGACTTTAATATCATTGGCAATTTGAAGATACAAGTCATTCCTTGGAGGGCATTGACTCCAGTCACCAGCAACTCTAACATTTTCATTGCATTTCTGTTTCTTCGACTGCAAATCAAGAGAGGAAGATATTACCTGCTCTGACAGCCTTTTTCTAATCAAAGAATTCTCTAGGTGAAGGACTTCAGAATTTGCAACACTATCTAATGTCTGTTTCTGAGTAGACAACCCAAGGTACATAACCAGGTTTGATGGTAACAATTTAATATAAGAAGGGTACAGATTGTGCATTGCAACTCCCCGAGAGTGAGAACCATCCACCAAATCCAGAATTTTTCTAAATATACGTAAATGCTCTGTTTTGCTCCCTTTGTGGTGCCTAGATTTCAACCATTCTCTCAAAGTCACACCAGCACAGCCAGACCCACCAGATCCTGGGACGGTAGCATTATGAGAAGACTTTGCAGTCTTTGAACCGGAGCTCAGTGATGCATTAGAATCCATCTGAGTGTCAATGCCAGACTTTATCAGATTCTGATCTCTAGACTCAACACATAAGTCATTGTAAGATGGACCTTTACATACAGTACCCTTTCCCTTCAATTTGTTTCTAATAAAATACTCTGCAAATCCTGATTTGTATATAATTTTTGTTTGTATTCCTTCATGAACATCACCTTCATCCTCTTTATGTTCATCTTTATGCTCATCAGTTGACAAGTGCTTCATGACATTGTCCAGATCATCATTGAGCGATTTTCTAGCTAACATCTCTGGGAAAGATGTGGACCAAGTAACTTTTCTAGCTAAAAGCTCTAGATTGTTCGATGTACCAATATCTAGGCCAGAACCATTGTAACTTTTCACCGTTAATTCTTCAACCACGGCACCAGCATCATCGAAAAAGAGGCTTGGATGTAGATGTTCCCGCGTAGCAACATGGCTGATGGCTTCAACCATACCCTTACCTCGTGCAATGCCATCATATTCTCGAGGTGGAATGTTGGAATAGCCACTGTGTATTTCTCGGGGTTTTAATGTTTTGGGGAATTCAGGGTTTAGTGCATATCCATCATCTTTGCTTTGATGTTGCACACCCTCACCAACCTCCAATTCTTCCTCCATACTGTTAAAACTTACTGTTCCATATCCCCTGGCACAAACATGCACTCATAAACTACCCACATGACATGGCAATTTTCTTTTCAGAGCAATTCAAGTTCTGCCAACCCTATATTAGGAAAAGTACTTAAAACAATTAGCAATTGCAGACACACCATTATATGAACATGCTTGTCGAATGTTTCCAAAACGAAATGGCAGTAACATAAGGGAGGAAAATATGAACAATAAAAAACATACACAAGATGTATTGACATCAATTAATCGAACACTGATGATCCCAATAATTCACTAACCTGAAGAAAGAAAAGGAATGGAAGCAGAAACCGAAAAGCTTATTGCAGAAATACGGTGTGAACGGGAAGTAAATACTTGTTCGGAAGAAAAGCGATTTTCTATGTGTGAGGAACCAGCTTTTCCTTTTTTTCCCGGTTATGAAACTGAAGGCTTTGAAACTTGAGAGAGAAACAAACGCTTAAAAGGGTTTTATTACATGATTGGGTTTATCTTCCACCGCACACCGGATAATAAAACCTTTCATAAATTGTATTTTCAATCCAGCAAGACGTCATGTTTCAATTTACGAGTTCTTTCGTACATATCTCCGTTATTCATGTCCATGCTAGATTCCACGTCAATGCTTCCAGTGTCTTTTCTACTTTTTATTCCACAAACAACACGTTTTGCACGTAACCTTCCACATTATTGATTTTATGATATCTATTTCAACTTTTTCATTTTTTTCATCTTTCTCTTTATATTTCATCACATTATTTATTTTATGATATCTATCACTTTTTCAGTTGCTTTCTCTTATTATTATTATTTTTATCTCTAACTATATCCTCCTGCCACTCATACACCTCAAAAATAAAGTGTATGTTCATCATTTTCCAATTTATTCATCATTTGCATACTTATTATCTATTTATTTTATTTTTATTAAATAAAATAACCTACATAGAAATTGTCACATTTTTTTTACTTACCTTTATTTTCAATTATTTTGTTTACAGTTCTTCACGAACTAACTGTATACATGGATATAGTTTGAAAGTCGGTTGGTCTCAAATTGAAGTTGAATGGCAGGTCACAACAGAAAGGAGCACTTACAAATGCTCTAACGCTTTAATCAGTGATAATTTTATAAAAATTTATGAATTTGGAGAGGATTAAACGTACCATTTTCAATATTAGATGTAGGTATATATACTTATATAGATAACGAGGAGACTGTCAACTTTCTCTTGCTTGCAAACGTGTTAGAAAAAGGTTATGCGTCATGCGGCGCCAGATTTGCTCCAGGAAATTTGTTCAATTTGTAATGAAAGAAAAGTAGAATAAAGTATAGTTTAATCAGTATCCTTCTCGTCTCCTGAGCATGGTATTAACATTTGATTGGATATTTCAATTATTTCTGGGTAAACAATTTAACTAAGCGCTTATTGAATAATCAATTATTTTATAAATATTTGTGTATAAATTGTTGAGTTTAATTGTATGTACTGTCAGTATAAATTTTTTTATACTATCAATCAATCGAAAATCAACTTTAGTGTGACTTTTAAAATAATTATTATCCAAGTTAACAAACTTACCATACGTGATAGGTTATGATTGGATGATAATGTAAAACTACATTATACTATCAGTTTTTACACTGTCGGTGTATAGTCTATTTTCTCAATTGTTTTTATAATCCAATAAAAAATATGATTAAATGATTTTTATATAAATTTTAAGTTGTTTTCATATAAGTTATCAAAGAGCCTATTAACATAAGTTGGAAACAAATTATAAAACATATTACAAATGATTTTTATAAGTTCTCCTAACATTTATATAAATACTTATGTTATAACGATAAATTTACATAAATTATAAATAAATTATTTCAAATGGACTCTAAATGTTTACAAAACTTCAACTTTTTTACCGTTAAATTTTCTCTCTAAACATGTCATTTCAAGAATTGTATCCAATTCTCCGTTTTCGAAAAATGTTATATGCAAAGCACTTGTCACATATAAGAAAATTGCATTTATTGGTGTACTTTTTAAATATATTCACCTCATCATATTTGCACCTCACATTTCTTATATCTTTTTTAAAATCTTTTTGACTATTATGTATAAAAAAAATCCAGACTTTTTACTTTATACAGAGGAAATGGCCTAATTATATTGTTCCAATTTTTTCCTTAAAATGGAGGTAAATATTTTAATCTTCTATAACTTGAATTTCCATATCACTATCACCCGTCTTTGGTTATTTATTGAACGAAAAAAATTCTTTTATGTTTCGCTTGGATTAAGAGAGAAAATTAAGAAAAAAAATAAGGAAGATAAAGGGAAGAAAAAAAAAACTTTTTATTTTGTTTAGATGAAAAAAAAGAGAGAAAAAAGAAAATATTATGGGTTGTATTATTTATATGATACATTTTACAATATTATGTTTTTTTTTCTATCTTTTACTAGTACATTAATTATTTTATCTCATACTTGTTTTTATTTTCTTTTTTGTACGAAAATTGTACAAATATATAATGCAAGTCCAATTTTTCAAATATAAATATATTAAATGATATTTAAACTTTTATAATATAATAAAATATAATTAGAATAAAAATATTATATTTGTCATTTGATATCCTATTTTCTTCTCAATTTAAGAGAAAAAAATATACATATGAGTTTCACTTTTTTTTAATTCTTTTTTCCCGTTTTCTAGAGAATTCTAAACAATGAAAAATAGCACAAAAAATGTTTGTTTTTTCTTTTTCTCTCTTTGGAAATGACCTATCGAGGAAATAGATTTTATTCTTCCAAAGAAACGGAATCAGCGGCAGGGAAGACTTACCTATTTTTTGATCCCACTCAAAATAAGAACTGGTGGTGAATGATCCACGTTGATCTCGTATGGAATAGGACACACACAAAATTGCAGGCTATGATTATCCCTTCACGTCCACTCATTTGATTTGCTTGCTTCTTTCTTTTCCTATTTTGGTCAGAGCCAGAGATGATCGTACTTACTTTATTGTCTATGGTTTCCATGCTGCCGCGTTATAATGGGCCCAGCAAACGGCTCTGTCTGCGGCGCAGTTGAATTTTTCCTTCTGTGCAAGTTGGAATCATATAGGCAGGCAGTGTTTAATTTGTCAAAATAAAATTAAAACTGATTTCATTTGAGTTGCCCATACATTTATGTTTTATTTGAATAAAAAGAGAAGTAAGAGAGAAAGAGTAGAGAATGAATAAATTTTTAACGTGTTTGAATTGAAAGAAATATAAAAAGATAAAAAAAAAAAAGTTGAGTTTTTTTTCTTTTTGTTTAGTTGAATAGAAAAGTAGAGAGAAAAAGAATGAATTTTTCTTGTAAAGACATGTTTATCTTTAATATGTATATATATATTGTGAGATAAAAAGAAGTAATAAAGTTAGAATTGTAATTTTGAGTGAATTTCACTTTTTCTTTTTTTTTTTCTCTTCAATAATAAGGATATTTTTTTGAGTGGGTTCCACATATATATTTTTTCTCTTCTATACTTTTCTCCTTAAACAAATAACATAAAATTACTTTTTCTTATCCACTTCTCTCTTCTCAATTTCCATTCAACCAAATAATGGGTTAATGTTTTAAAATTAGGTAAAATATGTTTTTATTTTTTCAAAATATTTTAAAATGTTACAAGAACTTAAAATATATTTGTAGAGACTAAAAATGATATATTTCATAAATAACAAAAAAAATTGTAATGTCAAAATCTAAAAACAAAAAAAAATTGTAAAGACTAAAATTATACAGAGTCATATTTACAGGTACTTAAAACATATTTAAGTCTATTTTATTTTATATAAAAAGAAAAATATTTACTTTTGAAGCTGAATAATTATTTATTATACATGTTTTATTGATAAATAATACACTTTTTACATTTTAACAAATTTCTAATTAATCATTTTTTAAAGTTGTTATATGTCAAAACTTTTTCCTCTTTAAATTTTAATTGACATTCTTTTAAATTAATGAATTTATTAACATTAACCTTTAAAGATAATTTAAAGTAATTGAGAATTTGAAAGCTTTTGTTGAGAAAGAAATTATTTATTATACATTTATATTTTTGATATAATAAATTATTTCATTTTCAATAAAAGGTTTTCACTCTTTTTTTCTATGTATAATGGTAGTAACCAGGTTTGAACCTAAGACCTTGTGCATACTACCAAACCCCCCACCTGTATGGTTTTTTCACTCTTAATTGTTTAAAATCAATCATAAAGATTTGTGCTAACGAAATTGTTAAAATAATTATTTAATTTTTTTTATCAAAATACTTTTCTTTAAATATCAATTATTTATATTCTTAAATTGAGTATTTTTTAGGCTTAATTGCAATTTGTGCCACTCAAGTTTCATCATTTTACAAATTTTGCCACCATGTTTTTTCTCTCGTATTTTGCCATCCAATTTTTGAATCTTGTGAATTTTGCCCAATTTTACAAATTTTTATTTAATGAATAGTTGATGGTTAGGCAAAATTTGCAAGATTTCAAAAACAGGATGACAAAATGTGAGAGAAAAAAAACGTAGTGACAAAATCTACAAAACAATGAAACTTATGTGGTACAAAGTATAATTAAGCCTATTTTTTAATTTTACTTTTATATATTAAATTATAATATCTTTTTTAAGAATGACTTAATCTTAATATTTTTTTTCCAAATCATCAAATAACAAATCCTAAGATAGCCCATTTTGGTCATTGAATGAAATATCATAAAGAATTAAATGGTGGGTTTTTCAACTCAATCGAGAATAACTCTTTTTTTTTTTTTTTGAAGAGCAATATTTCAAATTGATAAAACTTGAAATATACAATAATAACAAGGCTCTTAATGATTTTGCCGGCAATGATAGTACGTGCCACACTCCATAACTAAGGTGTTTACATTTAGTCACACATAGATTATGTTTGGTAAAAGTAGTTGGAAATTAAAAAATTAGCTAAAAGCTAGAAGTTGTTAAGCTAACTTATTGAATTATAAGTATGGGATAAAATATTTGTTAAAATAGTTAATAAATGTAAAATGACTAAAAAAAATATGTTTATATGATATTTTTATATAATTTTTAATTTTATTTTATCAATAAAATATATTATGGTGTAATTATAATTTTAGTTTTTTAAATTAATTTTAAACTCTTGCAATTTTTATTTATAGATTCATTATTTTAATTACATTTTTTAGTTTCAATTATATATATATATATATATATATATATATATATATTTCATATTATGCATTCTACTATTAATCTTATATTATATCTTAAAATATTTACAACCAAGCTTAAAATAAAATTAATTAACATACTCTTAGGTAGATGTCATGATTTCATTATGTTGATTAGTATAATAGTTAAAATATCTTGAAGTATAATGTTAAAATAATATAATAAATAATGTAAATAGTGTAATGATTAAAATACATAAAGTAAGAAGAAGAGAAATACAAAATAATAAAATTCTACCTTATGTAAGAAAAGGGTAATAAGAAAATTTAATAAATATTTTAATGATTAAAGGAAAATAAAATATAAAAACTAGAAGTTAGTAGCTAGCATTTTAAAAAACATTGCTTGCAGTGGCATCTCAAAAAATTTTACAAGCTACTTAAAAAAACTTGTTTACCAAATACTGTTAATAAAGTTAAACAAACTTTTCAAGTAATAAAAAAAGCTAAAAACTAGTTGAAAGTCCATACCAAACATAATTTTTCCAACATTTTACTCAACAACATCATAATTTCATTAACTCACTTCAACATTTCCCACGTCTCCCACGTCTAATGGCTCATCAAGTTCATTGTCAAGCACCCATATAATTCACCCATTTTATCTTAGCAAAACCCTAAATGACCTAACAATTGTTATATGAAGTCTCACATTGTGAAAGTGCCCATTTATGTATAGAAGATTGTCGGTAATTCGTAAGCAATTACAACTTGATAATTAATGGAATGTATGCATAGCTAAATTATAGGCATAAATTGGAATAGCGCTTGCTATTTCATATAGTTTAGTTTTTATGTTTCTTCGCTGGATGGTTTACTAAAGATATTAGAATACTGGATGTGAAAGCTTATAAAAAGGATGCTCTTGTGTGTGAATTGTTGTATGAATTTGTGAATGAAATATTATCTCTTGTCTTCCATGTTTCCCTATTGATTTGTTGCTTGTGTGTGTGAATAAGTTTAGTTTTATAATGTCCATTGAAAGAGCAGGAAATGCACAAGAAAGGGGGGGTTGAATTGTGCGTTTCAAAAACATTTTACTTATTTAAAAACAAGTTCAAAAAGCGATTTGAGCAAAGGATAAGGAAAAACAAAAACACACAGATTTTATACTAGTTCACTCAACTTTGAGTTACGTCCAGTCTCTTCACCCAGAAGATATTCACTAACCAACCTTAGGTTATATAAGTATTCTTTACTGCCTCTTCAGGCTTGATAATGCAATCAACCCAGCTTGCTTAACACTCCAAATATTCTTTCCCACTAAGCCTCTTCAGGATTTCACAACAACTATAGTTGTTTACAAAGAAGATCAACTCACAAAGTGAAGATGTAAAAGATTAAGCTCACTACATAATTGTTTCTGAGAGTTTTGAACTATCGTCCAGTGGACGCAAGAAAGCAATGTGTTCTTTTTCAAAAGATTTACAAACAACGTTATATATTTTTCACTTGATGCGTTCTTGTTGTATGTGTTCTCTAGTCGTTCTTCTTTCTTGGTGAATAAATAGTCTTCAGCTGAGAAAAGCCATTGAAGATGACTTAGCTTCAGTCTTTAAGAAAAAAGCGCATGTATAAAGCTTTTAAACAGGTCAGAAAAGGAAACTTTTGAACTTGCACCAAAACGGAAGGTGTAGGACTGTGTTGATAGTCTACTTTTCTGAACATTCTTCATTTGGCTTATCAGCTTGAGAAGTTGACTTCCTATTTTTCAAATTACTGTGCTTTTGCACTAGAATATTTTTGTCTACCATTTAATGCTTGAAATATTTGAACGTTATATCTCAAAATGGTAAGGCATTAGTTTCGAGATATACATGAAAGATGTATAGATTGGACGAATATTTAAAATATATTTAGCCGTTTAAGAGCTTATGTTTGGACACATCTAGTATAAGTGTCTAATGCTTAAGACACATAGTCCATGAATGAGACTTTACTCTTGGATGGTCATCATGCATAAGCTTTGGATGCTCAATGAGATTGGAGTGTTAGACACCATGAGTTTGGACACTGTAAACTTGTTAATTCACACAGAGACTTAAACTTTAATAAGTTTGTTATCTTCAAAACTTTGAGGGATTGGACGCTGCAACGTCTTTGGTTTCAACATCCATTTGATATCAAGTTGGTATCAAAACTTGAGAGCCTAGTAGTGTAAGTGTTAAGAAAAATTGAATGTGTAAAGAATGGGAGAATTTTCACTTTCATGGAATTTTTATTGAGTTAATATATTTTGAGAGAGAGATGTGACAATCAATTACAATGTTGTTTGGTCCAATCACAACTTAGATGGAAAACTTGATTACTATTACTAGGAATTGTTGATGCTTACCCATTTAAAGGGTCACAATATTTAGAGCTTTGCTTAAGATTATAAGGAGCTCATGAACACCGATGGAGCCTTCTCTAATCTTACTGGTCAAGTTGCATGTGGGGGGGAGGGGGTTGTTCGTGATTTCAAAGGCAATTTTGTTGTAGGATTCTCAGTAAAAGTTGGTTGTTGCTCTATAACAATGACAGAATTGTGGGGGATCAAGAGTGGTCTTAATTTGTTATGCTAGAGGGGCTACACGAATATATGGTTCGAGTCCAATTCTCAAGCTGCTCTTCAGTTAATCTAGGAAGACTATCCTACAACTCATTCATGCTTTTCAATGATCCAAGAAATAAAGCTACTCCTAGATTTGAGGGAGGAGGTGAAGTTTTCTCTTGCTTTCTATGAATCTAACCAAATGGCTAATGCCTTAGCCAAACATAGGTTCTCAAGTTCTATAGATAGTCAAGTTTTTTATTTTTGCTTAATTTCTTATCTTTGTCATTGATGGTTCACTTTGTTGAAGTTGCTTTTACAAAAACTTCTAATTTAGGGGCTTTTGGCTTTTTTTGAGCACAAAAAAAAAAACTCAATTATTTTCAAAATAACTTATGCCAAGACAACCCAAAAAGCATAGATATCTTGAAAGTGTCATAAAAAGGAGTTGAAAATACCAAGAAATCTAAACTACAATCCCTATGTAAAGAATACGAAAGGTGTAAAATGCCAAGTTCAAAAATTTGTAGAGTAATATTTTTCATGTGTCACAAGTCTTTTCAATAAAATAAAGGTGTTCAATGAAGATATTACTAATAATAATAAGGTAGTGGAGAAAATTCTAAGTACTATGCCAATGAAGCTTGACCATGTGGTGACTATAATAATTAAGTCCTGTGGCATAGACACCATGGACAGTAGAAAAGTTGCAAGAAAGCATTGAAAATTATGTGAGTAGAATCATGAAGAATAGGAAAAAAAAGGCAAATGAAAAAGCCTTAAAAAGTCAAGTGAATCTCAACAACACTGTCAAATCCAACCAAAATGATGAAAGTAGAGGTTATGATTTCAATAATGGAGAAAGAGAAAATTACAGAGCTAGAGATTGACGAAATTTTAGAGGAAGAGGATGTGACAATTTTAATCAAAGCAAATACAACATCTATAGATCACCTAGTCAAGGAAAAGAAGAAAAAAATAGGCTTGTCAATCAAGGAAGAAGAGGTAACAAGTACCAAAAATGAACAAATTATGATTGTTTTTAGTGTCATTTGTAGATTGTAGATTTACACACCAAGCAAATGAGGCAAGAATCAATATCAAAACAATGGTGAGAAATTTTATGACTCGCAAAATTTTTTTTGGCAAGTAATACATTCTCAAAAGATGAAAATATTTGGTATTTAGACACTGGTTGCAGTAATCATATGTAGTAAGAAAAGAGAGTTATTTTCTTCTTTAGTTAAAACGATTAAATCTACCATAAAATTTGGAAATAACACAAAAGTTCCAATATTGAGAAAAGTCCAAGTCACCATCAAATTGAAAGATGATGACTTGGCCTTTTGTAGACTATCTTCCACCTTGGGAAACCTTTCTCCTTGTACTTGTCAACAATGTTCTCCATTTCATTAGTCACTTAGGCTAAAATAAGAAAACCTTTTTTCTATTTCTTTATTAGAAAACCTTCAATATCCATTAAAAACCACTGCCCAAAACACCAATTATAAAGTTTCCATTTCATCATATGTATTGCCACTTACCTTCACTAGCTGTTAAATGTACATGGTGAAATAGACTTTTGTTAACCATCTCACCACTTAATTGGGGACCCTGATAGCATGGATTAAAGTGAAAAAAAAATATTATGAGGGTATAAACAAAAAAATAATAATAAAGACTAAAACTTAAAAAAATGCTATATTATAGGAATAAAAAAATTCTTTAAACCAAATTTTTATTACTTGGGTAACACTAATGAGTTGGTAGACTCCACACATTACTTGTGATATTAGAATATGATTTTAATATTACTACAAACATAATATAACTTACAAGGTCACACATAAAGAATAAACGATTTGGACACCTATTTCACAAGATGGCTTTAGTCGAGCTTTTTAAGCAAATAAATATTTAGGCCTAATTAATATAATAGTGATAATCCCTTGGATTATCTATTTTTTGTATTATCTTAAAGGGATTTAAGTCACTTATTATGAATTTTGATTCAATTTGTCCTTAGGAAAATGTATTTTAAAGATTTATAGTAGAAGAAATTATGTATGCTATTTTAAGTTAAATTTAATTAGAAGTTTTATTTATTTTATTCTATTTTGATATTTTAATTTTAGATAATAAGGAAGAGAAATTGAAACTCTTAACAATCAAGAAAGAAAGGACCAAAAGAGCCATCCAAAATGGACAAGAGTTAGCATTTTTTAAGCAAGAAAGCATCAAAGCTTTTTTCTCCATGTTCAACATCCAACCCACAGATTAAAGGAGTTAGCGAAAAAGAATTAGAGATTCTTCCTCACATCGTTTGGGAGGAAGTCATCATGCTTTGTGCTTTTGGATCTTTTTCTATCATTTTTGCGGTTGTCATCTCGCTTGCTTTCCCCCTCTATTACTTTGAGAGCTCCATAGGGTGTGAAAAGAGCAACAAGTGTGGAAGACTAGGTCTCTTCAAGGATCTATAAAGTTCTTTCATTTCCTTTTTTTGTGTTTATGTTTATTTTCTTTATATCTAGCTAAACCTTCTTTTGTTAGGGTTGAGTGGATTTTTATGATCCTATGAACCTTTGGTTTGGATGATTAATAAATTTTGGTTTCTTTGTACTTCAGGTTCATATATCATATTCTTAAAGCATTTTAGGAATTGACTACTCTTTTAATGATTTAGTATGTTAAGTGGAAATGTAATGTATGATTGTGCTTTGAAAATTGTGTTTTGTGATTCTTTAGGCTAGAAATAGTCATTGAATATTTGCTACCCCTTAGGGATTCTTGATCTTTAGGCTTGTTCCTCTTTAATTTCACTTAAGGAATTAGGGCTTTTAATTTGGAATAAAGGTTCATTTATCTTAGGAATTAGGATAAAAATAAATTAGTGAATTTGGTAACCAAATTAGAAAACCAAATGGAATTAACCTAATTTAAAAATAATAGGTGAAATAGAATGAAACTTAACTCTAATGCTTTCATCAATTGCATTGAATTTAAAAGAAAATTCTTTAGTCAAATCCAAATATGTTCTTTGCAATTCATATTAGAAATTGCTTTTGTAAGTTGTGGATCATCATTTGATCCCTAAGAATGGTACTTGGTCTTCATGGTTTAATTTATTACTCCCAACAATTCGATAGACTTATTGACATCCCATTGAATCGAGCATCACTAAAACACTAGTTACTTACCTTTTAGGCTTTATGTTGTCTACATATGTGTGTGAAGTGGTTCAAAGAATCACAGAAAAAGGGTTGAATTGTAACTCTTGAAAATTACACCAACCTAAAAGGGTTTAAAGCTTTTGAATTTATTTTCAACACTATATACTAGGTCTTTAAAAAGCTTCTCACAAGATAGTATATCTACACGGCTAATATTAGAAACAACAAGTTATTAAAGAATTATTGTTAAGATAAAATATTCTTCTGGAGACTGTAACTTTGTAATAAAAGCCTTTATGTCATGGATAAGAGTGTTACAAAGAAGAAAATAATCACATAAAGTTTATAGGGTTCAAAATCTTATTCTAATCAAGATATAATTTAAGTTTTTTGTATAAAATAATATTGAGATTAAAATACTACTTTTGTAATATTTTAGACCAAATGAACAAATCTAGAAGATAATTATTAGCTTCAAAGAAAGTACAAAGATGATTTTAAAAAAGTTATTTTGGTTAGAAACTTACGAAGATAAACACAATAATGAGAGGAAGAAAAGGATATTGCATAGCTACTTATCGTGATTTACTTCCAAAATGCTAGAGGTTAAGTTCATTCCCTACCATTTTTAAGTTATTTTTTTGGTGTACAATGATGATAACAAAATTAGAACTTAAGTCCTTGTGCATACTACCCCAACCCCCCACTACTAGGTTGATCCTAGTAGGTTATCATTTTTAAGTTATTAAGTTATCTTGGTTCAAGGATATTGTACAACTATGTAATAATTATATTATTATATTTATTCAAATAAATTAACCTATTAAACTTAAGTAGTCTTTTTATTAGCCTAAAAATTAACCATTTTTTTAAACTAAATTACACTTATAACAAAGTTTTAGCCTAACTTATTTAGTGAATATGTTTGACTTGACCTTGGTTTGACATAGGTTAGTGCATGGGCTCTTAGACTGACATGAGTTATTTTCACCCTTAAACATGGACTACTTCGCACCATTTCCATGTTAAAATGTAATTAAATTGTTTTCTATGATAAAATATAACTTAACTACCACCGAGCAAGTGGATCAACTAGTGTAGGGTTGTTTCAGCTAAATTAATGGTCTCAAGTTTAAGTCTTATGTATGTAGTTGCGTTAAATACTCAGAGGAAGAGCGGGGATACCTGTGGTCTCTACCAAAAAAAGAAAAAAAAAAGGTAAAATGAATTAAATTTCTCCCATAAGTTAAAATCAACTTATGCACTTTAGCTTTCATAAAAGCTCTCTCATCTTACTTCTCCAAAAGCTAATATGCGTAAATTGATTTTAACTTATGAAAGAAGTTTGACTCATTTTGCCTTTTATTTTCTTCTCCTATAAATACTTATTGAAAAATTTATCCAAATATAATATTTACATCTTTTAGTAATTTTTTTTATAAACATGACTAAAAATTGAATATATTTATCAAACTCAATTATCCAATAATAATGTTGGAATTTGTTGGCAACAATCCATAGGCAATTGCTAAACATACCCCTTTTTTTTTGTTAATAAATTTACTTAAATACTTTTTTCCCTTTCCTCCCTTTTTTCACCCATTCAAATACTTCTTCATTCCTTTTTCTTTTCACTTCTCCTCATTGATATGTTCTTTTCTTTTTTATTCTCTGATGACGCTCTCTTTTCTCTTTCATCTTCCCTTGATTGTTTGGCTATTCCTTCTCCTGTTTTGTTCATATACCCTTATTTTCCCTCTTCTCCTATTATTACTACGTTTATTATTATTATTATTATTATTATTATTATTATTATTATTATTATTATGTTGATTATTATTATTTATAATAATGATAATTATTAATGTTAATTATTATTAATATGAGTATTATAATGTTAATTATTAGTGTTAATGTCACTAAAGAAGGAAGAATCAAATGATCAAAGGAAGAGGAAAGAGAAACAAACAATGTTGTTGGATAATAGGAAAGGAAAGAAAAGGTAATAGTGAGGAGGAATAGGAATTGAAGGAGTATTTGAATAAGTGAAGAGAAGGATAAAATAGAAAATAGTATTTTAAGTAAAGTTTTGCACTTGTCCAATCCATGAAAATTTGTATCAGACTAAGGCTCAAAGTTTTTTAACTTTATAATTTGGTGGATAAGGTTAGCAAAAGGGGTCAACCTACCCCACCTGCCTTCAACCTGTCTTAAGTGGATTAGGCAAGTTGACTTGCCAATAGAAGGAGGTTGGGAAATACAACCCATCCCATTTAAAGGTAGGGTTTATGGGTTGACCCACTAAAAGATAAAATTGTGGGTTAGCAGTTTGACCCATCAAAACCCACCACAAAAAATACAAAAAAAGGAACAAATAAAAAATATTAAAAAAATACTAATTCATTTCTTTTTAATATATTGTTTATTTTATTTTATATACATATACATATTATCTCTTTATTAATTAAATAAAAATACAAATTTATTTATGTATAAAAAAAACACACAAATTTATTTGAACATGCCTTAAATATTAGTGAGTTAGGCAGGTTAAGCATGTTAACCCGCCCTACCCCACCTTCAACCTGACAAGTTACGTGCAACAAATTAAGGTGGATTAGTGAGTTGAGTCACCTAACTTACCCTCCACTATTTTTTACATATTAGGTGAGTTGACTCAATAAATTCAACCCGCTTTACTACTCTTAATGGTGTATAACTCTAAAAATTGATAATAAAATGACTTTTGCTTTGCAATTAGAGTACTTAAGCCAATCTTAAAAAATTAGGACTTATATTTCTAATCTATATCTAGTTTTGAAAGTTAACCACCTTGAATCACGATTAAAAAGTTGAGTCAAGGATAATTTTTTTTTATACGAGGAGCATTGATAATAGTTATTGGAACAATGATAAATTCTAACAAATAATTAAACATTAAACTTTTTTATATATAAAATATGCAATACAGGAAACATAACTCCTTAGGAAATAAAAATTGTTTTCGACCAAAATGTTAACCTTGCTCCTAAAGTCAGAGTTGGTCTTATAGACCAATGTTTTTAAAACTAGACTGGTCATTGAACCGATCAAGACACTGATTCAAGGTTTAATGATTCAACCATGGTTAAACCATGGTTGAACCGGTATTAATTAAATAATAATAATAATAATTAAATGATACATAAAATAATATTAAAAAAACATAATATCATAATTTTATAATACTAAAAATTAAAAATAAAACATAATTTTATAAGTTTTTTACATTTACAATACCTACAAAAGTGCAAATCAAATATGTCATGATACTTAAGTATAAGTTTTAACGATACATATTAACATTTACTAATAAAAACAAGTTTACATTTAAAATAAAAAAGAAAATGATAAATACTTTAGGTTGGTTTTTATTTTTTAAGAAAAAAATCAAAATAATATTGTATTAGGCATTTTTCTTTGACCCAGTGTGAACGATTTTTATTCAATTTTTGACCGGTTTTGACTGGTTTTTTGGTTCTTTGACTGATTTTTCTTCAGACCGATTCTGTAGTTTATTTGAACTGATCAGGTGATCGGTTCACCGATTTTCCGGTCCGACCGGCCAGTCTGATTTTCAGAACATAGTTATAGACTCAAAGGTGAAAGTCAGTCTACCTTGAAGTAATTTATTTAAAAAATAAAATAAAATGGGGTTCAATTTGGACATTGATATAGAGAGATAAACTATGTTTCTTTTGTTTTGGGCTAAAGTCTTTTTTTTTTCCCCTTTTCTTGGATGAGGAGGGTTCACGATGAGTGGGGTGCAAGATTCCTATTTAAGGATCAGGTTTTTTTAAGGATCAAATTCATCTCAACTTTATGAAATGGTTAATAAAGACCATCTACTTCATTGTCTAATTCTCCCATCGGCCATTATGCAAGGATTTGTTGAGCTATAATTTGACTTTATTCTGCACATTCAAGATTAATAATAAAAAAAAAAACAACTCATTTTGATAACGAGAATATATTAAATATTAGATTTATAATTTACAATATTGTTTAAATTATCATCAATTAAATGTTTAAATGAAATGTTTAATGTAGGACTAAAACAAATAGAAATAAATAATGTTGTTGAGTTTTCCTGGTGTAATGAATTATCTAAGTTAAAGCTAGAAGTATTTATGTTTTGTTTGTACAAAAAGAAGGAAGAAAAAAAAGAGAAAGTAGATTCTTATGTTGTTTAGATTAAAAGGAAAAGAAAAAAAGAAGTAACAGAGAAAAAAAAGTTAAGTTATAACATAAATACATTTGTATTCTTATATAAAATAATATATAAGTTGCCTTGTTATTGTGAAAAGAATATTTTATAAAGGATAAAATAAGTATTTAAAAATTTGCTAATGATTTACTACAAAATCATGTTTAGGGATAATAACAATGAGTAGGACCTAATTAAGATTTGGATATAATACTGTTCTCTTAGTCACATTAAAAAATATATTCAAACTTCTTCAACTTATATGTTACGAGTTAGAGGGACTTATAAATGTCAATTGAGGCGTGTTAGCAACTTGGCGACAGATGTCCATTGCGTGGTAGGGGTGGCCACCTATAAGTATTTCAACACTCAAGTAAACTTTGTACTTAACAAGAGAGTAAAATGGATGATAGAAGAATACACACTTTGTAAGGGAGACTTGTTGGTGTTATATAATGGTTTAGGTGTGAAGCAAGTGAGGTTAGATGAAAGTTGGTCACCTGCCTATCAATTAAGTATTAGTGTAGATTGAGTGTATAATCGAGGTGCTTGGTTGAGATGTCAAGGTCTGTGACAAAGTGTCGGTTTGGGACGCCCTTTATGAATTAAGTTGGATGATTAGTTACATCACGCAACAGTACAAACTGCACCCTTTTATATATTACTATTACTAATATTATATATAATATTAAACTAATATTTTAATAAATTATAATATTGTAATTGATATATTATATTTTATGCACCTATTAATTAATATTTATAATATAAAAAAATATATTAATATTGTAATATATAGTATTATTAAAAATATACCCCTGTGTGTGTGCATGCTTGTGTGTGGATATGAACAATACTAATAAAATATAAAAATAATAGTAACTAATACTATAATCTTAAGAGAAATAAAAAAATATAATTACAGTAAGAATATAATAGTCTAAAATATAAAATAATAGAAAAATAATATTCAAAAAGAAAAATTAATCTAATAATAAATTGTAATTATAATAATAATAAATTAATAAAATGATGTTATAAAAATGAAAAAATTTAAGAATATCACTTAAAGAT
The DNA here is from genome assembly GCA_004329165.1 of Spatholobus suberectus. Classification (NCBI taxonomy): domain Eukaryota; kingdom Viridiplantae; phylum Streptophyta; class Magnoliopsida; order Fabales; family Fabaceae; genus Spatholobus; species Spatholobus suberectus. The sequence goes on from CM014733.1 coordinate 79,519,637, forward strand.
ATAAGGTTTTTTAAATTGAGACAAAAATATAAAAATAAATTATTTAAATTAAAATACATCAACTTTATTGTATAATGTGTGAAATTTAAAATTTTAGAAATTAAATTAAGATTAAGATAAAAAATACTAAAATTTAAATTATCAAGAATAGAAAAATAAGTATCTCTTAATAATAGTGAAATAATATTAAAATAAATATTTAAATATCATAAATAAATTTAAAATAATAATAAAAATGTTGATTAATATTTATAATATACATATACTTATATATATATTTATATTATAATATTTAAATTATTATATAATTAACACGTATTAATAATAAAATAATAATGTAATAAATATTTAAAATATCATTAAGATGTTTATAATAATAATAATAATTATATTAATATTTATAATATATATGTATTGTAATATTCAAACAAACGTAAAGTAAATAAAAATAATACTAATAATGAATATAAACAATACTAATAAAATATAAAAAAATAATAGTAAACTAATACTATAATATTAAGAAAAATAAAAAAATGTCACTACAGTAATAATATAATAGTCTAAAATCTAAAATAGAAGAAAATAATATTATAAGAAGGAAAATAATCACAAAAAAATCATACATAATAATAAATTGTTATTATAATAATAAAAATAATATTATAAAATGAAACATTTTAAAATATTATTTAAAGATATAGGGTTTTCTAAATTGACAAGAAAAATGCAAAAATAAATTATTTAAATCAAAATACATCAATTTTATTGAATAATATGTGAAAATTAAAATTTCAGAAATTAAATTCAAATTAAGATTAAAATAATCTTAAAATTTAAATTATCTAGAATAGAAAAATAGTTATCTCTTAATAACATTAAAATAATATTATAATAAATAATTTAAACATCATTAAACAAATGTAAAGTGTATGTATGTGTGTGTCTATATATATATATATATATATTAATCTTTAAATAAATGTAAAGTAATTAAGAATAACCTGACAATGAATATAAATAATACTAATAAACTATAAAAAATAAAAATAATAGTAAAATAATACTATAATCTTAAGAAAAATAAAAAATATTTCTACAATTATAATATAATAATAGTCTAAATTCTTAAATAATAGAAAAATAATATTATAAACAAAATAAAAAATTACACATTATAATAAAATGTCATTTTAATAATAAAAATATTAAAATAAAATTATATAATGAAAATTTTAAAACATTACAAAAGTACAAATATTTATACTTATGCATCGCATGGATAAACCAAGTCCAGTATTGATCCAAATCAAAACTCATGCTTGTGTAAATAACAATTTCAGTACCCTTACTCTTATATACTAGTTACCTATATATCAATACTTGGATCTATTATCTGCATTTTCCATGACATAAAAAATGTATTTTTGACAAATTAATAAAATATAAGTGCTAATAGAAAACTAATATGTTAACAATAAATAATTAATAAAAACATTAATTTAAAGTATAATGTATAATTTAATTAAAACATTACAGGCAAGATTATTTAACTTAATGGAAGAAAATAATTTAAAATCTCAAAAGAAAAAAGGAAAAATTCTTTTTTTCTTCACTTTTCCCTGTTACCTGCTCCACTCAAACAACTTAGTAGGAGTGACAAAAAAAATTCGTGGATATCACAAATAAAATTTGTCGCGAATAAAAAATAATTAATTTTAATAGATACTTACAGATAGTTTAAATGGGTAATCCACTACCTATTTATTAACAGGCAAGTATGGGTATTATGGTATCCGTGTCCGCTGATAACCGTTGTCCGTTATTGTATATTTACATAAATACTCTTATATATTAATATAGATAAAATTATATAAAATTTATTCTAAATTTTCAAAACGACTATTCCTTATGGGAAAAATCTTATATTAGTTATATTATGAGAGAAAAATAACATAAATTTGTGGGTCTTTAAACTATTTTTTAGAAAAATTGTTAGAATAATTAAAATTTATAGTTAAAATAATTATTTTAAATAACAACTTTTTAATTTATAAATTTAAAATAATATTTGCAGCACTTTATAGTTGTTCATAATATACAAAATAATTTTGTTATTTTTTTATTTTTTTAAAAATATTCATAATATCCATAAATACCGACAAATATTAAAAATAATTTACAAATATCTGTCTAATAAATACCCACCCATGCAAATAATGGGACAAATTTCTATTCAACGGGACGGATGACGGGAATTCTGCCCCTCTCCGCCCGTTGCCAACCCTGCAAATTTGTAATAAGACAATTTTGTATCACGCATTTTTTAGATCTCGTTAATCATTCACGAGATATTCAAGAGATTCTCAACCGTAATAATTTCAATCTTTAAAGGGCATTTTATTCCAAAGAAGTGCCAAAATTACCTCATCACCCACGAGAGAAGGACAGACACGACAGTAATAATAACAATACTAGTTTTTCTTTCTGACTCACTTTTTTTTTCTTCTTCAAATTGATTAGTTTCTTTTCTTCGTTATACTCTTTTACTTTTTTATCTTCTGTTTTCTTTTTTCAGTAATTCTTAATCAATTCGGTTTGTGGTTATCGAGTTCCATTCCCAGGTAGTTTTCTCATATCTTTATCGGGGGAAAATAGAAATGTTGTTAAATCTATTATTTATTGATTTGATTGATTCTGTTATAAAAATAAAATAAAATTGATTTGATTGATTCATTTACATTTGTTGAAGAAAAAGCGTCCTTTGATTTGGGGCATAATCTTTCTCACAGGATGAATGAAACTGTTTGTTATTTTAATTTGGAATAATCAAAGTAATATAAATCTGATTACAGCATAGAAATGCTGAAAGGATTCAGGATGAAAAAAATTGTTGAAAATAATGAATATTTATATCGTAATTACCATTATGTTGGAATTTATCATCTGCACATCTAGGATGCATGGACGCTTAGGTTTTAAAAGCTATGTTAGCATATTCCATCTCCACACACATTGAATTTGCGCATGTATCCTTTAGATTCAAATGAGCTATGATTAAAACTGAAATTTTATGTCTTTTTTTAATTATTTTTCGCTGTCCCGCCTTGCAGATATTTATCAATGCAGTTGATTCTTTTTTCCTCTATTTATAAGTGTGTGTTTGAATATGTTAGATTCTTGTCCTGTATCAAGTTGTTGAGCCTTCCTATGTTTTTCTTTATTTTTTTTCTGACAGTAATTCTATCAATTCTTGATGTAAATATACCAGAAATTATGGCTTGAATTTGAATTGAATCTCATTGTCAACTACCATTTTTCTGTGTATAAAAACTAGGAAGTGACGCTAGAACAAGAGTTTTCTACATGACAATTACTACAGTCAGTTAGGCGTGTCATGATTATACGTTGAGAGAATTTTTTAATTGACTAAAGTAATGAAAGCTTAAGAAATATAAGCTCTTAGATGCTCTACCTTGTCATCTGTGGACTTTCATTCCTGTCCATATATAGTATGTGATAAATGGTTGCTGTTAGCTTGGCCTGCTAGGTATATAATATATCCTTTTCTGGCATTTATTTCAATTCATCAGTGATCTTGGAAGGAAATGTTAAGGTCCTTCTCAGTTTAAAAGGAACCATAGTTTGTTCAATGAGTCGGGAAAACAACAGATGATAAGGTGTTTGAACAAGCTTATCTTTATGGAAAAAGGAGTGAACATGGTATTGGACGGTCTTGTTTTGGCTTTGCAAATGAATGTGGGAAGTTGACATATGCCTAAACTTATGCCCTCCACATTTATGATATAAATTCATTTCGCAAAACAATTGGACCGCTATTTGTGTGGGTTCGGCCATGATGGATGAAGCTATCAAGCTGATGTTTACCAACATCGTAGTGTCCATGGACCACTAATGGAATAGTAAGAAGAACCAGAGTGGATTTAAATGAGTTTTAACGTTTTATCGTACAATTTCTTTCTTTTCTTGTTAGGACAAATTGAATCATTATGAATACTGGCCCTGTGCACGTGCCGCTGACGCCCGTGTTTTTATTTTATTTTTTTAAAGATCATTTTTCTTTTAAGACATGTACATTTTACAAATTCTTGAAAATGGAATAAGTGTGTTTACTTAATAAATAAGAGAGATGAAGTACGCTTTCGCCTTTACAGTGATATATAAACTAGGCAAAATGCAGTTAACCTCACAAATTATTGATCAGTTGTAAAATCCCCTGTTATTAAAAAAATCAGTCACTCAATTATTTGAGCATATTAATCTATGTATATTTATATTTTTGGGGGAGATGAATTTATACTAATATATCCGATTTAGAGTCTTTTTTTTTTTTTTTTACAATTACTGTATAGTTGGAGGGAATTATATGCAATTCAATCTATAGATGAAGGCATCTAGTTGCATCATAAAAAATACAATATTTATGAAAGTAAAATTAGATAACTAATGTACTGGTAAATTTGAATAAAAAGTTTTAATGTGATTCTATATAAATTAAAGATTATAATAAAAAAGAGATAAATTTCTATATATCTACATGAAGTTTTTACGTGAATATTTTCAATCACTGTATAATTTTTTCGTTCTTTAATTATTCTATTAGAACTTTTCGTCAGTGTTTGGTTCTAACTTTCAGCCAAGGTTTTATATCCTTTTCTGAATCGAGGTTGTCGTTCACTCCTATACAACAAATATTCCAAAATTTGTCAATCACCTAAAAACAAATCCAAAGGCTTCTCTAACTAACATATATTGGATAATTATAACCTAAATTTCTCTTTCAAGAATTTCCTATCAGTGATTAGTGACTACTGTAGCTGATTTTCTGTTGATTGATTTATTTCCTACTATTAGGTGACAACTACATATGTTCTTGTCTTAAATGTTATCTCTGTTTCTATATTACTAAGTTTTGGTAAAACAACTGTTGTCCTTTTTGTACTTTTCTTTGCACCAAATCTATAGCTGTTACCACATGTTAATCAATTACTTAGTTGAGTCCTAGGTTTACAATGCCATGTGCATACATCATTTTCAAAAAGGCCATCAAATTGTCCTATCTGTCTTCATTTCTCAATTTCAGGATTCCTAGTCATTTGTGAAGACAACAGAGAGTGTCGTGATTAACATTTATTTCTGAATGTAATACTTGCTGATGGTGAAATAGTAAAGATGACAAATCACCACTCGAGGGAATCAATCAAGTTCTTTGGGAGTCTAATGGATCGTGTTAATGCTGAAGACCTCCAAAGGACCAAAACAGGTGCGTATATACTTGTGTCACACATGAATATTGGAATAATCTATAAGATTAACAAGTGTCCAATTGCTTTTACCATGAAAAGAAATGAAGCAGTACTTTCTTAAAAACTTGGTTTTATATCGGTCAACGGAGCTGGTACTAATACTGTTGCTGCCTTGCTAGAAAGCCTAACATTTAAAATATGAGTGATGATAAACCTAGACCCATTTTGAGATATATGTAAGTGGAAGGAAAAGAGAGAAGAAGAAAAGAAAGGAAGAGAGAGAAAAAGAAATATGTAGGCGTATTTTTTATGAGAGTTCTTACTAAATTCTTAAGCATAAGAACAAGTTTTTATAAGGTTCACGGTTAGAAGAAATTGACTTAGAAACCATGGTGTAAGAATAGTTCTTATATAAGAACTAGCTCTTAACATTAAAATATTATATTTTTAACACAAGGATAAAGATATGGGGTAATATGTGAGACCTAAAGTTCATTAGTGATTTCACTATTAGAGTAAAGAGTCTTGAAGTTTTTAAATTAATGTAGCATAATAGTATCTACAAAAAATGAGTTAATAATCAAAGAGAGGGTACACCATTGGAGATGCTAAGTAATGTGATGAATAGGGAGAAAGAGATAGGAAAAAAAATAAAAAAAATAGCATATCTCTTATTCTAAACTCTTTGCACTTGGCGGTGTTTGTAATTTAATGTTGAAATACTTGAATTCCTTAGTTTAAAAATATCATGATTCCTCATTCTTTGCAGATATTGAAAACAACATCTCTAAAATCCTGAAGCTTATTAAGAACGAAAACCATAGCAGAGAAGATGGGAACCCCAAACAATCCACAAATGGGACAGAACTTGTGGGGCTGATAGAGGACTTATACAAGCAGCATCAATCACTTTATGCACAATATGATTATGTTATTGAAGAATTTGAGAAAGTAGTTTCTCGTAGAAGAATCAGAAAGGCTTCGGTGTCTTCCTCTGACTCAGACTCTGAATACTTTTCCTCAGAGGAAGTAGATGGCAATAAAAGAAGGTCAGAAAAAGAACAACACAGTGTATCTGATTATGACACCCCTACGCAGGAACATGACAATGGTGATAACACAAATGAGATTCCTAAGATTGACACAACAGGGTTTGGGGAACAGTTAACTTCACTAATGAAAGATGTGGAGAGCTTGAGCCAGCAGAAAAGGGATCTAGAACTTCAAGTTGAAAGCCAAACACACGAAGCTAAACATCTAAGCTCCAAGAACACTGAGCTGAATGACCAAGTCTTGGAACTTGAGTTGCTGTTGAAAGAGGAAAAAGGTATGGTATCTGATTTGCAGGCAAAACTCAACAACAACGAGAACCAGGCAAAGTCAAATATTGCAAATTTGGTGACAAAGGTCAATGAGCTAGAACTGGCGACCAAATCCCTACAGACACAGAAAAAAGAAATGGAAGAAAAAATAAAACGTGTTAAAAATGAAGCATCAACCAAAAGAGAGGACTTGATGGAGCAACTTAATGTCATGCACCAGAAATTAGATTCCCTAAAAAATGAGAACAAAGAGGTAGAAGCCGAGATGGAAAGACAGAGGGAACAAATATCTCAAGACCTGATTCAGATAGAAAATCTGAAGGACAATTTAGCTGAAATGAAATCGATTGAGCAGAATATGGTGGAGGAGAAAGAGGGGTTTCTTGAGAGGATAAAGGGTTTGGAACTAAATTTGGAAACTGGAAACAGCCAGAAAAATGAATTGGAAGAGAAGTTAAGAGACGCAAGCTATGAGATTAAACAACTGGTGGATGAAAACAAGGCCCTTCAGAACAGAAACCATGAACTGAGAACAGCAACGACACAGAAAGGGGAAGAGATATCTAATTTTTTGAGGGAACATGAGAACCATAAAAATGGAGCTTCCATGGAGGTTATGTCTTTAAATGCAAAACTTAACGGCATGAGACTTGAGCTGGACACTATGCACGAACAGAAAAGCAAGTTGGAGCAACAAAATGAACGAAGTCAGAGGGAATATGCCGAAAGCATAGCAAAGATGGAGACTCTGAACGCCAAGTTAGCGACCCAGATAGCTGATCAAGAGAGAACAATGGAACGACTTAACGAGGAGAACAGACAAGCCAAAACTGTGTATAGCAAATTGAAGTTGATTCAGGGATCGGCGGAAAGGAAGATGAACGAGCAGGCGGAAGAGTTTCGGAGGAAAATGGAAGACAACATCAGGTTATTGCACCAGAGGATCCACGTGGCGGAACAGCTGAACAACGAGAACAAACACAGTTGCAAACTTACGAAGCTAAGGTACGAGGAAGAGAACAAGATCCTGGGAGAGAAAATTGCTAGTTATGAAGAGGAAACGGCGGCGCGCGTTCCGAATCTAAACGGATTAGATTTGGCAGTTGGGAAGGTTGAGGAACACGCGAGGCGCGTGACTGGAATGGTGCGTGAGGTTGAGTTTGTGAAGGATTGGGCGAGGAAAAGGAATGGTGAGGTGAGAGAACTGAGAGACAATGTGGATGGGCTTAAGGAGTTGTTGGGTAAAAAAGAAGAGCAAGAATTGTTGTTGAGGGAGAATGTGTGGAATTTGGAGGCAAAGGTGAGCAAGGAAGGAGGGGAGAAGCTGAACCTGAGGAAAGAAGTGAGCCAGCTTGAGAAGAAAGTGGGGAAATTGGAAAAGAGTGTGAAAGACAAGGATGAGGAGTTGACTAGCCTTGGGGAGAAGAAAAGGGAAGCAATAAGGCAGCTTTGTTTTGTGGTTGACTTTCATAGAGACCGTTATAACTATCTAAAGGATATGGTCACAAAAATGAGGGCCAATAAGAAGACATGAGCTTGGGAAGAATCTCAAAGAGGCTTATTGTACATGGTGCATGGGACGCATGAAAATATTTACATGACCTGCACATTCAATTTTACCATCGCGGATTTTTTTATTTTTTATTTTTTGGTACCCATTGAATTGTAAAGTGTCAAATTGTTAAGTTGTATTTATAACTTTTTATAATTTTTTTTTACTGTAAAAACAGCTGCAGGCTATACAAATACTTAATATATCACCTCTTTCTCATTTGGCTCGCATTATTAAACATGATAGGATAAATTAATGCAAAATATTATGAAGTTGTTATTTTGATATAAGTATTTTATCGGATTAAATTATCTATCAAACTTATATATCAAAATGATGGATAACTTCATTAATATTTTGTTTAGATAAGAAGTGAAATAGAAAGGGAAGAAAATAAAAGAAAGATAGAGTAAAAAAATATATTATTTAGATGAATAAAAATTAGAAATAAAATGAAAAAAGTTATCTTTGCTTATTTGGATGGAAGAAAGAGTTGAAAAAAATATATAAATTGTATTAAAAGTTATAAATAGTAATGTAAAAATTAAATTTAACTAAAAATTTAAATGGTCTATTTTATTTTTTTCCTTAACATAAAATTATTTATTATATTATAAAAAATTATTTAATTTTTAAAAAGCTAAAACAAAAGAACCCTTCTCCCCTCCCTTACTTTCTCGCCACTTGAGGGGGAATTCTTTTAAGTTTCATAATTTAATTTCAATTTTTTTATAATTTTTAGTTTTCAAATTTTAGATACAAATCATACAAATGACTCACCATTTTTTCGATGTTGGGAATGTCAATTCTAAATTTTTAACCATTAACTCAAGTGAAAAGCTATGACTATTGATATGTGTGTGATGATAATTTTTAAGGGAGGTGATTCTAAGAATCATTGGAAGCAATTAATTGATGTTTATTCAATAAGTCTTTAGAAGTCATCACCATCACTATAAATAAAAGTTCTTGAAATGAAAAAAACCACCCAACTTGAAAAGAAGGCCATGTACTCAAGAGTCAAGACAAAGAAATGTGAGAGGGTATTTCGTAAGTGAAAGAGTGTTTATCATTCCTGGTTATTTTTGAGTGAGAGATTCAGGTTTGTAGAGTGATGCACTATTTAGGGATAGTTTTTTTAAATTTGTTCAAAAAACTTATTATATTATTTGAGATAGTAAATATCTGTTGAAATGTTCTTGTAGGGGTGGCAAAACGAGCTTAGCCAGTCGAGCCAACTTGTTTAGTTCACGATTTTTGGTCAGTCGGGCCGGGACAACATTATTAGCCCACTAGCCCGTTTTGGCATGTAATATTACATTTAGGGTTTTTTTAAGAAACAATAATTAAGTAGGCAATTGAACAAAAACAACACACAATAGGATATACATGCAGGGTTTAGAACTAATGGTTTATGAGAAAAATCTTAGAACAAGAAAAAAAAGTAATAACATAGATATATTAAGTAAACTTATCTAATTAAAATTAAAATTTCATAAGCGTAACTCATAATAAAAATTAACGTAAATTATTGAAATGAGAATCTCATAATTAAAAACATATTTATCTATTTGATGCTTATAGGAATTTCATTAAAAATGTTCTCATATTTTTTTATTTTTCTTTTTTCTTTTTTCTTTTAATTTTAGCGGGGCAATCTACCAGCTCACCATTAAATGGGATGGGCAACATTTTTTAGCCCATTTTTCAAAAGTAGGCTAGCTTGCCCCAGTCTGTTTTAGGAGGGCTAACAACGAGGCAAGCCAAAATAAGTTGGACTGACCCGTTTTGCCATCCCTATTCTTGTGAACGTAGGCAAAAAATATCAAAACACATTAATTTTTGTGTTCTTCAACTATTTTTATTTGTGTTGTTGTTTGTGTATGTTTTATCCTTTAGTTCTTATTGTGTGTGTCGGATATTTTTTCCCCAATTCTTAATTAGACTTATTTGGTGGTGGCAGTGATTAATTAGTGGTGGTAGTGAAAGCAACAATAAATTAGTAGCAACAGTGAATGAGATGGCAGTGGTAGCAACAACAATGAAGGTGACGATTGTTAACTATGACAACGACAATTATGACAACAATTAATAGTAGCAATGGTTGTGGTAGATGTAGTAATAATGGTAGTGATAGCAATTGTGGCAACGACAACTGTAGCAATTGTAGCTATGGTGATGGACTAGTGGTCTTGGTGGTCAATGATGGTTGTGGTAATGGTGGTGATGATTATAGTGTGGTCACAATAGTAGAAATAGTAATGATGATTGATTAGTGATGGTAGCAACAATGGTAGTGATATGAACCAAAATATATCATACATGATCAAGCCTAAGTACAAAGGACTTTTAAGTGACAATCCATGAACAATAGGAAAACTCAAAAAAATCCAAGACAATTACTAAACACACCTTTCTTAAATGTATTCCCATATCCTTTTTTATATATATAAATTTACTTTAATGTCCTTGTCTTTTTCTCTCCTTTTCAAATATCCCTAAGTAGGTGGCTGCATTCTAACTTGAACATATTCCCAATCACCATCCTTTCCCATAAAAAAAGGAAACGACCAACAAATTTTGATCCCTTATGAACCCAATTTGCATACATAACACTCTCATTCATTCATCTTTCTTCTACACTCCCTCACATTTTCAAATAAACTATAAACTTAACCAAAAACCTTGAAGCCTTGGTCTTATAAATTATAAAAGTCTGACCCTTTAACTTAATTTAGCAGTTATTGAAAAGGCTATCAAACACATTTGAGTTGGCACATACAACCTAATACAAAATGCCTTCAAAGAGGCTTCCATAGAGATCCTTTGTACTTGGTTGTTTTAAGGCCAAGAAACCATCCTTGGAAGCTCCAACCAAACATAGATTCCAAGAAGACATCTTCAAGTAAAATCTTCCTATCTAATTTAAGCGATTATTAATCACTCTCTATCACGAGTGATTTATCCAATTATTCATCATCCATGCGAACTCCACGAGCGCACCCACCATTATCACCGACCTTTATTGCCCATGGCTGTAAAAAAAATAAAAAACTTATGGAACTGAACATATTGAACCTCTAAGATGCATTACGGAACTAGACATAGTCAAATTGGTGCACACAAACTCTAGGCTCTAGAATCGGCAAAGAAATCATTATATAACTGTTAACAAAAAAAAATTAATTTGAAAATTATGTTCCGAAGTAATTATGTTTAGTTTTCGAAAATTAACAGCAATGGAATATAGACAATATGATTATACAATTTTTATATGAATAGGATATTTAGGTAATAAAAGATTGAAAAAATGAAAAGAAAGGTATATTTAGTAATTGTCAAGATACAATAGACAACTAAAGTCCATGTGAACACAATTCACACTCGAGAATAAAATTCAAGAACGAGAGGCAGAGAAGGATGTGATTTTACTTATGCAAGCCCATGGACATGAAGACTCAAAATAAATTGTAGCAAATAATAACTTTGACGATATTTGGAGTTATTATGTGCAAATAAATATGAAGATATTTAGAATTATTTTTTTTTATTGGATAGGATTTGGAGTTAATACTTGCAAATGTAATTAGGATTTGTGATTGTTTTTAGATAAATATATTTTTAATCCTTACAAAATAAGCGAATTTTGATTTTGGTCCTTATAATATTTTTTTCTTTTATTTTCATCCCTAAAAAATATGAATCATTGTTTTTTGACCCTATTGTCATGTGACACTCGTTAATTGCGTGTGTGTTTAATGGAAGTTTAAGTGACTATCTCAAGTGACACCCACTAGTGTTTGCAGTACCATGTTAGCATGTGACACCTCTAAAAAAATTTTAGATTCATAAAACAAATGTTATTTATCTACCTTAAAATAAACATTAGGGATAAAATTAGGGATTTTAAATTTTGGAGGGATGAAAATAAAAAAAATGTTTTATTCATTTTACAGAAACCAAAGATGGTAATTTCAAATTATAGAAGGATGAAAACATAGAATAATTTTTATAAAGATCAAAATCAGAACTCACTTATTTTATAGGAACTAAAAACATATTTAAGCCTTGATTTTATTATGATTTGTTTTAATTTACTTTTGGAATTTGTTTCCTTTATTAGGATAGGGATCCTATCATGTTACTAAGATTTATTCTAGAAAAATTAAGGTTTTAGTATTATTAGGACTTGTTTCTTATTATTTGCTTTTAGCTATTTATTTCAGAAATCAAGCTGAAGGTAAATGAGAATTTAAGAGTTTCCTTCCTCCATTGTGCAAGAGTTTATTTTCTTTTGCTTTAGTGAAACCTTTGTTATCAACTTTTCTAAATATAATTGGTGTTTCAAATCTACAAAAGCTCTCAATTTATGCTTCAACCTAAGTGTGTTGTTGTATGGATTGGCTAACTCATGTTCATGATTGGGCAAGCAGTCTAAGTAGCAGGTCACAACCCTTATAGTGTTGGTTGGCTATTGTACTTGTCAAGTCATTGAACCATACTTATCTTTTATTAATTAACTACATTATGAAGATCGGGTCACCCCCTTGAGTTCTTTTGATGTAGTGACAACAACAATAATTGATGGTGACAATAACCATGGTAATGATGGTTGTGGTGATGATAATGAAAATGTTAATGACAACAATGGTGGTGGTAATGAACTAGTGGCAACAACAATGATGATTATGTTGATAGAAGTAACTATAATAAGATGGTGGTTAACTAAATGGCAATGACAAGCTTGAAAAACCAACTAATATTTTTAAATATTAAAATAAAAATTAATTTAATTTTATAAGAAAAATATTTAAATTTAATATGTTTAGACTTTAATAATATAAATAAATATTATAAATCATCAAGCCAATAAAATCACACATATAATTTTTTTAATAATATTTTAAATATACACTCTTACATATGTTCAATTACTTAAAAAAAAAATACTTATATATTTTTAATGTGATAAATACATTTTCTTCCTTTTTAGTGTACAATATTTTTTTCTAATTAGAAATTGTTTTTACAGCATTAGAAAACCACTTGATGTTTGTGCTGGTATTTGTTCGTTCAACTATCCTGCAACGATTCCCTTGTGGGTAACCTGCCTTCTACTTTTTAAATGGTTATTTTGCAATACAATTAATTTTTTTTCTTATAAGTTATTGGGTACTCATTTATTTCTCGTTTGTTGTCATCTTGTACATTTACTATGCATAAGATACGAAAGGTCTAGATGTCTAGATATGTAAAATGGCCCAAAAATGTTAGGTTATAATAACATTGTATTTTGTCTATGCCCAATTGTCTATGTTATTGCTATTTCTTACAACAATACAATGTGTATAATATTATATTGGACACAAAATTGGCATCCTGTTCATTATGAAAACATGGCAACAAATTTTAAAGATATATAATCTTTTTGCAAATGTTTCTAATGGCAATTACCTGCGACAATGCCTTTACTTAAAATCATTGGAGAAAGATCCAGATGATGCTTTCTACTTATTTTGGTTGTTTATCAATTTAGTTGACAAACTGTTTACATTCTAATGATCAATATGTTTGTATGCTTGAATGTTTATAATTTCTATTTAATTCATTATTCTTTTGAAATGATTTCCTTCCTGGTTTTTCAATTTTTGTTGTCACAATTGAAAAAAGAGTTAGAAGATTAGAGTCATGTAGGAAGCAGTGACAATTTAAACACTCAAATTTCTACTTTTAGAAATCAATTAAAGGACAAAATGTAATACTTGAAACTTGTGGAAAATCTTTACAATTTCCCAGTAGTTAAAGGGCACTAGCATAGACAGTAATTACATGATACTCGTGAAGAATTTGTAAATGTAAAATGTCGTCCCTCCTTATTCTTCCACATTGTAATGACATTTTGTAATTGATATGCACAACGAATACTCTTTTAGTAAAATCTTTGTCCATAATATGATAACACATGCAAGTGTGTAAAATAGCATGATCTCTCATCGTTTTTCCTTATAGAGTTTAAAGATATGTTCAGAGGTTGATCTCAACTTGGAATTAAAAGGATGGGAGAATTAGATCCAAATTATTTTCAAGATATATCAATAAAGTCTTACCAGCAGCAAACTCTTTATTAGATGTCAAAAATTGAGAAGGAAATTGATGTTGAAACTCTTGAGAGAATCTACATCCTTGGTGGCTAGCCTACAATACATGATATGCATGGATATAGATTTCTCTCAATAGTTTCAGTGCCAATCAATTAGAAATCTACAAACCATTAAGACAAATTTCATGGAAGCAGTTTGGTCATCTTTTTGAATTTGTTATATGATGCATTTACTTTTCTTTCTACATTTTAAATTCGAATATCCTTATAAGATATATCCCTATGATTAGGATCTTAATAATATTTCAACTAGACCAAATTTGAAAATGTTCACTTTTATTAACCTTAAATGTCATTAATTTATGTAATTTTGTGTTTTTGCACATAGATCATGTGTATATTTGTGTAATTAACCTTAAAAACATTTTTGTTTGAAGATGGAATTTCAAAACATGAATAATTATACTATAATACATTTTTTGGGTGAATCAAGGATATTCCTCAACTTAGAGTCAAAATTAATTTTCAAGATACTAAAATTCATTTAAGGGATCTGATCTTTCCTAAAAAATATTATTTCTTATACACAAGTCTACCTATCTAAAGATCAAATCTCTAACTATATGTTTAAGAAACTTGATTATTTGTCAATTTTATTACATCATATTGATATTATGCAATAATACATAATTCCATTTGACGAGCTCAATAGCATTGTATTTTATTTTAATGTCGAATGCAGGGCATTATATTGTATTGGCAAACTATAATGTAATAAAACAAAGACAAAATAGGCTATGCACTAACAGTGTAAAATAGTTTTACACTGTCATCCAATCACAACCCACCATGTATAGTAAGTTTGTTGACTTTTGTAATAAATATCTTAAAAGTCATATCAACAGTGATTTCTGATTGGTTGATAGTGTAAAATTGCTTTATAGTGACAATGCATAACCATTAAACTATAAATAAATTTAGAAAGTTGAGTTTAATGGCTATGCACTGTCAATGTAAAAAGTTTTACACTGTCAACCAATTACAAATCACCATTGTTATGACTTTTAAGGTAATTGTTGTAAAAGTCAACAAACTTACCATACATGGTGGTTTGTGATTAGATGACAGTGTAAAACAGCTTTACATTATCAGTGCATAACCTTTTTTCTCTATAAAGTTTATTGTTTTATTATATTGCTTTTGAAAAAAATTATTAAGTTTATATCACGTGTTCTCTATATACAGGATTAAAGTTTGAAATTTCCGCAATATTATTAATCTCATGTTTGAATAGAGAAAAATAAAAATAGAGAAAAATAATTAAAAAGATAATTTTTCTCTTATTAGTTAAAGAGAAAATAAAGAGAAAGAAGATAAAAAAATTGATTTTAAAAAATAACAATTTCAATTTTTTAATTTTCTCTTTAATTTAATTTTTAAGATTTTCATTCTTTTCTCATTTTTTCCTCCTAAATTGCATTTATATGATTACAGCATAAATTGGAGAGAAAATTCGTTTATAGAAAAATACGGGAAGCAAAAGGAACGAAAAGAGAAGAACATGCAAAGAGAATCCACCGAACGGTGAATAACTGAAAAAAATATTTTAAAAATAATAATAAATCTGTAAAAGTTGACAATAATTAGTCCTGTGACTTGTAATTGCAGGCAGAAGGAAACAGCCATACATACAGAACATGAAAGGTCCTGCAACTGCAACTACAACTACGTGCCGCAACTGGAGCCTGGAGCCAGATCATCTTCAGCACGCTGTAAAGTATAAACGGGATCTTCGTGGCATCGTATCGTGCTCCTTTCTGTCAATTTAGTCCTTAATGATATATATTTTTTTAATTCCATTACGTCAGTTTTTTTTTTTTAATTATTATGTTTTGTCGGTTCCCCAGTAAATGAAGTTTTATTTTATGAGAGGCAAGAAACATTCTCAATTTACAATTATATATAATTTAATAATGGGGCCCATTTTTAGAAAAATGTTTAACATCACATTATAAAATCTATATATACCAAAAACAAAATTTATAATATATACACGTCATCAAAGTAATATACACACAATATTAGGTCGTATCTAATTTAGTTACTACACATTTTTTAAAGAATTTTGTTATTGCTAAGTAGAAAACACTCAAACCACGCGAAGAAACTTAGAACACTAATTTTTATTTTTATTTTAATGTAACGTAGAATATAACAATTAATGCAACACACAATCATTTGTAAATGCAATTATAAATGTATTTAAAAAAAGTATGAACTTATCTTTAATTTTTCCTTTTAATTCATATAAAATATCACTCTAAACTTTTAAATAATCTCAATACATCATAAAATTTTAGATAATATCCTTAATTTTTTTTACTAGCATTTTTTTTTTACTGAATTACTAGCATGTTATTAAAGAATGAGACAACATGGATTGATATTAAGTGTCGAGCATTACAAAATAACATATTTAATAGTCTTTTATTAAAAATAAATTTATTAATTTAACTATTAAGTTATATGTTATTATTATAATGATCGTGTATATTAAATTTTAGATTGTTTAAATATTAATAAATATATGTAACTTAATTATATATTTATTTATATTTTAATAATATATTATACGTTAAAAATATAATAATAAGATGAAGTAATAATTAATTTTTAAATAATATAAAATTTTTAAACTTAGAAATTTTTAACTTAATAGTTAAATTAATAAAATTGACTTACTTTCCTATTGATAAAAACATTAATAAAATTGACTTTTTATAAAAAAAAATAAATTAAATGTCATTTTATACAAATTGATATCTAATGTCAATTAATTTATTCTTTAAATAATTAATTGTTAAACAATTTTATTCCTCTATTTTTTTGGTATAGACTACAAGTATCCTCTACTAGAGACAATCCTAGTTGAGCTGAGTAGGACTACTATGGATGACAAAACTCTTCTTCTGAGTATTTAATACAACTGCATACCCAAGACTTGGACTCAAGACCACTGCTTAAACTGAACAATCCCACGCTAATGGATTTATTCTTTCATTTATGCTCTTGTTTGGTAATAGTTTTTTAAGAAATAACTATATTTATTAGGACAAAAATTAGATACGGTACTTTAAGTACTGTTAGTGTTGTTCTTCAATAAGAAGTAAAGTTTCATTTCAGTAATATGTATAATAAAGATATGCATTTAAGAATTGAAAAACAGTATTAACTAGTACCTACGATATCATATTTAAGTTTTCTCCTATTTATTAATTTTTTAGGAATTTAATAAATATTTTTAACATAAAGTAAATCAAGCACGTACTATCATATTTTTATTAATATATGATATATCACTCTATTTGATATTTTAAAGAGAAACAAGTACTTTTATAAATACATTAAGGAGAAACAATAGTCTCTCTTTGGAAACATCAAAATCCAAGAAAGATCACGGATGCATCTTAGAGTGTGATCCACGAGGGAGCTCTTAAAAAAGAAGGTGACTAATAAGGTACTGATTCGTCCATCCGATTGTTCTTTAGTTTTTCTTTAAAAAAGAAAAAGAAAAAGAAAAATCGAATTAGTGTCCGTTTATGTTTACCCTCTATTTTATTTTTTTGAGGATATATTTGCCCTCTAATTCTTATTTCCCATCACAAGTTCACAACTTCTTTTTAACTTTGGATATTTCATGAATTTTTATTTTTTTTTAAATCTAAATTCCGTTTCAATCGTTGTCTAATGAGGCCTTTATTATTTACGAAGAAGATTAGGCTTGGTAGACAATTTTTTTCTTTAAAATGTTTAAGATATTATACATATATTTTATTTTATTTTATTTTGATGAAAAAGTAAACAAGGATCCATCTATGTTATAAATATAAGGGTTTAGCTCTTCTTTTTAGTATTTAATACAACTGTATATTTAGAATTCAAACTTGATGCCAAAGCTGAAAAAACCTGTTTCAATTGATGTCATGCGCTGAACCATTGTAATATTACTTAAAATTTAAAAATTAATTAGGAAAAGTTTAAAGGTTTATCATTTACGTAAAAGTTTAAAAGAGACTATATACTTTTTCAAACGTTTACAATCTTTAAAGTAAATTTTATGAGTAAAGTCTATATATTGACAATGTAAAGAATTGTTACGTTATTATTCAATTATAAATTATTATATATGATAAGTTGTTGACTTTTACAATATTTACCTTAAAACTCATACCAAACATGATTTTTAATTAGTTGACAATATAAAAATTTTTACATTAATTAAACTCAAATTTATATAAATTTATTTACATGAAATTAATTTTACAAATTATATTACATATAATTTATGCACCAATTTATTGTATTGTGTAATTTAACTTCTATTAAAATAAAAATAAAAAAGTTTAAATTACTTTATTGGTCATTCTTTTTATTTACATTATTCAATTTGGCCCCTCTATTTTTAAAATGTTCAATTTGATCATATAGTTTTCAAAAAAAGTTTAATATAGTCCTTTTGATCCAAATTAAGTTAATGATGTAGGAAATGGTTCACAATAGTGATGCTAGTAATTAATATTACATGTAGCGGCAGTTCTAAACCGGCCCTAAATTAAATATTATTAAGTATAATAAAATTAGATACATATAGCGACACTTTTGAACTGCAACTATGATAATATTTAATAATTATAACAAAATTCTAATATCTATAATATTTATAATTATAATTAAACAATGATAATAATTAATAAATTGTTTTATTAAATTAAATTTTAAAAAATGATAATAAAATATTATTTTAATAATTATAATAAAAATCTCATAAATTATTTTATTATTTTTTTTAAAATGTAATGTAATATAAAAGAATATAAAATTAATATAAAGTTTAAAGAATTCATAAATAATTAATTAGTGATTATTATTTTAATATATATATTAATTATTATTATTATTTTAATATAAACATTTTACTAATATTAATTCAATATAATATATGAATATTAAATAAACATAATATCAATATAATATTATGTTCTTACATTTTTAAACAATTATGATATAATATTAAATTATATAACAGGTTAAATTATTTTTTGGTCATTTTTTTATTTACATTATTCAATTTAGTCTCTCTATTTTTAAAATATTCAATTTGGTCCAATAGTTATCCAAAAATGTTGAATAAAAGACCTTCCGTTCAATTGAGCTAACAACATTAGAAAATGCATTCGCAACGGTGATGCCAATAATCAATATACATGTAGCGGCGGTTCTAAACCACCACTAAATTAAATATTTATTAATTATAATAAAATTATAATACATATAGCGACAATTTTGTACCACCACTATGATAATATTTAGTAATTATAATAAAATTATAAATCTATAATATTTAATATTATAATTAAATAGTAATAACAAATAAATTATTTTATTAAATTAAATTTTAAAAAATTCTAATAAAAATTATTAATTTTAATAATTATAATAAAATTATCATAAATTATTTTATTAAATTTTTAAAAATTTAATGTAATATAAAATAATATAATAATTAATATAAAGTTTCAAATATTTATATTTAAAATTAATTAACATTCTATAAAATTTATTGTTAATAATATAATAATATAATATTACAAAACCTAAAATATTATTGTTAATAACATTATAAATATTATGGAAGTTAAATTTACTAAACCATCTTCATTTTATTTAATTTATTAAAATTTATAAAATATTAATTGATAATTATTATTTTAATATAATAATTTTATTAATATTAATTCAATATGATATACTAACATTAATTTAACATAATATTATGTTTTTACATTTTAAAACAATTATTACATAATATTAAATTATATAATATTATAGTTTTATTATAAATCTTAAAAAATAATTTTTAAAAATTTAAAATATTAATATAAATAACATAAGAAATATCATATAACAAAAATATTAAGGATTATAATTTTATTCTAATTATTTAAAAAATTTTAAATTTTTATAAAAATATTAAATTATCATAATAGCAATGCCACTAGGTGAAAAGTGGTTTAAAATTACCAGAAAGTGTAAAATTGATACTTGTGCAATTCATTAATGTATTACTGTCGATTTCAAATAAAAAGGTAACATTGAATATTTTTTTAAAAAATTACAAGATTAAATAAAATATTTTAAAAATAGAATAACTAAATTAAATAATACAAATAAAAAGAGAAAAAAAAAGTAATTTAATGAATAAAAAATAGACAGATTACCAGTAGAGTCTCCAGTCGTCACTCCTTATTCCTCAAAGCGTCCTCACGCGAGAAATAACGCGAAAGAAGTCATGGTGGCATTATTGTAATAAAGAGAGAAAGTTAAGGGCAAAGGTCCGAAAAGCAATCCAAAGATTCCATTCCTGAAATTTGAAGGTGCAAAATGCTGGCGTCTCTTTAGAGCGCTGTAATCCAAACAAAACAAAGCCACTTTTCGATAGCATTATCATTTTATAAATAATTTCTTTTATTTTACAAACTTAAACCGAGCAGGCTCCTCTGTCTCTCTTGCATTAACTGAATAGCTCCTCCTCAGTTACTTCCTTCATTTCATCCTTCTTTGTTCTCTTCTCCGAGTTTCGATCCTCTGCTCCCGCTTCCACGATCCTCCTTTCAACTTTTACAGGTAACCGTCAATTTCGTATTCAGAATCTTCTTTTTCTTCTTGCGCCAGTTCAATTCTCGAACCTCTTGGTTGAAGCTCTTTCGTTTTCTTGAATTGTTTCAGCTTCTGGATTCGATCGGATCAACTTCTTTTGCTTTGAAACTGAGCTTCTCGCCGGTTTCTGCTTTGGTTCTTTTTTGTCTTCTCTGCTGTTGCACGTGGTTATGATTTGAAGGTAAACTCGTATAGTCGTATCTGATATTTAATCTGAATCTTTTATTGTGCTGTTAATTTTGTGCAGGATATTAGCATGTCGATCTTGGACGATTTTGTTCTTTGCTATGCTTTGGATTTTAAGGGGAAAAAAATTAATAAATTAGCTTAGAGAAAACTATTGCTGCTATTTAAAATTATTTATCGTTATTTGTCTTTGGTAATTTTATTATCATCTGATACATTGGTTGAAGTTGAAGTTCACTCATCTTTCTTCTTACCTTAAATTTGCTTTTTCTTTTTGCAATTTTTCTCTCCTTTACTCTATAGGCAGCTGCAGTTTTTGCTTTTGGAGCCTAAAAGATTCTGAAGAGTAGAAGGGAAACTGAAACCATACCTCAGGTACCTAATCAGATTTGCGAAAATAGTGACAATTATATGAATCTTGAACATCAAGATTAGCGGCTGTTATCTGTTTTCTCTATTTTTCTTCGTACAATTACAAAGATGGTTTTCTTTTTCATTTTTTGGTTTACTTGTTACAAATAACCTGAAATTAACAAAGCAAAACTTGCTTATTCGTTGAGCTGTATCATTTGAATTCCAATCTGTTGCTGCGGTGATTCCCAGAGTTGCTGACGTGGCACCAGATTATAGTTGTTGGCACATACTAGTTGCTCTGTTTCTTTCTCTCTTCTTTTTTAGCCTTTTTTTTTTTAAGAAATTACTTATCTAATTTTTTTTTTTAATATATATTTTGTTCTGAAAATTTGAACTCTGAGAAGCTGAGCGAATAAAACGTTGGTCCAGTGATGATAGCCATAACTATTTTATTGAGAATCTTACCGTGAAGGGTGGACCCAAACAATTACACATTCTCCTTTTCTTTCTCTCTCTATTTTTTAGATTATGCCCCTCATAATCTGCAACTGAATCCCAATTCCCACCTTCAAAAAGTGAAATAAAGCCGCTAAAGCATGAGGTCACCAGGGCTTCATTTTGGCACTGGATTGATATGAGTTTTAGAAATAATAGTAGTTGCTCTTTTGAATGAACCCTATATACTTGTATAATATTCCCTTATATTTTAATATTTTGTTTTCCCTGTAACAAGAGTTTTGCCTTAAATTTCTTGCAACATCTTTTGATTGCGATATCATATAAAAATATTTGACTTAAAATATTTTTGTTCACCCATCAAATATTGCATACCACCATCTTGGGAGCAACACAGAAGCTGTGTGAACAAAATACTTTATGGCAAAGTGTTGGTGTTGAAACTTGAAAGACTGCCCACGGATGTCACATGTACTCTTTCTGTTATAAATAAAAAACGAGCAAAGAAAAAAAAAAATCTTTAAAGCTACAATGTTGGTTATATTAGTCCTTTAATGATGAAAAATTGAAAATTATGCTTAAGGTCAATACATATCTAGTATTCAAGGGACAAATCTTCAGTCAAATTGATTGACTGAATACATATTCAAGGACTAATTTAATGACTAAATGCAGATCTAGGGACCACAAAGTATAATTTCTATCATTTAGGGACGCATATGATCAAGTTGTATCATTCAGGGACTATTACTATTTCTACATGTTTCAGTGGTTCTCCTATAATTTATATTTGTTTATCAAGTTTGATGGATATAAATAAAATTTTGATTGCTCAAAAAGTAGCTAGATTTGTGTTCTCATTAATGACATATTTAAAAATTTCTTATAAACATCTAGAAAATTGTGTGCATTGCAGGGCCCAAATATCAAGGAATTGTGTTAAAATTTTCAACTCCTGACTTCCTGGAATCAAGATGGGAACATCTTGACGTGATGCTGCTAAGAAGTTGAACATCTATAGAAAAGATGGTGAAACATCGCTTTAGGGAGTCTATTAAATCTTTCTTTGGAAGTCACATTGATCCTAATAAAGAAGAGCAGCTCCGGGTGGCTAAAGCAGGTACAATCTTGATGAAAGATTACGTTCAGCTGCTACCATGACAGCATGATATGATTTCATTGAAAATAGGGATGAATAATTTACTATGATTTGCATGTATCACCTTATGATGATCAAACCAACGATTTGAAGTTTTTCTATTTTTCCTACAGAAATTGAAGACAAAGTGAAAAGGATACTGAAACTTATTAAAGATGACAACCTTGAAGAGGATAGTACCCAAGTAGAACTTTCTAAGAAGGAACCACTTGTTGAACTGATTGAAGATTTCCACAATCAATACCAATTACTTTATGCACAATATGATCATCTAACAGGCGAGTTAAGGAAAAGGATTAAGGACAAGCGAGGGAACGGGAGTTCTTCATCCAGCTCAGACTCAGATCCAGATTATTCTTCAAAGGACAAAGACAACAAAAATGGACAACTGGAAAATGAATTTCAAAAGACAATTGATGGCTTAAAGCAAGAACTTGAGGTGGTGCATATAGAAGTGGCTGAATTAAATCGGAAGTTGACAATTACACATGAAGAGAAGGAGGATCTTAATTCAAAATATCTTGCAGCATTGAGCAAGATACAAGAAGCAGAGAAAATTAACATGGATTTGAAAACGGATGCTGAAGCATTAGGCACTCAAAGATCAAAACTTTTGGTTGAGAATGCTGAACTAAATAAACAACTGGACATTGCTGGTAAAATAGAAGCTGAACTGAGTCAAAAATTGGAAGACTTAATGACAGAAAAAGATAGTTTGACCATGGAGAAGGAGACAGCTCTCCAACAGATTGAGGAGGAAAAGAAGATTACTGATGGCCTGAGAACCCTTGTTGATCAACTGAGAGATGAGAAATTAGCACTTGGCAAAGAGTTAGAGGCAGTTACAGGTGAACTTTCCATTCTGAAACAGAAGTTGGAACATGCAGTACAGCAAATAACAAATCTAATCCACAATCTGAAAGTCGCTGTGGAAGAAAATGAATCTTTAAGATTGAAACTTTCACAGGCTTCAAATGAGGTTCAGCTGGCTCACGATAGAATACAAGAATTTGTAGCTGAATCAAGTCAGTTAAAGGAGAAACTTGAAGAGAGAGGAAGGGAAATTTCAGCCCTCACTCAGATGCATGAAGAGTATAAGAAAGAATCCTCAAATCAAATCAGGGAACTGGAGGCACAAGTCACAAACCTGGAGCTGCAATTAGAATCACTGCAAAACCAGAAAAGAGATATGGAAGAGCAAATTAAGAGCAGCACCACTGAAGCAAGGGAACTAGGAGAGCACAATTCAGGGCTACGGGACCAAATATCAGAACTTGAAATGAGGTCCAGAGAAAGAGAAGAGGAGCTATCTGCTATGATGAAGAAACTCGAAGATAATGAGAATGAGTCATCTTCTAAAATGTCAGATTTAACATCTCAGATAAACAAGCTGCTGGCTGATATAGGCACATTACATGCTCAGAAAAATGAACTGGAAGAGCAGGTAATTTTTAAAAGTAATGAAGCTTCAACTCAAGTCGAAAGCATTACAAATGAGGTGAATGCATTGCAGCAAGAAGTGGAGTCCCTCCAACACCAGAAATCTGACTTGGAAGTTCAGTTGGTGGAAAATGTCCAAGAAAATTCCAAGTATGTGATTCAAATGCAAAGTCTGAAAGAGGAAATTGACAGAAAAATCCTGGAACAAGAGAGACTTCTGGAAGACAGAGAAAATTTGGCCATGCAGATAAGGACATTGGAATTAGAGATGAACACTATAAAGAACAAAAACAGTGAAGCTGAAGAGCAAATAAGGGCTAAAAGCCATGAGATCAGTCACATGAGACAGGGAATGTTGGACCTACATGACAAAATAGCAGAAATAGAGAAAATATCAACAGAGAGAGAATCAGATTTCTTTGTTCTCCAGGATAAGCTTATTAACGCAGAGGAAGTGGTTTCAGCTCAAATTAAGAATCTTGAATATGATTTGGCATACCTGCAGCAGGAGAAACAGGAATTAGAACAGAAATATGAAAAGCTGAAGATGGAATTCGATTCCACACACACCAGAAGGGTGAAGTTGAAGAGCAAATGAGAGCTAAAGGCCATGAGAACACTGAACTGAGAGAGGAAATTTTGGGATTGCAGGGAACAATTACTGTGCTGGAGAGAACATTAGCCGAGAAAGAGGCAGAGCTATCCACTTTACAGGAAAAGCTTCGTGAAAAAGAGAGTGAGGCTTCAGTCCAAATAACTGCCTTCGCAGTCCAAATTGATAATCTAAAACATGATTTGGTGTCCCTGCAGAATGAGAAGCAGGAATTAGAACAGCTGGGTGAAAAGGTGAAGATGGAGCTGGATTCCACACACAACCAGAAGGGTGTAGTTGAAGAGCAAATGAGAGCTAAAGACCATGAGAACGCCGAACTAAGAGAGGAAATTTTGGGTTTGCAGGGAACAATTAATGCACTGGAGAAAACATTTTGCTGAGAAAGAGTCAGAGTTATCCACTTTACGGAAAAGCTTCATGAAAAAGAGAGTGAGGCTTCGGGGCAATAATTGCCTTCACAGCCCAAATTGATAATCTAAAACATGATTTGTTGTCCCTGCAGAATGAGAAACAGGAATTAGAACAGAAATGTGAAAAGCTGAAGACTGAGTTCGATTCACACACAACCAGAAGGGTGAATTTGAAGAGCAAATGAGAGCTAAAGGCCATGAGACACTGAACTGAGAGAGGAAATTTTGGGATTGCAGGGAACAATTACTGTGCTGGAGAGAACATTAGCCGAGAAAGAGGCAGAGCTATCCACTTTACAGAAAAGCTTCATGAAAAAGGAGCGAGGCTTCTGCCTTCACAGTCCAAATGATAATCTAAAACATGATTTGGTGTCCCTGCAGAATGAGAAGCAGGAATTAGAACAGCTGGGTGAAAAGGTGAAGATGGAGCTGGATTCCACACACAACCAGAAGGGTGTAGTTGAAGAGCAAATGAGAGCTAAAGACCATGAGAACGCCGAACTAAGAGAGGAAATTTTGGGTTTGCAGGGAACAATTAATGCACTGGAGAAAACATTTGCTGAGAAAGAGTTAGAGTTATCCACTTTACAGGAAAAGCTTCATGAAAAAGAGAGTGAGGCTTCGGGGCAAATAATTGCCTTCACAGCCCAAATTGATAATCTAAAACATGATTTGTTGTCCCTGCAGAATGAGAAACAGGAATTAGAACAGAAATGTGAAAAGCTGAAGACTGAGTTCGATTCCACACACAACCAGAAGGGTGAAGTTGAAGAGCAAATGAGAGCTAAAGGCCATGAGAACACTGAACTGAGAGAGGAAATTTTGGGATTGCAGGGAACAATTACTGTGCTGGAGAGAACATTAGCCGAGAAAGAGGCAGAGCTATCCACTTTACAGGAAAAGCTTCATGAAAAAGAGAGCGAGGCTTCTGCCTTCACAGTCCAAATTGATAATCTAAAACATGATTTGGTGTCCCTGCAGAATGAGAAGCAGGAATTAGAACAGCAGTGTGAAAAGGTGAAGATGGAGCTGGATTCCACACACAACCAGAAGGGTGTAGTTGAAGAGCAAATGAGAGCTAAAGACCATGAGAACGCCGAACTAAGAGAGGAAATTTTGGGATTGCAGGGAACAATTACTGCACTGGAGAAAACATTAGCTGAGAAAGAGTCGGAGTTATCCGCTTTACAGGAAAAGCTTCATGAAAAAGAGAGCGAGGCTTCGGGGCAAATAATTGCCTTCACAGCCCAAATTGATAATCTGCAAAAAGACTTGCTTTCCTTACAGAAAATAAAAGAAGAATTGGAGCTTCATTGTGAAAAAATTAGTGGAGAACATGCAGAAAGCCTTATAATGGTAGAGAATGAAAAGAATGACATATCAAGCAAAACTATGGATCTTAAGAGAACATTGGAAAAACGAGATGATTCATATCAGAAGTTGAATGAAGAATATAAACAAATTGATAATTTGTTTAAGGAATGTGTGGTCAAACTTGAAGTTGCAGAGAAGAAGATTGGAGAAATGGCAGGAGAGTTTCATGAAGGCATTGAGTCGAAAGACCAGATGGTAGCTGATTTGGAACATACAGTAGAAGACCTAAAAAGAGACCTAGAAGAGAAAGGAGATGAAATCAGTACTTTGCTTGAGAATGTTAGGATGCTGGAGGTTAAGCTTCGTCTGTCAAACCAGAAGCTCCGGGTCACAGAACAATTGCTCAGTGAGAAGGAAGAAAGCTCTACAAAGACGGAGGAAAAGTTTCAGCAAGATCAGAGAGCACTTGAAAACAGGATTGCTATTTTGTCAGCAATAATAACTGCCAACAATGAAGCTTTTGATAAAATTGTCTCTAATATTAGAGAGTGTCTGAACAGTGTCATGTCTGGCATAGAAACTGTAAGCTGGAAATTTTCTGATGACTGTAAAAATTACGAGGGCCGAATCTCAAACATATCACATGAGCTTGAGGTTGCAAAGGACCATGTCAGGGAGATGAATAAGGAAAAAGAGCAGTTAAAGAGAGATAAAAACCACTTGTTGGAGCAGCTACAGGTTAAAAACGAACAGGAAGTGGCTTTGAGGAAGACTGTTGAGAATCTAGAGGCAAAGGCAAGCAAGCAGGAATCAGAGAAGATGAATCTGACAACAACTGTAGTTCAACTTAAGAAGACTGTTGGAGAACTAGAGAAAATGATGAAAGAGAAAGAGGATGGTATATTGGACTTGGGGGAGGAGAAGAGGGAGGTCATCAGGCAGCTGTGTTTGTGGATTGACTATCACCGCAGTCGTTGTGACTATCTCAAGGATATTCTATTAAAGACTCGCAGAGGCCAGAGAGCAGCATAAATCCTACTATTTTTTTTTCATGCAGATTTTTCAATTAGGTATGTAATGGTGATTCAACTTCTCATTAGCTCATTTTTTTTTTCATGTGAATTGATTCTTTTTTTTTTTTTTTTCTTTTCCAAACATGTGCGTTTTTGTAATTCTTCCCATTAGCTCAATTTGTCCAGTATCAGGAGCATCGTGTAAAGTTAGTTTTGTTCTTCTCTTGAATTTGAATTGAATAATGTTACAGTAGTTTTTTCCTCAATTGTTCAACGTAAATATTTTGATAAACAAGTCCCCGCTATCAAATTCCTCTTTAATTCTTTCATTTTTGTCACGCTTTTTGTTTTACATGTTTTCTGGGTCAGTGTAGTTTACCATGGTTGGTTGTCTTCTTGTTTTGCCATTTCAACGCTTTCACCGAATATCAAATTTATTCGAAACTTGAGGCTTACACTTTTTAACACCGTTGGATCTTAAATGCACCGAGTAGAGATTTACTATGATGTATTACGATGGGTCTTATGATTGCATGTTTGAAGTTTGCATGACATGTCATAGTTTGATTAGTTACTTGCGTTGTTCTGAAGTGTATAGCACTTTCTTTGTATTATTAGATTGCATTCACGGCAGTCCGTAGAATGCAGCTTCCAGCTGCAATGGTGCTTGAAGCCTAAATTTCTTTGGTTAGGCAAACATGCATTGGAATGTGCAAGTTGTGAAAATTGCGGTAGAAAAATAGGATTTTATAAACAGTTAAAAGAATCAATAAATAAAAAGTTTTTATTAAAAATTATATTGGAATTGCATTGACAATTATAGAAGAGTGTTCTGTAACATTTTTCAATAAAAAACTTTCTATTTTTGATTCTTTAACTAGTGTACTAAAGACACTTGTTAAGATCTTCTTTTATATAATTAGGCAGTGACGATATCACTTTCACTTACGCCTTATGGAAACTGGATGCAATAAGGCACCTTACAAAGAGGACTAAGCAATTAGGGATGTAGGACGAGTTCAAGGTACACCTATGAACCCTCTTGATCTAACCTTTTGAAAAAGAAATAGCTCGAGTTAAATATTCGGGCTCATTGGCTAAAATCTGATTGTTTTGGATCAGGCCTTAAGTTGATAAATTTTAATCCGTTTAACTTGATTTTTTTTTATTTTTTTTGTTTAATTTTTAATAAGAGTTTTATTTTTATTTTTTTTAACTTGATGACCTGATTTGAGCTAATTTAAATTTGTTTGTGGGTGTTCGATTCAATTGACATATTACAAAAATAGACCCAATTTCATTTTATTGGTTTGAACTAGAAATTTTCTCAAACTTAACCTAACCCAACCCAACCAATAGCCATCCCAATGTGTAATACCCTGAATCCCTTATGCTGTTGGTAAATATATTACTCTTTTATTGGGTGTAAATTAAATGTGCATTACCATAGTTTCCCAATTTCTAACCATTTAAAATTGCACTAAAATCTAGCATAAATATGTACTACGCAACCTTTATTTGTGTACTTGACATTAATTTATTGGATCTTGATAATTGTCGTAGAGCACTTGTTAAAGTCTACCAAAATTGGCCCAGTAGTGAAGAGTTTATTAGTTTAAGTAGTTTGCAAGAAGTCTTAAGTTTAAACTCAGTGTTGTTGAATGGTGGCCATGGCAACGCTATGGTAGAAAGCAGTGGCGAAAATCAGTCAAGCTGCCATGAAATGGTGGTAGCGTGGTAGGTTCTTGATGATGGGTTGTGGCGGTCACAAAACACGAAGTGACCATAGCGTTTGAAACGGCCATGGCGGAATTACTGTCAAGAACAAAGAGATGAAAGAGTTAGGTCTCGTACCTAGCCCAAGAAAGGTTTGAAACCCTAAAAATAAGGAAAGAAATGGGTTGGGTCATGTGACTTGACCCAAACCCAGCCAGGTCGGGCTGTGTGACTCGACCCTAACCCAAACCAAACAAAAAACCCATTAATTAGAAATCCCTAAATAAAAAAAGAAAGCTTCAACCACCTCTGATATTACATTGCAAACTTGTAGTGCATAAGGCATCGCACATCAGTTTATGCATAAAAGCTTTGACGACTACCACACCAGAGTTAGACAACCTCCACACCAGAATTAGACTAGCATCGCACTGCCTTTAGCACCTAGCGACTACGAGTTTATGATTAAACCCAACACCTAGTGACTATGACTGCCATCTCTAGCTACCATCCAGCGACCTCTTTGGTTGTCTTATTTTTTTATTTATTTCAACCTCTGTCCTCTTTGACTGTCAACGTGACAGCCATCTCTGACGACCACCCAGTGACCTCTCTGATTGTTTATTTCTTACTTCAACCTCTGACTCTCTCTCTCTCTCTCTCTCTATGTGTGTGTGTGTGTGAAAGTGAGAGAGAGAGAGAGAGAGAGAAATGCAAGCAACATTCTCTCAAACACTCTCTTTCTAGCACTCTTTTATTATTGGTTGAAATTTATTGAAAATCACAAATTTTGAGTCCTACTTCTCATTTAATGAGTCTTTCTCCTGATTTCGAGATGGGATCCATCAATAATAGAAAGAGTGTTAAAAAAGTGTTTGAGAGAGTGTTGTTAGCACTTCTCATATATATATATAGGAGCGTATTAGATAAGAATGACGTTCTTAGGTGAGAATAACTAATCTCAATGGTTAAATTAAAATGGAAGGCCTAGATTAAAATACTTAAGAATTGAAATTAAAATCTCATATAACTATCAAATCTCTAAAAAATTCACAAAACAAAAATCAAATCTCTAAAAAATATCAATTGTCACGTCCTAAAATATCTCAATTATCATGTAACTCTTGTTCAAGATTGTTATTAACCCATCACCATCACCACCATGTTTGCCACCATTACCATCGTCATGACCGCCACCACCATGATGACCACCATTGCATCCACCACCACTGTTGTTGCCATCACTGTCGCTATCACCACCACCACCACTATGACCGAAAACAGTGACAGTAGTGGTCATGGTATTAACACATCACCACCACTACTACCACCATCACCATGACCGCTGTCACCACCATTGTCATGACCGTCGCTGCCTTCGTCATCGCTGCTGCCATTACCACTGCTAATCATGATAGTGGCGGCGACAACGGTCATGGTGGTGATGGTGATAGGTTAACGACAATTTTGAAGAAGAGTAACGTGATAATTGAGATCTTTTAGAGATTTGAAGGTTATATGAGGTTTAAATTTGAAGTCTTAAGTATTTTATTCTAGACCTTCCATTTTAATTTAATGCAGTGTTTTAAAACTCAGCTCAGACAGCCCGATTGGACCGAGAATCGGATAAGTGACTAGGTCGATTCATTTATTGGATCGAAAATGTTATTAACTTAATAGTGATGTCATCAAATCGGCTTAAAATCGGATTAAGCCGGTACAAATCTGGTTTTGAGCGGACCAAATATATCCCTCACGACGTTTCATGGCCCAAGGTGTGACTGACGTTTTGTGTGGCTCAAGATGTGACGCCTTGATGTGTTTGTTACTGCTGTACCGAGACAGAGTGTGTTGCTTTCTCACACAAGGTTGATTTTAACAAAATGCAAAAATTGCACCTCCAAGAATCAAACCAACGACCAAACTTACTCCACATTTGATTCTTACCACTAAACCACCAATATTACTTACTATGGAGGTGTAAAAAATAATATTTATACATATATTTAATTATTATGTCAGTTATACTAATTTATGTGGTTCAACCAGTGACCCACTGGTTCGACTACTAACCCATTAACCCAGTACCTCAATCGAGTTGATGACCGGTCTATTTCTGAAAACACTAATTTAATGGTTGAATTAGTCATTCTCATTCTCACCTAAAAAAGTTGTTCTCATATGATAAGTCTGCTATACACACACACACGCACGCACGCATGCACACATTGATAACATTAGTACACACAAAAAAGTAAAACGCTGGTTGATGAATCAAAAATAATAATTTTTTATGAAAAATCATGTTAGAGATGCATTAGAGTGCATTAATAATATTTTTAATGAAAACTTTTTACTTTTGATTTCTTAATTAATACCTTTAAGATATTAGTTAACATTTGTCTAATTTATTTTAATTAAAAGATAAAATTTACGTGCAATATTGTAGACACTTTTGATGTTGTTTTTTAATTAAAAATATAGTTTTATTTCAATAACTTGTATAATAAAAATTGACATTAAAAAT
The DNA here is from genome assembly GCA_004329165.1 of Spatholobus suberectus. Lineage (NCBI taxonomy): Eukaryota > Viridiplantae > Streptophyta > Magnoliopsida > Fabales > Fabaceae > Spatholobus > Spatholobus suberectus. The sequence continues at coordinate 79,551,783 of CM014733.1, forward strand.
TAAAGTACAGTCTTAAGGTAAAATTCTAAATTTAATTAAAAAATAACACCAAAAATACTTATGATATTGTACTTAAGTTTTGTCTTTAAATATTTTCGACCAGTATCTTAAAAATATTAGTCAAGAAAACTAAATACTTTATGTTAAATGCTTCTGATCATTTTAAGGGTTTTTCTAACTAGTGCTTAGAAGGCAATGGTTAACAAAATAATATATACATCCTATTAAATATTTTTAATTGCTTAAAAATTAAATATTGAATATTTTTGCATTTTAGATATAATAAATGTTTCTTTTCCGAATAAAAATGTCTTGTTAACAAGTATCTTAGAAGTACTAGTAAGGAATACTAAATATACTATATTAAATGCTTCTAATCATTTTAAGGGTTTTTCTAACTAGTACCTTGAAGGCAATGATTAAGGGATAATAAATAAATCTTATTAAATATTTTTAATTCCTTAAAAAATTAAACATTGATTTTTTATTTTTTATTTGCATTTTAGATATGATAAATATTTTTTTTGAGTGCTGCTGGTTAGTACGAAATGAATGTACACGAAATGTACAAAACAGTAACATAGACTAATGATTATTTAAAAAATATATTAATTAGACAATTAAAAAAATATGAAATAGAATATTTGACATAAATCAAAGGTTTTGTATGTTTTGTGCAAAAACTGATTCGTAACAAATAGCATTTTCCTATTTTCTTTTTACTTTTATTTCCTTAAGCAATATCTTAAGAAAATTGATTAGAGTTTATCTCATTTTAAAAAGTATATATTATATGACTCATATATTTTTAATATAATATTTTTCATTTCTACTTTAAACAAATGAGACAATTGTGACTATTTTCTACAAATTAAATTAACTTTCAATGCTAAGAGTGAATTTGAATAAATTTCTCAATTATAAGAGGAAAAAATTAAATAAACTATGAAAACAAAATAAATTTAAATTCTCTTATAAATTAAAATCAACTTAAATACTTTAAATTTTTCAAAAATTCTCTTATTTAACTTCTTACCTATAAACTTATCAGAGTTTTTAATCAAATAATTATGTCAATTAAAAAAATTATAAATTAAAAACTAATCCAAACTATATCTTAATTTGAGTCTATTCATTTGCACGTATTACATTACAATCTAGTGAAGGAAACTTGAGTTGAGTAGGTTCAAATATAGTTTTACATGCCTATGTATCAGAATCAGAACTATGTTCAATATTTCCGTGAATTTCCGCGTGTTGGACCAAAAGAAAAATTGTTGATTTGAATCCAACGGGTAAAAGCAATACGTGTATGTTTGGGTGAGCATTGATAAAATTAATTTTAAATAAAATTAATTTTGTAAAATTGATTTTGTTTAAAATTGATTTTGAGGTGATGTGATTTATGTTTGGATGCTTTTACTTTAAAAACAAGTTAATAGTCAAATTCAGTGTAAATTTTTTGATCTAATGCAAAAGCTACTTAAAGTTGCTTCAACCTAAAATCAAATTTGGAGTCAAAATCAATTTTCCAATTTGAAACCAAACATGTAAATATTTATCTAAAATTACGTTAACTAGTACTTCAACGTGATTCTGGAAAATTAAACGTGAAACCAAACATACATGTAGTAATTTAAACAAATCGATATTATAATTTATTCTTAAAATGTTTATTTTAAACAATAACATTTTATTCATATATTAAATCATATATACTTTAATAATTAAAACAAGTAAACAACACTTTTTGAATAAAAATTGTCATTCACAGTTGGAGTTTATCAATATTAAAATAAATATAAAATTCCTACCGACACATGGTTTATTTAGACCCTAAAGTGATGCATGATTGTATCATCATATGATTCCCAATATAGGTGAGAGAAGAGACAATAAGATACGTACGTAACGAATTATTTATTAGTCAATAATTAGCCATTAGTATAAGGATAAAATTTAGATATAATACCTTAGGTACTGTTAGTACTATTTTTTAATTAAAAATAGATATTCACTTCAGTAATCCGCATAATAAAAGCATATATTAAAAAATTTCATAGATTTTCGAGGTGAATCTTCAATTCTGATTGAAGAACATGTACAGTATTAATAGTACCTAAAGTACTGTATTTAAATTTTTTTTCCTCAGGAGGATTATAAAAGAATTTTAAATAAGCCAAAAAAATTTTACAATATTTCTGCGTCTTTGATGTAATTTTTTAATAAAAAATAGAATTTTATTTTGATAATCAATATTAATATTTAATTTTGTTCGTAAGCACGAACTAGATGGACACTTCTATGGCAAAGACAATTTTCGATTGGCAATGAGAGAAAAAATACAGTAGCAGCACAACGATAAGAAGGGAAACATAGGACAGTCGTCACCTACAAAGATTTTGATGTTCAAGTCAGAAATTGTGAGAAGAGAGTGAGAATGAAAGGTTAGATTTCAAACCTACAGCTAGAGGTGTCAAACGATTTGACTCGACAAGGCAAGCGTGAAAATTAGGCTAGGTCGGGCCAACCTAAATTCATAATGGGTTGTTTTTTTTTGTCTTGGCCTTAGCTCGATTGGTCCATCAAGCCATGATATTTTTTTCTTAAATTTTTATATATTTTACAAAAAAAATAAAAAAAATATAGTACCGAGCCAAATAGGCCTAATACCTTTCGAACCTATTTTTTTGGGGGTTGGCCATTTTGGCTATGGCAAGGTGGATGTCTATGCAGAACAAATTTAATTTTATTGTAAGTAATCTAAATGAAATATTTTTATTGTAAAATATTATATTTAAATTTTATCCCTCTAAAAAAATAAACATTTTATATTTATTTTTACAACATGACATATAAACATTTTTATATTTATATTACAATATAAATATAATGAAAATTGTTTAATATTAAAAAAAATTACATATTATCTTTTGGTTTAAGAATTTAATGGTAAGGATATAAAAAATAGTTTGATATAATTTTTTTTTTTAAATAAACATGCATTGCATTTATTCCTTTTTTGAGTGAAAATAAAAATAACATATTGTTATTTTTTATTTCAAATTGAACAATTAAGTAAATATTATTATTATGTAGTATTTTTTTTTAAACTTATTTGGAGTATTTTACTAGTTTATAAGTCATTAATGATATGTTTGGTTTGGATTTTTATAGAAATAATTTTTAAAATTATTAGTGTTAAAGAAAATTATTTTTAAAATTTGACAATAAAAATTTGATTTATATTTAAAAATGATATTTGGAAAGTGAATTCAAAATTTATTTTATTTTTAATTTTTTGAATTGTGAATATACAAAAAGATTATAAATCTCATACCTATAATTAATTATGTTCTTATGAGAGAGCCTTTTATGAGAATAAGCGAAACAAATCTAGCACATTAAAACTTATCATAAGTGATTAACATTAAAATACATAAGTCATGTGAGGTTTTTTTTTCAATAAAAATCACATAATTTTTTAAGTGATTAAAAAACTTTTAATCTTGACCATCTATATATGTGATTGTATGACTTAAATTTGCCCATTTCACTCTCATAAAAATATCTCTCACTAAATAGGTTCCTCGCACTAAAGATTATTAATTAGAACAAAATTTAAGTGCAGTTCCTTGTAGGGATGGCAAAAAATCTGCACTCACATATATTCGCAGATAAAATTTACTACAGGTAAAAAATTGGTAGTTTAAATATCCATGGGTAGTTTAAATGGGTATCTGCAGATAGTTTAAATGGGTATACCTGCTACCCATTTATTAACAGAGCAGGTACGAGTATCATGGTACCCGTTCCCGCAGATATCTGCTACCCGCTATTGTATATTTACTTAAATACTCTTATATATCAATATAGATAAAATTACATAAAATTTGTTCTAAATTTTCAAAACGATTGTTCATTAAGGAAAAATTTTATACAATTATATTATGAGAGAAAAAGAACATAAATTTGTGATCCTTTAAACTATTTTTTTAGACTATTTAAAATCTATGTTCAAAGTGATTATTTTAAAAAACAATTCTTTAATTTATAAATTCAAATTTCTAAATTCAAAATGATATTTGTAGCACCTTATGGTTGTCCATAACACATAAAATAAATTTGTTAATTTTTTATTTTATTTTTTTTAATTTTTGAGGAAGTATTTGTGGATATCCATGGATACCCACGAATATTTTTAATATTTGCGAATATTCATTTAACGAGTGCCCTACACCGGTAACATGGTTGATTTTTATCTGGCAGGGCGGGTAATGAATAGTAACTAATCGTTACCCTCCCCGCCCTATTGACTTCCCTAGTTCCTTAGGTGCTTTTAGTGCTATTCTTCAATCAAACTTAGAAGTTTACCTTGGTAATATGCATGTATTAAATATCAATGTAGATTATTGAAGTAAAACTCTAAATTTGATTGGAAAATAACACCAAAAATACCCAAAAATTTGTACCTAAGTTTTGTCCTATTAATTATTATGTTTAACAAAATTGATCAATTATATTAACCTTAAAATAGATTTTGAAATTAAAAAATAGCTAAAAGCCCAATTGCTATAATCAATTTCTCTCATACACATTTTTTTTTCTAAATAAAAAATTCTTAATCATCTTGTTTGTGTTTCTGTGTGTTTTTAATTATTTTTCATAAACATATTTAAAATATCATAATCATTATATAAATATGAAAAACTAATTTTAGATGAAAACTATGTTAGTATTCTTTTTTAAAAATAAAACAATAATTTCTAAAAATGAAAATAAAAAATATTAAATAAAGCATTTTGTTTTTCGAAACTTGTTTGAAAAATTGATAATAATTAGATAAATTAAAAGGCATAAAGAATTAATTTAATATTTTCAAAATTTATAAATTTTCAAAACTCATCCATTTAAGTTAAATATGCTTATAGTCTCTACAAATAAGAGAATATTTACTTTTACTCCCTAAAAAAAATTATCTCTTTTAATCCTTCATTTATAAAAATGTGTCATGTGTGATGTATTTTTATAAATGAGTGACTAAAAAAAAAAGAATTGTTGAAAAGGGCAAGAGTCATACTTGACACATTTCTAAAAGCAAATAATCAAAAGGGGGATGATGTTTTTTAGAAACTAAAAGTGAGCATTTTTATATTTACATAGACTAAAAGCATATTTAATTTTTTATTTAAAATTAATCCCTTAACTTATGTTTTCTTATCCCATTTATCTTTTTATTATATAACAATAACAATGTTAGATTTCATTGATAATTTGCCAAAAGATTTATATATATATATATATATATATATATATATATATATATAGGTTTTTGGTGGAACAAAAAAACAGGTCATATGACCCACATCTTGATCCATTTAATTCTCACTGTGTAGGCCACAAAACACATTAAAATTTTAGGATGAAGATTACGCATTAATGATGAGAAAAAACTCAAAAGAGATTTGATCTATTGTTACTAGTATGTATAGATCTCATACTCAAAGCAAAATAAAAAGAAAACGGGTTATGGAGAATAATTCAATTCAATCTCCTTTTTTAATTAATGAAATTTCAACAACAAAAAAAATAGTTCCAATATAGTGTCTAGAAGAACTCCTTAATCAATTTTAGTAATTGTTGAAAAAAAGAAAACAAATAGGTGTTTGGAAGCTTAGACCGATTTATTTAAGTGAATACACAAATAATAATAACAATAATACTTCTTATTATTATTGTATTAACATTTTATTATAAAATTTTTAAGATTGTATACTTGTTAATCTATATAAAGGTTTTAGACTCATTGACCAAATATATAAAATCTACAACCTATTAACTTATTTAGTGCTATGATTGTTGTCTTAATTAATATACCTAATTATAAAATAAAATTTTAAACAAACTTTCGGGCCATGTTAAACTTTGAAAAGTGTCAAGTGAGATTTTACAAAAAGGCCCATGTCAAATAAAAAAGTTAGGTTCTAACCTTAAATTTAAGAAATAAATTAGGATCAAACCTTACAAAATTTAGTTTAACTTAACCCATTCCAATTTTTAGTTATAATTGTTCAACTAGTTTCTAAACATTAAGGAATCTTCTTAAGAAGAGTCCACAAAGTAAGAATTTAGATGATTTCATATTCAAAGGGTACTTATCAGAAAGAAATTATTATTTCTTTTAAATCCTTAAACATTTGTGTTAACCTACGTTAGCAACCAAAATATATTTTTAAATGATGCATTTTGAAATACATTTTTTTAACCTCAAATTAGATATTTAAAGCACCACCAAGCGCATGTGGATTAATTGATATGAGGTTGTTTTAGCTAAACTAATGGTTTCGAGTTTAAGTCATGTATAAATAGTTGTATTAAATACTCAAAAAGAAAGTTTTGTTGCTCGTAATAGTTTACCTAACTTGAGCAAAATTGCTTTCCACAGAAAATACTTGTGTTTTTACAAAAAAAAAAACTAAAATATAACCGTTGATTGAAAATTTGCAAAGGACATAAGATCAAATTAGCAAATGTATTAACTGAATATTTTTTAATTTAAATAAAAACTATTAATATAAAGTATGAAAATAATTAAAATAACTTAAATAATTTGATAGTCTAAAAAAGTCTTTAACACTTTACATATTATTCTCTTTCTTATGTAATGTGTGTTTGGAAAGGCATTTTCTCTAATGTGAGAGACGGATTAATATTTAATGTGCATTAGAATGCATGTTGAGCTTAAAGGTGTGTTTAAAATTCAGTTCAGTTGAACATAACTCCAATTCATCATTATAATTTCCTCTATATTTATGCATTGTTATGCCATAAACTTCCGTTTATTGTGATCCACATGGATTTTCAAACGCAGAGTAAAACAAATATGTTAACATTTTTTAACTTGTTTCTAACTCACTATTCACTACTCTGAGGTTTACTTTCTAACGCTTTCTCTTAAGTTGAACTAATTTAGTGTAGTTGTAAGTTGTCTTTAATTTCTTGGTACTCATTTTCTTTTAAGTTTTTAGAGGCCGGGCCTTTGTCCTTTTTCTTGTTGAGCCTTTTAATTTTTTATTATTTTTTCTTTTTTAATTAGACTTTAGCCATTTCTTAGACAAGGATGCTGATATCATAGTAGAATTAATTTTGTGTTCAAATTCTTGTTCAATAGTGTGAAAGAGCATGTTAGTATAGTTGAAGTAACCTGCCTGTTGAAGTCTACTTCGGTAGAACTTGTTTTACAACAAGATTCTCTTTTTCTTAATTATTAATTATTAAAGTCCCCCTCCCCTTTCCATTATATTAGAATATATCTTTTAAAATCATTATTTATTTATTCATTAATTCAAATGACAAAGAATGTATTTTTTTCATAAACTAATTTCGAATCAAAACTTTTGATTAAAATAAATAGACGCAGAAAAAACTTGTGCTTTTAAAAAATCATCCCAACTCGATTCAGATTTTTAATTAGAATAAATAATATATGTATAATGTAAAGAATTTTTATATTCTAATTTAATTATAAATTATTATGTATATTAAGCTTGTTAATTTTTATAATAATTATCTGAAAAGTTATATTAATAATGATTTTTATTTAATTGAAAGTGTAATTTTTTTTGAATTTAATGGATATGTATTATTATAATAAAAGTTTTTACACTATCAACTAATTAAAAATTATCTTTAGTATGATTTTTAAAATAATTATTATTAAAGTTAACAAATTTAACATACATAATAGTTTGTAATTAGATAACAGTGTAAAAAAACTTTATACTATTAGTACATATCTCTTTTTTTCAATTTTTTTATATGAATAATTAATAATGCATAAAATTAAATTCTTGCAATTAATAGATAGATAGATTAATAATAGAAAAAAACTTAAGTATAATTTCTTATATATTTTTAGTATTATTTTCTAATCAAAATTATAGTTTTACCTTGATAATTACGTTAAACTTTAATACTAAAAACACCCAAAGCCTGTTTGGTCTTAATTAAATTGTGAATTAAAAACTGGAAAAATAACAGGTGGAGTGGAGAGTCTTGCCTTCTCGTGAAACAAAACTATCATCAGTCGGTCACAGGGATCTAGGAAGCAGAGCATTGCTCTCTCTTTATTTTCCTTCCTCAAAAAGGGTCAACACCCCTGTTCCATGCTGTGTGTGTGACTACTGTTTGCCCAATCACAGAGGCAGACACAGAACAGAACCAACCAAACAAAGACAGAGAAATCAGGATGGATTATTTGAAGCAAAAGTTTCCGTTCAACCACAAAAACCTCTTCCTCAAGCTGCTTCTCTCCATCTTCTTCCTAGGCCTCGCTTTCCGCATCCTCTTCTTCCACTCCCTGTCCCCACAGATTCCCCCAGTTTTGGAATCCCCGTTTCCTGAGAAACTCACATTACCAGAAGAACCTCAAAACCCGCCTCGCTATTCAACTGTTTCACAACATGTTCCCCAACCGCCACCTGTTCTACAACATGTTCCCAAAACTGAAGATCACACAGCAGACTCAGGTGAGTGTTGTGTTCGGTTCTTAGCTTTCAACTCCTTATACAACAAAAATATACGCACGTGCGTTTTAGATCTGCAATCTAGAAATGCTGTTTTGGCTTTTGTTACATTGGTGAGTTTAATTTTTATGTACATACAATTAGAAATCACTCTAGCTATGGCTTTTAAAGTAATTATTACATAAGTCAACAATTTTACCATATATGATAATCTGTAATTTGATGACAGCGTAAAAAAAATCAGTAAATTCTGATCAAATTTTGCGTAAATTAATTGGATTGGGGGTTAGGAAAGCGAATGTTTGGTTCTAACTTGGACTTAATTGAATGTATGCAGAGAAATGTGATTATTTTAGTGGGGATTGGGTCCCGAATCCGTCGGGGCCGGTTTACACTAATGACAGCTGCGACCTCATTGAAACTCATCAAAATTGCTTGAAAAATGGGAGGGCTGATAGAGAGTTTCTGTATTGGAGATGGGCTCCCAGAGATTGTGATTTGCCTCAGTTTGATCCACAGAGGTTTCTCAACATGATGCGGAACAAGGCCTGGGCACTCATTGGTGATTCCATTTCCCGCAACCATGTGCAATCGCTGCTCTGCATCCTTGCCAAGGTATGTCTTCACACGCCATGGGCGGTTCTGCTTGCCGACTTGAAAAGTTTGTTGTTATTTTTTTTTCATGAAGGACAAAGCTGGTCGTTAGGTCCAAATGTTGTTTTCCCTTTTGTCTGATCTTTGTGAATGTTTCTACGAGGATCAGACAAGTTACCCTTTGTAATTATGTATTGGACCAGATCTTGTTTTTGGTTCCAATGCCAAACCTTGGAGGTTTATTTGCTTTGAACAATAAAGTCAAGAATCTGTTGCTGTTCGTGTGAGAAAGCCTTTGTTTGGCTGCACTTGTTTGCATAAACAAATGATGGAATAGGCCTAGGTACTTGCTAGTTAGTTTTATGTTTATCAATTACTTATAGACATCAGCCAATGATTTAGCGTGTGGAGGGTTAAGTAAAGTCAATGTTTTTCATTTCTTAGCTTTGTGCTTACTCAAGTTGCATTGGAATCTAGCAGTGGCCTTATAGATCTGAGGCATAGAGATTTTGATACTACAAGAATATTTGAAAACATTGTTCTGCTCTGAAATCATTGAGAATAGCTGATTGAGGCATAGTTTTACAAGACTTGATGGTCAATTGATAGATGATTGATTTGAACTTTCATTGGAATGATTATTCAATGGGTTTGTAGTGAAAAAGTTTGTTTTGACAGATGGCTGTAGAAGTTGCCCAAAAAAAAAAAGAAGAATGGACTAGCACTAGAGAAGTTATCATCTCAAAGTGGCAGAGTTAAAAAGGAGACTGAGTATGATGGACGGCTAACAAGCTGGAGCTAGTTATTGATATTTGTAAAGAAGTCCATGCACATATAGTTGCAATTAGCCTACTTCACGCCCAAAGTCATAACTTCCGGAAGTCCCTTCTGACTTCGGCTTCAAGTTTCTTAACACAAAATTATCCATTTATTTTAAATTCAGGACTTATGAGATTTAGTTCTCAGGGTGATCTCTCTTCCTCTCCTTTCTTCTTGTTCTATATCAACCTTATTTCCTCACCATTGTGTGTACATAGTTGTATATGTACATCTCATATGGTAGTAATAAATTCACTTTCTTAAATGATTGACTGCATTATGAAAGCTGGACTTTGTCACCACCTGGTTGGACTGTTAATTGAAGCAGGTTTAATTATAAAATTAATCACATTAATCTATATCTATAATTAGGCATAAGAGAAGCATACATTTTCATATTGTTTGGCAAATTCTGCCTGCCTCTTGTAGTAGTAAGAAGTAAAATTCATGGTATTAGTATTGAAACCCAGCCCGAGCTTAACTCCAAGTATGTTGATGAAATGTGTGCACTGGCACTCTCCTCTGTCGTGTGAATGCGTGCACCACCAATCAAGTCAACATGTCTTTCTCTATTCCATGGTATAACTGTGTTTGTTGCTTGATTTGTTTCGTTATAAAATTTAACTGTCACCACTACAAAATCTTATAACATCTTAGTAATGTATTTTAGAAATTATTATGGCCTATATATACTGTTGTTACTGTCAGGAAACATTGGAAGAGGAGTGATTCACTTGAACTATTTTGTCCTTCAGGTGGAACAACCCATCTTAGTCTACCATGACGAGGAATACAAGTCCAAAAGCTGGCGGTTTCCCTCGTACAACTTCAGTATGTCAGTGATTTGGTCACCATTCCTTGTGGAAGCTGCTATTTTTGAAGACATAAATGGTGTTTCGAGTTCTGAAGTTGAGCTACATCTCGACAAACTGGATAGTAAATGGACAGATCAGTACCTCGACTTTGATTACATTATTATTTCAACCGGGAAATGGTTTCTCAAATCTGCAATCTACTATGAGAATGACACTATATTGGGCTGCCACTCCTGTCCTAAAAGGAACCTGTCAGAGCTGGGGTTTAACTTTGCATATCGCAAAGCCTTGAAATTTGTCATGAACTTCATAGTGTCTTCCAATCACAGAGGGTTGATATTTTTCAGGACATTCACACCTGATCATTTTGAAAATGGGGAGTGGTTTAGTGGGGGAACTTGCAATAGAACAGCACCAATTAAAGAAGGTGAGATGGAAATGAAAACTTTGAACAAGATGCTTCGTGACATTGAGTTAGAGGAGTTTGGAAAGGCAGCTTCTGAAGCTTCAAGAAATGGGGTGAACTTTAAGCTTGTGGATTTTGCTTCACTTTCACAATTGAGACCTGATGGGCATCCTGGTCCATACAGGCAATTTCATCCATTTGCAAAGGACAAAAATGCTAAAGTTCAGAACGATTGTCTGCATTGGTGCTTACCTGGGCCAATAGACTCTTGGAATGATATAATAATGGAGATGGTTGTCAATGGGTAAGAAAATCAGTTAAATGCCCCCATACGGTTGTGAATATTGAGTGAATTGTTACTTTCTGTATACTATGATTCTTGATATTCATATTCATACAGACGGACAGTGGTGGAGATTGGAGGCAATTAAATTGAATGTAGCACAAAGGATTCTAAATATCAGTTTACAGCTAATTTTGATATGGAAGTGCATGGGCATGAAATTCTCTTTTCTCTGTCTCCTTTTTTTTTTCGGTGTGACGGGCCATCCGTGGTTATTTGAGGCAACAATAGTTCTATCTTTTTCCATTTTCTTGCAATATATTTGATGAGTTGGGTTGTGTTGTGTTACACAGCTCAAAAAAAAATTAAATCAATTAAATTTGAGGGTGGTTGTTGGATAAGATAAAATGTTAGGGATTATTTATATTTTTTTATTCTTATTTCAATAAATATGTTAAATTATCCACTAGATGCGGTTCGGTTGGCTTAATGTTATGTTGGGGCAAATGACGTGTGCAGTTTTTATTTTTGGTCAGGGTGTCTGCAGCTAAGAAATTCACCAATGTAGCTTGGGCCTGAGACGAAAGCTTGAGCATTATTTTAGTTCCACATTTCAACAAGTGGAAATATTGTGGCATTATTGCAAAAAATAAAGGGGTCCGTAATATGGTATAAATTCCTTGTAGCATTTTCCTTACGTTTAGTCTTTACTATACACGTGTTTGGTTTCGCCCGACAGAGGAAAACGTATGTAAGGGACATAAAAATCAGAAGCTACTGTATCTTTGAATTATTGTTACTCAATTTCTGTACAAAAGAGAAAGAAAAATGCTAATTAGAAACAAATTTGTACGAAATCTGTTTTACCATTATCTCAGCATGATTTCTATCAAATATTTTTTACTTTCTATTTTAATTTATTAATTAACCAATAAAATTTAAGCACTTGGATTCATGTGTATTTATAACAAATTCTTTCGTACCATGTAGCAACAAAATAATTTACCTTTGTTTTTATTTTATTTTATTTTTTCCTTGACAGCCATTCTTTTCAAAACCAAAAAGTGATGCATTTTCCATTTATACGTTTTAATATTATTATTTTACCTTAATGGTTCAAAATTACCCGTTAATGGTTAATTCTGGGGATCTTTAAAAATTCAAAATTGCCCCACACATGGTAACCGCTCTACGTAAGGCTCCACCTATGGTAAAAATTGATTGTGATTCTCTCACGGTTTCACCAACGGTCAAATAATAAAAGAGAAGCCAAAGAGTGGCATCCCCTCTTTCAAATTTGAAAAATCCGACCGTTGTTCCAATTCTCCTATAAAAGACCCCGCTCTTTTCCACACTAATAATATACACTCACTCAGTCACTGTTCTGATTCATTTCTGAAATACAATTTTGTTATTCTCTCTTTTGTTCCATCGATGGGTGATACAGTTGCTGAAGTAGTAGCCACAAAGAGGGGAAGGGGCAGAAGGGCCCTGAAGGAGAAAACCCCATCAACGAACGAGGCTAACATCATAGCTGGGAAGGTCTCTGAGTCCTCAGCCACACCAATTTCGCCCCCATCCGATAAGGGACAAGTTCCCTCTAAGAAACAAGACTCCAAGAAGCAGCAATCTTTCGAGAAGGAATTGCTGGAGATGCAGGAAATGCTGCAGCAGTTGCGCCTCGAGAAGGAGAAGACCGAAGAGCTCTTGAAGGCCAAAGACGAGGCTCTCAAGCAGAAGGAAGAAGAGCTCGAAAACCGTGGCCGCGAGCAAGAGAAGCTTCAGACTGAGCTGAAAAAATTGCACAAGTTGAAGGAGTTTAAACCTACCATGGTGAGTTTACTTCATCTTGTATGTGGATGTTTTTATTTTTATCAAAGGTTTTAAATTGTGGTCACGGTCCTGCTTTTGTTGTAATCCTTCATATTGTGAGAAATAGCGGATAGATGTTGTTGATGCAGCTGCAATTGTGGTAGTTATGTTACAGTCATGGAGACCTCAAAAACCTTGATGTTACTGTCGAAATCACGGTTCCAGACTGATTTTAAATCCTTGATTTTTATCATTTCCTTTTTTCACTTCCTCTTTTTTTTTTTTTTTTTTAATTTATTGATGTGATGTGGTCTTTTTGTGTAGAATTTGCCTGTGTTGAAAGATAATGAACAAAAGAAGGATAAGAAGAAAAAAGGATGCTCTGAGAAGAAGAGGCCTTCTCCACCATACATTTTGTGGATGAAAGACCAATGGAATGAGGTAAAACAGGAAATCATTTGGGATAATTGAATTTTTTTTATTTCTCCTTTTTTTTTTTTGGTTTTGGTTAAATTCAATTGGATGGATGGCTTCGTGCAGATTAAGAGAACGAACCCCGAGGCAGAATTTAAGGAAATTTCAAACATGCTGGGGGCTAAATGGAAGACTGTTAGTGCAGAAGAGAAGAAGCCTTATGAGGAGAAATACCATGCTGAGAAAGAAGCTTATTTGCAAGTGATGGCAAAGGAAAAACGTGAGAGTGAGGCAATGAAGTTGCTGGAAGAGGAGCAGAAGCAGAAGACTGCCATGGAATTGCTTGAACAGTACATGCAATTCAAACAAGAGGCAGAAAAGAGGGCAAGAAGAACAAGTAAATTATTAACCCCCTTTGGACCTTTCTCGACTATGTTGTGTGTGCTAATTACCTCTTCATAACTTGTGTGGTAATTGAGGTTTGTCTTACATTTCCGCAGGAAAGAGAAGGACCCAATGAAACCAAAGCACCCCATGTCAGCTTATTTCTTGTTCACTAACGATAGGCGAGCAGCTCTTCTATCTGAGAACAAGAATTTCTTGGAGGTAATTGCGAGTCACCCTTGTTTGTGATCTCTGAGTTTATTAATCATGATTGAAAAACACACATAAAGGGTTGATTCTTTAATTTCAGGTTCCAAAAATCACAGCGGAAGAGTGGAAAAACATGACAGAAGGACAAAGGAGACCCTATGAAGAGGTTTGCTCCTTTGGTCTCTCAACTCTCATCCACTTCTCTTGAGTCATTTAGAGGACATGCTTTCTTACTAATTTACTTATTTTGTAACTCTCAGATGGCAAAGAAGAACAAGGAGAAATATACCCTAGAAATGGAGGCTTATAAACAGAAGAAAGAAGAGGAGGCTGCCCATCTCATGAAGGAAGAGGAGGAGCACATGAAACTTCAGAAACAAGAAGCCTTGCAACTGCTGAAGAAGAAGGAGAAAACTGAAAATATTATCAAGGTTTTTTTTTTTTTTTTTAATTCTTTTTTTGAGTTTAAACCCTTGTCCTTCCTTTTTGTGTTATACATCTCGTACATTTCATTGATGCTAAGCTAATCCACCCAAGCATGGTGCAGAAAACAAAACAGAATCGTCAGAAGAAGAAACAAAACAAGGAAGATAAGAATTCTGATCCAAACAGGCCCAAGAGGCCTCCATCCTCATTCTTCTTATTCAGGTGATTTCAATTTACAAGTTACGCGAAATTGAAAGAGGGTTATTTTATGCATGCATAGTGTTTCCGAGATGTAACTAGTCAAACTTGATTGATTCTGTGCAGCAAAGAAGCAAGGAAAAGTTTACAGGAGGAACGAGCGGGAATCAACACCTCAACCCTTAATGCACTTGTTTCGTTGAAGTGGAAGGTAAGTGTTGCACTACCGCTTCTTCTACTTCATCTTTAATTTTTGTTTTGCTTAATTTAAACAATGATTTCCCGCCTTATGTGGTTAGGAACTGAGCGAGGAAGATAGACAATTCTGGAATGGCCAAGCATCTAATGCAATGGATACGTACAAGAAGGAATTGGAGGAATACAACAAATCCCTTGCTGCTGCAACTGCAAGCCAGGAGCAGAAAACCGAATAATAATGGGGAAAGAAAAAAGAAAAAAAAACCTCTTGGTGGCATGTTCAAAATTGTATTGAATATGCTTATCTTCTAAATCTAGTCGTCATTGTTGATGTTTTAGTTCATTTTTAGCTGTAATTTTTCTTTACACAAGTTGTTGTAAAGAAAACCAAAATAAGTGTTTTAGTTCTCTTTTTAGCTGTAATTTTTCTTTACCCAAGTTGTTGTAAAGAAAACCAAAATAACAATGTTTTAGTTCTATTTTAGCTGTAATTTTTTCTTTACACAAGTTGTAATTTATTTTTCTAGCAATTTTTCTTCATGTTGCTATCATGCAGTTAATTTTTAGTTTATCTACTCAATTACTATTAGTTTTAATTGTATCTCTTCTATCTTGAATTTGGCCATTTAGCGTGTTTGGAACCAAGTTCATTTTGAACTTTGGTAAAAAAAAATTGTTGAATTTATACAAGGTTGAAAACTCGTTGTAAAGAAATGAATCATGCTTGAAATGTGGAAAATCAAACTGTTGTATTTTATCTAATATTTTAAATAAAAGTGCCCCATCATTACGCACTTTTTCTTTTTAAATAGTTTTCCTTTTGAAAATAACTATTTATTTATTATCCATTTCATCCAATTTTAACTATTTTATAAGGGTCAATTGTTATCCATTTTATTATCCGTTTTTTTCTTAAATAAAAGTGTCCCATGCATTAAGCACTTTTTTTGAGGAACTATTTCAAAAGTTAATATTAAGTGAAAAATATAGCTAATTATAATAGAAAAGGACATTAAAATCTATTTTAATAATTTTGATTCAAAGTTCCAAACAGTATTTCATAAAAAAGTCACTTTTCATTATATATTAACTCACACCCCAAACACATACTTACAACTTGATTTTGAAGAGAAGAGAAATATGTGAAAAATAAAGTGAAAGTTAAGGTTGTTTAATTGCAAAGATATAGAAGGAAAGTTAATTTTTTTAGATTATTTTTATTTTAATTATTATTATTATTTTTAATTTTTATTAATATTTGTAATATTATTATTATTATTATTATTATATAATAAAAGAAAAACATCAATAAAAAAAGAGAAGTCAGCAAATCAATTTACTGGATATGTAAATCGATTTACTTGCCATTTTGAACAAGAGCGGACACGGAACATAGTAATTTTTGTGCATTTTTTTGCTGTTTTGTGAAGAAATGTTTAACTGGTGAGTCTCACATATTTTTTCAAATTTTTTTTCGCTTTTTTACGCTATCCAAACCGACCCTTAGATTGTAACACTTGAAGAGTTTAGGCAAAGTAAGAAAGAACAATGCATGAAAATCATTTACTAATTCAGCCAACAACACTACTTGAAAACTCCATGTACCATTTGAGTGACTTCTGCGATATATTCAACTCATTTTATGCTAAACTAAAATTGTAAAATTTAGATATTATACTGAATTAATATCAAGCTCAACTCATTGAATTTACATCAATGGGTCTTGAAAGAATACCGTGGTCCACGAATGCTTGGAAAACTTGGTCTGGTATGGTTGAAATTAGTAGAGGCACTAAAGAATGACAATGTTGTTTCATTTCAACAGCCTGATAATGAATATGGCTCTTTTGCTTGGCAACACTAATTCATATTAGATTAGAAAGTCATCCAACCAAGGTAGTAGAAAGGAAACTGATATGGCTTATTGTATTTGGTCCAATGAGAGAATAAGCATAAAAAGTGTTATCATAGATAAAACCTGCATCGATAACAAAACACTTGTATCAGTAGCATGTAGATCTAGTGTGACGTTAAACATGTAAAGCAATTGTTGAGCACATCATACCTATAACTAATACACAATTCAATTTAAACTAACAAAAATGAAAAGATTAGTAAAACCCAAACTAACGCATTATTTGGGTAAAAAAAAGTAGAGAAGAAAGAAGTAAGAGAGAAGAGAGAATGAGTAAAGAATTGATAAATTTTTAAGATGTTTGACTTAAAAGAAGTAAGAAAGAAGTAGAAGAAAAAAAAAGTGAGTGTGTATTGTAAAAATGTATTTAGCCTTAATAATATATTTATATAATTCAAAATTAAAGGATAGATAAGTCATTTTATTTTTTTAATGGGTTCCATTTTCTTTTTTCACTTTTTTCTCAATCTCGTCTCAACACCTAAGAAGAGATTTTTTTTTGTATAGATTCTACCATTATTTTATCTTTTCTCCCACTTCTATTCTTTCTCCAACAACCAAAAACTTTATTCTCTCTTATACTTTTTTTTCACATAGTTCTCTTTCTTCAAAATCCACTCAAACAAACGATGTGTAAGGGAAAAGATAAATGTTAAAACCAATACAGAGAATCAAGCTTAAAAGGTTATTAGACGTTGGATTTGGAATAGCTTCAACTGTAACATCCTATCCTCCAAGTTATTCTTTTTTCTTTAGAAGAATAAGTGTAGTAAAATACTCACAAGTCACATCCATTTCTTCATGAAGCTCGTAATAAGTCACAACGCAAATTCTATAGGTTAAGGAATGAACGTTTGTTGTTCAATTGCATCAAATCAAATAATATACAATCATTAAAGAAAAGAACCCATTATTAAAAAAAAAAAAAAGGAAAGAAACCCTTCTATTTACATGAAAAATAAAAAAGTAAAAATTTTAGAAAAGAACCAAACTTGACTAAATACTATACACACTGCTGCAGAAAACACTTTTTAAATTGGTTAAAAAAGGCTTTTTAAATCGATTTTACAATCAATTTAGATACAGCCGATATAAAAAATATTATTATTCTAAATCGTAAGTTGAACTGATTTAAAAAATACTTTTTAAATCGGTTCATTGGGCAACCAATTTAAAATGCTATACTTTTTAAATCGGTTAATGCACAACCGATTTAAAATGTGTCATTTTTTTAAAAATAATTTTATTGTTTTGATACATACAATCAAACCCTGTTATTATGAAATAGATACCACAGAAATAGCCAGTATATCAACACATTCATTTATAACTTACATTAACCAACAAAACTTCATAATATACTTTGAAACATATAAAATTAAAAGATAGTATTCATTTGTCTATCTAAAGTCATTCTAAACAAATTATCTATTACTTATTTCAAGGAAAAATGTTGCCCAATATCGGCAGATATCTAGCAAGTCCTCTTGTGAGAATGGTTCTCTATTAATGAATAACTGCAATATAAAAAAACATAAGATAAATCATTACCCAATTAACTATAAAAACTATAAGTATTATTATAACTGGATGAAAATTATATTACCTCTTCCATGAATCCACAATATTTGCTGAAACTATGGTTAATATATGTTTCATTACATAATATCTACAATCATAACTCCCTATTTGTTTGTTAGCCTACCAATGAGAATTTTTTTAGAAATGAGTTGTAGAAACTATTAGAAATTGTAATTGAATATGCAGCTGTAAATTACTTATATAGGAAAACAACCAACTAGGCTTCCTTCGTAGTGACACATGTCTACCCGCCAATGTTTGATATCCAAGTATGACTCTGATTAAAAAATTGATATGCAAAGTATGTTATAAGTTTCAAAATTATAATACAAAACACAAATGAAATATATTATAAATAAAAACTTACCTTTCTATTAGTTGTTTCAATTATTTGTTGGACTTCTTGTGCAACGAACACAACAAGGCCACAAATTGTCCCTAGGACAAATAATTAGCAATTGCCAATGCGAGCTACATTGGAAAAAGAATACATATGACGAGATTCAAATATAATTTAAAATTATTTGGGTGAGAAATAACTTGTGCTTACTAATGCAAGTACGGTGCTAGGTAACACCATTTTCGTCCATTATACATCTAATTCTGAATGTAAGCCTGAGAATCTTCATTCTTATTCCTTATCTTCTGAATAGGGAATAGGTCAATAAATCCATATACATTCTCCCTGCCTTTTGAGAGACAGAGACGATGCATGTACCTAAAATATACAAATAAATGTTAATTCCAATACATCCTTCTAGGTGATCCATAAGTCAACATCATTGGGTCTGCCAAGGAATGTTGGTTCCCAATCTATTTGTACAACATCCATCCCTATACTAGATGCCACCTGCCACAAGCGTGTTGTTGGATCAGCTTAAGGTTCTGATTTTTTAGGTGGAACATCTTTCTTAGATAGTTGAACATTCTATTAAAAAAGTAAATATAAAATAATATTATAAAATACAATCAAGTTATTTCAATTTGTAATTAGAGAAAAAATAACTTAGGATGAAATTTGAATATACCTTGGCTAATGTGACCTTTATAAGTCATCTCGGTCATTGAATGAACTGTTTAGGGGCCTGTCTCACAATCTGAACCTCCTTATGGGCACAGGACTTCAGCATATGCATCCCATATTTGTTCAACCACCACTCTCGCCATATCATTCTCAACGGTCCTGTGGTGTATGGTAAGCCCCAAATTATATACTCCCCCAAATACCACTAAACGAACAAGCTCTCCATCAACATATAACTAACACTACTTATGGATATCATTGTCAGTCTCCTCTCCAGAAGGATCAGCAGCACCACAACTTTCTTTTGTGCTGACATGTACAGAAGTATGAGCTTGTTTTGGCTAGACATTTGTATTTTGTTGTGAAAGATCCAAAGATGCCAGCTCCTTTCCAATCTCCCGTCTTAACTGCTCTTTAAGCTCATGTCTAATATCCTGCCTAATTCGCTTCATCTCTTCCTTGGTGACAATTCCTAAGGTGGTCTGTAGTAATCATGAATGCCAACACCTCGTCTAGCAACACAAACCCTACTAGGGTGCTCTGGTATCCCAATAGCAGTAGTTAATATATCCTCACGTCCATGAAGAATAAACGATCAATTTTCTTCCATTGTGAAGAATCAAT
This sequence comes from Spatholobus suberectus, assembly GCA_004329165.1. Taxonomy (NCBI): domain Eukaryota; kingdom Viridiplantae; phylum Streptophyta; class Magnoliopsida; order Fabales; family Fabaceae; genus Spatholobus; species Spatholobus suberectus. Next base: position 79,572,011 of record CM014733.1, read on the forward strand.
AGGATGGCGAAACTGTCCATCACATTTTCTCCCATCTACATGTTACGTAAGGTTCTTTGCATCGTTTATATTGGCAAATAATCGCTTAAACCTTGGAATTGTTGGAAGATACCATAACACCTTTGCAGGGGAACCCTCCTTTGTGCTCTCATCAGTATTACAATCATCATCCTTCACTTTATACCAAGATACCCCACACCTGGGACACTTGTGCAACTCTTCAAACTATTCTTTGTACAATATGTAATCATTACGACACGTATGTATTTTCTTATATTCCAATATCATCAGACACAACACCTTCTTTGCCTTATAGTTACGTCTCGACAACGTGTTACCTTCTCGAAGCATTTCGTTCAACAACTCAAGCAATTTGATGAACCTTTTATCGCTCCACCCATTTCTTGCCTTGACATTCACCAATCTTAACACCGCTGACAACCGTGTGAATGTAGTGCACCCTGGATATAGAAACTTGTCCACATCACTGCACAAAGTGTCATACACATGAGCTCCCTAAAAAGACTCCAATCCAATATCACGGATCATGTCCTCTAGTTGATCGTTCATAGGTACATCAACTTGCTCTATTTAAGACATACCCGACATGTCTAACAATTTACCATGCCATATCCATGTTGTATAACTCTTGCAAAACTCATCACAAAGGAGATGCTCTCGTATTTGCTCAAGTTGTAGTCGTCTCTTATTCAAACAATTAACACAAGGACAATAGAAGAACCCACCACTATCAAGAAGATTTCTTTCAGCAAATTAGATAATCTCTTCCACTCCATTCTTATACTCATCAGTAGTGCGTCTAAAATTAATCTAACTACAATCCATAACTTCCTTCTATGATTCACAAACCATATCTTAATGCATGTAAATGTCACTTTTTTATACAAGGTGTGGTCCTATCCTATTCAGAAAGTCATTTTTTAAAACTTAATTAATACGTACAGGTTTAGTCTGATATCTTAAAGTTGACAAAATTTCGGCAGCATTTCGCATTGGTCTCCAAGTACACGAAATGAAAGTGGTAACATCAAGTTCACCAAAATCAAGTATGCACCCGGAGACACAACACAAAATATGTTAAACTGAAATTTAATCAAATTTAAGATGAGACTTAACAACTACTTATTAATAAAGTATGAAAAAATGAATCTTTCCAAATTGTCTAACCAGACAATTCAAGATTCAATACAACAATTACCACTTTAATCATTGTATTGAATCTCAAACAAGAAACTAAAGTTCACTCGTAATACATAAATTCAATAAAAAAATAACACAATTAAACACATAACATAATGCATACAATTTATACAAAAATTTCGACAGAGTTTCCTTCGTATTCTGGCACTTTCCTAGAAACCTATTTACAGGTATTCAATAACAATACCAAATGTTAACCTGTTAGACAATCCAATCCATAACAAATCTAATACTCAAGAGTTCACAAATCTCATAAAAATTCAACATAGTTTTTTTTTTTTTTTCTATTTTTGTCACTATCCATCATACCTCACAAAGGATATGGTCAACAACATAGAGGTATGATCTACCAATCACTTTGTCTTAAGAATATATGGTAGCATTTTAACCATTTCAATTTATCTTAAGAATGTATCTTAGCATATAAGTTGTCTTATCGGTTTGTCTTTTAATTTCCTAACTAGTTCCTAATCAAGGTTAAGGCCAATTCTTTGATTCTTGTAATCCACTAATTCTAGAGCTTTGGGTTTTAAACAAAAAATAGTTACATTATATTTGGTGACAAATAATTAATTCCTAACATATAGTTAAATTAATTTTTTACTTTTATTCTTTTTCATTACTTAGCAACTTCAAGGTAATTAAGTACTAGCTAAAATAATCAACTTCAATTGATTCTACCTTATGTCATCCAATTCTCAACACTTAAAATTCTCACTACATGTTCATATAAGTTAATAACTAACTTAAATAATTTATCTTTTTCTTTTAAGATTCATAAATCCATATAGGTACAAGAAACTAAATTTTTCTTATATTGATGAACATATTCAAGCATAGCCTTTAGCAATTAATTCCATGTAACAACATAATTAACATAAAAAATTAATTTCAAATTAACATTAAAAATTTTATAACCATATTCACACACTTGCTCCAAGGGAAGAATCAAAAAACCAATGCAAACCATAACGAACCAAATCAAAAACCACTAACCCACGAGTGTGCTTCGAGCTGTTCACAGAGTACTGATGCACTAAAAATACGCTCAAGGGCAAGTGTACCCTTATCGCAGTAGTAACAAAAGGACGTGAGTTCAGATATCGAACCCAAAGGACTAAATGACGATTACTAGTTTCCAGATATTCTATATTGTTTAGGTGAATTTAAATAGGTAGTGGGTTGATTCAATTATGATAAATGTGAAATAGGAATTGTAAAACAAACAATGACAAGTAGAGAAAAATTCAGAGGAAAATAGGCTTAGGGTTGTGGTTTTGTTTGTGCTTTTAAGTTCCTTCACATTTAATTTTGACTGAACATCGTATTATTCGTCAATTACCAATATTTCCCTATGCATTTAATTGTCGATTGTTGGTCATAAATTGCAATAGTCCTTTTTAAGTTAATTTCCCAATTGATCATATGAGATATTAAAACCCTAGGAAGGCATGAGGAACAAAGGGGGGATTAATTAATTAATTAATCTAATTGGAAATTAGGAATGAAGGTTGATCATACAACAAAACCTAATTTGATTACCCTACACGTCTACCAATTAATTATGGTATGACTGCCGTTCAATTAATCGATTTAAAGCACACAAGGGATGATCAATTCCAAGTAGAAAATAAAAATAGTAGAGCAATCTAATTGACTGAATAGAAACAAGAATTCAATTAAAATTAAGCATTTAGGGGTTCCAAACACTAAGTACACCACAACCCTAACACGGAATTTAGCTACTCATAGCAAGAAAAGAAACAATAATTTCAAAGAAATACATCAAAGGAAAGAGAAAAAGAAATCTTTTACAAGAAAATGTTTTTCTCCAGTCTCTAACTTTGAGTATCCTATTGTCCTTCAAGAATCCTTCTCCAAAAGTCAAAGACAAAAAGGAAAAGAGGGAAAAAAATAGAAATAAGATAGAGGTTGTCTATTGTGTTTTGCTCCTTGCTATTTGTAATACAATTTTAGAATTTTGGAGTAGAAGGCTTAATTTCGGTCTATTTCGCACAATCTAGGCCTATTAAAAATTCAAATAAAATTAAAACTTGGACCTTGGACCCACCAAGCGAGGTTGGAAACCCGCTGGGCAGTTTTTCGAAATTTGCTTCGCTTTGACGCCAGGCGGACTATCCAACCCGCTGGGCGGAATACCTCCAGGGCAAGTCCCGCCGGGCGACCTACAAGGCTTGCTGGGCGGGTGCAATCTTGTGCACTCCGTTTTATGCTTCAAGTCTCTTTTTTGGCCTGTTCTCATGCTTATGGGCTTCTTTTAAGTTCACTTTGATAAGTATAATAATCCTTTATACCTGTGGACTAGATTTCTTTTCTTTGCTCAACTAATTTCTTACATAAAATTTAACAAAATTAAGGCAATTCGTGTAATTTTAAATAAAAAGCTTAGAAACACACATCACATGAAATCCTTCATTAATGGTCTATTTTCTCACAAATTTTCAATGAGTTAATGCAAAAATCATATGAACTTGCTCTATAAATCTACATAAATATCGAGTACACAAAGTTAGCTTCCCTTATATGAGTGCGTGACCTCCAACAATAGCAATGGAACCCTTTGCGCGAGCTTCAACCACAGCAAAATTCGCCTCTTGCGCGAGCACCAACCACAGCATAGTTTACCTTTTGCGCATTCTCCAACAACAGCAATGGGAGCCTCTTGTGCCAGCTGCAACGACACCAATGGCAGCCTCTTGCATGAGCTCTAACAACAACAATGGCAACCTCTTGAGCGACGAGCTTTAACAGCGGCAACAATGGGAGCTAAAAAGTGGAGATGGTTGAAAAATGGGGTAGAAGAAAGTGGTGAATGGGCTTCGAAAATGGCCAAAGGAAATGGATGAGCAAGGAGGACTTCAAGGAAAAGATATTTGGAAAGGAGGAAATGAAGGTGTAGATGCACACAAAGTGCAGAAAAAGGCACTTGTATTTTAAAAATACGTTTTTAGATTGGTTAAATTTGAACCGATTTAAAAAAATTTGATTAAATTTCAAAAATATCAGGGCGTTCATATTTTAAACCGGTTCATTTTGAACCGAGTTAAATTCCTACTTAAAAAACTGTTTTATGGAGAAGTGACATTGCCAAAAGGTGCACTTCAAAATTATTGAAAAGGAGGGAATAAAACGACCATGGAAATATTGGCAACTCAAAATTTTGTTCCCTCAATAAGGCATCAAGGAGGGAATGACATGACATATTTTCGTTAAACAATTGCATAATGGAGTAGCAAGTTTTGTTTCATATCTTTTATTCCGTTCCATTGGATTATAAGCTACTATATTCCAGTAGTCTCTTAACATAAATAAACACAATTAGTGTCCAATGTGGAATATTTTTTGTCAACGCAACTCATTTATTTCACACATCTTGTAAGTTGTCCAGAAAAAGAATTCATGAAAGACGGAAATTCAAATAAAAATTGCCCATTTATGTAGCGAGCCTTTATTTTACTCTGGAACGTGTGTTACCTCATAAATGTAATTAATGCCTTTTCCTAGTGACCTGAGACCTGTGCTAGAGTAACCTAGGTCAGAACCATTGGGTTGAGCCTACCCAGAGGCCTACTAATTTGGAACAACTTCAGCACCATTCTATTGCCAGATAACTGATAAGAATTTAGCGAAAATGAGGAATGAGAGAAGGAGCACAGCCTTCTCCCACTCTAACCAAAAGTCATCCCATTTGGACAGACCGAGATGGATGCTTGATGGACGATGTTGGGTCCATATTTATTTTGAATTTGAAAAACGACAAGTAGAGGTGTGAACACGAATAAGCGAACCGCGAAGTGTTGTCTTGTCTTGCCAAATCTTGATCATAATTCCCAGTGTAAAACAAGCTCTAGTACCCAGTTTTATACGGCTCAATCATAGAAATATTCCACTACGGGCCGCATGCTTCGCTCTTTCCTTCCAAGTAGTGATGGATCCACTTGGTGGACACCGGGGCAATTGCTCCCACAAATTTTTAATTTTTTTTAATATAATATATATGTGTAGCTATAAATTGCCCCATAGTTTGAAACACAGTATAAAAAGCTAATCAATAATATAAGTATTGCCCCCACAAAATTATGTGTATAAATATTGTCCCCACAATATAAAATTTCTGGATCTGTCCCTGCTTCCAACTTCATTTTCAGAGACGAATCAAGAGGTCGTTTAGTGGTTACACAGTTAGACTAATTACTTATATGCAAAATAAGTCAGATCTTTTTTTAAAGTTTATTTTATTAATTTTTTTTTTGAAAAGCAAAAAGTTCATTGATAAAATTAAAATATTATTAAAAAATTAAATATTATAAATTAACTTATTTAAGTAAATTAAATGATAATAATAATAACAATATATAGATGTATAATACTGATACAATTATTATTCTATTAAATTTATATTATAATTTTTTAAATTATATATTTATTAAAATAAAAACAAATGTTTATCAGGATATAATGTAAACATTTTTTAACCAAAAAATATTTATATTGTAATCTAATAATAAATTGTTATGTATGATAAACTTGTTAATTTTTATATTACGTGCTTATTAAACTCTTTTTATTGATATATTTAAAAATTTTAAACTTATTAGTTTATATTTTAATTTAGGTTTATTGACTTGTTTAGAAAAAAATTCAATATGTTTAAGATTCTTTATTAGAATTAAATTAAAATACATTAATAATGTAAAGATTTTCTACATTTTTGTTTTCCAATTATAGATTATTATGTATGATAATATTGAAAACTTTTATAATAATTATTTTAAAAAAACATATTTATCATGATTTTTAATTAATTGACAATATAATTTTTTTTATGAAAAAAAATACATACATTGATAGTGTAAAGTTTTTTTTATATTATCATTTAATCATAAATTATCATATATGGTAAGTTTGTTGACTTTGATAATAATTACCTTAAAAGTTACATCAAAGTTAATTTTTAATTAATTGACAGTATAAAATCTTTTATATTGATAATATATATACATTAAACTCTTTTTTATTAAAAAAAATAAACTCGTTTTAGTATTTAATAAGCTTTAAAATAAATATTTAGAATAAATTATATTTTTAAAAAGATTAAAACAGGTAAATAAGTCGAGCAAAAATTAAAAAAGGGGCCAAAATTCAAAGCAAAACAGCTCACACTCACCTATTATACATCTTAATGTATCCCTATCTTATATAGATATATATATATGGAATGGATTCTCCTCCAACCTTAGTCAATAACTCACGACCAGGCCATCCATGGCAGAGCCACCTAAGAGCGATAACCGCCGCGACGAGGAGGACGCCGGAGCTGCTTTCGTTCTCCAATCCAAAGGTAACTCCGATTCATCAATCACTCATATTTTCATCGATGAATTCAAACAATTTTCTGTTCTGTTCAATAAAACGGCCACATGCACTGCTTATTCTCTAACGGTTAAGAAATATAACATGACATAGGGCAATGGTGGCACGCGGGTTTTCACTTAACGACGGCGATCGTTGGGCCAACCATATTGACGCTGCCGTACGCGTTCAGGGGATTGGGGTGGGGACTTGGATTCTTGTGCCTGACGGTGATGGGGCTGGTCACGTTCTATTCTTACTACCTTATGTCCAAAGTGCTTGATCACTGCGAAAAATCCGGTCGCCGACACATTCGTTTCCGGGAACTAGCCGCTGACGTCTTAGGTGATTACTCCTATGCAACCATGTGGTTAGTTAGCGTCACAGCACAAAACTCTGTTTTTATTATGAGATTTAGTAACTTCCTCAAAGTAAAAAAAAATAAAAATAACTCCATTTAAAATGATTGATGAAGTTATCTGAGATAGTTTAAGATGGTTGGTTACAATTATTAATTGCATAAATTATTTTTAAATAGAGTTGCTTAATCTCATTTTTATTTGGAGTAAATTAGACAAATCTTTTTATTATAAGCTTTAATTTTTCATTTGATTTTTATAGTTACAAAAATTTTCTCTTGTAGTTTTTATATTTTAAAATATTTTCTTTTAGTTTTTACATATATCATTTTATTTTTTTTAATTCTTACGATAAGAACTAAAAAAGATTAAAAATAGTTTGTATAAAGATTAAGAAATGATATTTTTAAATATAGGAATTAAAAGATAAATTTTTTGTATCTATAAAAAACAAATAAGTATTTAAACCTTATAAAAAATATAGTTTTAAAAATATCATATTTATGGTTAGACTTAATTGTATGTCTGTCCTTTTCCCATATCATTCAGAGCCATTTTCGTCCATCATTAATTCTTTTGTTGACTTTTTTAATTGTTATAATCAATTTTTTTTTTTATCAATTTTCCTTTATAAAAAATTCTTAGATTTTTTTATTTATTTAAATAAGTAGAGGTTTGTGACAAATTCGGAATGCAATATGATTTTAAAGGTTATAAGGTAGAAAATGTGATCTAATTTGAATGATTTTATGAGACATAAGGTTAAAGTTTCAAAGATGAAGTATTTGAAATTTTTAATTGTGTGTGAAATGTAATGTTTTTTGATAATTTTAAGCATAAAAGAGTTTTAAATGATTAAATAAATTTAGTTTGTGAAAATTTTAAATTTAAAAACTGAAAATTTGATAGTTTTAAGTTTAGGATTGATGAAGAGATTTAGGTTGTAACAATTAAAAAAATTAAAAACCTTGAATATAATAAGAAAAATTGAGAAACTACATTTAAATAAAAAATTATTTAGAGACTGAAGTTGGTATAACAGAGCAAACGTTCAATCAAATAATTTTTTTTTGTTTTAATTTTGAAGACAAAAATATATTTTGACGAAACCAACTACCTAGAAATGGAACTTGCTTCGCCTGTCCTTTCTATCTATTTTCCAAAGGCCCCCTTTTTTTTTTTTTTCATTATTATTCGGCGCAGAAAACTCGGGCATTATCTGCCTAGTTTACTTTGATAACTTGAGATCACAAATTATACGTGGCCCAAATTTGTTCACCGATCCTCAGTTAGTTTGTTAGATATTATCTTTTGAATCAGATTGAAACTTCTTTATAAAATTAAAGTAGAAAATTTAAGATAATATTGTCGTAAATTTTTTTATATGAAATCCACTCTGATTTTTTTTATTCTATTTCTCAAAAGCAAAACATATTGAGTGTATATTATTTTTCGTACTTCAACTATGAAAGCTTTAAAAAAAATGAAATGGTTAAAAATGATATATACAGCACATTTTTTATATAGTTAACAACACCGAAAGCAAATAAGCAACTTAATCTCTTTTTTTTTTTTTTTTCAAAATACAATAATACATGTCACATGAGAAAATTCTGCATATGAGCCTTTTATCTTTTTTTTTCCCCTTAAAATAAAAACTCACAGTATAAGATTTTCTCATGTGACATGATAGGTCATGTGCAAGCTTTATATTTATCTATTTTGTTATTAATTTTTGTAAGATTCTACTTCTTTAAAACCTGTCACACAAAACTTACACATAACCTTGTCAATAACATGAAAAGATCCATTTCCCATGATACTGGAGGCATTTGGTTTGTTGTAGCCTTGCTTTGTTACTCTTGTTTAACAGGGTCGGGATGGATGTTCTATTTTGTAATCTTTATTCAAACGGCAATCAACACTGGCGTTGGCGTAGGGGCAATCTTGCTTGCGGGAGAATGCCTTGAGGTTAGCTTCCCATTTCAATATTTATTATTATTATTATTATTATCTATTTATTTATTACTTATTAAGTTATTATACATTATGTATCAATTTCTTTGTCTTTTTAATTAAACTCATTTGAGGTTAATTTTCTGTTATTTTAAATCAAGAGATATAAAAGAAATATATAGACTTCGGATTATAGTGACATCTCAATGAAAGCAACTGGTTATAATTATAGTATATATACTCGTATTCATTCTACATAATCAGTTATTCTTTATTACTATATTGTAATTCTGAATTTCGTTTTCTCTCATCAATGATTGATCTTTTATTCTCTTTTTTTTTCCCTAGCCTTTCAAGAAGTTCTCACTTATTGGTTAGAAATTACAGTTGAAAGCGTTGTAAGCCTTGAACTATATTTGGGATGTTTTCGAAGTATTCTTAACTTGTACGTTGTTGAACTGATCAAAACTTTCAAGGAAAAAAAAGTACCTTTTCTGAAGTATATAGAGAGTGAGTAGCTATGGAAATTTCCACTCAAAATTTATTTATAACCCATCTTCAGACGTATACAGTACAGTTTAACTTAAACTCTACCTAACCATGGTTAGGGGTCTAGCCGAACTGATGAGTTATATATAGTGAGTAGTGACACTTAAAATGGCCAAGAGGGTAGTCAATGTGAAAATGATAAAGTTTGATTGGAAAAAGAAAGAATGAAAGTGAATGATAATATTCAAATTCAATACCAATTGATTGGATTGCTTTTTTCACAAGCTAGGCTAGGAGGTTGGTGAGGTGCAACAGCAAGGTAATGGTGATTTGTTGAGTCACGCATTCTACTCGATGAAAATTTGAAATTTTGGTTCATGAAGGCAATTTTGCTCATACATGATATGGCTTTTGGCCTGGACCGATAAATCTAAAATAATCCTTTCGGCCATTTTCTGATGAGATTGGAATTTGTATAATTTCCTTTCTTTATATAATTTTTGGTACAAATGAAGGAGAGATAGGAAGAGAAGAAAGAAAAACAACGTAGGATAAAATAATTGATTTATACGCTGACCATTTATTTATATATTCAACATAACAAAACATTCAAATAATATAATTATATTTTATATTAAAATAAGGTAAAATTATTAAACGACGGACAATAACAAATAATCGCAAATAAAAATTCAAATTAAAAGCCTTAGGTAGTGTTTGGATGAAGAATTTTGCAATTTCAAAGAATTTAAAATACTTAAAATTTGAATTGCTTTAATTTAAATTTTCTTCATTTATTAAATGTTCTATTTGGATAAATCAATTCAAATTTTTAAAATTTTAAATTCTAAGTTTGGATATGACATTTTAATTTTCACCATATACAAAATTTAATTTAAAATATATATATATATATAAATTAAAATTTTAATATTAAATTTTATCAAAAATAAACATTAGTCAATTTTTAAATATTTAATAATTCACAAATAATTTTACAATTAAATAATATTTAATAATTCAAAAATATAAATATTGATATTTTTACGTTAATATTGATAAAGAAAAGAAAAAGAAAAAAGAGGAAAAGAAGAGGGAGATGGGAGAGAGAGAAGAGACAAAAGGGAAAGTGAAGAGAGGGAGATGAGAGAGAGAAGATAAAAATCATAGAAAAATAGAGAACAAAAAGATAGAAGAGAAGGAAAGGAGAGAGAAAGAAAAGAGAGAGGAAAGAGAGGGAGAGGGGAGAAAGAAAAGAGAGAGGAAAAAGAAAATAGACATAGAAATTAGAAAAAATAAGAATAAAAATTTTCAAATTTTTACTTTTTTGATAAAATTTAAAATTTTTACAATTTTAGGTAATTAAAATATTTTTATAAATTACTAGAATTTTAATTTTTTACTAAATTTCTTATTCAAACAATATATTTCATTATAAAGTATCTTAAATTCCCTATAAAAATGAATTATCCTTTTAAAATTTCTCATCCAAACACAATATTAAAGTAATTGCAAATTTCTCATTTGCTAAACTTTACAAGGATGGGAGTCTGGTTACTCTTGTACACTGGCTTGCCCTTTAAGCGATGGATTACTCACTAGTTTCAAGCCGTTTAGTAAGGATACACGACTAACTTCGATTCTAAGCTAATAAATTGATCATTACAAATCAGTTGGATTTTTATTTTCTTCTTCTTTTGCCTGAAAATAGTCAAAGCTAGAATTCCTTGCTTGAGCACGGGGAATTAAGATTTGAAGACCTTTGGACCATTTATACCGTGCAAATTATGTATTGCTTTTGCTGCATATTGTTTTAAGAGAATATAATGATTTGGAATATTCAATATTCATGTCAAGTAAATTTGCCTTGGTTAGGATCTTTCATTTTTTAGTTTTTACTTTAATAGATTAATTTTTTGCTTTTCCTTTTGTTATGGCAGATCATGTACTCCAATATTTCACCTCATGGACCCCTCAAATTGTACCATTTTATAGCAATGGTGACAGTGGTAATGATAGTTTTATCTCAGCTTCCTTCTTTCCATTCCCTGCGACACATCAACTTGTGTTCACTACTTTTCGCCCTGGGCTACACCATCCTGGTGGTTGGTGCCTGTATTCATGCAGGTATTTTATCCCTTAATTACATTTTTACTTCAAATAATCAGACGATTAACAATTCTATGTTCAAATACCACGAAAGCCATAATTTGGTACCTATAGTTCTATTAAATATAGGAGATGTTCCAATGATTTAAGAAAGCTCCAATCATTTTGCAGGTACGTCAGAAAATGCCCCTCCGAGGGACTACTCCTTAGAGCCTAAGAAGTCTGCCAGGGCCTTCAGCGCATTCACGTCCCTCTCCATAATGGCAGCAATATTTGGGAATGGCATATTACCCGAGATACAAGTACCCACTGTTCCTATTTCTAAATTTCAATAATTTATTTGGATGTTACTTGACAAATGTTACACTGACCATGTCATTATGAATACAGGCAACTCTAGCGCCCCCTGCCACTGGGAAGATGGTAAAAGGCCTTCTTATGTGTTATGGTGTAATTTTTGTGACCTTCTACTCTGCTGCTGTTTCTGGATATTGGGTATTTGGAAACAAATCTAACTCAAACATTTTAAAGAGTCTGCTGCCAGATATTGGGCCTTCTTTGGCCCCAACTTGGGTCCTAGGACTTGCAATCATCTTTGTTCTTCTTCAGCTCTTTGCCATTGGCCTGGTAAGCTCACAAACTTCTCTCTAATGGGAAGGCCAATTGGCTAGGATTAGTTTTGTCATGGGAAAAGTTTTCATGTGGATCTCCATGGTTTTGTCCTTAAAAGACATCTTGGTAGGTTAAGGGAAGATGATTATAAGCTACCCTTTGGTTGCCTTGGCTTTGATTACTAAACAATGTGACTTTTTAGTGTATCGGAACAGTGAAATTTTGGTGTACTGAAACAAGAAAAGAGAGTGTTTATAAACTATTTTTGGTTTTGATTGTTAAGCAAAGTGAGACTTTTCGGTATAACAGAGCAAGAGGGGAGATAAAAAGTTTAATTTTGATACATTATCCAATCACCCTACATGAGACTTTTAAAACAATTATCACAAAAGTCAACAATCTTATCAAGTGTATCAATCTATGATTAAATCACAGTGTGAAAGTGCATTCTAATTAAATTCCATAAACAAAACAGCCATGAGCAAGAATTAATGTTTGTTCCAACATATGACAGGTTTATTCTCAAGTTGCTTACGAGATAATGGAGAAGAAATCAGCTGATGTCAGGCAGGGGATGTTTTCCAAAAGAAATCTCATTCCTCGCATAATTCTTCGAACAATTTACATGATATTCTGTGGGTTTATGGCAGCCATGCTACCATTTTTTGGAGACATTAACGGTGTGGTTGGTGCTATTGGTTTCATCCCTCTGGATTTCGTTCTGCCCATGCTTCTATACAACATGACATACAAGCCTCCAAAATCATCCTTAACTTACTGGATCAACGTCTCAATTATGGTGATATTCACGGGTGCTGGAATCATGGGTGCATTCTCTTCCATAAGGAAATTGGTTCTTGATGCCAACCAATTTAAGCTGTTTAGCAGTGATGTTGTGGATTAAGCAAATGCTTACATAGTCATAATTCATGACTGCAAGGATACGGAACACCACAAAAGGCTATTTCAATTTGTGAAACGTCTGACAGCAGAAAGATAAAAGCACTGTCCCCAGATTTGGTGATGTACTGATGCTGTTGACATTAAGCTTATTAGTCTTGAGAGCTTGTTATTCCATAGCAAGCAGTAGCTGGAGTTCATGGTGGGTTCGTATCTGTTCTTTACCAAACGAAAATTAAAAAAATCAAACAGTTCTTTTTCTTTAAAGTTTTATCTACATATGTTTTTGTACACTGATTACGGAATTAAAAATATTAAATATTGAATATTGAAAACATATTTTTATTTATATAAATAAAATAATTTAATGAAGAATAATATTTTTTCTTAATATGTATGTATAGGAGGCCATGATATACTGATACCATAAAACATAAAATCAACATTAAAGAGAATATTAATGCTCTTAAGCAACTTAAATTTAAATGTTTGACAGAAAGACACAATAAAAGTATATATTTTATTACATCTTATATTAAAAATCGTGATCAGGGAGTTGCTATTCACACTCTCGTTTTTGCTCTTCGCTCCTTCGGCTAGTTTTTTGTAAATTTTTTGATAAAAATATCCTTTCTTGAAACTAGTTTTTGGAACATATTTTTAAAAAAATGTGATTCAGCAATACTAAATACATTACGAAAATTAATTTTTGTAATGTAAATTTTATATTACAAAAATTAGTTTTCATAAAATTTGTAAAAAAAAATAAAAATCAAGATGACCCTAGAGAAAGAAGTGGAAGGGTACACATGGTGGAAGACAGGAGGGGAGGAGTGAAGGTGAGAGAAACAAGGAGAGGAGGTTGAAAGTGAGAGGAATAAGAGTATTTTAGAAATATATATATATATATATTTATATATATAAAGAGGTGAGAAGTGTGAATACCATTATACCAATCCCCACATGATTATTATTATTATAATATTATGGGGCTTTGAAACCCAAACGACAGTTTCAAATAGTATCAGGTCCAGCAAAATCAGAGTTGGGTTGCATCTATTTTATACATGAGCTAACTTCGTCAATCACAACTAGAATTGTAAAACTATACTTTACCGTTTAAAATATACTTCCTCTGGTTTTTTTAATAAGATCTAATTAACTATTATAATTAAAAAAATTAATTAATTTAGTTGGTAGCATTAAATTTATCCTAAATTTACATATATATTTTTTCTAAAATTACCCTTAACATTAATGAGACATTTTTAAAAAATATTTAATTCTATTAATCTCTCTCATTAATAATATATTTATTGTCTTGGTTTTTATTGGTTATAAATGTGAAGAGGCAAAACAAAGTTTTCAAAATTATCTCTATACAAAGCAAAGCAAAATTAGACTCTCAAAGAGTCTAAGACAACATTACCAACATGGTGTGGTATTGTTGGCAGATAATTATGTCCCTTAAGCATGTGGTCAGGGGTTCAATTTCAAATCCATATATATGGAAGAGCATTTATTGGGAGAAGTCAGTCCCTTAAATGAATCTCTGTACTTCGAGGGATTAGTCTTTGGCTCTCGACTAGAAGATACCATGGGCAACCAAAAAAAAGAGAGTTTAAAACATTAATGTATCCCACCTACTATTTATTCAACATAGAGAAAAAGATTCATAATTAAGGGTATTTTTGTAAAACAATAATTAATGCATAAAAAATTTTATATTGATTCTTATAAAAAAGACCAAGCCAAACTTCTAATTTGGTTTTTATAAAAAGACAAGAGGGATTATACAGGAAAGTTGGAGTTGAATCTTCATTTTAATTTTAGGGTTTTTAGTTTAAATATATTGTGAAACACTGATACGTTTTGGAGATGAAAATTGCAGGTAACCTAATTCGGTCATGGCGATATGTGTAGGACTTCATGGGTACATTTTTCAAGATCCAATCAACTCAAACCACTTGAATCATTGTATTTTAATCATGTTGCGGTTACAAATTTTCTAGGCTTTGATTTTATGCATAAATCACATAAAAATAAAATCTTGGCCATGTTACCTCCATGAAACGAAAAGAATGATGTTTAAAACTTAAACGAAAAAGTGTTTAATTTTGATACATTATAAGTGTAAAATTTTTTATATTATTAATAAATTAAAAATTATCTTAATTATGACTTTTAACATAATTATTATAAAAGTTAACAATCTTATCATACAATTACCGAATGCGTGGATCAGCTGGTGTGGGGTTGTTCCAACTTAACCAATGGTCTCAAGTTCGAGTACTGGGTATGCAATTGCGTTAAATACTCAGAAGGAGAGTTTTGCTGCCCATAGTGATCCTAACCGGCTCGAACAAGATTGTCTCCAATGAAGAATACTGTGATCTATACTGAAAAAACCAATCTTATCATATATAATTAGATAATAATGTAAAAAATATTAACATTATCAATGTATTCTAATTAAATTTTTAAAAAATTATAAATAAATTGAAACTTTGATACAATATTTAGAATTATTGCAGATTTGTTTCACCTTAATTTTGAGAAATGGTTTTTAAAACTTCCTAAGGTAAGTTATTAAAAATAAGTAATTACTTTTTTTGAAATAAGCTAGTTCAAATATGCATTAGAAAAGGTTTTATTCAAATTCATAATTGGAGGTATCGAGGTGTAAGTAAGTTGATTGAATTATATTCATAAATTATTTAAAATTGACTCATGAAATTCTTAAGTTAATTTGTTCATTTAAAAAAACATATTTTTTGGTAGTAACAAAACATACGAGTTTAAGCTTAATATTAACTCAATTTTTTAAATGAGTTAGACATTAATAGCTTGTAAATAACTCATGTGTATATATTTTAATAGCTAATAAATAACTCATGTGCATGTTTGTACTTTAATAACTTATGAATAACTACTTGCGTGTGCATGTGTATGTGTAGCTTGTGAATAACTCGTATGTATGTCTGTGTGTGTGTATAGATATACATACTTATACACATACATACACAAATACATGAGCTAATATTGATTAATTCAAGTCTCATATTTTTAATTACATCAAACCTTAATTTTGAAGTTAGATTGTTTAAATATATGAATTAAATTTTAGTAACATTTTTTCATTTCCTCACAAATTAAGCTTTAAATGTTTAGTGTAATTCGGCTTGTTTTACATCCTCATTAGGTAAAAAAATAAAATAAAATTACCCCGCTATATATAGTATTTTTATTATTTAAGCATTTGAATTTATTTTAAGTAATTAAAATATGAATATTTCAATAAATTTTAATTACCAACATATCGTTAATTTGAGTGAAACTGAGTTTGAGTTCTTTAAACATGGTCTCAAATTTGAGTCTTGTAAATAGAAAAAATATAGTTGGAAAGAAAAATCCCATTAAAGGTGGTCAGATAGGCTTTTTGGTGAAAATTAATTATTAACAAAGTTGATAAATAATTCGTATATAAGGTGATAAAAAAAAAATTAATCGTGGAAACATTCTTTTAATATATAATATTCAATAGTTTATTCTTGTCGTGGATCAGGTTTTGTTTTACATTCAATCTACAGGTACCACATGAGTATGACCTATTTATTTTTTTACTCAAAGTTAGCCAACTGCACTTCCTATCCAAACTTATCTAATCCTAGTCAAACTTCCAATTAAAGTTTCAATTTCACAGTTTTCAGATTACCCATATACTTTCCATGGCATATTTATCACGAGTCGATCAGCCACTTTGAACTGTCTCCACCTATCAGAAAAGTGTCAATGTGTACACCTGGAAACTGTTAACTACGTTTTGCATCTTTCCACATGGTTTTAGGTTATTGCGTATTCCAGCTTCTTAAGCCGTTAAGTTGTACATTTCAGGTTTCAAGTCGACAAAACTACTGGTAATCTTAATTAAAAAAATTAGAACGGTTATTAATTAAAGTTTCTATATTAATTTTATGTATTTTTAGTTGATCAAGATCCAAAAAATTATCTTATTAATTTGAAAGAAACAAAATTATTAAAATTTGTAAGAGACAAACTAATTGTAGCAAACAGTTCGAACCAAGTTATCAGGAAAATGCATTATCAAACAAAAAGAAAAGAATTCACGATTTGCATTTATTAATTAAAGAAAATCGTTGAATTTCTACAACCGCACTTTATAAGTATATATTACTTACTGAGTTAGCGAAAAGAATTATGATTTAAGCGATCATCTATTGCTGTCTGTCTTCATGGAAAACCAGCCAGTAACTCGCACAGCAATGAACATGCAGATACTTAAATCTGTTGAAGTTTTATGTATTAGCAAGGCCACCGCATCCACATGATTATTAATTTAATTTTATTAACTGGTCGATTAATTAAGTTAACTCATAAAATTAATTAATCCACGGTTGTATAGCATCGCATTAGCCAAGTATGTACGTGTGAATGTGATATGATATGACGTGACACTTACACACACATGATTCAAGATTTCAAGGGGCCACTTTTATTCCACGTCCCAGTGTCCCACCTTTTCCCACTTCTTCTCATTTATGTATCTTTATTTTTAATCCGCACTACACTTAAATCGAAGCTTATCTGTACTTTTAATATATATACTTGCCCAATGTTAAGCAAGCAGCTAGCAACAATATAACACTGCTGGCACCGAAATTGAAAAAACAAAACGTATCCTCACGGATTTAATGGTAATGGTGGTCAATATCCGCGGGACGTGAAACCCTTATTATAAACCCCCACATCCAAGTCATAACTAACGCGTTTGATGCTTCACCAACCATCACACAAAAGTGGTCGAACGTCACTCTCTCTAACTCGTTTCTCTGTTTAGTCATCCATATCTCCGATCCATCTCCCTCGAATCTCCTCCTACATAGAATACAACACTGACGAAAATTAGGGAAACACTATATATTTTCACAACCTCGGCAATAGCTAACAGGCCATATGGAGAAATCCAGAGAAGAAAAGCTTAACCAACATTCAAAGAGAAACGTTTGGGATTGTGGCAGCACCCTATACGACTCCTACGAGCTCAACTCCTTCAAACGCCAATTAAACTCAGCAATAGCAAATTCCCCGAGAAATAGAAGAACCCTTTCCATGCCTCATTTACCCGAACGTTGTCTCTCGCTTCAACAACCTCAACCACCCATGCCCAACAACAAGTCTTTCAAGATCTCTCGAACCTTCCAGAAACTTCTTCGACTTGTTTTCAAGTCCAGCAACAAATTAAGGATTTCTAGCAGCCGTAGAAACAGCAATAGTTTCCAGGTGGCAGAGAAATATTCCAAAGACCGTTTGTATGTTGTTTGTGACAAATCTGATCAACCCGTTCTCTCCACAATTCCCGAGCTTCCAGAGTTTGAGGTGGGTGTGCTTTCGCCGGAGATCACTTCCTTGGTGAGAAAGTCAGCTTCGGAGCGGTTTATGGCCACCACCACAATCGGTGTTTCGTGTGCTTGACACAATTGGCCCAGTCTTTAGATGATAATACTTGTAATATTTTTTATTATTTCATGTAACGTAGCAATTAGCATGTGTGTATAGTGGGTTTCTGCTTTTAATTATTTTATAAGTTTTGATGATTCACGATGCAAATTGTTTAATTTTTACTTTACGAGGCAACGTTGAATCCTGGGATCGCGTATCGTTATGATTAATAAAATACAAGTTCAAAGTTCTTCCGGCCCACGAAATTAAAGCGAAGGTGATTTCTAAGCGTATGTCATTAGGACTTGGAGTCAACTAGGAGACGCGCATAGTTTTGTTTTGATTTTAGATGAATGGGTGGTCCTGCCTCCATTTTGAGGCCAATCGGCCCCGGCTGAAGTGGTTTATTATCAACTACAAAGGTCCGAACTATCAGTAATGTTATTTATATAGTAAAATTTTATAATATTATACTCTTATTAGAATTCATAAAAAAGTAAGTTATACCCTTCACTCTTTTTATTAGTCAATTTTAATAGATTTAATACATGACAAGGTTCTGAACTTTTTAGAAATTTTAATTAAGTTCTTAAATTAAAAAAAATTGCGATCAATTTTTATAATCAGGTATCTAGAGTTAGTTTATGGCGGTTTGAATCCGTTAGAAAACCTACAATTTATGGTAGTTTTATTGATTCTAATGACCCAATTAAAAAAATTGTAGAAGTTCAAGGACCCAATTACAAATTTTATTAGTTTAGAGACTTAATTGAAAATTCTCAAAAAGGTCAAGGACCTACATACTATTGTCTATCTTTTCTCCTTTTTCTGCATATTTTACATACTATTCTCGCAGTTAGGTAAAAAAAAATTTCTCAATATTCTAAATTATTATCCTTTTATCACTGTTTTTGAATTAAATTTAAAAAAAATTTAAAAAATTCAATAATTAAAAATACCTTTATCCTACAATTTAAATTATTTATTCTAAATTCAAAATATACTAATTTATATAATCAAAGATACTTATTCATTATAAATTTTAATTATAATATATTTTGTATATTAAAAATATTTATTTATTATAAAATTTAATTATATAAAATAAATGTTTATCATGTACAATGTACAAAATAAAATATTAGATTTTATATAAATAAGTGATGTGATTGAGAGAAATAAAAAAAAGAATATATAAAAATTTATTATATGCATTCTTCCTATAAATAGAGTCTGCAGCTGCACTAGTATGAATTTAAAAAGAAATGGTAAAGGAAAAAGACTGATTTTATATTTTAAATAAATATGTCAAATTGGTAATATTATTATTAACCGTATCGTTTAACCAACCTATTAAGGTTGACCTAGTAGTAGGAGATTTTAATAGTTTGCAAGAAGTTATAGGTTGCCATCATTGTACATAAAAAAAAACTCTATCATCTAACCATAAATGTATGAATCAACTGGTACATATCTCGAGTTCGAGTCTGAGTATGCATCTACATTAAATACTTAAAAGGAAGCTTTGCTGTCAATAGTATTTTTACTTGGTTCAAGTAAAATTATCTTTCATAAAAGATATTTGTGGTTGACTTGAAAAAAAATATATTTCTTCTATCTTCAAAGGATACTAGTATATAATTTTTAATAAAATCGGATTTCACATCCCCTCTTCCTAAACTTACCTTTACGGCTTTTATATATCTCTGAGTTTTAGTTGAAATAACATTAATTTCAATTTTTAAAACTAAAATGTGATGATAATACTCGCAGTCATTTTAATAGATCTCAAAAAATATATATTAATAAAAAATATTAAAATTAAAATCACTTTCTTTTCCCTTTTTATTTTTTAATTATTTTGTATTTAATGAAATTATTTTTTGAACTCCGTTCGAGTTTAATTAATAATTAATTATTCTTTTACACCTTTATTACGCGGTAGCACAGTTTTATTTTATACACAGGCGCCTGCTTAGGAATTTAAAATCTAAAAGTTGTTGGATTGTCATTTTGTGTATTTATTCTGCCTTAAGGTAGTTTATTTGAGAGAGTATATTCATATTTTAATAATAGCAATGCTAAGTGTTAAGAAAATGAATTTATGATTTTCGTACAAATAATTTTGAAAACAGTTCCATTGTTTGTGTGCTTTTCTTGTAAAACAACCGACCGCAAATACAACAATTTTATATTGATTAGATGATTTCATTAAAGAATGAACTATGTTCTTTAATTATAGGTTCCTAAATCATTTCAAAAAGTACTGGAAGTAAAATTTGACTAAAGCTATCGAAAAGATAAGTTAATTAACTTAACATTGAAGGTTGATGGAAGTAAAGTAATGGTGGACAAGTGGTAAATAAAGCTATAACAGCATATGTGTCGGTTGTATTTAAAAGAGATCTCCCCATTAAGCATTGATGCTTGTTAAGAGAGGACCATTGGAGACAAAAGCAGATAAGCACCTAGTACTTATAGAAGCACCGCTTCTTATTTTCTATGTGGGGCCACTTTGTTCAGTTAGTGTCAGCTTTTTAAAATAAAAAACTACAAATTTAATTTTTACACTTTGTTTAGCTTCATTGTCAATTTTTTAATAAATAAATTATTGATAAAATGTAAGGACGTAAAGTTATTGGTAGAGCCCATTTTGTAAACTTTTTAAAGTTGCTAGGTTGGAGGAGTAGGGTGCTTATGAGGTGCTTAAGTTAAAAAAAATAAAAATGAGTGATGTTTATAAGTGAGACCCATTTAAAAACTCCGAAGAAAGATGTTGGGTTACGGATGCTCTAAAAAATGTGTTTAGATGGTTGAAAAGTTAAGGATCAATGAAAGCAAAGACTTGTAATTAATTGATGTCTTGAATGTCCTTGTAACGTTGTACACTTATATTTATAGATATTTGTTAATCTCACAAAACTTTCATGTTTCCTATCTCTCACATATATATCTTTTAGGAATGTGGGTGTTTATTCTCATTTATTTTCCCTTAAATGTGTCCTTGACTTTAAATTTATATCTTCCACTCTTGATCCCAACAAAACTACTGATTTTGTCTTAATCCTTGCTTTTAGAATATAGGAAGTGCTTATATGACTACTAACTCTACCTCTTTTACTTGGTCAATTTTCACGTATCTCTTAGTTTTCTTACTAAATATCTTAAGTTCAATGTGATGATCTCAAAGCTCAATTTCAACTTTGGTCTGTTAAAAAAGTATTTCATTCTAAAGTTGTCGCCTAACAAGTGATTTCAGCTGATAGTCAATTATTACATGCTTCGATTAACCAACCATTCAACTATTGCAAACTACAATAGTTCAATAGAAATCATATTCAACTACCATACCCCAATTGACTAAGCTCAATTTTTAGTGTTAAGAATTATTTAACTGTAATGGTTTTCTTTTATTTCTATGTTTTTAATTTTATTCACTTCCTGATTATTATTTTCACAAGTTTTTTGTATTAAATATCAATTCTTTTCAACAAATAAATAATTCACTCACATTGCTTAGAAACAGGCATCACACGCACACACACTAACAAAGATGATTATGAGTTTATGTTAATCAAATAAACTGCAAAAAAAAATGTCATCTACTAAATGAGAAAAATAGTCTTTTGGTTAGTAATTATTAGAATAATATTTGTTAAAAAAAAAACTAATATACTAATATAGATATTATGAATTCTCCTAACAATATCATTCACTGATGGTATTCGCTATTTTTTTACCTATAAAATTGTTCATCAATAATTATATGTTTATTTATTGGATAAAACTTACATCGGACATACATAATTCAATGGATCTCACATGAATATAAAAAAAAAAACACATTAAAATGTATGTTATGGAATATTTTGTTAGTATTTTTCAAAAAATATATTTTTAACGTCTTTGTGAATAAATTAAATTTATGAAATATGTAAGTAAAATATGATTTTGCACATGAACCCAAAGATGAAAATCAATGTGCAAGTCAGTATAAAAATAAAAATAAAAAAATCAATGTGCAGGTATGGGCCTTTGACAATGGGGACCCATATCAAATTAGAAAACTGGACCCAGAAAGCAATATTACATGCTAATATTGTACTCCACACACACAATGTGCGGCAATCAAGGTAATGTGATCCATTTCGGTCAATCTTACTCTAGGTTGAATCAAATTAGTAATTATAATATTTTAGATTTGTAGTATCTAATCAACCTGCATTAAGCTGAACCAAATCAAGCAAATTAGGCTAATATTTTTAAATATATATATTCATTAAATTTAAATGTATCATTAAATTATTCAAACACCCAGGTAAACATGTTGTCCAGAGATAACCAAGTTTAATAAACCAGACTACCTCTACCAAGTACGAAGAAAGTTGAGGGAGGGTCATAATCTATTAATCATAACTGAGGGTAGGTTGGCTTATTAAGTGCCACTTTGTCGGCGGGTAATGGCTGCCTTTTTTAAGGACAATAAGGAGCGGACATGAATTCTACTGGTAGTTGTAAAATTTTAGATATATTGATATTGATGCAATACTTACAATAATAAAAAAAAAAGCACAATTAATTGTCATCATATCCGATGCATAATACAACGTTTTTTTCCATATTATAAGTATAAAGTATTTACCGACTTTGTTAATTATTAATCTCTACCAAGAAATCTGGCTAACTATCTTTAGTAGAGTCTTCCCTCCCAATTATCTTTTTTCTATCCACAACATTCGAACCTGAAATCTTGCTTAGAAGATATGAATCTAATTCTACTTAAACCAAGGTAATGTTGGTATACATAAATACAATATACAAATTGGATACGTATTTGATACGACAATGTAACTATTTAAAATTATATAAAATATAATGTGTAAGATATGAATTTAAATAATGAGTATATGTTTTAGGTTACAAAATAGTTTGTGTGAGATGACACACTTGTGAATCATAAATACTGACTATCAAATAGACACATTATAATCAATGATTGAGATCTATCACAAACAATTGGTTAGGGAAAAGAGCAATAAGTGGATTTGAAATTGCAATATGGTGCTTGTAACTCTAATTGATTTGGTTAATATTCACAGGGGATAAGATTGCGTTTGTATGTTGAGGAAGAAGAAAAATTGATGGCATTGTGCAGGCTTTTGAAATTCGAGCTTGGAAGTTCTAGAGTAAGGAGTATTGGGTGATAATACCCGACGACATAGGGTGGAAAAGGCAGAAAAAAGGTTGTGTTGGTCTAAAGCAATGTAACCCATGGGTTGTTTTCCCCCATTGTTGACATGGATATTAGGTTTGTTTATGTTATGCAATTTGTTGTTAAGCTAAGAATTTATTGTGCTTGGCTATTGAAAGTGATGAGTAGAGTAGAGTATCAAAAAGACTTGGTTGAGTAGCATATACTAGTTATAAGCATAATTAAACGATCAAAGGTCAAGTTGTCATGGTTAGTTGTTAGCTACAAAATTAAAACTTAACTAAAAAGGACTTATACTCACTAAAAAGACTTTAAAGACTCAAGAACACAAAGACACAAAGGTAGAAAAGTGTAAATCATGATTCCTTATCCTTAGCTTTCAATCTCACATTCTTGAAACCTTGATATCATACATTGGTTCAACGTTCAAATGCACTCAAATAATTAGCCCCAATTCCTTCGCTACTAGTCTTATGATCGAATAAGAACCTTGATTGTTTAGGCACCCTTATTAAACAAGAGAATAATAATAAAAAGGATTTGGAGACATTAATATCATACTGACGAAGGGGCGAAGGACTAGACATTCGCTTTATGGAATGTTGTATGGAATGCATTTCATACTAAGAGCTGTCATGTATATCTCTAGATATATCTCTTGCCATTTGGAGGTCTGTTCTTGTTTCCGTGGATGGAAGTATGTATGTTATTCTAGTGTTGTCGATGACTCTCTAATTGTGTGATTAATATTTCTAAATGTGTTATATATGAGATTGTGAGATTTGTAGATGTGATAACTTGTGTCTGATTTTGACTAAAAGTAGTTGTTAATGATGTTCTAATCAATTAATTCATAAGTATGATTGTATTTCCTACTTGTATGTATATGTGCATCTCTATTGTGTAGATTATTATCTTACCCCTCTTATTTGTATGTGTGTCTTTCTTTATTCTCTATGTATGTGGTTTATCCCACAGATGGATAGACAATGGATGAACATGAGGATCGAGCTAGTTGGGTGAGTCATACTTGACCATTGGGTAATGATCACCTCAACACATATAGTGGTTGCATTACATTTTGGATCTCAAGCCCTACCACAACTGACTCTGATCTTTGACACATGTGTAACTGTATACCACCCACTCCACCATCATAAGTCGTTTCATTTGCCCTTGTTGTTGGGAGAATGGTAAATGTGAGTTCAATAGTTGCGACTGCTCTTTACTTAGTGCTTGCTTAAGATAGGAGATGGTCCTTATACCCTCCGGGAGCTAAAGGATCTCGTTTTAGGAGGATTGTTGGGAAGTCTACCATTCCCTGATTCTGTACTTTTTTTAGGACTATGGACGAGGCATGCCCCTCTCATGCACCTGTTATTCCTATCCCACTTTTCACTTTTTTCACCCTAACCTGTGTTTGTTTTTTTTTTTTTTTTGAAAATACCTTTTGACGGAATTGCGTTTTCGTTGTGTTAGTGGGTGGTGTGTCCTTAATACATAATGGAAACACGTTTTCGTTATGTATCTATCCCAAATACATAACAAAAAATGCACTTCTATTATGTATTTAGAAATTAATTGTTTACATTTATTAAATTCTTTTTTTTTAGTGACAACTTTTAATGGTTCACAGACGCGTGAGGCACGTGTTTGAATCGATGCAATTTGAACCTTTGATTTATTGTGTACAATCTCGACCATTTCTTTTTCTAATGCATAGTATATCGCTTTTAATGATTCTCTGACTTGTGAATTGAGAATGCGTTTGAATCAGTGCAATCTAAACCCTTGATTCAGTCGGTGCAATTTGGACCATTTATCTTTTTGAAGCATAAGACATTGCTTTAAATGATTTTCTGATGAGTTAACATGGCACGCACTTGAATTGATGTGATCTAGACCCTTAATTTAATCAGTGCAATCTCAATTGTTTCTTTTTATGATGCACAGGACAAAGCTTTTATTGATCCTTTGATGCGTGAACAATATTTGCACTAGTTTAAAAAGGATATGTGCTTTGAAACACTTAACATTGTCTTTCTTCATAGCCTTCTTCATTTCATATTGTTTCTTCTCCTTAGAAGATGAGCAGATTCCTTGCTGTGGTGTATTACGATGGTCATATGACAACAACATTTAAAGGGGTCTAGTTTCAATGCCCTCATGGTCCTACTTTTCTTAAGGTCACTGAGGACATGATGGTTGCTACTCTAAAGAAAAAAATTCACAATGTAATTGAAAAAATACTTGATATTCATTACCTTTAACCTATATCTTTAGAGAATGGCTGTGTTCATTACAGGGTCTATAGAGATTAAACACGACAAGGATGTGGCAATGATGTTGTCCATCTTTGCCCAATTTCCTAGACTTGCGTTGATTGAGTTATACGCTATGTTAGGCAAATTTTCCAAAGATATCCTAGCCCGTTTGTGTCGACCACAAACCACCAAAGAGATCATCGTGTGCATAGGCATCAACTAGCTCCAACAACCAAGCAACTGTTAAAAACAAATAGTTTAAATTATTTAATTCATATAAATAATTAAATTTTAAAAATAGTCTAAAAATCACATAATACATAACATTTGGTAAGGATACAAAACGTAATTGCGATTCCATTTTGTATCTTCGTCGGAAACAAAACAAAATCACAATTCCGTTTTGTACCTAGCCTAGATGCACAATGGAATCGCGATTATGTTGTGTATTAATACACAATGAAATCGCGATTCAGTTAAATCTAAAACCTAAAAAAAAAAAGGGAACTCATGGACGAGAGGAAGGCAAAGGTGGTTCTTTGATGAACTTCCGACGACGATGTAAGTCGCTCCAATGACGACAAGGGGGCTAAGAGTGACAAAGAGAAACGAGTGGAGTGTGGTGAGGGGAAGGGGAGGCGTTGACGGGGGAGTGGGAAGGTAAGGAGGTGGGAAGTATTTTAAATGTGGGAGGAGAGGGGAAGGGATAGGAGTATAAATGTATTTTTATAGGTTTTTGAAAAAAAAAAGGGGGGGGGGGGTGAAAAGAGTAAAAAAAGGGTGTGAGAAACCCTTGTGTTAAAGGAGGGCCAGCCCAATATACCCTTTTGAGGCTAGTAAGTAACTGGCCCAGCCCGTCTGGGTAACACCTTGAGAAATTGAACGGTCCCAATATTGCATCGAATCAAGCAAGAGATGAGATAAAACATAGTTGAGTTGAGTGTGACGAATGAACAACTAACTGTAAAATGGCAGCTGCTATTAACTTGCCCCTGCCCCTTGTGTCCCTCTCTAAACCCCCCAAGTTTCGAACAAGCTTTTTGCAACATAACTATGTAAGCAACCTCAGAAGAAGCACGGAATCGGAGTGTCACAGAAAAAGAGGAGGGATCGTGTGTGGGTTGCCATTGCCGGTTGATCCCTGGGCCCCCACCATTGACTCCCAGAGCATCGCTTCTCAGCTCTTCGCGTCTTCCTTGTTTCCCTACATCGGATTCTTGTACTTCATTACCAAGTCCAAGACTGCTCCAAACCTCACCCTCTTTGGCTTCTATTTTTTACTTGCCTTTGTCGGAGCCACAAGTCAGTTTCCCTTTCTCTCTCTCTTTTTGCTGCAATTATTTTGAACCTTGCTGATTTGCTCTTTTTGAACCTTTTTATTTTATTTTTTTTATGGCACGGCACAATTGAGCAGTACCAGCTGGAATTTATGGTGAGTTTTAAGTTAACTTGTTGAATTTGATTGGCATGGTAAATAAAGAAGATGGGTGTGTGATTTGTGTTTGCATGTTACGACAGCGAAGGTGCATTATGGGACTTCTTTGTCCAATGTGGACTGGTTACATGGTGGGGCTGAGTCTCTTCTCGCTCTCACTAACTTGTTCATTGTGTTGGGTCTGAGAGAGGGTCTCAGGAAAGTTCAAAATTCACAAGATGAAAAAACAACCACTCCTAACTCAGGCTTGGAGGAGGAGGAGAAGGAGAAGAACAAACGTGGGAATCTGGTTTGATATTTGATTATTGAACTCATTCTGTTGTCACTATTATTGCAGCCTTTGGGCTGTTCTGTAAATAGAATGGATATAGATGCTGGAAATTTGTGTAATTAAATTGTCAATTGGAATGAGATCTTACGGAGTTTTGGTCAGCACATGGGTAATTTTTATCTGTTCCCTTTCATGCTGTGTGAATTAAGCTTGCCCTTCAATAATGTTCTGAAGGCTCTCTTATAATATTGATTTTTTTATTTTATTTTTTTGAGATGATGTAATCTTGTAACTTAATTTGCCTTAGTTAGTTGTTCTTCGTGACTGTTATGCTCTTCTACTAAGGATGTGGCTTGTAGGTTGTACCAATACAAATTTGGAGCAACTATTAATTTGAAAGTACATACTGCTGCACAGTGCCAAAATTATAATTCTAATATTATATAACTACAAGGACATTTATAAGTGCTGCAGTTGCTGATTTATTCTTCTACCATTCTACTGCTGTCTGAAGTTGTCCTATTTTAGGAAAACTATATGCTTATAGTATTCCATTTATAGTGCAATCAGGAGAAAAATCCTGGGGTATTGAAAGGGAAATTTGGATCAATTTCTGCTGGATCAAGTGAGAAATTGAAATTGGGAATTGGAGAATTGGTTGCTGATGTGTTGGTGGAAATGATCTCATTGATATCGGATTCCGAATGCGGCTTGTTATAGATCCCATCAAACTCATTCATCTGGAAAGTTGGAGATGAGAAATAGTGTGATTCTGGTGTTGCTGGAGACAACAGATGTGTTTGGTATAAGTCGCTCAAGAAGGTTTCGTTCTCTTGGGCTGAAGGAATCAAGCTGTGGTTTTCTTGTTTCATGCATCCAAATGAAGTTGAAGGGAAAGTGAAAGGATATGCCATTTCTCCATTGTCCAGTTTATCTGTGTTGACAGCCAAGATGTTTCTGAACTTTGTAAGGCTTTCTTGTGATGCCTGTGCATGGCGAATATCAATGTTATGACTGTGTGGTTTCTCTTGTTTGTCTGGTGACTTAGGTGGCAAAACGGCATTGTTTCCCTGAGAACAGGTATGCCTGCCTCTGTAAGTTATGTCAAATATTGTGGAATCAACATCTGATCTCTGCACTTGTTTTGTGGCCCAACAGTTCTGAGTGTTGCGGAAGGTGCACCTATAGTAACTTCTGCAAATGTCACAATGGGTTGTTAATTAGATGGCCACCTAGGTAAGGGCAATTTTATCCGTAAGAATGCTTGGGATGCTTTTCTAAAGCAGGATTGAGGGAAGTCTTCTCACCTGGGATATCTGGCTCCAAGGATGTCTTTCTGACCATATTTTCTCCAGTTGTAGCCATCTTCATGTGGTCCTTCAAGACCGCTTTCACAGCTCACTCTTACTTGATCCATCCATTTGGGCATTATCTTTCTGAAACCAATTAAAAGAAAAAAGAACACAAATTGTTAGGAGCTTCAGTATAACCAGACATAGCTGATGTTTATTTATGTGGCAGAAAACTGCTACCAAGTCTATCTAGTAAAATTCACCTTTTCTTTGAATCATGTTTAAATTCCTGGTGATCCTTGATGGCCCCATCAACGTCCTCGCTCATAGGACTTCCATGGACAGATATTGGGGACTCTGGTAACAAAGTTGCTGTAGCTTGACTGATGGCCTGCAACTCGGAAGCAGATGCATGGCATCTTAGAATCAGTAGAGCCTTTTCATAAGAAGATAATATCCTCTGCACAAGAAAATCCTTTGTGTCAGCTGAATACGGCGTCCTCAAATCTGCCTTCAACTTCCTTGCTACCTCCATCCCCTGAATTAGCTCACTGATGAGCGTGTTCTGCTCCCAGCTCCAGTCATTCTCCATTTTTGTGTTGTTTATAATAGTGACAATGATCGTAGATGATGGTGCTTGATGTTTATCTCATGCCCAATAGCCTCACTTCTACTCTGTAAATGCACTTGTATCTAGAACCAACAGTTTCTTACTCTGCAGCTGAGTTGGAAGCTGAAGAAATTTAGGAGACCCTTGAAATGGGGAAGTATAGTAAACTATGAACATGGACTTGGCCAGAACGAGACTTGAGATTTCAAATCGATTTTCTTAGGATTGAATGGTTTGACGTTGGAGCAGACAGAAGAGAGCGGGAATGAGGCTAAAGGAGCAAAGCCTAGTGAGGTAAGGTGTGTCTTTTTGCTGAATGAAGGCCTTGTATTTAAAGGGTGCTGCTACTAATGCTACCTTTTGGGGGTTTGAGTTGCAAATAAAGAGCAAAGGAAAGGAAGGAGGTATTGTGGGGTTGAAAGTCCAAGTTTGACTGAGAAAAACGAGTTTTTCAGCTAAGACCGGTATTTGGTCAGTGTATAGTGCGATGAATAAGGATGCTGACCAAGTCCACTTCAGCTAGATAAGTTATTATTGGTTAATGATAGGTCCATGTTCCTGCGAGGCATGATTTAATTGAAGAGTTCGAATGAAGAGAGGGGCCAGAGAATTTTCAAACCTCATTCCGCGTGGTCGCTTTGGTCCCTTACTACTATTACTATTCATTAACGAAGAGAATGAAAGAAACATAGAAGACTGCTTACGTGACATGGTTGTTGTCATCTACTACTCAATTTCCTGGTTGATTTTCGTTCACTATATTCGCCTAAGTCAACATAAAATATATAGATATTTTGATACTCTCTATCGTCGCTCACTCTTGGTTATTACCATATACTCAATCATAAATTATGTTATTATTGAAAATCATTAGTTTTTATGATAATTACTTAAAAAGTTACACCTAAGCTATTACTAATTGATTGACAAAATAACAATATTTATATGTACATACATACAAAGAAAGAGAGAAAGAGAAGGAATTGACTTACTTTAAAAGTAAATTTTGCAAAGTTATTCTGTTTAATAATTTTTTTAGAATTTAAATTTGATAAATCTAACTGTTGAATTATGCAATGTCGTCTTAATAATTACACATGTCAAATTTTAGATAAATGAAACATTAATAGATATGTAGTTTATAACTAATATTTACTTATATTTTAAAAAGTATGTTAAATATTAAAATAAAGTTAATCGATGAAGTATTGAATAATTAATAAGTTATATGAAAATTTATAAACTTGATTTAATGAGAACTTTCAAACCAATAGTTGAATTAATGAAATTTAATGTTTATAAAAAGTAATACAGCAGAATAAGTATTGAACACTTGCTCTTTTAATAACTTTTTCGGAATATAAAATTTATAAATCTAGCCATTGAATTATGTTATCATCTTGATCATAATGCGCGTTAAATTGTGGATAAATTGAAAACTGAATGTAATCATACAGTCATATTTACTTTTATTTTGAAAAGTATATTATAGATTAAAATATAATTAATTAATAAAATATCAAATAATTTTTAAATTATATGAATTTTGTTCACGTAATTTACTTAATAGCAACTCTCGAACCAATGAGTGTATTAATGAAGTTTAATGTCAATAAAAAGTTATTAAATAAAATAAGTCAAACACCATTTCATATTCTAAATATTGTTAATCAATTTACAATAAAAAGAAATAGATTAGTTTAATATGTATATAGATTAATCAATATGAAAATACATTTTAACTTAATGTGTAATCTCATAGTTAATATTTTCAGCAAAATAATTTTTTCTATAAATCATACGTTTTTTATGAAATTTAAACTTTATATCCATTTTAATAATTATTTTTTGTGAAGTTCAAAGAAGATTTAAAATTATTTTTTTTCTATAACTTTTTAAATAAGTAGTAAGACTTCTTAAATAATCTACAACATCGATATACATATTTTTAGATTATATAATCTTACTAAAATAATTAACATTGAATAATATATCATACCATAGTACTTTAATACCTAATAATTTAAATTAATAAAAAATAAATTTTTAAAACGTATAATTTTTTAGAGACCTTAAGTAGTTGAGCAATCTTAAGCAGCTTCATTAATTTTAGTGAAGTCATGACCCTACCAATAATGCCCAAGAGTTGGATTACAAAAAAGTTATACTTTTATTTTCATTTCTTGTTTTTACTTTTTAATTATAAAATTGTTATCTTGTTTTTAATTTATTTTCTGTTTTCAAAGATTTGTACAGAAAACAGAAGAAACAATAAAAAATTGTTTTCACTGTTTCTTGTACAAATATTTAAAAACAAAAAATAGATTGAAAACAAGATGACAATTTTATAATTAAAAAGTGAAAACAAAAAATAAAAACAGAAGTAAACGACCCTTAATTAACTTGAGGACATGAATTTTGAGTTTATTTTGCAAAACCAAAAAGGGTTAAATTTAATTGACTTAAATAATGAATCGTTTGAAATTTAAGCTTACTTTATTTGAAGGTATACAAAATTGTTTTCTTTCTCGTTATCAAAATTCTTCTTAACGTACGGAGTATAAAGTTTATTAATTTACAATTTAATCGACATTTTTCTATTAAAAAATAAAAAAATTGAATGTAAAAATTATCATTCTTTTAGTTATTAAATAATTAGTTTCTATATATAATCTAATTTGTTAAATATATCCTTTATTTCTATTAAAAAATAACATTTTTTTATTATATTGTGCACACCCACTTATATCACGAGCTGATTTATGAGTTTTTTACTGTCAAATTTATAAAATTTGAGCTTAGTTTATTTATCTAGTTAAACATAAAGTTAAGTTTGAAATAACTCAATTATTTAACTAATCGATCTCCAATAATATCTTAAAATTCAAGTAGGAAATAGAACACGGGTGATTGATCCAAATTAATATTATCATAAGTAGGCTTAAAGAATGGTGGATAATTCGTAATTAACATGAATTTCAGCTCAACAATTAACATAATCTAATTTGGTTACCCTTTTTTCAAGCTTTTTAGGTATTTAATTTTAGGTTAAATTAATCAATAGGATCTGAACTATTTGAAAATTTTTAATTAAGTCCTCAAACTAAATAAAATTGTAATTAGGTCATTGATCTTGTAAATTTTTTGTAACTGAGTCCCTAAAGTCTTTAAAACCATCACAAATTGTCATTTTTTGAAAGTTTCAATCTGTTATAAACTAACATTAGGGACCTAATTACAAAAATTTTACAAGATTAATGACTTAATTACAATTTTTTCAATTTAAGGACTTAATTAAATTTTTTTAAAATAATTTAGGAACCTACTGATTAATTTAACTTTAATTTTATTTCCAAAATTTCTTTTTGTTTTCGTTTAAATGGAAAATAAGGCTTTCACCTAAATGTGATGCTATTAATATTTTTATATTAAGAGAAGTATTAACAATACAATCTTTAGTATACTCTTTATTATTGATTAAAATATATTAAAAATTATTAATTCATGAGTAAGGATCATTAAATAAGAAGTAAAATTTACAAAAAAAAATAATTTTAATAAATTTCAGTTAATAATTATTTAGAAAAACGTAATAAAAAGCTTATTACTCACATTTTTCTACACACCAATGCCTTATTTCCTTTGTGTTTCTTAAAGTCAACATTTGAATGCTTCATTTTATTATTGTCTTTGAATACAAGGAGCTAGATATTCTGGCCGCCAAACTCAATCATTGCTTTCCCACACTTTATTACAGTTAGATGTCTGCAAGTGAATTAGTGAAAGTTGAACTGCTGATAATCTAAGTGATCAAAAAATTATGTTATTTAATATAAAAGCAAAATTTATGAACACGTCAAAATTTTTGAGCCATTGGATCTAAACTTGAGGGGGTCTCTATCCCCAACCTTCATGTATGTGTAGTTGTAGATGCATACTAATTCTACATAGTCCGGCAAAAGTGGAAGAAACTTCATCATCCAGCTAGCACCATCGTAGCTGCCATGATATGAGTTTAGTCATGACTTATGCATATGGATCACATAAATTAGTTGAGTACGATTTTGTTTCTATAAATTTTTCAATAAATACTTATAAGAAAAGTAAATAAAAAGGTAAACTAAATTAATTTTTTTTCATAAGTTAAAATTAACTTATACTTAATTTAAAATTAATTTTTAAAGAAGTTAAATTGAAATAATTTTATAAAAATTTAGTCCTGTTTAGATAAACTTCTCTATAAATACTTATAAGAAAAAAAAATAAGAGTGTATTGCCCAACTTTTTTTCAACTTATTTTCTCTTTAAAAAAAATTGGACCAAACATATTTTATAAAAAACTCTTAAAAATATAAATAACTTACTTAGAAAGAAGAAAAATAAAAAATAAGTAGCTTTTCCAGGGTTTGAAAAAGCTACATAAAGAAACCTTTTTTAAAGCTTAAACACTGCTTTTATAGGTATCAACCTTCGAATCCTAACCTGAAATTTTATCCTTTTCTTTTGCTTTGTTCTTTTGCGTGGTGCTCGACAGAAGAGTGGCTTCAACATTCAAAGTTTATTTTTCTTAAAATTAAACTAATTTTATGTTAATTAAATTAATTTTATATATATTATTAATAATTTCTTATATATATATATATATATATAATTAAAAATTTAAATATATCTATCTTTTATATTTTATTTATTTTTCTTATCATTAAAATAATTTTGGTCAATTAAATAAATTTTACATGTTATTTTTTATTTTTATAAATATGCTCTTCTATTATATGAGATGAACATTTTTAAATAAAATTTTTACCAACCAACTTCTAACTTAAAAGAAGTTAAGTTAAAAAAATATCAAAATTGACAAACAACTTTTACTTTATTTTAATTTATATTATATATATAAGTTGTAAATCATCAATAAAATAAATTATTATTAAAATAATTTTTGACATTTGTAGAAATTAAAATTTTAAATAGATGACTTTAATACTTTTATTTATTTTTATTATCATTAAACTAATTTTATGTGAATTGAATTAATTTTACTAATATTTTTTATTTTTATAAATTTTTTTATTAGATGAGATAATTATTTTTAAACAAAATCAACGTTTTTAAATTTTTTACCAAACAATTTTTATCTTAAAAGATGCTTTTAAGCTAGAAAAAATAAAAACTAACAAATCGCTTATACTTTTATTTTTAAGCTCTTTTTTTTAATTGAACTTAAAAGTAGCTTTTAAGTAAAGAAAAGTTGAGTCAAACATACTCTAAAAAGAAAAAATGAAATAATCTTCTCCTATAAACTAAAATTACTTTATGCATAAGTCAAAATCAATTTTTTAGAAATTCTTAAAGAGAGAATTTTTACAAATTAACTTGTGCATAAACCAATTTTAGTTTTGAGAAAATTTATTTGTTTTTCTTATTTTCTTCTTCTATAAATACATATGGAGAAACTATTCAAATAGACTTTAATTCATTTTATTTTTCTATTTTATCAAATATGACTTATATCACCTCACTAATTTTCATTTCCTATCAGCAGCTTGAATAATGTGGATGAATGGTTCCATACGCCGCCTCCAATTGCTTGTTCCTCGAAAGGAATCTTCATTAATCATTGACATTTTTCTGAAACCGAAGGCTGTAGAATTGCTAGTGTGAAGTGGGACTCACAATTGACCACCACCAAACAGGGTCATAAGGAAAATGTTTTTTTAAGACAAATTTGTGACGATTTTTGATTTTGAAACGTATTTTTGAGATGTACAAGTATAAAAATAGATTAAAAAATAGTAAAAAAATTATATATAATGTTACTTATAGTGTTAATTTTTTGATGTTTAAATAATAACAATGTATATATAACATGACACCACTGAACACATAGATCAACTAACAAAGGTTGTTCTAGATTAACCGGTTGTCCTACCTGGCTCGAGTAGGATTGCCTCCAGTAGAGGATACATGTGATCTTTATCAAAAAAAATATATAACATAACAAATTATATTCACCGTATGAGAATTAATGATATTAATTGCATACTTCTTAACTTTTTTATATTATATTAATCTCAATTCATATAAGAATATAATAATTCAGAGAAATTTGTATTAATAGAAAGAAAGCAAAATATTAAATTATTATATAAATTAGAGAATCAAAGAAAATACAATAAATAAAAAGAAAAACATTGAATATAATTAATATCGCTAAATCTGAAAGGGTGTGAGTATAATTTAACCAATATAATGGATGCTCACCTCTACTCTATTTACATGATCTTCTGAACGAAATTAATTTGGTATATATTCGGTGGGCAAAAATGCTAAATAAAGGTGATGACACGGTAGAATATGATACAAAGATATTGTCATATTCAATTCTTCGTCCCATCAAGAAAAGGGAGATTCCTAGTTTGTTCATTGATTAAACGTAACACTTTCACCCTTTGTTTGGTAAAAAAGAAATAAGTGAAAAATAAAAAAATAAGTATGTTTGGTGGAGAGAAAATAAAAATAAATAAAAATAAATAAGAAGATGTGGAATTCATTAACTGTTTTTATTTTATTTTTTATCTATTTTTATTCACTTATTTATTTATTTATTTTAGTTCTTTTCTATTTCTCTTAAATCAATTATCTTTAATTTTACTGAGATTTTTTACCTACTCCAATCATCCTTTTCAATTCCATTCACCTTATTTTTTATCTATTTCTTTTCTTCTTTTTAAACGTACCAAATCAATGCCTTCCTATATATATATATATATATATATAAGAGCTTACTTTCATAACTTGGAAGCATCAGCAACAAACAAAACCACGAGAACTAAGCAGCACACACATTACCATGGCCTCCGTTCAGTGCCACAAAACCTGCGAAGAAAGCAGCCAACAGAAAAGCCAGCATGGCTCGTTTGGGCAGAAGGTATCTGACTTCTTCAAAGGGCATCATAACCACTCCAATGAGGGCACCAAAACCCACACACAATACTCTACCCAAACCGAGGTGCTTTCCCACTCAGGGCACATAACCACCAAAACTCAAGCACAACGCAATTGCAGCCAAACACAGACCACTCACTCCAACACAAAAAATAGGAGGGAGCACAAGAGAGGTCTGCTGCAGAAGATCAAGGATCGCTTATCAGACCACAGCAGTGACGGCAGCAGTGACAGTGACAGTGAGCGACAACGAAAATTGCCATAAGAGGAAGGCAAGTAACGTTTATAATCATATATTATGATATGTTATTCGTTGATTTCTCTTGTGTTGTACTCAGTTTGATTCCTGACACATTGGCGTATATGTACATGCAGGACTGAAATTGAGCGGTTGGGCTAATAATAATTGGAGTTCTAGGATCAAAAGTCGCAACTGGGAGGCCAATATGTGTGGAAGAAACTAAATAAAAGTACCTTAAAAGTAAAATAAAAATCAATGTATTTGCTGAAAATAAACCAATGTATTGGTTATGGTGTGACTGAGACCTATAAAAAATAAATGCGTGTACTATGATATAAGATCGACCTTGCTATTATGAATAAAACTGTTTGGTGTTAAAATCACTTCTTGCTTTATTTTATTTTTTGTTTGTAATCTCTATATCAGGTCCAATTTAACAGCAATCTCACTCTCATGAGTTGTATATATATGCTCTAAACATTTGGTAAAGGGTGAGAGTAATTACTCATTGTATGTTGATTAACAAAAGTGATTGAGTATATTAGTCGTTTGATATATAAAACGATGACCAACACAAAAAAACAATGACCAACTACAAAGCAATAACACAAGTAAGAGCTCCCATGGAATCAAGAAGCATAAATTGCCTTACTTTAGAAGAAGAATGGGTGTATAAAACAGTCCTAGCATTGTGGGTTAAGCTATAAATATGACAAATTTGGACTCCCTAGTCTCTGCCCAACAGTTTAAGGATTGCGAGAACTAAAGTTCTACCTATTTGACTGCCATGCATGTCTGCTTTAATTGTGTTGATCGCAACCTTAGAATCCACGTGAAGCTGGATCCTACGAAATCCTTTCATCCAAGCCAATGTAAGACCTCCATAAAATCCAGCCATACAAGCACAGGTTTTGCCCATGGATTTTGAGAAATCCCCCAACCATTGGACAGCTTATTGTAGGCTTAAGATCCCACCACAACCAGCTATACCAGCATCTAGCTTGTAGGCTCCATCTGTATTTAATCTAACTCACCCGTCAGGAGGTGGAGACCAATGTACCGAAATGGTCATTTTTTTATTATTATTATTAGGGTTGTTGGTCCCCGAATCAAATAATGCTTGATGATACCATTAATTCCATGAATTGGTAGACAGCTCCCAAGATAGAATAGGTCTCACAAAGTCCTCATTAAAGATGTGGGAACATTAATTCTATGAATTGGTAGACAACCCCCAAGGTAGAATAGGTCTCACAAAGTCCTCATTAAAGATGTGGGAATTGTGGCATTTCCACAACAAAATAGATAGTTCTAGCACAAAATCATCATTCAAATTCATAACAATCCATTAGTGCACATCAATGCCAAAGAATTCTATTTTCTAATTTGGTATCTTCACCATATGTAACCAGACTTTAGTTGCTAGAGGACAATCCCGAAGGACATGCAGCATACTCTCCTCAGAGTGGGAGCAATAAAACCAATAAGGATCAGTCAAGGGCCACTTAGCTAGTCTTTGATTAGTTGGTAGCGTACCACAATGAACTTGCCACATGAAAATTTTAACTCTCACTAACCTGAATTTTCCAGATCTTCCTTCAAATGGTATCCCCCTTCATATTAAAATGTCTTGCCAAAATATCATAGGCACTAGAAAGTAGAAACACTCTAATCCCCCGTTTTGTTTGTTTAATCCCCCATTTTGTTTCTAGGCCAAACACTAACGCCTGCACCATGCATGTTGGAAGGTGGTAAGGTTGCATGGAATCTGTTCATGAGGTGTCGAGGAAGGGTTTTCATCCAGACATCCCATTTCCAATTACCATTATTAGTAACTAAATCAATAACCTGCCCCTCATCCATATAATTAGGCACATCATAGCAAAAATCCTTCAACCTTAGGTTAAGCATTAGCCAAGTATCATGCCAAATATTAATAGAAAGACCATCACTTACTATCCAATTCTGAAACTTCTAAAAATTGGGCCACAACTGAGCTAAATTCCTTCACAAATGAGAGTCCATAGGATAATCTAGATTCATTCTTACTTGAATTACTTTTCCTATATGAGACCAAGAACAGCTTCGTGCTACAGTTAACATTTTGAGTATAGAACATTAGTCTTCTCTGTTGACTAGTTGGCCAGAAAAATGTAGAACAAAACTGATATAAAACATTAAGGACACAATCCATTTGATTAGCGTCAACTTTGCCAAATAACAGGAGATCATACGCAAACAATCTATATCATTTATACCTGTTGTTATACACAATTAATTATAATACATCAGTATGTACCAATGTGGAGTGACATGATTGATAGATAATTTTGTCCCTTAAACATGTTATCAATTCTTTAAATAGATCTTAGTACCTTAAGGAATTAGTTCTTGATTTTCAGTTAGGAGATCATGAGTTCACCAAAATAAAATAAAATACATTAATATGCAAATAATCTATATTTTTTTATACCTATTGTTGTTTATAC
The DNA here is from genome assembly GCA_004329165.1 of Spatholobus suberectus. Taxonomy (NCBI): domain Eukaryota; kingdom Viridiplantae; phylum Streptophyta; class Magnoliopsida; order Fabales; family Fabaceae; genus Spatholobus; species Spatholobus suberectus. Next base: position 79,611,252 of record CM014733.1, read on the forward strand.
ACAATTATAATACATTAATATGTGCTTGTGTTTTGCCAAATGCGTCAATGACTTGTCCTTTTTTCTTATTTCTTCTCTATCCTCCAATTAAAAAAAAAAACACAATTGTAACACTTTCCCTCTTGTATGTAACCTTTTCTCTCCAAGTTGTTAATAAATATATATTCCTTAAATAGATCTCAGTATCTCAAGAGATTAGTCCTTGGTTTTTAGTTAGGAGATATCACATTCACCAAAAAAAAAAAATACATCAATATGCAAATAATCTATATTTTTTTATACCTATTGTTGTTTATACACAATTATAATACATTAATATATGCCTGTGTTTTGCCAAATGCATCAATATGACTTGTCCTTTTTTTCTTATTTCTTCTCTATCCTCCAATTAAAAAAAAAAAAACACAGTTGTAACACTTTCCCTCTTGTATGTAACGTTTTCTCTCCAAGTTGTTAATATATATATTTTGCTAAAATGTTATTTTTCAATTAAAAAGACAAAAGGAGAGAGGGAGACAAATGATTTAGCTCCCAATTTTGCAAATTCAAGAAAAAATGAAAATAATTGAAGGTGATTTTTTATTTTTTTTTGAAAAGTCCTTGAAAATTGAAGACATGCAATTGTGCTTTATTTTCATTCGTAGATTCTTAGACTGAGCGAGGTACTCTGCGTTATTATTAGAAAATTAAAATTATCTAACATTATAAACAATTTAAAACGATGCTATTTGCACATCATTACTCCATGATTGCCTGAAAAAATATTTGTTAAAAATAGTACTGCTCGCCAACAAAGATTCAGGGCATATAAATAATTGAGATTTTTGTCGACGAGCAGTACTATTTTTAACAAATATTTTGTTAAGTGCTTATGGTAAAAAAATATTTGTTAAGTGCTTCGAATTAATAATTGAGATGATGGTTCTAATAATACAAATAAAAAAAATTACGGAGTCATTTTTTACTAGTGAATTTGAACTCTGAAACTTAATTAGTTAAAACTCTAATTACAGAGTTTATAATTCTCAATATGGCAGATAAATGTGTTTATGAACAATTTTTGAGATACAGAATACTTAACAGACGAGAAAAAAAAATTCTAGAGAATTTTAATAGCCAATATGTCATATGAGTTGTTCACCAAAAACGAAAATGCCATATTAACTTTTCTTTTCTTGAATTCTTGGTCCACAAATTGAGTGGGAACTTAATCAACGTGTATGTGCGATCTATGGTGCTAATGGCATGAAATTAGGTTCTTTCACGTAATTTATTTTTTGATACGTTTTGGAAGGACGCAGAGAATAAGTTCCATTTTCTGTTGATAAAATGATAAGCCTACTTTTATTCAGACCATATTTCAAGAAAGCATAATTGAACGGTTATTTTATTTCTCCACTAGAGGGAGGACAGGAGGAGCCTCTCGCCTCGCCATGCCAATAAAAGACCCTTAATACGCTACCATGCAACTGCAAGGAAGCAAATCACACCTGAGCAACGCAAACTGTTGCAATGGCTTCTGCTCAGTGTGAGAAACCCAATACCACAGTTGAAGTTTGCCAACCAATAAGCCAACACAAACCCAATACTACAATTGAAGTCTGCCAACCCAAAACCCAACACAGCTCGTTTGGCCAAAAAATATCTGAGCTAACTAGCAAGGCTTTCAAAGGGCACCACGCCCGTCATGGAAGCAACCAAAATCAACTTCAATGCTATAGCCAAACTCAGGTTGAGTCGCAAGGCCACAATGGTACCAAAACAGAGACTCACTACTATGGCCAAACTCAGACCCAACATGACAAAAAACATGGGTTCTCCAAAGCCCAGATCACAGTCACCGTGGTTCAAGCACAAATTACACATGCTAGCGAGAACCCTTCTCCTTATGGTACCCCTACAACATGCTTTGGGGCTCATCCCAAGAAGAATGGAGAGCTGAACAATAAGAAGGATAGGAACTTGTTCCGGAGGATTAAGAACTGGCATATCCCGCCATAGCAACAATGAAGGAAGCAGCAGCAGCAGCAGTGATAGCGAAAGTGACAATGAGAAGTGCCGAAAGACAAAGGCAAGTGCACAAGAGTACTCGGCGCTATCCTAAAAAACCATCACATAGAAGTGAAAATATTTTACATTAAATGTGTACATGTTGGGTTAGAACAAGATTTAGTTTGTTTCTTTGATAAATCTTGACTTCTCTGTTTTTATTGCGTCTGCAGAAATGATGAAACGAGCAGCTGCAAACAGGACGCAACTAAACAAAGCTCGTTCAACGAAATAAAGAACATCTTTACAAATAATAAGTGTGTTTACGATTTGATGATGCTATTCTTGTACCCAAATAATTGGGAGAAATAAATTCCAATATTTCACTTGGCTGTGTGTATCTTATGATGAATAATAGATGTTGAAGTTTACCTACTTTTAGTGGTCTGTTCAGCGACAGGATCTCACAGCTCCTTTGTTGCCTAGTCTAAGCGTGTTTGGATTAATGTTTATAAAATTGTTTTTGATCCACGTAGTCGACCTCTCTGGAATAAGACTTTGTTGTTATCGGTTGTAAACTTAATTTTGTTAAATTAATTTTAGTTAAATGCGTTTGAGTGAATTGATTTATGTTTAGTAACATTTACGTTGGAAGTGATTTTAATACAATGAATGCTTATAATGTTATAACAATCACTTAAATGAATAATTACTAATATGGGCACATAAATATTGTTAAAGTAATAATATAATATTCAATTATGAGGATATTTTTATCAAAGCACCTTCAACTGGATTTCTCTTCACTGCAAAAGCAACAAGAATATTGCTTTTGCGGTAAGACAACAGAACCATAGTTTTCATCCAAGATCAACAAAATATGTTGGCACAAATTTCAAACTACGGTAATGGCATGAAATGTGTCAATGTGATTCTCTAAAATGAAAACTACGTTTAGTTAAACTAACAGTCATCACCATAGGTTAATCATTTCTGTCAGCAAGGAATTAATATATGTCTACCCTGCTAACAAGGAAAAAGAAAAAACTCAACCAAATCCCCAAAAATATAATTACTGCCCACCTACAAGAACAAGACCTAGATTACCACCATGCAAGATACCACAATTCGTATATACAAACCTTGATACACTACAGAAGTAACAAATGTAGGGGCATTCTTCATCCTTCGAGAGACCTGGAAATGAAAGCAGCAATGGCCTTCACAGCAACATCTTCAGCTTCATGTTGGGTGGAACTGTTTGCTTGCAGGTGCTTCTTAGCAATCTTGAAAGAGTGGTCACCACCATTGATGACATGCAGCTCATTGGGTGCTTTCATCTTCTTCCGAGTGGCTTCTACCTTCTCAAGTGGACAGAGACCATCCTTGCTGCCCTGTACAAGACACACATAAACACACACACACAACGCTAGAATTAGGAGAGACATTAGCATAATACAATTACAAACAATTTATGCGTGCCGTATTACTCATACTAATAGAATATGAAAATTTTGACAGTTCATTCAATAAACTAAGAGAGTATGAAACTAGAGAATTGTGACTAAAAGAAAAAACTACCTGTACAAACATTGTAGGAACTGTTAGCTGTAACAGTGTTTCATCTCTAACCGCACCATTGATTCCCTGCAATATTGGCAACTATATTAATGTGATTCTTAGTTGCATTATTTAAAATCTGTACTTTAATTGTAATGGCATCTCTGTTTTACCAAAACACCCACAGAAAATCAATGCACCAACTATAATGTCTCAAATGTGGCATACCAACAATTGCTGAAACAGAAAACTGAGTATCACAAGTGCAAATGATACAGCAAGCAAGGAAGGAATGAAAAGGAAGATTATTGGATTCAGAGCTCCACACCACATGCTCCAAGGAGGACAACTTCATCAACTAATTGGGCAAATTAAGATGGCAAGCTATGAAAGGCCAAAATGACATAGGAAGCAAAATGCTTAAGAACAGGGCATATTTAAAAGACTAGAGATTCATGACTAAACTACGATTGTCAACAAAAGGGATAAGCGGATGTTGAATTATCGAGAAAATAAAAAATGAGGCAAGGAGTATACCCTAAGATAAACAAATAGATGGAAACCTTTTTCAGTACTCCTACCCCCAAGGTAAAAGAAGCAAAAAAATAGCATATGCAATCAATTTATCCTGTAGTGCAAAGATTGGTATGAAGTTATAAAAAAGAACATCAAACCTTTAATGGGTAGCCCAAGCATACTACAGCAGAAACATTAATGTCTTTCATGCTAGCCACCATGCAGCCAACTCTACAACAAAATAAACACAAGATATATCATGTCATAAATATCTTGATACTAACCATCTTAATTGGGACTTCCTCAGTCCAACATACATGTCCTGTTAGAATATCAAGAGTATATCTCAGAATACTTCTATTGTATCTTATAGATTATCTCTTATGATTAGTTTCCTTATTTTTTCTACTTTCCATGTTTCCTAATATATCATGATTTGTATCGTTATTTAGTTGGGATTGTGATTACTACAAATAAGGCTTAGTGCTTTAGATTTTATGAACAACACCATCACATTGTAGCACATTACAATACTCAAGAAAAATATTATTCAAAGTCTCTATTATCTCCTTTGCCTCCCTCAATTCAGAAAACCCATAATCTCAACATATCCAGATATTAAAAATAAAGAGTACAACCTACCTTGAACCCATTGATTTGCCTGCAAGTATCACAGGATGACCAGGGTACTTAGTTGCAGTTTCCTTGACAATATTTGAGTGAAATTCCACCAGTTTTTCTGCCTTAGGAGGAGCCCTCTTTTTCCCAGACATGTCTAGCGAATGGCAAACCCATTAAATTCACGTCAGAGTTAACACATACACCAGACAACACAATTATCTCGAGGCTCACTCAACTAGAGATCACTCGCATTTTTATATAAAAAATTCAAAATCTCAATAATGTTGTAAGTAGCGATAACATGTAAACTTGAGGCTTTAAGTTTAAACACCTTTGAATGCAAAAGCTTAAAATAAAAAAAAAATGGAATACAAGGAGTTTAGTAAGAAACAAACTCACAAGGATAGTCAAAAGTGACAACGTCAACAGCGTGCAGCGCCTCCTTTAACATATTCTTCCATCTATCACAAAAAATAGAGATACAGCTTTCACAATAAAGCCTATAAAAAGATTTTATTTAACCCATTTTATAATATTAAAATAAATAAATAAATAAATAACTTTTAAGAGTCCTAAAATTAAAATCCACCTAGTTGTATGGTTGGGGTGACATGTCGTTTAAAGGTGTAACAAAAGGGCAATGTTACCGTTGCATCCAGTCAGAAGAGGAAGGAGCACCGGCACCGTGAGCGAAGATCACCACCGGCGACAACGTTGATGCTTCAATCTCGCCGTCTTTGCTCTCACGACGCCGTTTTGCAGGGGGTAACGAATCCATGCCTTCGGAATAGAGAAATCCCCCAATCAAAAGTGAAAACCACTTGTGCTGTGTAATTTTAACCCTATCCTGCTAAATGTCACTGCCTACACTACTAAATACTAATCGAAAACAACTTACTTATAATATCTTAAGTAATGTTGGTAATGTTCTTCAATCATAATTAGATATTTACTTTAGTAATCTGTACAATAAAAATATATATTAAAGAATTTTATAAATTAACGAAATAAATCTTCAATTTTAACGAAAAAACAGTACCGACAGCAAAAACGTAAAGTATTGTACACATTAATTTTCGCGCTAAATTTAGGGAGAGAGAAAACCGTGATCACCGACATGTTTTGGAAAGTTTTATTTGGGTTTTAAGAAAATAATTATTTTAAAATAAACTATATGAAATATGTACTTAAAAATGATATTAAAATATCCGATCAATTGAACTCAGATTAATTTAAATTTATCATATTTTTTTAATATCGATATTTTTTAAAATATTAAAATTAATGATAACTTTCAAATTATAGTGTGTTTATTTGACTAGAAGATTTGCTGTGAAAACTGAAAACCCGTGATAAATAAATGATAAATTCTTAAAGAGTTTGAAAAATATGTCTTGAGATATGTTTTGTCTTCATTAAAACAAGAGGTGAAGTTGTTACAAATTAAAAAATAAATATATTTCCTTCAATATTCAATTATATGATCATCAATTCATCATCTAAGCAAGTGTTTGTGTACCAACTATACAAAGAGGCCAAGTCGGAAATATGCAAGGAATCTAAGAAATTATTGAATTGGTTCTTAAAATTATAATCATAAATCATCTTAATTCTTGAAATTATAAAAAAAAAATTGAATTTACTAAATATTAATTTTTTTAATTTGTAATAAATGTATCAATTTGATCTCTAACTTTAACAACTATTAATAATTTTATTCTCTAACTTTAGTGGCTTCAGTCAATTTAGTTTTTAGTTTTGTTATGTACAAATCAATTTAGGCCAAACGTCAAAACCAAATTGATTAATAGTTATCGAATTTGAGAACTAAATAAATTATGATTGTCAAATTCAAGATCTAAATTAACTAATTTTATAATGTTAAGAGCCAAGTGATTAGTAATGTTAATTTTAAGGACAAATTAATTAATAATTTTTTTTTCTTTTTTGACGTGAATTAATAATTGTTAAAGTCAAGGGTTAAATTTATTTTTTATAATATGAGTGATTAAATTGATCGGTGCTACTGCTTATAATTTCGATGAGTAATTTAACGTATTACTCATGAAAAACTACATTGTATTCATTTCTTTGATAGTTTGATGATCATAAGAGGCAGTTTAAAAAATAAAGGCTCTAGCTATATACGAATTCTTGATTAATAATAAGATAAATAAATTATTGGATTTGGTCGGTGGGATTCGTAGATTTATGAAATCTGTTAGTGAATTTTTTTTTTCCTCAAATTTCAAATGCTTATAACAACAGTAAGAATTTTTTTTTTTTTCTTTCTCCCACGGTGAATGGTAGGCCAAACATATGCTTAGTTCTCAATGCATGAGCTTCCTAGTATCACCTTTATCTTCAATGCTAAAATACCATTGTAAGCATAGTAAGAAGATCATCCATAAATTAGTCTTAATTTAAAGAAAACACTTGATAGCATGTTTTTCAAATAAATGTTTTCTCTTTCTATTAAATTCAAACACCCAACTTTTTTTTTTTTTTAAATTTGGACTAAATATATTCATACAAAATAACAACGTTGTAATTTAAAACTCACGTGACTTTGAAAAACATAAAGCATTATCTATTATCTATTCTATTATATATACAATTGAAAATAATCTAAAAAAGGAAAGCCCACGTGTCAACCTCTGGAGCAATTCACACGGAATCTCATCCCTTTTGGTAACACCAGAGCATTTCTCTCATTTTTTTGCCTACGTGTCAATCTCATATTCATTTGCATACAAATCAATTTATGGATAATTATGACACAATTTATAAACAATCAAGACATGAAATATTAGAGAATCAGAATAAATATTATATACGATAAAAAAGGTAACTGTACAACATTGCTATAAATATAAATCAATTTTTTTAAGAAAACAACTCAACATAAACTTGATATCTAACTAATTTAATATATATATATATATATAAGTTAAAAAATTATTAAATCAAATCAAAATAGAAATAAAAGGAAACACTAAATATATTAAATTTTTTGATTAATTTTTATTTTTGGATGAGTTTTCATTTTTAAATAATTATTGAATTACTATTCTCATTAAACTCAACATATTATTTGAATTATCTCCTTCATATTGAAAATAGAAATAAAAATTTAATTATTTCCATGTTTCTTTCCCAATAATTATTAAATTGCAAAATTCATGGAAAGGTTAAAAATTATTAAATTAAATATAATTAAAAGAAAATGCTGGCCTTCCCCCTTCCCCTAAAAAAAGGAAATACTAAATCAAATGCAATATATATATATATATATATAGTTAAAAAATATTAAATCAAGTCAAAATAGAAATAAAAAGAAACACTAAATATATTCAATTTTCTAATTAATTTTTATTTTCGGATGTGTTTTCATTTTTACATGATTATTGAATTATTATGCACATTAAACTCAACATGTTATTTGAATTATCTTCTTCAAATTGAAAAGAGAAATAAAAACTGAATTATCCTCATGGTTCTTTTTAAATTATTATTGAATTGCAAAATTCATGCAAATGTTAAAAATTATTAATCATATAGAAATAAAAGGAAATGTGCTAACCTACAACAAAAAAAACACTAAATCAAATGAAATATACAACAATATATATATATATATATATATATATATGTATGTATGTATAAATGAAAAAATTATTAAATCAAATCAAAATAGAAATAAAAGGAAACACTAAATAAGAAGCAAACATACATATCATTAAAATGCCATAGAAAACATTAAATAAAAGGAAATGTTAATTGAAAAAGAAAAGGTTAAATCAAATGCATTATACCGACACATATATAAAATCAACAGTTTTAAAATTTAAACATGAGTAGTGTTAAAATAGATATGAGCTTAAAATGTGAGCGCACTTTTAAAATTTAAACATGAGCAATTTTAAAATCAAAATGAGTTTTAAAATATTAGAAAGAAATTGGTAGTTTTAAAATAAGCAATTCTAAATAAAAAGGAGTTTTAAAATTAACAAATATCTAAAATCTAATTGTGTGATAAACACAAAATTTATCAAAGTTTAACATTTAATTTCATCAACCTATATATTGAAATCATGATATGTGTGATACTATGATAGATTAATTGCCATTAAATTTCAAAATAAAATGACACCTCTACAATTATTTTATAATAATCTACAAAAGAAAGCTCCACATGTGAGCAATTTCAAAATAAATTAGGAATCAAATTTTTTAAGGAAAGAATTTAGAATAAACTTGATATTTGATTACACTTGAAATTACATATTAATAAAAGATATAATTATGTACAAATATTTTTATTTTATATCAATCAGAATCAAAATAATAACCAAACGCTAATTCTCTGTACATCGCATATGTCCACAAATTAACAAATTTAATACAAGAGATGTCATGTGATTATAATTAATATAAAAATGTTTGTATTTCAAAATAAATATTACATTTACAATATAAAAATATATATAATTAACTAAATTTAGGAAATAATGCTTTGAAAAATAAAAATATAAATAAAAGTGAGATATTTAATACAAAAATCGTGAACCCTAATATTTTATAATACAAAAGTGGATATATAAAACAAAAAATAGACAAAAATTCAAGCAATTAAACAATTAAATATTTTTTATGAGTATTAAATTTTGTTAACCTTATTTATTAAATTAAAATGTTTTATAAACTAAATTAAGTTTGTAGTATCTATTATCTATTATATATTACAAAAGAAGATTTTATAATATGAAAAGATGCTACATGGCAACACCATATTCATTTTTTTCCACTTAAATTTCATAATTTTTTTATTTTTGATTTTTGATTCATATAAATATATTATTATATTTAATTATGGTAATTAAGGCATTTATAATTAAGGCATTTATAATTAAGGTATTTATAATAAGTATATATTCTACTTAAATTATCAATTAAATAATTAAATCTTAAATTGATTTTGGTTTTATATAATAAGAAAATTAATTTTACAAATTTATTGAATGTTATTTATAATAACGATAATTATGATAATTTTGATAATATTTTTTAATTTAAATTTGAATTAATAAAGGCAATTACAACTAATATATTGAGGATTCTTTCTATTTTTATTTCATTAGTGGTTTTCTCTATGTTTATATATCAAAAAAATCAAAATTGAAGATCTTCCATATGTCCATATTCTTCAATTTCTTCCTTTGATATGCTTAGGGCATGACACCGAAAAGGGTAAACTCCCATTCTATTTTGTTGACGTTATAAATTGATGTTTCTATTATTTTTTCATTCCACCTAATCTATGAAATTCTTTCTTCTTAGTATAGGACATGCTTTGCTAACTCTGATAGGAAACATTAAGTAATGAGTCTATGTTATTATTCTCAAATTTTTTTTATCATTTTTCTGTTTTCAACTTTTGTGGTAATCTCTCACTTTTTTTTTCTGCATTCTTAACCCATTTTAAATTTTATGTGTTTCATCAAATTCTTTATACTTTGTGTTTAATACATATTTTTGTTGGCGATGAAAAAGGTAAGCAATTAATCAATTTTATTGTTCTTCATTTTTTTCTTAATTTTTCTTTTTTTTTCAACTTTGTTGGTGATCTCGCACTTTTTTTATTACATTCTTAAACAATATTAAAATTTATGTATTTCATCTCCAATTGGTATAAAATGGATTTGATTATCACAATCTTACTTATGCACTATATTTGTTTTTGTACCTCTTGCTTATTATATTTTTTATGACATTTTCTCATCTACGTTCTACGTCTATTGCTGTAATGGACAAGCATAGGAAGAGTTGTTCGACTTTGTCCTTCAAATAATGATCAAAGCAAGATTTAGATTTCATATTTGTTATGTAGAATATTATGTATAGATTCAATTATTATTTTTTTAGAAAACTTTACTGTTATATTGATAATTATGAATGTTTATAGGAAATGTAACATAAGTTATGTATTTATCTTTTGATTGCAATGTTTATGATTAAGAATTAGTAATTTTAGATTATGTAAACTCAATATTGCACAGTGCACTTACTTTTGTTATACCAATTTATTTATTTATTCACATTCATTATATGATAATTTAAATCCAAATAGTATCATAAAACATTTCCTTTCTTTTTTTTTTTCTTTCTTCGTTTATTAATAGGAATTCTTTACCCAATCTTAATATCAATACGATGACCCTATACAATCATATTACATATAATTTAAAATATAAAAAAGAATAAATAATATGTTATTCAAAATAGAAAATATAATTTTCATAATTTAAATTATCATCAAATTAATTTATTTTTAAGTGAACATTTTTTTAGTGTTAATATTCATGTTAAAATATAAATTAAAATATAATTAAATAATTAAAAAAAATGTCTATGAATCAAAATATTATATATGATAATAAAAGTATCATTTTTCCTCTATAGAATTACAATCTACATAAAAAATAATCATGGTAGAAATGGGTAAAAATTTATGAAAAATATTAAAATAATATTTTGAATAAATAATAGTAAAAATAAAAATATAATTTAAAAGTTTATGAAAAGTAAAAAATTATAAATTGATAGAGTATAATATTGAATTAAATCTATAATATATATGAAGAAGTAATTTTAAAATAATATTTATTATAGTAATATAAATATAACGTTTTAATTACTATAATGCAAATATTTATCCTATAATTATTGCATTGATTTCAATAGTATATATGAGATTAAAATCATTTTTGATTTTTTTTTTTTTGCTTTTATACAGAAAAACACCATTTGAGTTTCTTTTGACATTTGCACACCAAATTTGTGCTTTTATATACTAAAAAATTGTTTGGAATTTTTTGTGCTTTTATATGCCACCAAATCAAATTCAATTAACGTAATTAGTGTAATTACTATTAGATATGAAACAAAATTAGTGTATATAAATAAAATTATGCTAGCAAATTTTTAAATTCTTATCTTTTTAATTATTATTGCATTAGTGTCATGGGCTTATATGAGATACAAACCATTTGAGATCTTCTTTTGCTTTTATATACCAAAATTTCTGCTTTTATATATTAAAATATTGGTTGAGATTCTTTTTGCTTTTATATACTAACAAAATAGAATTGAATAATATAAGTAATGTGATTATTATTAAATGAGAAACAATGCACAAATAAAATCAACTAAACAATGTTTCAAACTCTAATATTTTCTATTATTATTGCATTAGTTTCACCTACTAACAAAGAAATTGGTAGAGTTAAATAAAAATTATAAAAAATAATTTTAAAAAAACATAATATTATAAAAAAAATGAATCTTATTTATTTAAAAAACACTACACAAGCTATTTTACTGTAGAAAAATTTAGGGTCAAACAATTATTATTAGCCAAAACAAAATAGGAGTAGTGAAATTATTATTTAAGCATTATTTTATCTTTATTCATTATTAATTTTCTTATTATAATCTATAAGTCTAAATATCCGTAAATCTATTTTTTTTTTCAAATATAATTGTTTAAGTAAAAAACACAATTAAGATCGAGGCCACGACAACTTAATCACACCTCATAATGAAATAGTCTTTTCTCAAAGTCAAGCCATTGATTAAGAAACAAGAAAAGTTTTTTCATTGGTTCTTCCAAACCCTCCATTCTTGCCCTTACAAAGCCAATTTTCATATTTCTCTTCTTTAACTTTTAATTTTATGCAAATGTTGTTAATGAATAATAAATAATTAAAAATGAAGTAGACTCTAACCATTAAAAAAAGAGAGAAGGTATCTTCATGTTGGTGATAATAAATTGTTATGTTACCTTAAATACTAATGTAATGAATAATAATAATAATAATAATAACAACAACAACAACAATAATAAAAATAATAAAATTTATGGTCATGTTTTATATTTATTATCATTATTTTATTATTTTATAATAATTTACAGTATTTATGTATTATAATGAATATCGTGATAATAAATTATTATATTTCATTAAATACTAATACTAATATAATGAATAACAACGATCAAGATATCTATTATCTATTATATGCTATAAAAAAAGGTTTTGTCATGTAGGTAAATGTCACATGGCAACACCACGTTGATTCTTTTCTCGCCAAAATGTCGCTGAATTATTTTATTTTATTTTTTAATTTATAAAAATATATAATTATAGTAATTAAGGTGATTATTTAATCATTAAATATTTAATTATAATAATTAATTATAATTTAAACATTCTAATACATAATACAATTAAATATTTTGATTCAAATTAATTGATAACACTAATGTATATCTTAATTCAAATTTATAACAAATTTAAATTAAGAAATCTTGCAAGATTTATTTTAAGGCAAATGCATACCAAAATTTTTTTTCTTCCTGAAATGCAAATATTTTTTCCATTTTTAATTAATTAATTGATAACACTACTATATATATATATATATATATATATATATATTGATTCAAATTTATAGCAAATTTAAATTTAAATTAAGAAATCTCATGAGATTTATTTTAGGAGAATTAAGGTGATTATTTAATTATTAAAATTTTAATTATTTAAAATTACGATAATGAATTATGATTTGAACATTCTAACTAATAATACAATTATATATTTTGATTCAAATTAATTGATAACACTAATATATATCTTGATTTAAATTTATTCTAAATTTAAATTTAAATTAAGAAATATCATGAGATTTATTACATAAAGATGAAAATGTTACATGAAAGACCAAACCTATTTGAAATTACAAGATAAAGAAATTAGAGAAATGCTAGCGTCACTCTCTTTAACCCTCTATTAATTACTGAAATTTATTGAAATCACAAATTATAGTAGGTCCCACTTCCAAATTAAGAGAGAAATTCATTAAATGAAAGGTGGGACCCGCCAAAATTTGTAATGTCTAATAAATTTTAGCCAACAGTAGATAAAGTGTTAAAAAAAAAGTATTAGAAAGGGTGACGCTAGCATTCCTCAAAATTATTGGTCTCTTAGTTATAAGTCAAAATGAAGTAAGATCAACAATTTATTATATAAACATTACCTTTTCTTTGTATTTATCATTATTTTTTTTATTGTAACCTATAAATTCAAATACACACAAATCTCTTTTTTTTTTTAAGTTATTGTTAGTCATTTTTTCTTTTATGAAGAAAACATTTTTCTAAAAAAATACTAACAATTATAAAATGTAATACAAAATATTTTTACTATTAATATTTCTTATTTTATATATATATATATATTATAAAGATGATATTTATTAAAAATAAACACTTATATAAGTTAAAATAACATAAGATATATGTGAATATAAAATTATTTTATACATATCAATATTTATAACTATGTTAGCATATTTTTGAAATATTATATACATATTTACTAATATATATATATATATAATTTTAAAGTAATTAAAACATATATTAAAAAATTATAAATTGTAAACTCAACGTAGACACGGGTTATTATACTAGTAATTAACAAAGTTGAAAATTGCTAGATGGTATAAATTGATTGTTGATTAAAACTTACAAAAACTAAATAATAATTATTGCACCGCGATTTACGAAAGTTAAACAATAATTCTTACACTGTGATTTTCGTCAATCCACACAGTTCTCCTTTTTTTTTTTTCAATTTAAAGTTTAACCAATGACATATTAAAATGTTATTACTTTATATATAATATTTCATCCACGTGAATTCTTCCGTTCTCAACTAAATTTATCTAATCAAATTTATAACGTTACCCGTTGATAAATCTGACAAAATTAAACCGAAGCTACACAGCATCCTAAAATGAGATCTTGGAACTGTAAAACCACGCTAACAAAAAAGAAAAACGAGACCTTAGAAGGTAGTGGCTACCACGTTTTTCGATTTTTGTTTTTTTTTTTATCATTATTATTTTCTTTGTGTGTATCTTAACGTTATTAATTAATCCCAAGCGCACATAAACTATATTATATACACGTGAAACAGGACTTTCGAGACACTTGGACTTGCGTAACCATCATATTCAAGGAAGAGGTGAGCTGAAGAATATAAGCGAAAGACAGGAAAATAAGGACAAGACACAAGACACAAGGAATGTCAAACAGCCATTGTATTTAGATTAGCGCTCATGGGATTAAAGATAACGTTGAGATGCCCTTGAGGCCTGCAAGCTGCTATATTCTGTGTTACTGCCCTTCGCGATTGCTAAAGGCCATCCTATCCTGTTCATTATTCTAACCAAGGGATGCTCGATATCGACCGCGTGAAATCCGTGAATCAATGTCTTAACAACATGCGTGACTTATAATCAATATCTTTTATATTGAGCAATCTAATTAGCTTGATGTCGAGCGTGTGTGATCATGCCTCTACGATTTGGAGATCCTCTTGTGTAGCAAAGGGGTCTTATCTTGCCACAAAACTTTTTTAAGTGTCAAGATATGGAGACCCCACACAATAAAAGTCAACGACATTTTTACACAGCTCTTCTATTTTGTGCAATATAAAAAGGGCTTGTGTTATGTGAACCCTTCAAGGAATTAACAAGCCAGGTGAATAAGAGATAAGTCTAATAAGCAATCAAGGGGTTGGGTGTTCACTCTCTCTCAAGGGCTTCTCGCTTGAACCATCTAAAGATCTTGAAACCATTGGGTCCAAGAACGCGGCTAGAGGCCCTTGGGGAGGAGTAAATAAACTGTCCCTTTTATATGCATAGCACGAAGGAGTTTTAGCCTGACAATTAGTAAGTAAATAAACCTTGTTTCTCACCTTTCGTAATTCACACCAAAGTTGGCTTCATTTCCACGTCCTTTCTGAGCCCAACGTTGGGTTTTTATACGGACAATTTGTAGCGTCCATTGCTCAATAATCTCCCTTGGTGAGATTGGATAATGCTTGTCACACCTTAATTTCCTGAAAGGAAAGAGAATTAAATGACGTGTACTTCTTTGAGGTTGGGCTCATGCCCATTTTGCCACGGTGAAAGTCTGTCTCATTTTTTAGTTTTCTCCCTTATTTATTTACCTCTCAGGAATAAGGATCAAGGGTTGTTTTTCACTTACTCCTGTTGCTTTGTGGGTAGGATCAGCCCGACTCAACAAAGATTGATCCGATGAGGTAACAACTTGTTTGCTTAAGCACTATCCTCTCTCTCTCTCTTTTTTGTTGGTCAAACTTGTGCATCTAATAACATCTAAGCTAATAAGAATATTCATTTTTTTTTCATATTAATTTTCATTATATATATATATATATATATTTACACAAAACATTTTTTCTCTCTTTTTATCAAGTGATTTAATATTTTACAAAGTATATAAAAGAGTATAAAACAAAAATAATGTCAAGTTGTCAACTAAACATTTTTCAATAGAAAAAACAGAGACAATTCAATTTTTTTTAAATGAATAATTTTCCATAAGTAAAAAAGTGGTATCTCAACGGTAATGGAGAGAATTTTACATGTAATAAATAATATTTTGTATAATATGATATTATATTTATATTAATATTATTTATTTTGAAATATATATTATAAAAAATTCCTTAATTTAGTATTTATACTTTTTTTTATTCTATGATTTAATTATTTATATTGTTAACATTAACACATTATGTTAATAAATTGGATTGATTCTGTCTTATCTCATATATCATCGGGTTTTGATCAGATTTAAATAAATGATCCTATCAAAATTTTGAGTCAAGTAAGTAAGGATAAAAATAAACTGATCCTAATCCATCTCACGCACACTCTTACTTTTAAACCAAAAACAAAATGATGTTGTAGTTATTATGCATAAAAATAATAATAAAATAAAAGTATACGTTAAGTTCATTAATTTAAATAACTAGTTGAAACATAATTATAGTGTACTTATGTGAAAGAAAAAAAAAGATGGAGAGAGAATTTACATTCAATAATTTGAATAAAAGGTCGTCAATTGGGTTTCGAAAATCAAAACTAATATAAAAAAAAAATTAATTAGGTTAACTTGTTTGGTTGAATTTATCAAATTAGATTCAAATATATAAACTAAACTAAATTTGTTCAATTAATTTGATTTGATTTTCTGAGTTAATATGAAAGTTCAATTCAAATCAAGCCTTACTTCTATGTGCGCAAGGTTATCATAGATTTGCCAAATCTTTAAGGCAAACCAGCGACTCAATCACAAATACCTCTTGTATGAAATAATTCTATTTGAATTGAGAATATTTATAATGTGGTTTGATCAGTTGTCCCAACAGCTATTTTTTTATTACACAAGATTTGAACTCAATATCTTTTGGTTGGTTGTTAGAGATTAATCTCTCGAGATACGAATACTCATTTAAAGGATTGACCTCTTTCAACATACACTCTTTCATATACAAGAATTTGGGATCGAATTCCTAACTACATACTTAAGGAGTATAGTTATTTGTCCAACTATATCACACTATGTTAGTTTTGAACTCAATATCTTAATTCTAAGTTTGAATTGATGGAAAGAGATGAAATGGAGAGGGACAATACAAAATGAGTTTAAGGTGTATTATTTAGATTGAAAAATAGAAAATAGGAAAAATGAAAGGTGTGAAGTCTATTTCATTTAATTTCATCATTTTTTTTTATCTTTATAACTGCTTTCTTTTTATTAATTTTGATATTACTATATTGTCCCTGTATGGACCTTGTTCTCCAGCGAAACAAAAAACATATATATATAGTTGCTTGGCATGGAGTTCGTCAGCTGCCTCTCACAACCTCTCTTTCTGTTTGTCAGTATCGATTTCCCAAGTCTGGCGTGGTGCTCACTGGTTTTCTCTTAGCAAGGTTTGCACTCTATTCCAGTTATGGTTTCCTCTTGACGTGTTGTTGTTGGACTTTTTTCCTTTTTGAGGCTTTTGAGCCAATGATGGGTGTGATGGCTTGGCTTGGTGCCTTTGAATCATTTTGGTCTGCAAATGAACTAAGCTTTTGATTTTTTTTATTTTTATTTTTTGATAAGCCTATGCTTTTGAATTTAATTTGGATTTTCATTTGTCGATTTGAAAGCCTGAGACACTTCCTGACATGTTTACAGTTTATAGTACAATGTCTCCAAGCCTTTTCTAATTTCTAAATTAAAGATAAATTCCCAAATTTCTGAATAAAAGCTAAATAATTTTAGTATTTTTAAAATATGAGTAACATAGAAATCAAAAATAATCATTTATTCCATTTTGTTCATTATTTAAATAATGAAGCAAGAATTTTATTTCATTTTATCATAATATATGTGCAAACAAGGAATGAGAATTTTATTTCATTATATTCTATTTTAGTTTCATTTTAATTCATTTCTTTTTATTAACATAAATATAACCGAACACTTTGTTTGGTTTAGTAAAAAAGGAGAGAAAAGAATAATGATGGAAAGAACAGATGCAAAAATTTAATCTTTTCCTTGTTTGGTATGACATAGAGAAAGAAGAAAAGAAAAGAAAATGTAAACCCTTCTTAAATATTCTTTCTTCTTATTTTGGAAGAGAGAGAGAGAGAAATTTATAAAAGATTAAAGACAAAAATATTCTTATTTATTTTATATTTTTTTATTTGAGATATTTATATTATTTTATATATACATTTTTTGTCTTTTTCTCTACTTATACAACCAAACAACTTAAAAATTATTTCATTTTTTAGTCATTTTTTCCTCCTTCTTCTTTCCTTTCACTTTTTCATTTTACTTTCTTTTCTAAACTACACATAACATAAAAGAAATTAAAAATATACAGCTTAAACTGATTCATTCATAGATAAAATTGAGGCCAAATTAGATTTAAGCAACTTGTGGTGGCTTTTGCACCTTTTCAGTATTTCTTTTATACATTGGCGTATAAGGGATTCATATTTGATTTTTTTTTTCAAACCATTTTAAGATATTGTTCTTAAAAACAAATTATTTCTCGATTAATCGCTTTCCAAAGTTGTGAAAATCTCAAGGAAAAAAAAAACACTTCTTTGATCTTTATTTTGTAGGAGACCAATAATTAACTCTTTCAAGACGCATGCATATATCTGTTAACCATCTTTGGACTTCCACTTAACAACATATAGCATATGTTTTGCAAGCGTTTTTAGTTAGTTGCTAGTTTTTTTATTAATTGAAAATTTTGTTTGATCTTATTAATAATATTTGATAAATAAGCTTTTTTTTATAAGTTTGTAACATTTTTTAATATACTACTTTAAGTAGTGTTTTTTTAAATGTTAGCTTCTAACTTCTATAGCTTTTTATATATTTTTTTTCTTTCCACACTTAAAATATTTATTAAATTTTCTTATTACTCCTTTTATATAAGCTAGGGTTTTATTATTATTTTTAGTTCTCTTCTTTCACCCATTTGCACGCCTAATGCAGTAACCTACCAGCTGCTCATCACCTTTTTTGCTCATTCTCTTTTTTGGATGCTCCAGGTAATGTTATTTTTTATTCTTCCTCGATTAATTTCTTAATCTTTCTCATACATTTCCAATGCAATGCTTTTGAGATTGACACCACACTTTGGCACTGATTTTTTTCTTTTTTTTAACTATTACACTAATCAACATAATGAAAGTATGACATCTAATTAAGTGTGTATTAATTTATTTTATTTTAAATTTGGTTGGGAATATTTTAAGATATAATAAAATATTAATAATAAAATGCATAATATGAAAAATGTCATAATTGAAACTAAAAATGTAATTGAAATAATTGATCTACAAATAAAAAAATACAAGAACTTTAAATTGATTAAAAAACTAAAATTATAATTACCTTGAAATATACTTTTATCTATAAAATAAAATTAACATTTATATAAAAATATCATATAAATATGCCCACTTCTATCATTTATATTTATCAGATACTTCAACAAATAATTTTACCAAATACTTATAATTAAGTAAGCTAGCTTAATAACTTTCAACTCTTAGCTATCAATTTTCAAATATAGGTTAGTTTTTCAACTTCCAACAAACTTTCCAATTATTTTTGCTAGCCATAGTTTATTTGGATAATTTGTCTATGATTCTTTCAAATAGAATATGTTTTCAAAAAATTACTTTTTAGAAGTAGTTTTATTTTGAACATGTTCACCAAAAGCAATTGAAAAATTAGTCATTTTTGTTTCACAAAAAGTCATTTTAAAATAATACTATTTATATTATTTTTAACATAAATGAATATTTTCTAAGGTTATTATGAAAATCAATGTGCTCCCAATGGTTACCCATTCCAAAAATTTGGCATCACTATAAAAATATCTATTTATTTACTAATGTTTGCATTTGGCTAATCTTTGTTAGAATAGAATTTTTTTTTAATAGAACTAAAAGTATAACCAATATGAGTTTATACTAACAATAAAATATATTATATAAGCAATATATATATATATACATATATGTATGTATATATACATACATATATGTATGTATATATACATACATATATGTATATATATACATACATATATGTATATATATATATATCATATTCTATATTAACAAAATTATTTGTTGGTTTAATTTATCATATTATTAGTATAGATCTATATTGTTTATATTAATCTCCACCAATCAAGACAAGTTTAATGACAACTATAGAAAATGATTTTTTTTTTCTTAGTTTATATCAATAAAGTAAATAGTGTATGTGTCAACACCCAATTTTGTCCCGGTTAAAAGCTTTTTAATTGAATTTTAAAAAAGAGGTTTAATAATAAAAAGAGAGAAAATAAAATTTTATTAAATAAAAAATAAAAAGAGAAAAAAGTTGGGCTCAAATAGTTTTTGTTTTGTTCTTAGTCTTACATGTCTTGGAAGCCCATGGCCTAATACAAAAAAGAAAAATGAAATGGAAAATACAAGAAAAAAGACAAGATTTATAATGGAAACCACTTTTCAAAATTTAATAAAAAATAAAAAACAAAAAGTGAAATTGGAAGAAGGGGTAAGGGCATTGGATGCCTATTTAAAATGAGTTACAAAGAGAATAAGAGGGGGGTGGGGGTGGGGGAGAGCGAATATGCAAAGGAGAGGGGAATGTGAGGCTGAGTTAAAGAAGAGAAGGAAATTAGTCTTTAATGTTGTGGAATTAGAGATTGAATTGCTGTCTTGGTGAGTACTGTTATAGAGGTACTTTTAAATTTTTCGTACTCTATTCTGGGCATTATGTGGAATTCTCGCCTTAATGTTCAGTTGCTTGCTCTGTATATTTGTTCCATAATTGTATAGTAATAGCCCCAATATGATTCTCTGCTATTATGGGAATTGTGAATCTGTACTTGCTTGCTTGTTCTATATGCATTCTTTCTGTCACGATTGAAAACTGTTATCATACATCAACAAACCAATTTTAATTTCTTTCAAAAAATTACATACAAACTGTACATCTCCATTTATGAATCACAATGTTCTTTACACTAATTCACCTTTTCTTCAATGGCACATAAAATCAAAAACAAAAATCATGCACAATAACCTTCTCTCACGCATCAGAATTCCAATCACAGATTTACAATATTGAATTAAAGCCAAAGCAGATCAGAGTAATCGGACAGTAAATAATAAATAAGTTAATCAATTAGCAGCTCCAACACGCTTATGCCATGAGTCACCGACGGACTAACCGCCACTCCCTTTCGTGTCACCGTCGCATGGGCCTCCATCGTGTCGCCGGAGGTGGGCTCGCCGACCTCCTGTTGTCTCCGTCAAGGTAAGACGCGAGACTCTTCCACCAACCGCCATGACATCAAGATGTGAAACTACAGCAACCTCCATCACCGTACCAACTGTGCAACCTCTGCCATGACGCGAGTTGTTTTCGTTCTAGTATCATCACTGGTGTATTGCTGCATCTCGAAGGCTATGCGGCGTTGCTAGTGGGTTTCATAATGTTGGCATTTTGAGAAAATGGAGATGAAGGGTGGCATTACCCCCTTTTTGGGCTTACATTAAGAATCTAGAGAGGATGGGCCTGGCCCATTCATTTTCTCAAGCTCTATTAATTTTAATTCAACGTCCCTGGAAGGTCTTTTTTTTAGACTTGTTAATCTAGTTTTGTTTTTTACGAAAAGAAGAATGGCTTGCGTTTTTATTTATTGAAATGATAAAAGTAATGTTGTTCGTATCATGTTGTGATATTCTTTTAACGTAATAAATATTATCACCTTTGGCTTAAAATAATTAGATCAATAAACAATTTGTTTTTTCTAAAATATAAAATATATAGGTTTGGTAATTATTCATGTTGGGTCTAGGATCCACTTGATTGTCATAAGAGCTTTATCTAAAAATTTAAGTTTAATTAATAATTTGTTAATTACTTCTTTGTTTAAAAATAAAATAAAATAAGTAGATTTAGAAATATTTCATGTTAGGTCTAAGGACCTACTTGAATATCACGAAATCTTCTACAACTTTGTTTTGCAAGAGTATTCTGCGTTTGTTAGGCCGCCTAATGTTGTGGATAATACTCTAAAGATTTTAATATCTTAATAATTCTTGTTAAAATAATATAAATAAATAAAATATAAAACTAAAAAACATCAACCCACAAAACGATTTTTTTACCCAAAGAACTACGTGAGTTTGATTTTCTCATTGCACTGGATGATACGTAGGAGCAGGGGTCCACCCCTGTCGATCTTAAAAATAAAAAAATTAATGTCTTTCCAAAAATAAAATATTATCTTCTTAATTAAAATTCTTTTGATAAAAATAATAATAAAATTTGTAAACATATTTTCTTTTCTTTAAGGGTTAAAATAAATATTTTAGAAGCTATCCATTTTGCACATTTAATTAGGGGTAAACCGTCTTTACGACAGACGTCGTTGGGTGCTAACACCTTCCCTATACGTAACTGACTCCCAAACCTATATTTGGTTTCACAGACCACATTCTTTTTTAGGATTTTTCCATATGTTTTTCCTTAATAAACTATAATGGCGGCTCCTCTGTTTTTAATATCATTTTTCGTCGTCTCGTCATGACCCCGGTTGTGACAGTATGCATTATCGGGTGTAAATTTTTTTACACTTTTATCTAATTACAAATTGTCATATATAATAAAATTGTTGACTTTTACAACAATTATCTTAAAAGTCGTACTAACAATAGTTTCTGACTAATTAATAGTATACTTTTTATGGATTAATAGTATAATTTTTTTTACACCTGGAATGCATAAAAATTAAACTCATATAAATAACATCTTCTATCATTTAATTTTTAAATTTTAAATTATAAAGTTTTCACTCTTTCATTTATTTAAATTTGGTAATGTTAACTTTGAAGGTGGATTATTAACATTAAAAGATGACATATGAATAGTTAAATTGAATATATTTTTCAAGAACCAAAATAAGCTTTCTTCTAATTTAATTTAATTTGCTACATATTATACATATTCTAGACTCATTCTTATAATAGAAAGTGAGTGCCTTAAAGTGCAAAGGCCTATTTGCATTGTTATATAGCAAAACATATTTAAATATTTAAATTTATATAATGTGGAAACTCTCAATATGAGAAGAACAACTCACATGACTTAATTAATCCAAAAAAATCTTCATTATTCAATCGAATAATAATACAATTATTCTTTTAAATGATATAAATCGTACGAGTTAACTCCCTTTTGAAGATTTCTTTCTCTTTCTAAAAAAGGATATCATAATTTTTCTCTCTATTTCAAAGAAGTTCTTTACTCATAGTTAGATTTCTGACACTTTTATTCATAAAAGGTGATGATGAGTAATTCACAAATATCAAGATAAATGGTTAATTTTCCTAAAACTTATACGCCTACACCATTTTAAGAGACAAACAACCACTTTTGATTTTAGCAAAAATCTACTTTAGATCCACGAAAGCCTTATTATGAGAGAAACCCGAGCAGATCTCTAATTTGGTACAATTAAACCATATTTAATCAATTTAATATAACTTTCCTACACGCAAATATATATATATATATATATATGTGTGTGTGTGTGTGTGTGTGTGTGTGTGTGTGATTAGATTTAGTAACTTTTTATTTAAATAGTTTTTTTTATCAAATAATTAACTTATATTTTTAATTCGCATGTAAGGATGGAAATAGACTAGGTTGCTCGATAGGAGCCTATGGCCTAGCCTACATCAAACTCAGGCCAAGTTAGGCTTTTTTAAGAAATAGACCAGGCTAAGGCCTTTATTAAAGTCTATTTAATTAAAAAGGCTAAACTTAAGTCATTTAAAATGCCTTAAAGCCTAACAGGCCGACCTATTCAAATAAATATTTATTGTTAATAATATTATTATTGTATTAAATATGTTATAATGTATTAAAATTACACATTTATTTATCTTTTTAAATGATTAGCATGCTAACATACATAAAGAGTCGAGCTTATAAGTTTATTGAAAGATAAATTATATCATATTCAAAGGTCTTATTACAAAATATGTTTTTAAATAAATTATCATACTTCTATCATGGTGTTAAATTATCACAAAGTAGACCCTTAAACAGACTTCTAGGGTAGGTCAGGCTTTTATGTAGGTCAGGCCAAGCCTTTAAGAAAAGCCTATGACAAATAAACAGCCAGCCTTAGGCCTAGGGATGTCAACGGGGCAAGACGGGTACAGGTAGTAGCTACCCACTACCCATCCTGTCGGATAAAATCTATACCCGTGCTCGTCTTGTTACCTGCACGGGTACCCATTAAGCGAATACTTACTAAAAATAAAAAATAACAAATTTATTTTGTGTTTTGTAGACAATCATAAAATACTACAAATATCACTTTGAATTTATAAACTTAAATTTATAAATTAAAGAGTTATTGTTTAAAATAATCACTTTGAACATAAATTTTAATTATTCTATCAATTTTTCTAAAAAGAAAATAGTTTAAATGCCCACAAATTTATGTTCTTTTTCTCTTGTAATATAATTGTATAAGATTTCTCCTATAATGACCAATTGTTTTGAAAATTTTGGATAAATTTATGTAATTTTATCTATATTAATATATAAGAGTATTTAAGGAAATACATAATTGTGGATAGTAGGTATCCGTGGGATACGGGTACCATAATACTCGTACCCGCCTTGTTAATAAATGAGTACTGGATATACCTATTTAGAGTATCCGCAGATACCCATTTAAAGTACCTGTTTTCTACTTGTGGCGGATTTTATCTGTGAATATCCGCGGGCGTGGGTTTTTTTGTCGTCCTTACTCAGATAATAGATTTTTAATCAAGGTCAGACTCGAACATAGCAAAGCCTAGTCTATCCTAGCCTATTTTCACTCCTATTCACATATATTATTTTAAAATGATATAACCTATCACATCATATTGATCTATAATTTATTGTATAAATTAATTAAGTTTTTATGAATTTTATTTTATTTTTGTTGTTGAGTAAAGTGTGATAGATCGGGGAGGTTTCATGAATTTATTTAGCTTAATTATTTTATACTACAAAAATTTAATATTTTCGATAACTTTTTTATATTAAAAGAATATTTTTTTAGGGATTTTAGAGTAAAACCGTTAAAAATATTTATTAGCACTTGTTGACCAAAACTGTTAATAAACGTTATTTAAAAAAAAAATCCTTTTCGGATGAATCCTGTGCATTCTCCAATTGAGCATCATGACTAATTTTTCGAAATACTAAAATATATTTATAGGACTAACATTTCTCAACAGATGTTCCATACAAACAGACCTAGAAATCAAATTCTAACCAAATGCTAAAGAGGCAAGATTATATGTCAACAATTCTTTCAATTTTTCCTATACTTAAATAATTTTTTTATAATAAAATATTATAAACTCACTCACTGGTTAATATCATTTTTGTAAATATTACAAAAGGAAAATTAATATTTTATTGTTAATTTTTTTGTTTCTTGAATATTTAAATAATATAAACTCACAAAAATTAATAAATTTTATTTTTTTGATGAATGAATTAATAATTTTTTCTTACATATATAAATAATGATCTTTAAATTTTATTTATTTAAATAATTATAAAACTAAATTATTATATTTTCTACAATTTTTATTTTAAATAAAAAATAAATTAAAACAAAAGAATGAAAATTTCTTAAAGAAAATTTGTATTAAAGTTTTTTTTTTTGTAATTTTCTATTCAATAGTTAATAAAAGTACTTAAATATATTTTTTAACGAATTTAATCCTTTATTAACAGTTTATTTAAATAAATTTTAATGACGGATAATGTCTACACTATACAAGTTTATTTATTTAATCACTAATAAAATTCTCCCATTTTATATATTAACATTTTGCGTCATAACTACTAATATGCACTAAAATCGTTTTATGTAATAGTGTGTACGTATTACATTGTGCTTGTATTTATTGTTTAAAAGTCAATACTATCACTCCACTAACGCATCCTTTGTTTGAAAAGATTTTGGAGAGAAAAGTATGTGAAAAAGAAATATAACTGAGAACAAAGTTTTTAGTTGTTTAGAAAATGATAGAAGTAAGAGAAGCGAAAAAGAAAAGTTGGGACTCACATACAAAAGAAAAAAATCTCTCCCTAGATAACGAGAGATTGAGAGAAAGTGTAAAAAAAATGTAGGACTCATTAAAAAATTAAAATAATTTATTTATCTTTTAATTTTGAACTTTGTAAATATATTATTAAAAATAAATATGTCTCTATAATATACACTCATTTTTCTTTCTCTTTTACTTTTTTCTTATTTTTTTTAATCCAAACACTTTAAAAATCTATCTGTTCTTCACTTATTCTCTCTCTCTAATTTTTTTTTACCTAAACAAAACATAAAAGTCACATTGAGCGGCAATTATTTTGTCTTTTATTGGCAGTATAAATAACTGTTAATATATATATATATATATATATATATATATATATATATATATATATATTATGGTCAGCATATTTATGATGGATAAAAATATTATGAACAGTTATAATAAGTGCAAGTAAAAACATATTTTATTATCGAGAAAAATGAAATACACGGATTGCAGGGGGGCACCACCCTCCTCTCCCCTTTGCCTTCATTCTTTGATAAATATATATTAATGTTTTGGAATTAATATTTAGTGTTTTAATTGTTATAATTGATAAATCATTTTTAACTATGAAAATAGTAGAAATAAGTTTAAAAAAAATAATGTTCACAACTTAAATAAACAATATAATGTATTTTATTATTATAATTTAATGTTTATTTAATATATTTATTATTAATTTCTTTTTTGGCCTCCCCTTTAATTGGTTTCTGGATCCACCCCCAGAAATACTTTTAGCTTTTTATCTATTACAAAATATTTTTTTTATCAACTAATGTTCATTTGATACAAAAGATATAGTAAAAGATAGATTTTAGTGAACATTATCTTAATGTAAATTTTGTTGTGGTGAATCTTTAACTTTCAAGGTTCAAGGAGCATGATCCTCCACTCTAGGGAAAAGCAGAAAACGGTGTCCCCCCCGCCCCCCGCAAACCAAATCCTTTTCCAAATAAGGGCCTTTTGAATTCATGGGCAACATAACATAAAGGGAGGATTAATTATCTTTTGGATCTAAACTTGTTAACTATTATTTGATTCAGTTCAGGATTTCAAGCATTCAAAGTATACTTTCTAAAAGTTCAAAACACTAATATGAAACTACTTTCACTCTTTTTTCGGCTCACTATGATATAAGTACAGAGTATTAACCGATTTTGTTGATAATTAATCTTTATCAGAAAATTTTACTAACCACCTTTAATAGGGTCTTTATTTCTAACTATTTTTTTTTTATCTACAAGACTCGAATTCAAAATTTTCTTAAGAAATTTGAATTCAATTTCACTTAGACTAACAACATGTTGATAATACTTTACGTAAAGAATATTTTAATATTTTTTAACTTTACTAATTTTACCAAAAACAAAACATTACTAATTTAATATTTTATAGTCTCATTTCTTGGCCACCAATATTTTAGCCTTCAAATGCAATGCTCCTTTAAGTAAGGCAGGGCCTAGGCCTACCTGCACGCCCTTGCCCCTCTAGTGATTTGTACTTCACAGGATGGAGACATGCTATACACACAAGTGCAGCTGCATAGGAGAAAGTAGCACTTTTTTGTGGGGAGGGTTTACACGGGGCACTTTTGTGAGTAAGCTAGCACTATTAATGAAAGGGGCCCTATACAAGGAGTCATTTGTGTATGCTCTACAGAAAAGAAAAGGTGAATTGTAAGAGCTTATGCAGCACGAGGATTAAACTCTTCTTGTTTGTCTGTGAGAATGAAGGCTGAGAATATATATATATATATATATAATATATAGCTTGTGATGCATGCATGTGAATGATCTAACCCGTAGTCCAGGCTTTGTCCTGAACTTTGCTGAAAATAGGAAGCAAATTATGACACTAGGCCGCACTCTACTACCCTTTTTATTACCTTAACTAGCAATACTTGGACTAATGGAGTATTAGTTGAGACTTGGAAATTTGTATTTGTACCTTTGGTGCCACTGTTCGTTCGATTGCATTACCTCAAAATTATGAATGGAATTTGCGCCTTTTTTATATGAAAAATACTAAATGGTAAAACAATACTTGAAACTAATAAAAAGTGGAAGAATTTTATTATATTTTATGACCTTTTTTTTTTTTAATTTTTGAACCTTGCTTTTTCTCCTTTATTAAACATTCATGATAATTAATGGAAAATGCTCAAACTAGTCCTGAAAAAAAAACACATGGGGACACTAGATTACTAAAAAAATAGTTGACTGTTTAGTTGCTCATGATTATAAATATAGGACATTATAATCCTTGAATCTAATAGATTAAATGACTAAAATGTCTCACATTTTTAATTTTGAGGGATTATTTGGGTGATTTTTTTCTCTTTAAGATTAAATTTGCCCGGTTTGTTGATTTAACCTGCATGTGGACCAGAAGACACCATCTTTAATGGAGTTTAAATAAACAAAAGCTAGGTTTAAATAAAAAATGGAGCCCCGACTTTAGTATAATAATGAATGAACCTTTTTGCAGATTTAGAGAAAAACATGTCTGCAGCAGTGGATATCTCTGCCCGGCTGTATTAGGTACCACTTCCGTGCTTGTTTTTCATCTTATTGTTACTGCGAGAAGGTTAATTCACACTCTCTTTGCCTGACATATATCCAGAGTTGGCAATAAACATGCAGTTAAATGTATGTTTGTTTAGGAAATGAGTGTCCGTGGCGCACATTCTATTATGCAAAATGGAAGTCTGTGATTTCCTCAGAGACACATTCTTAACACATTGAATGGAAGGAAAATTTCTCCTATAACACTCATCCTTAACACGTTACATGAAAGAAAACATTTCTCCTTTTTTTTCAAGAAACGTTGCCTCATAATTAAAACAAACACTCGGCCATAAGTAAATTGTACAGCTAAATTTGACACCGCATCCATCCGAAACCTTAAAACATTGAAGTATGTAGGTCTTTCCTATTTATATATTACTCAACTTACTCATTTATTGCTTGTGGAACTTCTTTTACTCCCACTTGTCATTAGACGCTAACACTAGCAATTAGTTATTTTTCCTTCGTATTGAAACCAAATTAAGCATAAATTAATCATCCACCAAGTGGCCTATGGGCATGCACACCTCCTAAAAACATATATGACAGAAATAGAACAGAAAAACAACGGATGGCTGATTTTTCTTGCTTGTGTATAATATAATAATGATCACTTATAGGTCTGTGTGGTTTTGTATCAAAACAGCCCGTATACTCAAACTAAACCTATGAGCATCGAGTCCTTCTTATTTTTTAAGGGACTTTATTAATTGTTGTGGTATGACACTAACTATTTAAATAACTTTAATACAATTATTATTTCGATTGAGTATCTTAGAATATATTTGAGCACTGAAGGCCTCATCATAATATCAGAATCAGAAAGTTCAAATCCACGTGTGTTAGCTCTATTAAATCTGATGCGTGCACTAGAAAGGGTTGTTCTCAAATAGGATGGCATAGATGATAATCCCCAAACTTCTCCGCGTCATTATGCTCAACATAATTTGAAAAACAAAAAACATATGATAATCAACACAAATCTACCTTGGTTCCCGTTAACACATTACACCTCTTGCTTAGAGAGTTCACATCTTCATAGCAAATTGCACAAATGAGAAACTTCAAGGAGAGGGGAAGTTAATTAAACAAAACCGTGGAATTTTTCTCCCCAAACACTGATATTCTATGGTACACTAGGCTACCACTTCATTTTTCTCCACAACCCTCACTCCTTTTGCAGATCTGAGCCCATTGGCCTGTTTGAAAATGATTGCAAATTAAGACACGAAAAGTAAACATTAGTTGCCACATGTGTAAATATCATAAGAAACAAGAAAAGAGGAGAATCATATACGAAGGGAAATTAAAATTAAAAAAAAAAAAAAAAACTTGAGAGGCTGTAGTTATATATATATATTACTTGATCCTCGGTAATTTCCACTGCAAAACCATCAACAATGACCAAAGAAGATGTCTTCTTGTAGCTTCCTGGCTC
Source organism: Spatholobus suberectus (assembly GCA_004329165.1). NCBI lineage: Eukaryota > Viridiplantae > Streptophyta > Magnoliopsida > Fabales > Fabaceae > Spatholobus > Spatholobus suberectus. The sequence continues at coordinate 79,641,597 of CM014733.1, forward strand.
TAGGGTACTTGCTAAGAGCTCATCATGTTTTCTACTAAGGTACAAATCAAGCTCATATGCCCCTCTCTTGGTTCTACCAGCAAGAACAAAACCATAAATTAATATGAAAACTAATTAAGAAAATGGTGTAAATCATATATATATATATTCTTACTGATATAATACAACAAAGGAGTAGTCAGAACAGACCGATCAGCTCTAAGTCGCTCGTATTCAGGATCATAGTTCATGAAGACAAAGTAGGACTCGATTTTTGTGCTCTCCATTAAGAATTAATGTCTCTTTTTTCTTTCTTGTTAATTTGATTGGAAGATATATTAGCAAGGCCGTTTTCTGCTCCACTGGATAGCTATTTATACAACAAAAGGCTGAATGACTTTCCAAACAGAAACAATAATTGAAAAAAAATAAAAATGAGGAGGCCCACGTTGGTTTCAATTTTACGTAAGAGCTAAGACGTAACTCTTTCCGTTATGCGCCCTGCGAAGGAATTTATAATTTTAACCGACTGCATATAAATTATAATTGAAATTTATTTATTTGCAAATAATAGAAAAACCAAAGATTCTGATTTCGGCGGTGCCCCTTAAATAGAATAGCAAGTTACTTCTTAATACTTGCAGGATGATGAAGCACCATCGTTCACACTTGGATCATAATCTTGTACATGTACAGTGTATTACTAAAAGTACTGTACTACTAAAAGTCAAATAAAAAAAGAAAGAGTCAGCACCCCCAGAAATCTAAGTGTTTTGGTTGAATTATATTTTGAATTAATAATAGCTAGCATAGCTTACTAAGATACTTATACTAAAAAACAAGTAAGTGTATGTTAGCAAATTTGTCTCTATATATATACTCTACTCTTTTTTTTATCTCTCTTTTGTCAATTACATTACTCAGTACATCAGTTTCTCTTTCTCCAACTTTTTTGGTTCTAAGAAGGTTCATAACAAGTCTTACAAAGAAAATGGAGAAAGGCAATAAGTGAATGAAAAAGCGGTAAAATACATTGTTAAAGATCAAACTCATGCAATCATAATTATGCCTTATAAACCAACGTGACTCGTGATTACTTCTTTTAACTCGTTAGATCTTTTTGGTTTAACTTTTTTCTTTTTTATAAGTGAAACGAATTTCATTATAGGATAATCTGAACCTTATAAGGTATGCTAAATGCCAGCAATATAGAGTTTCTGATACAAATAAAAATGAAAAAAAAAATGGAGCTTGTCAACCCCATACAAGTTCCCCAATAAATTGGCTTTCCAATGACACGTACGTACCAACTATTACCCAAATACAATGAGGATTTAGTTTCACATAAATTGTTGTTTCCTGTATATGTAAATGACGAACTGATTTGATAAATCACGAACCAACAAGCCTGAAATGGGTGATACTTTAACCATCCTCAGTGGTTTATCTGCGTATTGTGTAAGTCTCCTACATATAATAGGTTCTTCCTCGTAATATTCGGAGTAATAGAACAGACAAGATTTAATGTTTCAGAAATCCAAAACACAAAGGAGTTTTAGAGAATTATATGAGAAGAGATGGAAATTAGGTGTCATATGAAAGGGTTTTCCAGATAAACTTTTTTTTTTTTTTTTTATAATCATGTTATAGATGCGAAGTATTCATCGGCTTTGCCGATAACTAATTTTCGCCAAAGAACCTAGCTTACCACATTTACTTGGGTCTCTCTTCCCAACCGTAATTTCTCCATTCACAAGACTTGAATTTGAGACCTTGTTTAAGGGATTTGAATCCAATATTACTCAGACCAACGACATGATAGTTTTCTAGATAAACATTTAAATAAATCAATCAATCAAAATTAAAATAAATATTATTTTGGATAAAATATTTAAATGTTAGAAGTCTCACTCTCATGTTCAGGAGCCTTGTTCCCATGTTTTTAGATAAGTAAACCAAGTTAAAAATGGTAGAAAAAAAAAGATTTAAAATTAATATTTAAAAATAATTAATACAAATAAAAAAAGGTCCAAAAGACCCATTAACAAGGGCAAATCAAAGGATGGCCCCTTCTGTTTCCACCTCTCTTTTTTGCTAATTTCACCCTCTTCCTTTATCAAAAAAGAGTGAAAAGTCTATTTTGTCCTCACTCTTTTTTACTCTCTCTCTCCTTCTGACCCCATCCCCTACTTTATTAACAAAAAGAAAATATATTTCCATTATGTTAATATTTTTTCAAAAAAATTAACTCAAAGAAAACATGTTTTTTTTGTGTTAATTTTTATTAACACAAAGGAAATATATTTTTGTTGTGGAATTAATAAGTTACTTTTTTAAAAAGTTACTTTTAATATCAAATCAATTATGCTATAAATTACATTGTTAATTGAAATTAAATTAATTACAATACAAGTTACCATTTTTAATAATAAATAATTTAATTATGATGTAAATTACCCTTTTTAATAGTATCATAAATTACATAATAACTAATTTGATTAATATTAAAAAGGGTATTTTGTATCGTACCTTTCTAAAATTGTATCATAATTAATTTGATTACAATTAATATAATTTGTGTCATAATTAATTCGATTACTATTAAAACTAGTAACTTGTATCATAATTAATTCAATTTCAATTAAAAAGAGTAATTTGTATCATAATTAATTTGTTTACTATTAAAAATGATTAATTATATAATTAATTAATTAAAGTTTAATTGTATAATTGATTTGATATTAAAAGGTATTTTTTAAAAAAAAAGTAACTTAGATTCCAAATTAATTATGCAATGGAAATATATTTTCGTTGTGTTGGTTTTTTTGAAATAAATCAATACAGGGAAAACATGCTTTCGTTGTGTTAAAAAGGGTGTGGTCTTAATATACAATGGAAACACATTTTTGTTGTGCAAAATACACAACGAAATCATATTTCCATTGTGTATTGAGGCCCCACCCCCTTAACACAATAGAAACACATTTTTGTTGTATTTTGTACAATGAAAATATGTTTTCGTCAAGAAATTTTGCGTAAAAAAAAGTAAAGGGTGAACTTAGCCAAAAATGGGGTGAGAATAATAGTTCCCTCAAAGGATTTATATTGCACCAAACCTATTTTGCCCAATCACATGCATGTAAGCTCCATATGCCTCTACTACCCCATTTGGCTCTATCTTGTGTCTGCAAACCCGATATGTCTCTACTAGCTTATTTGTTAGTTTTAAAAAAATGTTAATATATAAAGACTTGAAAACATCCAAAACCAAGCAATGTGGGACTTTAATCTTTTGAAATACATACAACATAAATTTCAACCCCAAACTTCATAATTACACATAACCATATAAATTTAATATTACAATATTGTTTCATATAAGTCGCACAAGACAATTGAACATACCAAAACTATATAGGACAAATCACCACATATGCTAGTTGAGCCATATTGAAATTTGCAACACACCATCTTTTTGGTTTAACTATTTATTAATTTGGTTCTTATAGTTGGAACAACTTTATGTTTTAGTCTTTATATGTAAATTTCATAAGTTTAGTCTATACACTCACATGAAAGTTAATGTGTGGTCCATGTAGTTAATATTGTTAGTGATGTGGCTACGATGTTGACATGGGAAATGGTGTATGTAGTGTTGAAGTGGCAGATATATGGTGCTACATAACCTACAATGCTGGTATGGCACTGGCATGACTGAGATTTAATGATTTGCTTCTTATATATAATTGATACTATTTTACAATTTAGTCCCTATAGGTGATATTACTTTACAAATTAATCCCTACATTTGTGTATGTGTGTGTGTGTGTGTAAAACCATAAGTTTTAGTCATTATATTACTGTGAACACCCAATTTTGTCCGGATAAATAAAAATAAAATATAAAGGACAAGAAAAAAAAGAAATAAGAAACTTTTGAAGGAAAAAAGCTTTTTTTAATGATAAATACCATGAAAAGACAATGTCGTATCTTGAGTTATACTTGTCCGTTTGAGGTGTTCTTTACACCATTGGAAAGCTTGTAGAAAAATCTACAACTCATCTTCTCTACCTCAAAAACCAAAATCAACTTCTATCTTGATGAATATCAACCCCAAAGTGGGGCATTTAATCATAACAAAACTCAAGTCCCACATTCCTTCCCTCCCACCTTTCCTTCACTTAAAAGTCCCATATTGGACAATCTATACTCATGCATCTTCTCCTTCTCCTATATAAAGAGGTGCTTACCAAGCAATAAAGGAGGCCAAAAAATTATTAATTATGGGCTTAATGCAAAGCATGGAGTCTATGAAAGTTTAGTTTTTTTATTATCTCTTTTATTTTTTCTCTCTTGGAGCTTTATTAGAAGCTTGTAGTGGATTGTTTTGTGTGCACCACAAATTGTATCTTGAGGTAAATTTACCTATCTTATATTTTTTATATATATTTTTTATTTTCTTTTTTTTGTCATTGTTATTTTGTTAAATTTTATTCTTTGTATGTCCTTTTCAAATTAAAAATATTTTATATTTAATTAATTTTTTAGAGAAAGGATTAATTGGATGTGACATTTTTTAATCCTAAGGTTTTAAGGCACAAGTTGTGACAACTTGATGTCTTTAAACTCTTCTCTAAAATTAAAAATGTTAAACTAAAATTAATTTGCTTCAATGGATTGACTTGGGTGTACACCTCTGTTGATTCTATTTTTAGGACATATAAGCCGTGGTGGTTTAAAAATCCTAAAATTTAATAAACAAAATTAAAAAATAACAATACACAAATATTTTCTACAAAAGAACTACATGAGTCTGATTCTCCATTGCACCGGGAGATATGTAGGAGCAGGGACCTACTCCTGTCGATCTCAAAAATAATAAAATTCTTCTGCAACTATTTTAGGGTGAGATAAATATTTTAAAAGTCATTAATAATTTGCTTAATCAATTAGAGGTAACTGTCTTTATGACAGACGTTGTAGGATGTTAATACTTTCCCTACACGTAATTGACTCCCGAGCCCAAAATTTGATTTTGTAGACCATTTTCTTTTTAGGTTTTTCCAATGTTTTTTTCCTTAATAAATATTGGTGGCGACTCCCTGTTTTTAAAACTCCTTTTCGCCGTCCCACCATGACCCCGGTTGCGACAATTTCCTTTATTAATACAAAATGGTCTTTGTCATTATATTCTTCTTTAACTTCATCAATCTAAGGATTTCATCACCACTATTATTGTTGGAAAACAAAGAAGTCCCACATTGACTAAAACTAAGAGAAGTCAAAGTGTATATATAGTTTGGAGTGCACTAGTTCATTGAGTCTTAGGCTTTTTGGACAAAGGTGCAACTCTCAAGTTCAAACTAAAAAGACCAATTCATTCTCTTATACTAAAAGACTTGGACTGGGCTCATTCTCAAATTGTCAAATGTTAACATGGTATCAAAACCCACATGGCATCATGACCTACAAAGATCCAAGGAAGTTAAAAAAAAAACATCAATTATCAACGACTAGACCTGCAGCCTTTGAGACTTAAGCTTAAGGAACACAAGCCCTGACAAGTGGCCTTTGAGCATTGTAGAAAATTCTTCTACAACATTCTTATGTGGCATCAACTCCTTGTTATCAAGCAACTTATCCTTCATCAACTTAATATTGATTTACCGATAATGGAAATAAATTACAATGGATGAAGGGTGTGGTGTCTGATGACAAGGAGTTAATGCCACATAGGAACATCTAGAAGGTTTTTCTAAATGTGGTGTATGTCTTTCGAGGGTTGACTTGATTATGTAAGTGCTCCTCATGTATAACATAAGTCTTTTGAAGGCTAACTTTATTTATTTTAATTTTTAATTTTTTATTTAACTTTATTATTTATTTATTTCATAATTAAGATATTATATAATTAATATTTTATTTAAGTTTGTTTCTTTCTTTTAAGTTAAAATCTTATTTAACTTCATTTATTTATTTTAGTTACAATTTTTTTATTTAATTTAATTAATATTTAATTTAATTTTTTATTTATTTTAAGTTTAAATTTTATTGAACTTTAACAATAAATAATAACAAGTTAAATAATAACATAACTTGATTTTGATGAAAAAACTTACCTTCCTCAAACAAAAATACTAAAAGGGGTTTGAGCATGTCACCAACTTGAATAGACGACTCATCCACATTCGCGTCAGATGATTCACCAACAGGTATATATATTAGTCTCATTATGTTCATCATCATCTAAACTACTTTCATATGAATGTGACACATTATCATCATCTAAGTACGAAACTCTTGGCGAAACTAGTGTTGCCACTAATTGATTGAAAGATAATTCATGACCACTGAACATGCGGGAATTAATTCCCCTACGTGGTAATGAGATGAAAGAATTGTCAACAACATCTACTTCAGCGTACAGTTCCATCACTAACATGACATTCTATTGCTCAAAAGAATTAATCATGCATTTTATATCTTCATTGTCACATTTGTAATACAGTGTATTTACCCTACTTCTTAAAACTAAAAACCTACATGTTAAAGAATAGATGACCTGATTTGTTAGACCCTTAATTTTGCGTGAATCTTTCTCTTTAAAACATTAAAACTGACATGTGCCTATTTGTATTACTTTTTTAGTCCCTTCAAATGTCAAATCCTTAGGACTTTCATATATCCTTCTATTTGCATACACATGTATTATAATTTGACTTATTTTTCTTGTCAATAAACCTACACAATAAATAAATATTAAATTAATATATATATATATATATATATATATATATATATAATTAAAATTAGAAACAAATAAAAAATATCAATTTATAACAAATATATAAATAAATAAATTATAAATTAAAAACAAGTACCTAAATAAATAAATCAATCAAGAACCATAAATAAATAATTAAATAATAAAGTAAACTCACATATGATCAAAATAATTAAATTAATAAAAATCAATTAAGATATATTGATAAAAAATAAATAAAAATATATAAATAAATTGTAGTTAATAAAAAATTCAAAAACATAGATAAATAAATTATTTAAATAACATAACTACATAATAAATAAATAAATAAATAAAATAAGTTAATAAATTATTTAATTAATGCATAATAAACAAACAAACATTAATTAATTAATTAACAAATTAATCTTTATAAAAATAAAAATATTGAATGAAACTAACTTACAATAAAAACACAAATGAGAATTAAGTGAATATAGAAGAAGAGAGGTGGAGCGAATGTGGGTGAAATGGGGAGGTGGAAGGTTTATATAGAAAATAAAAAATATTTTTTTACTTTGGCACTGTCATGTGTTGTGTTTCTCATGCAACTGGGACATGCGGTAAGGGTGTTCATCGGATCGGATTTATTCCATGAACCCGACAATCCAAACCAAACTAATTAAATTGATTCAGATCATTTTGGTTATCAGTTCTTTTCACTTCAATTCTGAACCAAACATAATTGGTTCGGTTATCAAGTTTAACTTTTTTCAACCCGAACCAATCTAATCAATTATGTTTTAACTTTTAAAATAATATATTTTAAACTTATAACTTAAAATTTGCTTCAACTTTTGTATTTTCTTTCTTTTTTATTCATTTTAATTTTCTTATGATCTTATCTATGTTATAAAATATTTTAATTTGATCATGTTTATTATGTAAATTTTTTATTATATTTTAGGTAAAAAAAATTAATGATATATGTAAAGTGATAATTACATAAAAATTAAATATTTTTGATAAAATAAATAATTAGTTATTAAAAAATAAGGAATATTTTTACCTTGCCTTATTATAAAATTAAATAATTATATAAAATAGATAATAAATGGAAATAAAAGCTTGAAAAATATAATAATTTATTTTTTTATCATAACCCGATGACCCGAACCAAACCAACCCAATTATAATCGGTTTGGTTTGGTTCGGATTAGCCAAAAAAAATTTCAAAACCCAAACCAAAACAATCCAATTAAATATAATTGGTTTGGATCTAATTTTGCCCTAAATCCAAATCAATCTAACTCGTGAACACCCTTAACATGCGGGGCACTCTTGCCTTTTAAAAAAAAAAAAAAACGCATCAACTCAATTTGCAAGTTATTGGGGCGCCACCATGTCTCGCCAATGGAATTTGGACACATGATATGCTGCAGTTTCTTTTTTTTTGTAAATCCTCAGTTGGATAAGCGATTTTATTTGGAAACGCCATGTGGCAGATGACAAGTTTGACACATGGCACATTGTGATATTCTTTATTAAAAAAAAATTGAAAGATGGGTTAGCAAATTACATGTAATGCTTTTTATTTAAAAAAAAAAAACTTTTTCCCAAGTATAGAACTAATAAAATTGCTCCGGCCTAACAGACCATAAAAACTTTGGCCAAAATAGCCCGGTCTAATAAGCCTGCCAGGTCAGGTACAAAAAAATTTGCCCGCATGGCACTGAGCCTATTTGGCTCAGTGTTATATTTTATATATTTTTTTGTAAAATATATAAAAATATAAGAGAAAAAGAGTCATAGACTATTTTAGTCCGGCTAAATGAGCCGTCAAGATCAAACCAAAAAAAATTCCGTTACAAATTTGAATCAAACCACTTTTCATGCTTAGCCCATCAAATTAGACGGGACATACCCGTTTGACACCTCTACTCAAATGGGTCGCGCCAACCCACCTAATGACTTTCAATCTCACCGTGTTGACTAGCATGGCTCACGTGATATGCCATATGGGCACTAGTAGGGGTGAGCAAGGGACGGGTTTATATTTGTCCCTACCCGGCCCGAAATTTTGAACGAAAATTTTTTCAAACCCAAACCCGATCCAATCAAGACCCAAAAGATATGAGACAAGACCGGGTTAACCCAGCTTTCTAATCTTAACATTGGGTATAGTTAAATTGTAAAAGAAAATAAGTATAAAACTTATATTAAGGTATATTTTATAATATTTATTTTAAAATAAATAATATCATTATAAATATAATATCATGTTATACAAAATCTTATCTATTAAATTAAAAAGTTTTATTATTAATACACAATTGTTTAAAAAACTTATATTTTTTAAGAAAATATAAGACATCAAACCAGGTTGAGATGACCTGAAACATAACCCGAATCTATCCTTAAAATATATCGAGTATAATTTCAAAACTCAAATCTGTCAAAATTAACTCTAGGCCGGGCCGGGTTCGCGGCTTGGGTTGGGCCATGCTCACCCCACTAGTCCTTTTTTAAAACAATAATCCCACGCATCACCAAAAATAGTCAATTCACTTGACAACTTTTTTTTACGTGACAAAAAGAATCCCATGTTGATAATGGGTTAGTTTGTCACAGATTAAAAAATAATACTTCTAATGTAAAATATTATAGTTATTGTTTTTTTTTTAATTTTAAAACAATCATAAACTAATTTATATTTATTTATCATAATGAAATCACTTTTGTTAAAAAAACAACTAATTTTATGATAAGCTATTCAAAATAATTTATGATTTTAATTAGATTTTAAATTCTTTTTAACTTCTAATTATTTTAAAAAGTTAAAACAAACGCATGAGAATTTTTTTAAAAAAATTATCTTTTAAAAAACAATTCTTTTACTAAAAAAGTTGTAACAAATTTATCCAATATATTTAAAAAGAAACCTTTTTTAATAAAATGTTTGTAAGAAAATCCCATTTGATGTATCAGCCCGTGACATCCTACTCAAAAATGACAAATTCTATGGTGTCTTTCTATTTAAAAGAGTACTAATACTTTTTTGAATACATTAATAATAACAAATATATGCACTTGTATTGTTTACTTTATAAATAACATAAAATTGATAATATAACTTATTGTTTAAGATTTTGTTATTTTTTAATTATTAAATGACACTTAAGATTACTTTTATTACCTACCATTTATGCTTGTATATTTTTATGTTTAATATTGAATTTTTAAAAAATTAAAATAAATCTCGATAAAAAAATTGTAATTATAAAATTTAAAACATTAAAATTAAATTCTAACTTATTTATAATGTAATTTTAGTATACAAATATTATTTTTTATTGATTTAAAATAAAAAAAATATTGATACCCTTTTAATATTAAAAGTGCCAGAGCAAACACCCTTAAAAATCTAAAAGACTTATCACCATTCGAACTTACGAGGCGGACATCTAACCAGATTACAAAAGATGCGTAATCAAAACTACTTTAGAATTCAGTAGTACAATGCCGCGTAGTAATCTAAAAGAATCATAATTAACGTACGGCCTATTGTAGGATGTGAGGAGTAAAAAACAAAAAAAATAATACAAAAAGTATCAGATATAAAACGTGATATGATGAAAAAAAAAGATGCGTAATCAAAACTACTTTAGAATTCAGTAGTACAGTGCCGCGTAGTAATCTAAAAGAATCCTAATTAACGTACGGCCTATTTTAGGATGTGAGGAGTAAAAAACAAAAAAAAAAATACAAAAAGTATCAGATATAAAACGTGATATGATGAAAAAAAGAGAGGAGAAAAATAAAAAAATAAGGTAAAAAAATAAATATATTTACATCTAGAAAACAACACAACCAAGTGTTCGTTTAGCAAGTTATCCAAAAGTGTTCGTTTAGCAAGAACATGAATTAATTCCTCTATGCATAGTAAAACAAATAACTTTCAATGAAGATAACATGTTTTTCTTTCTCCAACGCCCAAAACTTCCCAAATAAACTCTGGATCTTCCTTGCCAAAAGTTGCATGGGTCCTTCACATCCGGGAAATTCAAACGGCACGATCCCACTCACAAGCAGCAGCTTCAGGGTTGTCATAAGTGAACCTAAGGTAATGATTCCATGGTTTTTGGCAAATTTTTCCAGTGCTCACTGGGAACCCAAGAGCAGAAATTTTGCCAAAAATGATGTGCACAGAGAAAGATACACGAAGAAAAATATTGTTCCTCCACTTGAGAGGTTAATTTCTCCCCAGCCAGCTAAGGATGGATGATGTATATGATGAGGGAAGCCGAGTAATTATTTTTAATTACGAACCAAGTGACCCCAGTAAAACATGGGGATCAGATCAAAAAAATAAGATGTTTATTATGTAGAGAAACATGGAGAGAGCACGAGAAAAGGGAAACATCGGAAGATCGAGGAAAATAAGGACCTATTGCGAAGTTGGAAGTGGAAACAGATGTGTTGTGCCTCAAACCCTGTCCAGGCGCATTTATAGCTGTACAACAAGCGATTCTTACGGATATTTATTTGAAAAATACTTAAGATATACTTACTTTCATTTTTATCTCATTTTTAATTTTTTTTATTTTCTTCTTTTTTTCCCCCCTTCATATCTATTACTTTTTTTATTTATATTTTCTTCTTTCTTTATATCATTTTTTTTTCACCTCAACCCACCCTAAACTAGAATGAATGTTTATCATTACTCTATTTATTTAGGAGTTTAATAGTTATGTACTGTTAGTATAAAAAATTATACACTATCAACTAATCACAAATTACCATTGTTATGGCTATTAGGATAATTATTATAAAATTCAACAAACTTATCATATATAGTTATTTGTAATTAGATGATAGTGTAAAACAATTTTACACTGTCAGTGCATAGCTTATTTTCTCTTTATTTAGACAAAAAAATTGACTAAACTTAAAAATTTGGGATCGTGATGAAATTAATTTTAATATATTTAATTTTAAATCGGTAGATGTTATTGAGTTATATATATATATATATATATATATATATATATATATATATATATTGACATTAATTCTAATTATAAATTTTATATTAAAATGTATGTTATAGTAGAAAAAATTGATTTTAATTTGTTAAATAGAAACCTGTTTTTTAAAATTAATATTATTGGTCAATTTAATTCTTAATATTCTACGAAAATAAATTTACTCCTAACTTTGATTAACATGAATTAGTTTACTTTTTAAATTTGGTATCAACAGTTAACTTGGTTTATAAAATTATTTAATTTAGTTTTTTAATTTAATTTATAAATTTGACGACTTTTCATAAATGATGCACTAAAAATACGTTCAAGGGATAAGCGTACCCTTATCGCAGTAGTAACAAAAGGATGTGAGTCCAGATATCGAACCCAAAAGACTAAATGGTGATTACCAGTTTCCTAGAGATTCTATATTGTTTAGGTAAAATTAAATAGGTATTGGGTTGGTTCAATAGTGATAAACGTAAAATAGGAATTGTAAAACAAACAATGGCAAGTAGAGAAAAATTCAGAGAAAAATAGGCTTAGGGTTATGGTTTCCTTTTTGCTCTTAAGTTCCTTCACATCTAATTCTAATTGAATCTTTTACTATTCGTCAATTACCAATATTCCTCTACGAATTTTATTGTCAATTGTTGGTCATAAATTGCAATAGTCCTTTCTAAGTTAATTTCCCAGTTGATCATGTGAGATATCAAAACCCTAGGAAGGCATGGGGAATAAAAGGGAGGATTAAATTAATTATCTAACCCAATTGGAAATTAGGAATGAAGGTTAATCATACGACAAAACCTAATTTGATTACCCTACACGTCTACCAATTAATTGCGGTACGGCCGTCGTTCAATTAATTGATTCGAAGCATACAAGGGATGATCAATTACAAGTAAGAAAATAAAAATAGAAAAGCAATCTAATTGACTGAATAGAAACAATAATTCAATTAAAATTAAACATTTAGGGGTTCCAAACATTAAGTACCCCACAATCCTAACAAGAAATTTAGCTACTCATGACAAGAAGAGAAATCATAATTTTAAAGATATACATCAAAGGAAAGAAAAGAAGAAATCTTTTGCAGAAAAAGATTTTCCCCAGTCTCTGACTTTGAGTATCCTATTGCCCCTTAAGAATCCTTCTCCAGAAGCCAAAGAGCAAAAAAGGAAGAATTGAGGAAAGAATCAAGATAAGACAGCGATCTCCCCTTTTTGTGCTTTGCTCCTTGCTATTTGTAATATCTTTTCAGAATTTTGAAGTAGAAGACTTAACCCCGGTTCATTCTGCCCAATCTAGGTCCATTAAAAATTCAAATAAAATTAAAACTTGGACCTCGGACCCGTCCAACGAAATTGGAAACCCACTGGGCGGTTTTTCGGAATTCGCTTCGCTTTGACGCCAGATGGGCTATCCAACCCGCCCGGCGAAATACCTCCAGGGCAAGTCCGCAGGCGCTGCAGGCCACCGGGCGGGTGCAACTTTGTGCACTCCATTTTGTGTTTTAAGTCTCCTTTTTGACCCGTTCTTGTGTTTATAGGCTTCTTTTAAGCCCATTTGATAAGTATATTACTCCTTTATACTTGTAGACTAGATTTCTTTTCTTTGCTCAACTAACTTCCTACATAAAATTCAACAAAATTAAGGTAATTCATGTAAATTTAAATAAAAATCTTAGAAACACACATCACATGAAATCCTTCATTAATGGTCTATTTTCTCAAAAATTTCCAATGAGTTAATGCAAAAATCATGTGAACTTGCTTTATAAATCTACATAAATATAGATTTATCACAACCCCAAACTTAATATTTTGCTTGTCCTAAGCAAGAAATAACTTGCACAAAGGGGTTAAGTATATCCTTCAGCCTCAATTCAAATACAATTTCAATCAATCACAATTAACAGTTGCCCAGTTTCTTTTAGAACAGTTTCACACATATATTTAGTCAACTCAGTCTTAAGAGTCACAATTACCTCCAAACATAAAACAAGTTAACACAAAATAGTAAATCATCTGCCTAGTACTCTCTACCTGCTTTACTCTCCTCAGGATTAAGTGTTTTCACTCAACTCACCAAAATTGGGTTCTGTTTACACTCAACATCATCACATATTATTCCTACCATATGCTTGACAAGAATCTAAAATTAATATTACAAAACAAGTGCGCACACTCAAGAGGTCTTTCTAGGTTGTAACGAGACTAGGGTCACTGGTGGGTAAAAATATTTAGAACTAGGCTAAGTAATTGAAATTAAGGAACTATCATAAGCATCATCATAGTCATTTCATCACTATTATTCATCCCTTGGCATTAATATTTTGTGCTTGCCAAGTTTTCAACCCCATTTATTTACAGTAACCAGAAAATTGTACTTTTCTTTTTTTTCTTTTTTTTTCAACTTTTTCTTTCTCTCTCTCTCTTTTTTACTATACGTATTTGTAAGAAGAAAAGTTTAATGTTATTGTACCCTACCCCAAACTTAAGTCGGTGCTTGTCCTCAAGCAACCCCAAACTTAGAATTCAGCCACAAATAACATGTAAGAGCAAATCCCTTAATTCCAATTAAGAGGGACAAAATTGTTTTTCACTTTTAGGCTTGTAAAGAGGTAATTTAAAGAACAAAGGGAATAAGGCTCAAGGGGGCTAGCAAAGGGTGATTATGCAGGGTGGCTAAAATTTGGCCCTGGCTCAAAAAGAAGAAATGTGCCTCTATCATATGTGTGTGAACAAATCAAGCAACAAAAATAAGAATCAAGTCAAGTTCTGAAGCAAGTAACATGCAAAGAAGAAAACACATCAAATAAAAAATATCTGTTTAGGCCTAATTCTCACACAAGGATGAGAGTAAAGCAACCACAAAGCACAAACAGATTCAAGACTAGCAAGTGTTAACAAGGCAATACTGTAAAGGGTCATGTGTATCAAATTGTGAGTGACGTATAAAATGGAGTGACAACTAAATTTATAGAGCATACAGTAGCAAGCAACAGTCAATAATGATGATAAAATAAGAGATGAAGCAAAGGCGTCAGTATAGTCATTACATGAACACACAGGAAATGGTTCAATACAGCAAGCCAATAGACATGAAAAAAAAATAAGAAAGTAAAAAGATAAGGAAAGACTTGTCTAGAGTACAACCCAATCCTTACAACTGGAGACAACCATTAGTACTTGCCTCAATAAATATCATCAACATCATCTCCAGAAGTCCAAAATGTTGTTGCGGCTGTTGCAAATCTCTAGAACATGCCCTAAAAGTACTTAAACAACCAAATCAAGTGAAAAAGCACCAATAATAAAAATAAAAAAAAACTGGAAAAAATAAAATGGAAGAAAATAAAATGAGATAACCGACACAGGTTGCCTCCTGGGAGCGCTTGTTTAACGTCACGAGCTTGACGGAATCCACTAAGGTTTAGTTTTCAAGGAGGCTGATATATTTGGCTTATAGCAAGCCCTGAACGTTTTGAAGCCTTTGTCATATCTTCAACCTATACAAAATTGCAGGAAGCAAAAGAGGAGGGCTTCTTCAAGGAGTCTAACACTCTAAAAACTACCTCATCATCATTAAGTCTAAAGGTCAACTTTCCTTGCCGAACTTCTATTAAAGCATCTCCTGTATTGAGGAAAGGTCGCCCTAAGATGATCAGGACGTCCTCATCCTCTTCCATATCCAGCACTACAAAGTCTACAGGGAAAATGAACTTGTCGACCTTAACTAACACATCTTCCACTATTCCTCTGGGGTGAGCTATAGACCTATCAACCAACTAGAGAGATATGTTAGTAGGTTGAGGCTCTTGCATCCCCAATTTCTTAAAAACAGAGAAAGGAATCAGATTAATACTAGCACCCAAGTCACATAGTGCTTTCTCAAAAGATGAGTTGCCTATAGTGCAGGGAATTGTAAAACTCCCTGGGTCCTTAAGCTTAGGGGGCAACTTTTTAAGCCACCACAGCCGAACATTCCTCATTGAGTTGCACTAGCTCAAAGCCTTCTAATCTCTTTTTGTTTGAAATAATTTTTTTCAAAATTTGGCATATTTAGGCATTTGAGCTATTGCCTCAACAAAGGGAATGTTTATGTGCAATTTCTTAAAAATTTTTAGGAATCTCAAAAATTGTTTATCTTTTTGCTTATCTTTCAATCTATGGGGAAAAGGAGCACATACCTTTTCTGGCTCAGAAATCACAATACCTTTTTCTCTTTGTTCAGCATGACTCTCGTTAATGAGAGTCTTATCTCCTGTCTGTGGTGGTGCCTGCTTCTCTTTTCTGGTTAGCCCCTCCAATTCTTTCCCGCTCCTAAGAGTAATGGCCTTCACATTTTCTTTTGGGTTGGGCTCAGTTTGAGTGGGTAAAGAACCTTGACCCTCTGAGACAATAAATTAGTCAAGTTTGCTATTTGTGTCTCCAAAGACTTGAAACGATCATCAGTCTTGGCCATATATTGTATCATGGTGTCTTGCAGGTTGGGCTTCTCTCTTCCTGTCTTGGACCCTAGTTTTGCAGGTGTGGGGGTCTGTAGATATTCTGATTGGAATTTTGTTCTTTTTGTTGTCCATCCCATGAGAAGTTAGGGTGGTTCCTCCATGTTGGGTTGTAAGTGGAGGAGTAGGGGTCTCCTTGGTTCCTGTTTGAACTGCCTGCATAATTGGCTTCCTCAACGGCCTTAGTAAAGAAATTTCTCATTTGACAGTTTTTCCTTCATGCCCAGTCACTCCACATTGATTACATACTAGAGGGAGGGGCGGTGGAGATAGGAGATGAGTCTGTGCGTGCATGATTGTCTCCAGCTGCTTAGTGATAGCGTCAAGCTTATGGTCCAAAGATGTGTTGGACTCAACTTGATAAGCTCCTACAGGTCTCTTTAGAATGTGCCTGTCTCCAAATGAGGCATGGTAATTGTTAGAGGCCATGTCTTCAGTGATAGAAAAGGCCTTGTTAGGTGACTTTTTCAAAATGGTTCCTCCATAAGCTGCATCAATGCTAGTCCTATTTTGAGTGGAGATTCCACTATAGAATATCTGAATTAGCTGCCCCATTGGGAAGCTATGGTGTGGGCATTGCCTAAGTAAATCCTAGAATCGCTCTCAGGCCTCAAACAAGGACTCTTGTTCAAATTGGACAAAATTCATAATGTCCTTCTGCAGCTTGTTGAACTTGGTTGGAGGAAAATACTTCATGAGAAACTTGTTAGTGCATTGGTCCCAAGTGGTGATGGACCCATCTGGCAATGAAGATAGCCAAGCCAATACCCTATCTGTTAGAGAGAACGGAAACAGCCTCAGTCTAATAGCATCTTGGGTGACACCGTTATACTTCACGGTGTCGGTGATCCAGAGAAATTTCTTCAAATGGCCTAGGGAATCTTTAGTAGGCAAGCCCCCAAACTGTCCATAATTTTGCACCATGGCAAGAAGTGCAGGCTTGAGCTCAAAATTATTTGCCTCTATCGTGGGGCGACGAATGCTGTCAGCCACCCCAGTGGTAGGAGAAAAATAGTCTTGCAAAGTCCTCTGTGGTTGTTCCGGTTGTTCAGCCATAATGTCTTTTGTTCTCTGCTCCTTCCTTAACCTACGAGCTGTCCTTTCAACTTCAAAATCAAACTGTAAGACAGGCCTTTTAGATTGGGTTAGCATAAACAACAGAAAAACAAAACTAGAGAAATCTTGCAAAACAAAAAATGAAGGAAAATAAAATAAAGAAAATTAAAAAGAAATTATTAACAAAGAGTGAAATGCCTAAATCAATGAGAATTTCCTTTTTCTAATATCACACAATTAGTCCCCGACAACGGCGCCAGAAACTTGATGCGCTAAAAATACGCTCAAGAGCAAGTGTACCCTTATCGCAATAGTAATAAAAAGACGTGAGTCCAGATATCGAACCCAAAGGACTAAATGGTGATTACCAGTTTTCAGAGATTCTATATTGTTTAGGTAAAATTAAATAGGTAATGGGTTGGTTCAATAGTGATAAATGTAAAATAGGAATTGTAAAACAAACAATGGCAAGTAGAGAAAAATTCAGAGAAAAATAGGCTTAGGGTTGTGGTTTCTTTTTTGCTCTTAAATTCCTTCACATCTAATTCTAATTGAACCTTTTACTATTTGTCAATTACCAATATTCCTCTACGAATTTTATTGTCAATTGTTGGTCATAAATTGCAATAAGTCCTTTCTAAGTTAATTTCCAATTGATCATGTGAGATATTAAAACCCTAGGAAGGCATAGGGAATAAAAAGGGAGGATTAAATTAATTATCTAACCCAATTGGAAATTAGGAATGAAGGTTGATCATATGACAAAACCTAATTTGATTACCCTACACGTCTACCAATTAATTGCGGTACGGCCGTCGTTCAATTAATTGATTCGAAGCATACAAAGGATGATCAATTACAAGTAAGAAAATAAAAATAGTAAAGCAATCTAATTGACTGAATAGAAACAAGAATTCAATTAAAATTAAACATTTAGGGGTTCCAAACACTAAGTACACCACAACCCTAACAAGAAATTTAGCTACTCATGGCAAGAAGAGAAATCATAATTTTAAAGATATACATAAAAGGAAAGAGAAGAAGAAATCTTTTACAAAAAAAAGTTTTTTTTCCAGTTTCTGACTCTGAGTATCCTATTGCCCCTCAAGAATCCTTCTCTAGAAGCCAAAGAGCAAAAAAGGAAAAATTGAGGAAAGAATCAAGATAAGACAGCGATCCCCCCTTTTTGTGCTTTGCTCCTTGCTATTTGTAATATTCTTTCAGAATTTTGAAGTAGAAGACTTAACCCGGTCCATTCTGCCCAATCTAGATCCATTAAAAATTCAAATAAAATTAAAACTTGGACCTTGGACCTGCCCAGCGATGTTGGAAATCCACTGGGCGGTTTTTTGGAATTCGCTTTGCATTGATGCCGGGCGGGCTATCCAACCCGCCCGGCGGAATACCTCTAGGGTGGGCTATCCATTTTATGTTTTAAGTCTGCTTTTTGACCCGTTCTTGTGTTTATAGGCTTCTTTTATGCCCACTTGATAAGTATATTACTCCTTTATACTTGTAGACTGGATTTCTTTTCTTTGCTCAACTAACTTCCTACATAAAATTCAACAAAATTAAGGTAATTCATGTAAATTTAAATAAAAAGATTAAAAACACACATCACATGAAATCCTTCATTAATGGTCTATTTTTTCAAAAATTTCCAATGAATTAATGCAAAAATCATGTGAACTTGCTTTATAAATCTACATAAATATAGATTTATCAATAAAATAATTTTGTTCTTAACTTGATGAACTTAATTGATTAATGTACAAGTTTATTAAAATCAGCAATAAAAATAATTGATAGTTGTCAAGGTTAAAGTACTAACGTAAATTAATTATTTTATTGAATTAAATTGTCGTTAATTATAATAATTACAATATTTCTCTCTCTCTCTCTCTCTTGTCTCTCCCCACCCACTACCATCATCGCCGTTGCCACTACCATTATCATCGTATTAAGATAATTTATAATATTAAAAAGAGTATTTTGCAAGCAAATTTCACATAGTTTTGTTTCTGTTGTCCATTATCCAGCAAATAATGCATATAATAAAAAGTTGCCTTGTAACTTAAGCATTTGTCATATATTGTTCTTATTATATTATACCTCAGGATTGTTTGGTAAAGAAGGAAAGAAGAAATAAGGTGGATGAAAACAGAGAAGAGATAAATAGGTGAATGGAAATAGATAAGAAATAGAATAGAAATAGAGGTGTTTGATTTGAGAGAAATAGGTTGAGAAATAAAAAAGGGAAAATTAAAAAAATAAATTAAAATTAAATTAAAATTTTAAATTAAACTAGATTTTTTAAATTAAATAATCAATTAAGAAAATCTAATAGTCGACTATCACAATCTAATAGTCGATTATTAGATTCAATATTTGTGTTGCAAAAGACATGATAATTGACTAACCAAATTAAATAGTTGACTATCAATACAAGCATTTGTATTTCTTCGTCATTTTTCTCTAGTTTTGTGTGGAAATAATTTTTGGTAGGACCCACCATCTTTTAATTTCTCACTTCTCCATTTCCACTCTACTAAACAACTCAAAACATTTCCTACCTATCAATTTCCATCATCTCCTTATTTTCTATCCATTTTTACTCTCCCAAACAAACTATTAGTGTGTATCAAATATACCCTTAGAGTGATTACATGCTTTTCCACACAGAGAAAGAAGATGAAAAATATTATATCCCATTTATTAACATAAAAGACATGCAAGAGGCATTTAAAAGCATCAAGTTTATTGAAGAGAATAACATCAAGTATCATTAACATTTTCTAATTATTTTGGTGTTCAAATTTATGTAATTACGGCCCAATTTAAAAATTTATAAGTGACAACTATGATTAATGATGGATGGTAAATTTAAATATAAGGTATCAAAGCTTTAATTGTTTCATGATTGAACATATGAAAAATAAATGCTTATATGCAATAACATGTATTAGGATTTTATTATTTTATGCATGAGATATTGTAATTTTGCATTTAGATTTATTTTAATGCATGTTAAGCTCTATATTTGAACACTATATTTTCATGTATATGGGTGAATTGTGTAACGTTCAAAAATTTTATTTTCTAAAAATTAGAAATTATTTAGAAGCCAGGATTTTAGTCGAAAAATTTTAAGAATTTTTAGGCGTGAGAATTTTAATCTCAATTTTTTTAGGCACTTTGCCATTTTGTTGGATTTATTCTAACTTATAATTCTTATTATTATCAATGTAATATTTTATATTGTAGATATTAATTTAAATGACAAATTGGTTCATTTTTAATTTTATGAGGTAGGATTTGAAATTTTTCTTGACCCTTTTTCTTACATGCAGACACACAAGTTGTCCACCTGTTTTATATATATATATATATATATATATATATATATATATATATATATAAAGGAGACATATCTAGTGAGAGGGACATTTTTATATGAAAGTGGGAGGAGTAAATCTTGGTCATACAACTACACATGGAAGGTCAAGATTTAATGTTATGTGACTACTTAAAAAGTCATGTAATTTTTTAAAAAGCTTACATGACTTTGTACGTTTTAATCTTGACCATTTACGATAAGACCTAACAGTTAATATTCATTTCTCTTTCTCTCACATAAAAAAAAAAAAAAAAGCATCTCACTTGATACATTCTATATATATATATATATATATATATTGGACAGCCCAGTGTATGTGTCACTGGGCCATCTCAAACTCACAACCCATGTTCAATCACTACATAGACTCTTTTTTTTTTTTTAAATACACACCTTTTTTATTTATTTTTTCAAAATACCTTTTTTTGAAACTAAATTTGAAACACCTATGTTCAAACGCGTTTTCGTTATGTATCTTAGAACTATACATTCTGTTGTGCATCGAGGTTTGAAACACAACGAAAACGTGTTTCCATTATATACAATATATACAACAGAAACGCATTTCCGTTACATTGATAAATTGAGGGTGGGAAGAAGAGAGAGAGTAAAAAAAAATGAGGGTAAAATAATAATTGACTACGTTTTGTAAAAATAAGGGCTAAAAAAGAGAGAGAAGAGAGAGAGAGAGAAGGGTGGGAATAGAAGCCTCCTTTACACTCTATTTTCCGCATGGCCCATACCACTTTCGTTGTTTTCTTCTTCTGGATTTCTTTTCTTATGTATACTTGCGCCATAACACCTCAACCATATGGATTTCTGCATGATAACATGTTTCATTTATTTTTCTCTTAGTTGGGCCACATGTGCGTGTAGGTGCCTATTAATTCCAACTCAAATGGGGCAGGCCACACATAAGCATCCCACATTCCTTTACAAAATACCCAGCCCTTCTTCACTTATTTATTTTTGTTTTTTATGCTGAACCCCATTCCCTCACTTGGGCTTCATTCCCAATATATTTCCACAACCTTGGCGCTGATTTGTACTAGAAAATCGCTTTAAGAAGAAGGAAAGCACTGAAGCCCATTTGAGTAAAGTGGAGAGGGGGTCTTGTTTGAGAATTGTGGCAGAACCAAGGAGGTTCTGTGTCTGGATGTTTTTGACGGGAAACACATTACACAGCCCCTGAATGTCATGCAATTGAAATTACAAAAAAGCGCAAGGGCTGTATAAATAAAAAGGATGCAAAAAGTAATCGCGACTATGAGTTATGTCTTTCTTTTATCTGAGTGGAGAGGTCCCGGAATAAAGTTTAGAGTTTAATTTATCTGAGACAAACATCCAATAGAAATTCATTCTATTTTCACATCATATTAATAAATAGGATGATGTTATAAAATAATTAAATCCTATTAACTGTCCGTGTAAAAAAATTACGTTGAAAATGTATATAAAACAAATTCTAAAATTTAACTCAATTCAGCTTGAGGTGGGCTGTCTGGGCTACATGCCTTGAACTTTAAGGCAGTTCTGGGCTTATCCCTGCTAGGCCCAGATGGTGCAGATTTTGTAACAAAATATTGTAGTAAAGGGTTCCTTTAAAATTTAAATCATTTATCATTTCAATACTTCCATAAGATAAACCATGTTCCAAAGATTATGCACCAAGTTACATAGACAAATTGGTAAAAATATAAGGAAATAATAGAGCGGTATAGAAAAAAGTAAATAAAGGAAAAAGAATTTTAAGTGTATAATCGACGTTGGAAAGAGAATGACAAAAATGTAAAAGGATAGAGCAATAGAGTTTAAAAAGAGAACGGGGCTATTTACATGGTCTCTTGTGTGTGACATAGTAATTACGTAGCAATTGCACTTTGGATTCTACTGTTTTGGACAAAAAGTTAAAAACATTCTTGTCATGTATAAGATGCCGCGTTAATGATATTTAATGAATTTAAATGATGTTAGCCTCTAGAAACTTTAATTAATTGCGGGATACCTTTAACGAGTATCTTAACAATATTTTTTCTGAAAAAATAAAAAAGTATCTTAACAATATTGATTAATAATAAATTTTTAATTCAATGCAGAATTACTTGCAATCCTTCGTGGTGTGCAGTTAGCCTGGATCAAAGGGTATCGGAATGTTATTTGTGAATCAGATTCACAACTTGCTGTCAATTTGATCACGCATGGTGTCAATCATCTACAACCTTATGCTGCTATCATCCACCGCATACATCACTTCATAACCTTGGACTGGAATCTTAGTTTTCAACACTGGTTTCGTGAAGGGAATGCTTGTGCTGATTGGCTAGCTAACTTTGTGCTTTGTTCGATATGAATTGCTTCTTTTGGAGCAGTTGTCCAATTCAACTTTGCCAAACTTTACTTGCCGATTCCTTAGGAGTCTTCACGTGATATTAGACACTAGCTCCTTTGTTTCTTTGTCTCTTGTGTTTCTGTTTTTTTTTTTTTTTAAAATTTCTAATGAATAAAAAAATAAAATATTTA
This sequence comes from Spatholobus suberectus, assembly GCA_004329165.1. Taxonomy (NCBI): domain Eukaryota; kingdom Viridiplantae; phylum Streptophyta; class Magnoliopsida; order Fabales; family Fabaceae; genus Spatholobus; species Spatholobus suberectus. The sequence goes on from CM014733.1 coordinate 79,664,834, forward strand.
CAAATATTAAATTTTTTTTGTAATTCAAAACTGATACTTTTTTATTAAATATTCTTTATTTTCTTAATTAGTGTCTTAAGATACTCTTTAGGTTTTTTCTTAATTGTAAAAATTTATAAAAAAATTAGTACATATTTGATTAAGATCAATTTTGACGAAATAATCAATTATTTTTAAAACGATCTCTTAAAAATTGAGAAAAATAAATAATTATTTCTCCAAAATAAACTAAACGAAATGTTCACTTAGTTAAAAATTTTAATTCATAATGACCTAATTAAATTTTTCAAAAAAAATAAAATATAAGAATGCATACTGTAATTGAACCTTTTTATATTAAGTTCATAATATTGTTTGAATTCATGGAACAATGGTCTTCCCTTAATAGCTCAAGTGGAAGGAATTAGTAGACACGTACAAATTAATGGACAGGATCCGATTCCTGCAATTTTAGAAATATCACCCCGGAAAAAAAATGACGAGACAGTGATCATTTCATGCCATTAATTTTCTCGTGCACTTTTACACAATCGTACAAGTGAAAATATATATATTTTTACCGCTATTAATTATGCTGCCTTGCTCCCTAAACACTACTCTAGAATAGTCGAGTGAAAAATGATTCAGCAAAAGTCATCACTGATCAGCACGACAGTTTAATCAATATTTTTCTGATTCTTTTTTAGTTTAATTTTGATACGTTATTAGTGTAAAGATGGTTATACTATCAATTAATTAAAAATGATTTTATATATAACTTTTAAAGTAATTATTACAAAAATCAACAATTTTATATTATATAACAATTTATAATTAAATAGTAATGTAAAAAATATTTATTCTGTTAGTACATTCTAATTAAATTAATTCCTTTTATTTGTCCTTTTTTAAAAATAATACATAAACTAAGAAATATAATTAATATTTTCATTTATATTAAAATTATTTTTAATTTCCCAGCTAATATTACTTTTATTATTATTTCTCTCTCATTTATGACATATGTATAAAAATATTGAAGAATGAAAGAAAGGCAATGACACAATTGAAAATATAATAATTAATATTGTTTTAACTTTTAAAACAACACATGAAATTTTTTCCTAAAGAGAACAAATAAAAGGGAGTAGTGTTAAGTGTCAATTTACCATCAACTAACTAGAGACAGATAACTTTATGCAATTGGTTAAAATTTTAAAAAAAATTGAGGAACTCTAATAATATATTTTTCAACACATTTTTTCAACACAATATAATTAATTTAGATTTATTGAAAGTGTGAAATTATATATATGTGAAACTCATTAAATAAGATGTGAGGCTCACATAATTTTATAAATTATACTAAATCTCACTAATAATAAAAAAATATATGTTAAAAATTATATTAAAAAATTCATTACTTACATTTCTCATAAATTTTTTTTATCTCCGATGCAGAATTGTACTAGCGAAAAATCCTGGCAGGGCCACTCATATTATATATTATAGTATTATATATTATAGTTTTGTGGTTTGAATATTTCGTATTAAGGCTTTTGGGTGCATTTCTCATCCATACATGAGAAGGCGTATTGGACCTTTAGTATATGCATTTGATTGTTTTTTTGGGGTCAATTGCAGGAGCGTATTATATTTCGAATTTTGCTATTTACACTCCCCCTATTTACTAATTACACTCCCCTTTCTTATATATATAAAACCTAATTTTCTTCATCTTTTTCAAACATTGTTTTCTACTTATCTCATTTCATTGCACTCCCCATTTTGGTTTCATCATACTCCTTCACCTATGGTTTCATTGCACTTCTCCCTTTGGTTTCAACATAATCTCCCACTTGTAGTTTTATCGCACTCTTCCCTCTCTTAACTATTATCTAACATCTTATTTTGGATAAAATTTCTACTAACTAGAAATAAAATTGTTGGAAAACGTCGACAAGAAAAACGAGAGAGAAGAGTGCAATAAAACTATAGGTAAGGAATACCTTGAAATCAAGGGAGTGTGGTGAAACTATAGATGGGAGAGTATAGTAAAATCAAAAGGGGAGTGCAGTGAAACAGACAAGCAATGAATAACGTTTAAAAAAGATAAAAATTAACGTTAGTTATGTAATTTTATAAAAAAAATTAAAAAAGGGAAGTATATTAGTAAACGGGAGGAGTGTAAATAACAAAAACTATATTTCTTGCGCAATAAATGGGTTGTTAGATTATTAGCCCAATATTTAAGTTTTTCATCTTCCTTTTTAAGAGCCCTCTTAATATATTACGCAATTTATTTTTTCATTAAATAGAATTCAATTAGTCATAAACTAACGTCTAATGTCATAGCTGAACATTACCTTATTTATGATTCCAACTCTCTTCGGACTTGGTGTATGTCATTTTGTTTTCAAATGTTCTAAATAAATCATATCACATGTTTTTTTAACTGGTACAAAATTTAACTCAATTTTATATGTTAATGATTGAATCAATAGTACATTAATAATTTCACAGTATTATTAAATTTCTTCTTCTTGGCGTTTTTTTTTTTTTTTGATACATTCTTCTTGGCGTTTTAAATCAGCGAAACAAACAGAAAAATATATCCTCTTCTATATGTTTTAAATTTTTATTTAAAAAAATCGTAATATACTCTGTCCTTACAAAGCATTAAATTGATATATCCGTTTAGGTACCCATATCTCTACTCCTTTCAATTGTATCCACATTTTTATTTTATATCAGACAGGCGTCACGTTTGTTACGATTTTGAAATGGAAAAAATGACCGGTATGAATTCTTTTTATTGATAAAAACTGTTAATTTCTACCTAGTTTTTTTTTATTTTTCTAACTTGTTATTCAACCAGTGAAACTTAAGAATAAATAATATATGCATTGATTGTGATCTAATTACAAACCGTCACGTATTACTTTTATATTAATTATCTTAAAAATCATATTAAATTTTTTTTATTAATTAATAGTGTAAAAAACTTTACACTACATGCCCATTAAACTCCAAACTTAAACACCTGTTTTCGTAATTATTCGTACAAAAATGTTCCCTACCATATAACAAAGCTCTTTTAAAATCATATATACAAGGTTGCTTTTACATTTTATTTTGATAAAATATTTTTTATATAATTGAAGAGTATTTTAATAATCTAGAAAAATTAAATTTAATAAACTTTACTGTTGAGAAAAACTCAAGACTTTTCGCCAAATAAAAAAATTAACTTAAAAAAACATGGTTTTCATATTTATGACATAATTAAATTCGTATATATAATCAATTCATATACGCAGTAAAAAAATTACATGAACATGATTCCTAAATTTACCGAATGAATTTGTATTGATTGATTATCAAACACACGTAACAAACTCCATAATTTTTGTAGTGAAAACATCACATACATTAACTATTTTAAAAAAACTTGTAGTTTGGTACAAAAATTTCAACAATACGTTTTATTATGTAGTGAATTTATTTATATATTTATCGATTTTGGGGCTCAGGAGTAATTAGAGTATGGGAGAGCTGGCTACACTTGTGGCCAGGTGTCTCATCTACAATACAAACATGAAGCATGGGGATGAGAGAGCACGTGCACGGCGAGGGAAGTGAGGTCGGAGGGGAAGCGAAGCATCACGTGGCGGGGCCCATCGGACATTGGCAGGAGCGCACGAGCACTCACATGACGATGGGGTAAATGGGTGTCGATGATTGGGCCACGATTATCATGTCCCCTGAAATCGCGGCCACGAAATCACCGTTGATCGCGATCACACACGCGTCGATGTCGCCGCTCGGGCCCACCGTTTTAACGCGAATTGCGGATAAGCAGACGGCTAGGATTCGCGGACATGAACGTGAACATGATGAGACATTCTTATCGTATTCTGCTGCTGCTAATTTTGTCGTATTTTTGTAAGTAGTAGAAAAGCCTTGATACATTTTGTGGGTATAAGTCCCCCGACGGAATCCAACAGTTTGCATCCTTCCTTTACTAATCACGTTTTAACGACCTAGTAACTAGAAAAGAGAAAAAATATTTTTTAAAAAATATAAGAGAAAATAAGTTATGTACTAACAGTATAAAACAGTTTTACACTGTCATTTAATTACAAATTATCATATATGATAAGTTTATTGACTTCTACAATAATTACTTAAAAATTTATATCAACAGTAGTTGATAGTGTAAAAAATTTATACTAATAATAGATACTCATTAAATTCAAAATATAAATATCAGTTACATTATTTAAAACAAATAAAAGTCCAACACGCTTACCGAAACGAGCAAGGCAAGATTAACTTGAACTTCTAAAATAATTAGAAACAAAAAACAAAATGCTTTTTGTACCCCCTGAGTTTAGTAGCTGACATGTCCAATTTACATAAGATAGTAGTTGCATCATTTTTCAATTCATCTAATTTTTGAGATTAATAACTTTGCTACATATATTATTGAAAAGAAAATACAGTCTAGTTATGGTGTGTCTTAATTTTTTTTATCAATATGTCATGAATAGTCATTGGTAGTAGTTTTTTACATCAAAATATGGTAATCATGAGACTTTAAACTAGTTAATTTCAAACTTTTTATCGACACAACCTTGTTAACATTTGAAGAAAATCCCTTATGACACTTTTACGCCACATAAACACTCACAAAATGTTATTATCTCATTTTTGGACAATATATGACAAGCTAAGGGAAAACAAGTCTTTTTACCAACTAACTATAGAGCTAATTCTTCTCATATTTTTCATTGCAACTAAATTTACTCTAACATTCACACCATCCTTGGTTTTACCCTTATGTTGAGAATTGTCCCAATAACACCATCACACATTTTTTTTATACATACATTATATCAAGAGTTTAATGATCATGCACTGACAGTGTAGAGTAGTTTTACACTGTCATCCAATCATAAACCATCATTTATTGTAGTTTGTTGACTTTTATAATTAATACTTTAAAAGTCATATTAATGCAAATTTATGATTGGATGATAGTGTAAAACTTTTTACACTGACAGTGCATGACCATTAAACTCTTATATCAATACCGTGTCTCACATCAAGATAACGCCAATATGGAAGATTAAAAAAAAAAGATAAACGTCTTCCATAAATTTTTATCAATTGAGTGCTTTTGAGTTTTACCAAGTATAACATTGAGGACTTTCACCCATTGATAAACTTCCTTTCTAGTTAAGGTCTCTACAGCATTTTCATTCTCTTAAAAGCTATTTAAAGTTTTGTTTAATCTATGATATGGGTGATTCTATCGGAGAAATCTCTTATGGGCAAGGTAACATGTCTTCCTTTCATATGAAAGTTGATGGTAATTGGTTTTTCACAGAAATAGGACATGTGTTATGTCCTTTAACATTGTATTCAACAAGTTTCCATATGTAAGAAAGTCATTTATAGTATAAAAAACCATGACACGCATTTTTAATGACTTTTTCCTATACACGTCAAACATATCAACACCGTCCTACCACAACATTTTCAAGATCTTCAATCAAAGGTTATAGGTAAACATCTATGCCATTTCCCATTTGTTTGGGGCATAAAATCATCATAGGTAACATTATGTTAGTGTGTTTCATACATAACCTAGGAGATAGGCTGTAAATCACGAATATAATAAGCCATCGACTATGTGTATTATAAGGATTCATTCCATCTATACAATGTGAAAGACAGTTTCTTGACTTATTGTCAAACTTAGGAAATGATTTATCAATTTTCTTCTATTGAGAAGAATATGTTGGATGATAAAGTTTTACATCACATATTTTCTCACCTTGATGTCATCTCAAGTTTTTTGCATTATTTTTCATTAGTAAACAAGAACTTGAACCTTGATATTATTGAAAGATACCATAACACCTTCATGAGAGGACTCATAGTCATCACATCACCATTAACGTCCCTATCTTTCATTTGGTATCGTGAAGTCCCTCATTTAGTACACTCATTAAGCTTTTAATAGCAATTATGGGAGTAAACATGCATTTTCTCATATGCTATACTCCTTGGACACAAGACTTTCCCTACCTCATAGTTATAATTTAGCAATGTATTACCTTCAGTAAGCATATCTTTTAATAACACAAGCAATTTTTGTAAAACTCTACCTACCATTTTTCACTTTCAAATTGAACAATCATATTCACATCAACTTTAACATTTTTGGGACTCACTAGGCCACATTTGTAATAATTCACCATGTCATGTCTGACAAGTATAACTCTTGTAAAATCTATCACAAAGTACATGTCCTCTTGTTTCTGCAACACTTAGTCACCTTTGATTCAAACATTTTACACAATGATAACAAAATCTCTTATTACCATTAGGAGCATTTCTTTATGCAAATTCCAAAAAGTTATTCATCTTACTCTTATATTTGTCACTCATGCATCTAGCATTTATCTAAGTATGATTCATAACTACCTAACAAAAATTATAAGATTTAATAGTATTCATCCTTGATTCCTGGTGTAAATTACATGGTTGACACATGACTATTTTATCCTACATAGGGTGGGGGTTCTATAATGTACAATATTGTCAAATTTGTATTAAATTATTGTAACTTTTTATTCTTCCCTGCGAAAATTTTGGCAACATTTTCCTATGGTTCTCCAAGCACATAACCTAATAGGGTGACAATATCACCCTAATTAATTAGGTATGTACATAGAGATCAATGGGAAATACAATCTTATGCATTCTTTGACAAATACAATAATCTATTTTAATTTGAATTTACAATCTTAAACTATCTACTTTTGATAATTCAAAAACTACTTGTATATTATGCTAAACATAATATACAAGTATTATTTGAAAAAGAAACTAAGGTAAATGCATGATATTAACTTAATCAAAGCTACCTCATAGCAAGAATAGTAATTAGAGAGAACAAATTACTTGAAAATAATTTTACAAAGAACACAATAGCAATAATAGTAATTACAGAGAACAAATTACATGAAAATAATTTTACATAAGCCACATTAATACAACACTAAATTATAGGCAATAACCATGAAAAAAAAAACAACAAAGAACACAAGAGTGCATATATGGAAGAAAAAAATTATACTGGATATTCTAGATTGGTTGCACTATGAATCGATCTAGAAAACAATTTCAAGAACATTGGTTCTTAGTATGTTTGATCTAGAAAATGTGAACATTTTAGATCCGTTGGTAAATAATCAATCTAGAAAACACTTTAATATCGATTATTGTACAACTAATCTAGAAAAATATAGCCAAAAATTTCAAAAATAATGTTAACATTCTAGATTAGTTGGTAAATAACTAATTTAGAAAACACTTTATAGATCACTTATACGACTGAACGTATTTTCATATTAGTTCTTTAGTAACTAATCTAAAATGTTAATCCCATTATTATCAAAATGTCATTGTGTCACACATTATGTTGTTTTTTTAAGAAGCGATGTAAATTGTCAGTATAAAAATGTTTAGAAAACACACACACACACACACATAACTTAGGGATCAAGTTACTCCAAAAGTAACTCTTGGTAGAGTTATTTTATTCAATAATTCTTGATATATAATAAATTTAAATGATCCAACCGTTAAATATTTTAATATTGTATCAACGATTGTGCACACTAAATTTTACATAAATCGAACATTTGTGGCTAGTTAATGTAATCGTTGACATTTACTTATAATTTAAAAAATCATATTATACGTTAATTTGAATTTATTTAATGAAGCATCAAATGGTTTTCAAATTTTATAAAAATCTATATACTTGATCTACTCGATAAAATATTTTAATTTAACGATTGATATCAAGAGTTATTGAGTATAGCAACTCTACCAAGAGTTACCCTTGGAGTAACTTGATTCTCACCTATCATATGAGAATGACCTTCTTAGGTAAGACTGAGAATGACTAATCTTAACTGTTAAATTAAAATGGAAGGCCTAGATTAAAATACTTAAGAATTCAAATTAAAACCTCATGTAACTATCAAATCTCTAAAAGATTCACCAAACAAAAATCAAATATCTAAAAGATATTGATTATCACGTCTTAAAATATCTCAATTATCATGTCACTATTCTTCAAGATTGTCATTAACCCATCACTATCACTACCATGACCGCCACTACTACCACTGTTATGACTACCACTGTTGCTGTCACTACCACCACGACCGTCGCCGTTGCCGTTACCACCACCACCACCACCATGACCGATGACAGTGATGGTGATAGCAACAATGGTCATGGTGTTAACACATTACCACAACTGTCATGAACACTGTCGCCACCACCACTGTGACTATTGTCACCACCACCGTCATGGTTAGCGATGGTGGTGGTGGTGGCGGTAGCGACAACGACAGCGATGGCAACGACCGTCATGATGATGGTGGCGACAACTAGGGGTAGAAATAGACCAGGCCAGGGTAGGCTTTGGTAGGCTTGAGCCTGACCTTTATTAAAAATATAAAGCCTGAGTTTGGCCTATTTACCTATTATGGACCTTTTTTGAAGGTCTGGCCCTGGCTTTCATAAAAGCCTGGCCTGGCCTATAAGTCTGCTTAAAAGCTTATTTTCTTATAAGACCTATAAAAAAACTGATAAGCCTATTGACCTAAGTAGGTCTATTGGTCTAAAAAGGCCTATTGAACTAAGAAAGTGTGGTAGAAATTACGTATGCTTTTATATTATTATATGCAATACATGTATTATATATAATTGTGTATATATAATATAATATATAATATAATATTAAAATATTTTATTATATATGTATATAAATAGATTGGCCTGTTAGACTTAATAGGCTTTTTTAAGGCCTAAGGCCTGGTCTTTTTATCTGAATTGGCTTTTAAAGCCTAAGTCTGACCTATTTCCACCCCTAGCGACAACAGTTATAGTGGTAATGGTAATAGGTTAACAATAATTTTGAAGAAGAGTGACGTAATAATTGCGATATTTTAGTACATAATAATTGAGATTTTTTAGAAATTCGATTTTTGTTTGGTAAATCTTTTAGAGATATGATGGTTACATGAGGTTAAATTTGAATTTTTAAGTATTTTAATTTAGGTCTTTTATTTTAATTTAACAGTTGAAATTAGTTATTCTCATTTTTACCTAAGAAAGTCATTCTCATATGATAAGTCCGCTATATATATATATATATATTCAGTTTATCAACTTCTTAAAATGTTTTATGTTTATTTATATAATATTTGGTGGACATTTATATGAAATAAAATAGAGAAACAATAGGAAGAGCGTGAAAAGGGGAAGTGATTTTCGCTGAAAAGAAATGAGAATTGTCTCACTGACTTGAATGATTACGTGCAGGGTGCCATATGCTGCTTATATACACGTATTGATAAACCAATTAATGAGAGCTTCAACAACTATACCAAATATAGTTGTGGAAGCTGATCAAACTAGTTGAGTAACTAACTATCAAGCTAACTTCACTAACTGATTGGCCAACTGCACAATGGACTCTAACTAAATGATCAATTACGTAATCGCGTCTACTTCAGCGTTAGGAGTTAACAAAAAGAAAGAACATAAAAGTTAAGTAATTTTCATATTTTTAGATAGAATCATAATTTACTTGATCAAATATTTAATAAAATAAGTTTACCTCATTTATACCTCTTTTGTGTGTGTGTGTGGTATACAGCTATACCTGATCTAACAAAGGAAGAAATACATCACACTATAACAAGCAACCTAGGTTGTAATTAATAAGATAGCAATATTTAGTTTGATTCTAGTAAATAATATCCTTAGCTTTTTTCTTATAAAAAGTTATAACTATTTTTGGTTTTGAATCACATAATTATTGTGTTTTGTTTTTTCAGTCGTTAAACGATTGTTATATTTTAAATAGTAATAAATTTGTTATTCTGCAGGTGCTAAAGAAACTCATTGATAAAATAGTTTCTTCTCATAATTAAATAATTATTTTATACATTTTTTTTAATTTTTATTATAATGCAAATAGTTATGATTGACTTAAGATATAAAATGAATAGTGATATTTTCACACCCTTTTATGTGGTGTGAGATTGATGTGAGTAAAAGAGAGATAAAAGGGAAATAAAAAAGCAACTGGAAAAAAAAGAGTGATGGGTACTTGTTGTGAGAAGAGAGAAAGAGATAATAAACAAAAGGAGGTAATAAATATAAAGAAAAGACGTAAGAAAATATGGGTTGTATAAAAATACGGTTAAATTATAATTTCAGCCACTACATTTTTTTTTAATAATTACACAAAAATAATCTATATTTTAGTTTCAATATAAGAAGTTTTACAAATTAATCTTCTATCAATTTACTAAAATTATAACACGTTAGAATTCTTTATTTAGGAATTAAAACTAAAATTCAATTAATACGTCATGTATAGAGATTAAAATGTAAAGTTTTTTTTACATGGAAAAACTAAAATGAAGTGTAATTTTTTAATATGATGTTAAATTAAAAATGATTAAGTATAAGGACTAAACTTAACATTGCTATAATTTCAATAAACGGCAGAAATTAATTTCTAAACAATTGTTCATATAAAGATTAAAATGTAACCGTAACAAATTGTTCGAAAAAGAATACATATGGGAAAAAATATATACGTGTGAGAAAAAAAAATATAAGTGTAGATAGTAAATGTATAATTAAATCTAAAAATAAGAAAACAGTATCAAATCGTCCTTAACCATTCTCTGTAGGGACCATGACCGTGGGGCATTAACAAATGAATTGTTGGCGAAGAAGGTAACTATTACTTTTTCTTTTTTTTTGAAACAATGACGGAAATAAGATTTAAATTTAAAACTTTGTATAAATTATCTAAAGTTTCTCACTAAGCAGATTCTAATAAGTTGTTGTCGCACAGATGAGAAATGGTACATTACTACATTACATTACATAGATGGAGGAAATCCAGGGCGAAGTTGCAGCTTGGCTGCAGAAAAGACGGAGCCTAAAATTTATTACGGTTAGTGGGGTCCTTGGGACGTTAGGATTTTGGTGTCGGCTTTTGGAGATACTACAATCAATTTTTCCATGCTTCCAAGTTAGAATATCTCAGAGGATCGTAATCGGTAATCCCATTATATCTGACCTTCTTTGCATCCATTTCTTTATTGCGTCTTCAACTTCTTAAAGCCTGAATGCTCCGTAATATATGGTTATGGTATACCCCAACAAAGCAACAGGAAAAGCTAAGCTCCGAGAAATGAGTAGTCTAGGTTATATTTTCTTATGAAAAATGATATATCGTTTATAATATTTTATAAAATAAATTAAATAAAAATGAATATGTTTGATATTTTAAAAATAGAAAAATAATTAATATTTTTATATAATAAATAAATAAAAATAAAATATTATGAGGAAATTTAAAATTATTATTTTACTTATTCCAGATAAAGTTATATAAATTTTTTTATAACACATTTTATTATTTACTCTTTATTTATTTATTTTATTACATTAACTTTTTTATTTTATATTTCTCTTTTTATATTTCTTTATTTATATTAAGTTATGTAATAATATTGTTCAAGGTCAATTTCTCTTTCGGGTACGTTGTCTTGCCTAGAGCTAGGCATATGGGCCAACGCCTGCGGGCCACCCGTGTAGCCCGCAGCCTGTGCAGGCTACAATCCTAAAAAATATGGTTCATTTAAGAGTGCGGGCTTTTCAGCCCACACCATTTAAATCGCAATTTAAGCGGATTTATCCGCAGGCTTACAGGCTTATTCGCGGGCTTTTATGGATAGTTTATTTTATGCTTGATACTTTGAATCTAGACTTTATATTTCATATTTTGTGTTGGATGGTTTATTTAACATGTAAGATCTTTGGTTTAGATGGTTTTTTAGCATATTAGACTTTGAAATTGATTTATTTTTATTTTTTGGTGTATTGTCATTATTTTATTTTATTGTTTGTTTTTGCATTTTTATAAAAAAAAAATTTTAATTTATTTTACGGGTCGCGAATTGGCCAGTTAGCCCGCAGGCTATGCTGGGTGGACGCGGGCCTCAAAATTCAGGACCATTTATTTTGTAGGCGGGCCTAGCCCTACCCATTTATTTCGCAGGCTTTTACAGGCCGGGCTTAAATGGACGGGCTGACCCGCTCTAAACTCTTGCCCAATCCAAAGAGGATTATCGGAGATTCCATTTCTCATTCTTTTCAAAGGAAGCTTGGCTCATTCTTCCGGGTGCGGTTTACCAGAGTTGAGTATATGGTTCAAGCTCAATCCAAATAAGTAGACTATATATAGATATGCAAATAAATTGATTAGGCTAAGTTGACCCATAAAATAAACAAATTTATGAAATAGGTAGTTTGCGTTTATCTCATATTGACATATGGGTTGGCGGACTAACCCTTGTACTCAAATAAAAAAAATTTAAATAATTTGAAAAAATAGTTAAAAAATTCAAAAAATTACAAAATTACAAAAAAAAGATATAAGTAATGACAAAATAAAAAAATAAAAAAACATTTCCCATCATTTAAACATAATAAATAAAAGTTTATTTTTAAATGTTCATAAATAATTAATTTATTTTTAAAAAATTATAATATGTAAGTTAAGCAAATTGATCTACAAACCCACATATAAAACTTGTTTAACCAACAAGCCAAAGTTGTTTAACTCACAAACTCAATAGACGTGGACAAATTCCATATACGTAGCTTCTGGTTCACCTATTGAGTCAATACCTATAGCGAAGTTCATTACACTACACCGATTAATCGGCCGAAACATAAACGTCGCTTCGGTAAATCATAAGGAAATCATTATGAGGAAAGGTAATGCATTCAAAGAATAACGAAAATGACGTTTTTTGTTTTGTTTTGTTTTAAATTCTGATTGGACAGCAGGAAGGTAGACGATGATAACCATCCCACCAAAAATATTTAAAACTAATAACATGCTGTATACTTGTACTAGCAAAGCAATGTTATGTTTAAATCCTAAATGAAAAAAAATTCTAAATTAATTATTAAAATTGATTAGGTTAAACATTTTAATTTCTAAAATTTTTAAAATCTTCTATTTGTTCTTAATTTTACGAAAGTCATTCATTTTAATTTCTTTTTACTTTATTTTCCCCTTTTTTACACCAAACAATAAAGGAAATGACATTTTATAAAATCAATAATTAATAGAGAACTTTAAAATTTTCAACTAAAATATTTATATAATCTGGAGGACTATAATTTAGATATTTACTTCCTAAAGAGAAATGTCAGAATAATTTTATGTTGTTTTTCAGTCCTTTTGGTTAAATATTTTTAAAAAGTAATTATAATTATAATTTTTATTTTTTTTCAAAAAATTGCCTTAAATAGAAGATATATCACTTGTTAATGTACACACACTTGTTTTTTAGTTGACACACGTTAGGAAACTACACCGTAAGTATATTTTAAGATATATTGTAGTTATAGCTTGCTAACGTACTCCAACTAAAAAATAAGTGTGTGTATGTTAGCAGATGTTTATGGAGTTTGCTAATGTATACACTTATTTTTAGTTGGAGTACGTTAGTAAGCTACACCATAGTATATTGTAAGATACATTGTAGTTATAACTTGCTAACATACTTCAACTAAAAAATAAATGTGTGTATATTATCAAGCTACACCATGGTATATTTTGTAACACCCCAAATTTTAGGTACTAAAAATAAATCACGAGGTAGCTCTTAGTAGGACCCTTCTCATATGTTATTAGACAAAAGATGCTTTAAGAGTTATTGTTATTATAATTCTTATTATTATTAATATTATATTTATTGTTATTGTTATAGCAGTTATTATTATTATTATTATTATTATTATGATTACTATTATTGTGTTGTGTTGATGTTATTATATGTATTATTATTACTATTATTGTTATTAACACCTTAGCATTAGAAATTAATAGAAATATTAGGGTGATTAACCAAAGTGGTGTACTTTTAAAAACTATTTACCAGTTTGAGGTTGTTTTGAAACATATTACCAAAATGGGTTGGTAAACGATGAAAACGCTAGTCGGACTAGCGTTTTCCAATCCACATCAGCATTTTTTATTTTCTTTTTCCATTTAAATGCGAAAAATGCTAGCTAGGATGACACGTGGGAAACGCTAGTATGACTAGCGTTTTCAGAAAATGCTAGTTGTACTAGCGTTTCCCACGTGACATCCAATGTGGCAAAAAAGTGAAGAGAGGTGGTGGACACGTGTACAAAATGCTACTAGTATTAGCATTTTCAATTAAACTTTTTTTTTAAACAAAAAAAATAAGTTTTCAAATTTTAATTAATAAAATATTGAAAACGCTATTTCTAATAGCATTTTCAAATTTAATTAAAATATAAAAAATCCTTAATTTTTATTAAAATATTGTTAGAAAAATTAAATATATGGAAAATGCTATCAATGATAGCGTTTTCCTTATATTATAATTATTAAATATATTAAAATATTTATAATAATACTGTTTCATATTAAAAAATTAAAAAAAATTATTAAAATAGAAAACGCAATTTATATTAGCGTTTTCAGTATATATAATTTTTTAATAACATATTATTAAAATAGAAAACGCAATTTTTTAGATTAATAATTTAAAAAAACAAAATTTTATATTTTTATATTATTAAAAAATATTTAATTTTTAATTGATAAAAAAATATATTATAGTTATTTTTATATGTATATTTTTTTAAAAATTTAAGAAAACGGTTACCTTAATATTTTTTAAAAACTTTTAAAATTTATATTATTTTTTATTAAATATTTTAAAAACGCTGTTGTTAATAGCGTTAACTATATTTATCTTTATTTTTGTTGTTAATTTTTTTTCAAAAAATGTTATATTTATTATATTCATATTTATATTTTTTTTAATAAATAGGAAAGCCGTAATAATAATATTTTTTTGAAAATTTTAAAATTCATTATTCATATATTTTTTAAATTATATTTTTATTATAGCATTGGAAAACGCTACTGCTAGTAGCGTTTTCCAGTCCAACACTGTTACCGAAAAACGCTACTCCTAACAGCGTTAACTATATTATATTTATTTTCGCGATTAATTTTTTTTCAAAAAAATTTGTATTTATTATATTCATATTTACATTTTTTTAATAAATGGGAAAGCAGTAATAATAATATTTTTTAAAAATTTTAAAATTCATTATTCATATTTTTTAAATTATATTTTAATTATAGCACTGGAAAACGCTACTAGCAATAGCGTTTTCCCGTATGCGAAGTAGGTTTATGGAAAACGCTACTCTTAATAGCGTTAACTATATTTATATTTATTTTTGCTGTTAATTTTTTTTTAAAAAAATTATATTTATTATATTCATATTTACATTTTTTTAATAAATAAGAAAGCAATAATAATAATATTTTTAAAAAATTTTAAATTATTATTCATATTTTTTTAAAATAAGAAAGCAGTAATAATAATAACTTTTTTTTCTTTTTAAAAAAAACTAAAAAAATCCAAAATGGAAAACGCTATTTCCAATAGTGTTTTCCCCATTGTATTATTTAAAAAGTTTAAAAAAAATTCTTTTTTAAAAAATAATATTAAATGGAAAACGCTATTTCCAATAGCATTTTCCTCATTTTATTATTTAAAAAGTTAAAAACTTTTTTTCCGTTTTAAAAAAATAATATTAAATTAAAAACGCTATTACTAATAGCGTTGTACACGTATGCGCTCCTTTTTTCTCCTTTTCCCACGCTGTGTGCTACATAGGATACGCTAGTACGACTAACGTTTTCTGAAAATGCTAGTCGTACAAGCGTTTCCCACGTGTCATCCTAGCTGGCATTTTCTGCGTTTAAATTAAAAAATAAAATAAAATACGCTAACATGGACTGTAAAACGCTAGTCAGACTAGTGTTTTCCACTGTTGACCAACCCATTTTGATAATATGTTTCAAAACAACCCCAAACTGGTAAATAGTTTTTAAAAGTGCACCACTTTGGTCAATCACCCGAAATATTATCATAGAACCCAAAAGAGCATCTAGGGCCAAATAGGGGACTAAAGCCCACTAAGCCACATACCTACCCACATGTTATAAGAAGAGAATAGAGAATGAGGGTTAGGTTTAGCTGTCACAAAATAGAAGAAGAAAGAAGTTAGAGAGAATGAGGAGAAAAGGGAAGAAGAAGAGGAAGAGAAGAAGAAGGAATAGAAACCAGAGAACGCAAACCCTAAAACTCAGCCTTGCATGTCCATAAAGGTGAGTGCTCTCCCTTGTGTCCTTCCTTGTTCTTGTTTATCTATTTATCTTTTCTCTCCTTATACCTAAATTTAGGGATTTGATGGGTTGTGAGGGGATTGTAAGGGAGTATGGAATTTATAGATTAGATTAAACAATTATCAATGTCGAAGAGTGATTAAGAATCTAATTATTTATTTGGGAGCATTTAGAAACCAAAGACAATAGAAAAAATAAATTAAAATTAGTACCTCAGATCTGCCTGGCGAGATTAGATAGTCGTTGAGTGACTTTTCTTCAAAAACTGCTGCTGGGCGGATAGGACCTTTGCTATTCTGCTCTTTGTGCTTATGAACTCTATTTTGCAGTTTTTAACTCATTGTTATTTGTTTCTTTTATGCCTTGTTGAGTTTATAATGTATGATTGTTATTTACCTTGAAAAGAACTGAGTATGATATGGAATTGTGCCAATGTTTCATAACAAAAGTCTATGAAAAGTTGTAAGCACTATATGTGACCATGCATCATAATGTTTGAGTTATGTGATGCGGAAAGTATGTAGGAATCTGGCTAGTGGAGGCCGTGATGGGTTGTTTAACCTTAGCCTTGGGGGTTATTCGGTTGGAAAAACTCCAATGGTCCATGCTAATCCCATGGAGTTGGGCCGTACTGGCAAAACTGGGTAATCCTGACTAGTCACCGGGGGATATCATGCTAGTTGAGGGTGCAAAAGCCGAAGGCATTGGTACCGATGATGCTTCTTATGGCCAGCATTTACTCCTAGTCTACTTTCTGAAAAGTTTAGGTTGATACCACATGTGCATAAATAGTGGTTTAGGAACATAGCACTCATATGTATCTTGTTGTAGTGTGACATGTTAAAGTGTGCTACGTTGTAATTATGTGAATTCTGTGTCCTTATTTATGAGCAATTGATGTAATGTGAATAGATGTGAAATAAATGTATGCTTGTAATTAAAATTGTGTTTGCTACCTTAAGGATAAGTGAGAGTCTAGGCCCTAGGATAGTGTTATGAGGGTTCTAGTTAGATAATAATAATTGTGAATGAAATAAAGAAAGAGTGAATCCTCACACAACGTAATAGAAAGGTATAAGACAAGTAAGAGAGAACAAAATGAGGGTATCAAGGTGAGTGTTAATGGAGTGTCAAAAGTATTTTAAAACGTTTGTGACCTTAGACTTGACCCCTAGAGAATGACCTTAAATATAAAAAGGAAGGAGAGTAAAATCTAAACAAGAATGGTTTAAATACTAAAGAGGGTTTTGGATAAGAAAGAATTCCTAGGTTGAGAATGAGATAGTAAGATTGTATAACAATTGTGAGAATGAGAGAAGAGTTAACAGGAAACACTGATTATTGAAAGGTGTAGACCCAACCATAGGTATGGATTATTATGAGAGGCCTAGTAAGGCTAAAGTAATGAGAGATAAGTAATGAAGGTTGTCCGAGTAGAAGAGTTTGACCTAGCCGTAAAACCCTTAGAGCACTCACTGAGACATTATGTCTCACTCCTTTAAGTTTTCCTTTTTTTTTTTTTCAGGATACAAGTGAGGACATATACAGGTGGAGCTTAGAGTCACGTGCAAAAAGATGTAGTCTAGATTATATTGTTTTCTTGTATTCCTCTTTATGTTTTATTCGATACCTTCGGATGATAGATGAGTTGTATTAGGCGTGTATTTTTCTCATTGTATTGTTTGTATATAATATTTAATTATATTTATGAGTTGCTTTACCACGTTTCTATGTTTTTAAGTCTTTCTTTTTTGTTCTTAGAAAGCTAGGCTTAGTTACGGTAATACCCCTTAGGGTGTTACATATTTTAAGATACATTGTAATTATAACTTGTTAATGTAACACCCCAAATTTCAAGTACTAGAAATAAACCACGAGGTAACTCTTAGTAGAACATTTCCCATATGTTATTAGACAATAGATGTCTTAAGAGTTATTGTTATTATATTTCTTATTTTATTATTATTATTCCTATTATTATTAATATTATATTTATTGTTATTGTTCCAGCAATTATTATCAATATTATTATTATTGTTGTTGTTTTTGTTAGTATTATTATTATTATTCTTATTAATACCTTAGTATTATAAATTAGTAGGAATATTATCATAGAACCCAAAAGAGCATCTAGGGCCCAATAGGGGACTAAAGCCCACTAAGCCACATACCCACCCACATGTTATAAGAAGGAAATAGAGAAGGAGAATTAGGTTTAACCGTCACAAATAAAAGAAGAAAGAAAGTAGAGAGAATGAGGAGAAAAGAAAGAAGAAGAAGAGGAAAAGAAAGAAAAGGAATAGAAACCAGAGAATTCAAGCCCTAGAACTCAGCTTAGCATGTCCCTAAAGGTGAGTGCTCTCCCCCGTGTCCTTCCTTATCCTTTATGTTGTGTTGTTTATCTATTTCCCTTTTCCCCTTTCTTATGCTTAAGTTTAGGGATTTGATCTATTTTGAGGGGATTATGAGTGAATGAGGAATTTATAGATTAGAGTGACCAATTATCAAGTGGAAGAAGTGATGAAGAATTTAATTATTTATTTTGGAGTATTTAGGAACCAAAGACAATAGGATAAATAAATTAAAGTTCGTACTTTGCATCTGCCCAGCGGGGTAGATAGCCGTTGGGCGACTTTTGGGAAAAACTGGACTTTACACTTATGCCGGGGCGCGCAGACCCACTGGGCGGGATATACAACCCGCTGGGCGAGTTGGGTTCTGACGCGGACCCGCGAGGCGGGTTCGCTGGACCGCTGGGCGGATACGACTTTTACTATTCTGTTCTTTGTGCTTTTGAACTCCTTTTTGCAATTTTTAACTCATTGTTGTTTGTTTTCTTATGCCTTGTTGAGTTTATATTATATGATTATTATTTGCCTTAAAAAAAACTGAGTGTGATATAAAATTGTGTCAATGTTTCAAGATAAAAGTCTGTAAAAAGTTGTAAGCATTATTTGTGACCATGCACCATAACATTTGAGTTATGTGATAAAGAAAGTATGTAGGAATCTGGTTGGTGGAGGCCGTGATAGGTTGTTTAACCTTAGCCTTGGGGGTTATTCGGTTGGGAAAACTCTAATGGTCCATGCTGATCCCATGGAGCCAGAGCGTACTGGTAAAACAGGGTAACCCTGACTAGTCACGGGGGGATATCATGCTAGTTGAGGGTGCGAAAGCCGAAGGCATCGATACCGATGACGCTTCTTATGGCCTGCATTTACTCCTAGTCTACTTTCAAAAAGTTTAGGTTGGTACCACATGTGCATGAGTAGTGGTTTAGAAACATAGCACGCATATGTATCTTGTTATAGTGTGATATGTTAGAGTGTGTTACGTTATAATTATGTGAATTCTATGTGACCCTATTTATGTGAATTTTATGTAAAAATGTAATTGTGCTTGTGATGAAATGTTAAAGTTGTGGACATGTGATCATATCTTGCATGTGTGTCGTTCCTGTTTGATAAAACAAAACGAGGTATATATCTAGTTACTAGACAAAGAATGTGAAATAATTATATGCTTGTAATTGAAACTGTGTTTGCTACCTTAAGGATAAGTGAGAGGCTAGACCTTAGGATAGTGTTATGAGGGTTCTAGTTGGATAATAATAGTTGTGAATAACATAGAGAAAGGGTGAATTCCCTCATGGTGTAATAAAAAGGTATAAGACAAGTAAGAGAAAATAAAATACGAGTATTTTAGGATGTCTGTAACCTTAGACTGGACCCTAGAGGACAGCTTTGAATATTAAAAAGAAGAAGAGTAAATTCTAAAGAGGGTTTTGGATAAAAAAGTATAAGTAATGAGGATGAGTTCTTAGGTTAAGAATGAGATAGTAAACCAATATAATAGTTGTGAGAATGAGAGAGCAATTAACAGGGAGTATTGACTGTTAAAAGGTGTAGACTCGACCATAGGTATGGAGAATTATGAGAGACCTAGTAAGGCTAAAGCCATGAGAGATAAGTGGTGAAGGTTGTCTGAGTAGAAAAGTCTAACCTAACCGTAGAACCCTTAGAGCACTCACTGAGACATTATGTCTCACTCCTTTAAGTTTCTCCTTTTTCAGGATACAGGTGAAGACATGTGCAGATAGAGCTTGGAATCACATGCAAGAAGACGTAGCCTTGTTTATGTACTTGTGTTTTTTTTTGGTATTCTTTATATTTTGTACAACACCTTTGGGTGATAAATGAGTTGTATTAGGCATGTACGGTATTTTATTGTATTATTCTTATACGAATATAATTATATTTAAGAGTCGCTTCAACATGTTTTTATGTTTTTAAATATTTCCTTTTTGTTCTTAGAAATCTAGACCTAGTTACGGTAATATCCTCTAGGGTGTTACAGTTAACATATTCCAACTAAAAAATAAGTATGTGTACGTTAACAAATTCCTATATATATATATATATATGTATATATATTAAATGAGGAGGAATCAACTTACTTTAAGAGTAAATCATGTTTAACTTATTCCACTTAATATTTTTTTATAGACATTAAATTTCATTAATTCAACAGTTAGTTTCAAAGTTCACATTAAGTTGATCAAATATACAAAAGTTCATATTGTTTAAAAATTATTTGATATTTCACCAATAAACTTTGTTTTAACATATAATATGTTTTTTAAAATATAAGTAAATGTTCATTATAAGATTACATACCAATAATTTTTTTTTTAATTTTACATGTATAATCATCAAGATTATATCACATGATTTAACGGTTGAATTTATAAATATTGCATTCTATAAAAACTTATTAAGGAGTGTAAAGTTAAAAAACTTAATCTCGAAGTAAGATCATCTCTCCTAGTATTAAATTACATTTTTTTATTTTTTAAACATTTGTTATAATTAAAAAGCACTTTCTTTGGCAAAATCTCACAAACATTCTTCGGTGCTCCTCTAACTTCTCTCGAAATAATCATTTCTTAACTCGCAAATGCGGTGGACGACAACACTAGATTGGGCAATTGTTCATTTGTTCGTGGATTTGATGAAGGTGGTGACTTTTGGCTTTCGTGTGTATTGTTTTAGGAAAATTTCTAAATTCTCTTACAACATTTTCCCCTCTACTAATCTTCTAATTTGTTCTATATGATAACTAATGAATTTTTTTGTGTTTTGAAGATATTAAATATACTTTCTTTTTATTTATATTTTTTATAAAGTAATAAAAAATTGTAAAAAAAATATAGCATTACTCGTTATTTTAGTTCAATTTTTGTTTCATTCATATAGATTTTGTTCTAAATAAGTTAAGTTTCACGGATAAAGTTGCTTTAAATAAGAAACTGCATCAATAGCTGACTGGCAAATCAATGTGTTCCAGCCTTGCAATTCTCTAACACTACTGTTCCTTACTTAAAAATTGGAGTTAAGTAACTCTCTTATAGTGCCATTGGAGTTAACCATATTGTCATCAGATCGATAAATTAAAAAAAAAAAAAAAAACCTAACACTGTAACCCATAAAACCTACAGAGAATTGACTGGTATTTACCTTGACAAAATTGATCCTCACAAAAGATATATTGACACACAATCAATATATAGTGACATAAGTCTAAGACAAATTGTCCTGCATGTGAGAATGAACTGTTAATATATGTATTTGTTAATGAGAATATTTACTTTTACTACTCACTTACTTTTAGTTTTAATGCATAGCTTGGATAAATTTCTTATAAAGTATTTATATGAGAAGAAAATAAAAATAATTAAAAAAATTTCTTATGTTATGTATTTTAATTTGTGTAAAAGTTAAAAATTATAGCTTATGAAAAAATATGCATGATAAAATGGGTCAATTCGTCTCACTCATCTTGCCATTAACTCACTAAAAATAGGACAAGGCAATTAACCTGTGTTGGTAAAATAGAATGAAAATATTAATCCACCTTGTTTAGCACTAGGTTGGCAAGTCCTTCTAGTAAAAATAATATTAATAAAGAAATACACACACACACACCCACACACACATACATAGGTGACATATT
Organism: Spatholobus suberectus; assembly: GCA_004329165.1. Classification (NCBI taxonomy): domain Eukaryota; kingdom Viridiplantae; phylum Streptophyta; class Magnoliopsida; order Fabales; family Fabaceae; genus Spatholobus; species Spatholobus suberectus. The sequence goes on from CM014733.1 coordinate 79,687,197, forward strand.
AGTGAGAGAGCTATTTTTATATGAGAGTGAGAGGAGTGAATCTTGGTTATACAACCATATATGGAGGGTCATGTGTTTTTTAAAACACTTACATGACTTTATATGTTTTAATTTTAATCATTCATGATAAGATCTAATGGTTAATATTTATTCCTCTCACTCTCACATAAAAAAGTCCCACTCACTTGGTACGTTCTCATACATACATACATATATACATCTCTCTCTCTCTCTCTCTCTCTATATATATATATATATTACATAAAAAGGGTTAAATATTTTTTTTAGTTCATGTAAAATTTCAAAATTTGAATTTTAATCCTTGTAAAAAATTTTGCCCATTTTTAGGCCCTCGTTTATTTTTCATTAGCAATTTTAGCTCTAGGGTTAAATTGAAACCATTAAGTGCTTACTTGTTCAAGAGAGGTACACGTCAGCACTAAACATGTGGATGTCTTGTGCAACGTGGTATCCACATGTCGATTGTGGCACAAGTGCAACATAGCAACCACATGGAGGTGCCACGCGATAGCCTCATGGAGGTGTGGTGTGTTGAGTGTTGTTTGTATCATTTTAAAAATATTTTTAGTTCCTAGAGAATTTTGAGAATTTGGTTTTAGTCCTTATAAAATTGCCACTTTTTTTTTTTTTTTAGTCCCTATAAAATTCAAATTCCAATTTTAGTCCTTAATTAATTTTTTGTCTTACTGTAATCATTTTTTGGAATCTTTAATTTCTTCTTCATCCATTTTCATCTCACCAATATCATCACAAAGTATCATTCAAATCATTATTAAGGATTAATGACAAAGGTGGAAGTGAAACCACATGACCTAGACATTTGCCCAAGTGAAAGTCCTTTGGGCCATGTGGTTTCACTTGAACTCACCCAAAATACCTTGAACTCGCCTAACTCATAATCCATCAAAACTAAAAGTCCATTCGGTTAGAATGGGCCTAAAATAAGTGTATTCGGTTTGACATGTTTTAGGCTTTTAGGCCTAAACCCAACAATAACCGATCGATGAGCAATCCTAATAAAAATAGTAATATTCCAATTTTTTAACAATTTTGTATGAAGATATTGGTGAGAAGAAAGTGGATCAAGAAGAAATTAAAGATCCCAAAAATGACTAAAATAAGACAAACCATTAATTAAGGACTAAAATTGACATTTGAATTTTTTAGGGGCTAAAATTGAAAAGTGATAATTTTATAGGGATTAAAAATATTTTTAAAATAACACAAACAACACTTGGCACATGACACCTCCGCAAGGCTACCACGTAGCACCTCCATGTGATGCCACGTGGCACTTTGTGTGGCTAGCACGTGACATCCATGTCCTCAAGTGTAGTGTTGACATATATCATTGTTGGACACGTCAACAATGAACGATTCCAATTTAGCATCAGGGATTGAAATTATTGATAGAAAATAAATGAGAGATTAAAATTAGGCAATTTTTTTTACAAGAACTAAAAGCCAAATTTAAAAATTTTACATGAACTTAAAACTTACTTAACAATATAAAAATTTCTAATAAAAACAAAACAAGGATCTTTACCATGCTAGAATCAAATAAAAACCCACACACCAATACACTCAGATCTTGATCATGCCACGATCACACCAAATTGCCAAAGAAGACAGTTCTTTACATGATTTATGAAATAAGGTTTCCGTTTTGTTCGATTTGGCTTGGGAACAAGTTTGAGAGGAATGTTATTCAAGGTTAGGAGAAAGAATGAGAATCCAACAAAGGGGAGACCAAAGAGGAGGTGGGGGGGGGGGGGGGTGAATTGCCAAAATTGCATGTATGTTTTGTTTGATCTCTCTCACTGTACACGTGGGTGAGGAAGCGGAGCTAGCAGGTAGGCGTGCGAGTATGGGTGTTGGTGAAGGTGAGGGAGGAAGAGGGGGAGCAAGGTTGCCAATTGGAGAAATGGCGATGAGAGTGGGAGAGGAGGCCATTAGATGAGTAGGGGGTGAAAGGAAAAAATTTATTTTCAGTTTTACCTTATTTTTGTACAGACCATTGGTATCTTTTACAGAAAGCAATGTTGCTTAAGTCGAATAAGATCATTATAGACGACAAAACTCTCCCTCTAAGTATTTAATGCAGTTGCATACTTAAAATCGAACTCGAAACTACTTATTAAGATGAAACAACCTGCACCAATGGTTCAGTTTTACATTTTTAATCTCAAGTCTCAACAGTCTAAAAAAAAATTATTTTATCTAACATATTAGATACCTATACAAAGTTTTTCCCGTGTGAATGTTAAACGACACCGTATAAAAGAAGTCCGCCATATAGTTCATGAATAGTAAATGAATCATTGGCTCAATGGGCAAAATTGTACTTAAATAACGAAACCTACTAAGCATTCACTAGCCATTAACGTTAACAAAAGTAAAAACAGAATTGACTTGGCTATTTTGTTTCATCTTCTTTTGGAAAGTGGGTTTTGATTTAGTGTTTGTTTTGATTCACTTATATTAACTTATTAAGGGAGTCAAGTATAGAAGGGTTTTATTCCGTTGAATTAGAGCTTTTGAACCATTACGTCTGCGGAACAACAGGCTCAAAGACAATCCCTCGTGCTCCTCCCGAAACACTTTTATTATCTTAATGCAATATGACATCATATTTTTATTATTTCCAATACAACCAAATCCAAAGATAAAGAACGGAAATTTAAAAGACAGAGAACTACCACCATGAATAAATCGACTCCAAAGGTGGAGTACGTGTTTATTTTTAATTAATTTTAGTAAAAGTTTTTGGAGTTATTTTCATAAAATTTTATTATAAACTGTTTTAAATGTAAATATTAATTTAAAATCACAAATTCGGTGCCATATAAACTGCCACTCATTGGAACGACTCATCTCAACATTAGTGAATCAGTTTTATTATTTGAATATAAAATAAGATTAGATGATATATATATATAGATATATATATATATATATATATATATATATATATATTATTATAATAATATTTTTGAATATCTAAATTGTGTTATAATTAAAAATCATAAAAAATAAATATTTTCAACATATAAATTATATTTTAAATTTATGAAAAATAATATATATTGATAAGTTTTTATAAAATAAATTAAAATTCAATTTAGAAATAATATTAAAAGGTTAAATTGAAAGAGATAAAATGTTTAGAAAATTTTTTGAAAACGCTTTCGTTGAAGAAAAAGTCTGAAAAATACTCTCTTGAAAAATAACTTCTAAAAACACTCTCATTCAAGATAGATATTCTAATTTATATAGAGAAAATATTAATTTTTATCTTTTACTTTTTTTATATATACACACATTTTAAAAATATATTCTAATTTTTTAAAAAAAATTATTATCCAATTTTGGTATTTAAAAAATATCTTTCTTAATCAACTGGAATGCATATTTCGACCACAGTATTAACATTAAGGTAAATAATCATAATAAACAAATTGATAAAGGACAGAGCAACTAATCATCACATATAATAATGGAGGGGAACATTATGCACGTAACTGTTACTAACAGGTCCAGCATTCAGACCCAAAATAGAATAGAATACAAGTAAATTCTATTTATTGTATGAGGCAGGAGCAGACAGGCATGAAAATTTATTTTATGCGCATACATAAGGCTCAAACAGACAAAAGATGGAAATTTCTTTTACGAGGAATGTTAGCCAAGACACAATTTTTTTAATTAAATAAAGTTTGAGAAAAATAGCATATGCGCTAACAGTATAAGAAGATTTTATGCTGTTATCTAATTATAATTTATCATATATAATAAATTTGTTAACTTTTATAATAATTACTTTATAAATTATATTTACTATAATTTCTGATTGGATGACAATGTAAAAAATTTTACACTAACTATACATAAAATTTAAACTCATAAAATTTTATGTCAAAATAATAAAAGTGTATAAAAGGAATATATTAAATGTTATTTTAATAATCTGAATTTTTTATTGATTAAAATATTTCTTATTGGGGGCCATTTTTTTATTATTATTATAGCAAACCAATAGTTTTCTTTCGTAGAAATTGTAGGAAGTTTTACTTTGTTACAAGAAGCTAAACATTGTATAGCCTTGCATAAATTAAGAACAACCATATCATAAATGTTTGAAGGCCCTATAAATTCCATTTGCTACAAGACATTTTATACATCCCATCGTACGTTTCATCTTTTAGACGAATATTTAGTTTCTTTCCATCTTCTCTTTGTTTATTGTAAGAGTTTGAGTGTATACGCCAATGAGTAAATGCTGTGAGATATATTTGGGTGTATTTGTGCTTTAGGATTTGAGTGAATTGAAGTATGAAACTACTTGTATTCTCCACCATATTTTTTCTTCTTAAATATATATATGGTAGTCACCTTTGCATGAAGATGTAAGCTATAACCAAAATCACATTTATTCTTGTACTTGCGCTTTATTTGTGCTAAGCAAACCGGTACCAAAGCACTTAAAAATAGCAAATCGTCTTTGTGTGTTACAAAATTTGTATACACTTCATATGAATGAACATCTATCAAATCACATATCTATGAGTTCAGTTCACATACTATGGATTCAAAAAATATGGAAGAGACATTATCTAGTGATTAACAAGCAATGATGTTGTTTTGGTCTCTACCTCCCTTTTAGTCTTTTACAAACATTTCCAGGAATCGCTTATGTATGGGCAAGAAAGTCTAGATATTAATGAGGTTAAATCTTCTTTGTTGTTTCGTGAGAAAATGGAGCATGATAATGGTGGACGTGATGACCTTGCAGTTGGCTTGTTTGCTAGAGGGAGTTCTATAGGGAGGTTGGCAAAAGTAGTTCTAATCAAGGAAAATCTAGATTTAAATCTATACATCATAAGGGAAAGTATTGATATTGAAAGTAAAAAAAGAAAGGCATTAGAAAGCATAATGTCCTAGGCTCAAAGAAAAGAATGAGGAAGGTACGAGTAATGCAACAGTGTAACTTAAGGTGTTGAAAATGTTTTCTCTCTATCAACTAGTTTAGTTGGTCATGCATGAATTATTAATTCTAGATGTTCTTGCCACATATGTCCAAATCAAGAATGGTTTACTACTTATCAATTAAATAGGTTATTGACAATTGTATTACTCTTATGGGAAATAATATGTCCTAGAAGGTTATTGGCATTTGAACAATTTGAATTAGGATGCATGATAGAATTATGAGGACTTTGACTAATGTTTGACACATACCAGACAACAAGTACAAGTAACAAGCACTATAGAGAGCATGTGAACACAATAGTAGACAATAATAATGACGAGAACACACCTATTCAAGAACAACAACAACATTGGCAATGAGAACAACAAAACCAATAACGACAAGAAATAAGAGCAGCAAATTGAGGAGAATAAAAATGCTACCAACGCACTTTTTGAACACAATCTTTATTATTGACTGAAATTTATTAAAAATCACAAATTTTGTAGGTCTCGCTTCTATTTAATGACCTTCACTCACGATTTGTAGTTTTTAATAAATTTTAATCAATAATAAATAAAGTGTTGCTGACAAGAATTAATGAAGCGCACGAGAATGAGAGTAATAAAGGCGTGAGAAAAGAAATATTATATTGTTTGAGAGTGAAAGAGTTTTAGAGACACATATGATGAGCTTTAATAAAACTTTTTAGATTGATTGTATTTTAACTAGTCTAGAAAGTGATTTTCTAAATTAGTTATATGAGGAATATTGATTTCTATTACGTATATTTTAACACATTATTTCCAACATACTAATTATTATTAGTTGAAATATATTAAAAATTACAAAATTACATACATCTCACTCTTTATTTAACAAGTTTCACTCATAATTTTATAGCTTTTAATAAATTTTAATCAATAAGTGAAAATATGTTTAGAAAAAAAAATGTGTTATAGAATATGTTATTAGCACTTTTCAAGATAGAAAACACTTACAATAATTTTTTTCATATATATAAATTTTAACATTATATCCAAATTCATATATTTAAAAAACATGAGCCCCGAGTTATTTAAAATAACACACGATGAAATATTAATTTAAATTATATATTATTTATACCTCGTATTTTGTATATTTGTCATTTTCGGTATTTCACGTAAGCTTCAAAAAGATTGTATTTAAAGAAGAAGAGGGATTTTATAAAAGAAAATTTCCAGGAAAAAAAATTAAAGATAATGTTATAACATATATTACTCTTAAAAAAAATCTCAAATATACTGCCTTTTCAAATATCTCAGGAAATTTAGAACGAAGGTTACTGCATTGTTTGGAAGGTAATGGGATAAATGGGCCCCTTGTCCCCATAAAAGCTCCAAACTTCTATCATTATTGTCTGGATATCGATTTAAGATCTTCTTGGGGTCGTGCTTCTTTAGAACTTTTTAATATCTTTGCTGGGTCCAAAGAATTTCTATATTTCATGTACCTTATTATAGTTTAACTATTTGAAAAAAAAAATGGTTTCTGCATTTATTCTTCTTATTTAATAAGTAAAAAGATCTGTAAAAAAAATATTATAAAAGAATTTAAAATCATTCTTTTATTATATCATTTATAGGTTTTCTTCCTTACTCTTTCCGTTTGATTTTATCTTCATGTCACTTTTAGAATATTTTTCTGTTTTAAATTATTTATTAATATCAATAAAGTATTAATTATTTTTTAATAATACCCTTATTTAGTGCAAGAAATAAATGCAGTAATAGATATATAATTATAACTGTACAGTGTAGTTTCCTTTGGTGATAAAAAGTATTAATTATAAGTGTATAATGTCGTTAATCAAATAAAAGTATTTTAATCAAATAAGATTAATTTATTATGAAAATTGATGTAACTATTATTTTAACATATGCAATACACATAATACATATTTATTTTATTAACTAAAACTTATAATACATAAATACTTTGAAATAAATAAATTATATTATAATTAAAATTTGTAATTAATAAATATTTTTGAATATATAAATTATATTTTGTATTTATGATAAATAATTTATATTGTGATACAAGGTTATTTTTAACTATTAATATTTTTAAAAAAATATTAAAATTTAATTTAAAACCTGAAGATAAAAAGATAAATTAAAAGAGATAGAAAGTAAAAAAAAAAGTCTCTAAAAACACTCTCGTTAAAAAAAACTTCTTAAAAATACTCTCGTTAAAAAATAACTTCTAAAACACCCTCCATTAAAAAGATAACTAAGATATTAAATAGAGAGAATAATTGTGATTGAAGTTTGGTAGTTTTTAAATCTTCAAAAAGCTGTTTGTTCCCACGCTGATAATCCGCATGAGGGGAAAGCCCCACAAATTTAACCTTTATGTTGAAGGCCTGAACCATATATATAGCACGCGTCAAAGGCAAAGCTTATGTTTTGTATTGCTTGCGGATTATATAGATAACCTGGGTGTAAGTGATTTTTTTATTTTGGTTATTAGCAAACAAACATTATTTTCTTAAAGTGGAGTACCAGATGTTAGGGGTTTTCATGAGACATGTTGAAATCAATTCATCGTTGTCCTAACCTAAAATTTTGATACCGTTTATTTAAATTTAAATCTAATTCGACTAATACCTAATATGTACTGGATATAATGTATTGAGTCAATTCAATTTGTTCATGTAATATAACAATATTTAACATTATGTATAGTTAAATTGAAGAACTAAAAAAATTAATAAAACTACAATTAAAATATATTTTACAACATATAGCTCAAAATAAATAGTATAAATATAATATCATTTTATATAAAATATTATCTATTAAGCTAAAAAAATTTATTATTAATATATAATTGTTTAAAAAATTATACTTGTTTTTTATTAAAAAAAAAATATAAGACATGAAATCATGTTGAGATGACTTAAAGTATAACTCAAACTCATCAGAATTCATTAAGAAAAAATTCAATCAATAAGTAACAAAAAGGTGATAATAGTGAGAAGAATAGGGCAAAAGAGTGGTGAAGGTAGGCAACATGGTGGTAAAAGGACAATGGTGAGGATGAAGCGGTAGCATGTAGCGTCAATGATTGTTGTTGTTGGTGACAATGATAATAGAGGTGGAAGTGACAACGATAGTGGTGGCAATGATGGTTGGTGGCAGTGGCAATAACAGATCTAGGATCTGGAGTTAGTGGGGGCAATTTATTTAAAAACAAAAACTTAATAATATAATAATTATTATACATATAAAGATAAAGACATAAATGTTAAAATCATAAAATTTTAATATATCTAATCTGACTAATCAATAATTACATATCTTTTAATTGAAAATACAAAATTTGGAAAGTAAGGGTTCAAATATATAAAAATAAAGGGGGCAAAATATAAAAAAGCATTTACTTGTAATTTTATCAAAATGAGGGGGTGCATTTGCACACCCTCACTTACATATGGGTTCGGCCCTGGTTGGTGGTGATAAGTGGTAATTGTGACAACAATGAGAATAAGGGTGGCAATGATGTGGTAGTAATTGGTGGCAGTAAAGGCAATGGTAGTGAAATGAATGATATGAGTGGTGGTGAGGTAGGGGGTGATGGTAGTGGTGATTGTAAATAATAGTGTTGGTAGGCATAATGCTAGTCAGGAGCAAAGGAGTCGTGGTTCTCCCAAAGTATTTGTTTTTCAAAAAGTTATATGTGTGTGTGTGCGTGTGCTTGCATGTGTGTCAAAACAAGATTTTATTACATTAAATGCTATTTCAATAATAAATTACTTAAAATAGCATTTCTATGACTATTTCATTCTTGAATTACTCCAAAACAATAGGATATTACATATTTAATTTATACATTAAATTTTATTTTGTCTTTCCTAAATTTTTTGGTTCAAGTTCCATCACACGTAGTGGTGGTGATGGCAATGGTAATAGGTGGTGATAGTAATGACAATGACAAAAGCAAGGATAACGATTGCATAGTGTGAGGATGATGTTAGGAATTGTTATTTATATAGTAAAAGTTAAGGATTGAAAAATATTGCAACCCATTGGGCTTAAGAAAATATTTTGTTTTTATTTTTTTTAGTTTTAGTAATACAAATTTATTTTCTATTTTTGAAAGTTTGCATAGAAAATGGTTAAAATAATAAAAATTGTTTTCATCATTTTTTATTCAAATATTTGAAAATAAAAAATAAAATAAAAGATGATATTTTATGATTAAAAATGATGCAAAAAATATATTTCTTAAACTAAATTACATCTTAATTTTAATTATATTGAAATTGCATAAAATTATGTGATTTCAATTTTAAAAAAAAACTAAACATCTAATTTAAATTTTATAATTTGTTACGTCAAATAGGTGTTAAAAGATCAAAAAATGTAGACATACATTCCATTTTAGAATAGAAGGAAGAGAGAGATAAAAAGAAAAAAAAAAAGGGAAATAACATGACAAATGTGATAAGTGATGTGATGAGAAAAGGGAGAAAGATAAAAGAATGGGGTGAAAATCTCTTTAAACATTTTTGTCCTTTCCTTGAAACATATGGAGGGTTTAGGGGCTTAGACCTTGTGGAGAGTGTGATTCTTTATATGTTGCTTGGGTGAAGGAGGTAAGGTGGTTGGTTTTCTTTTGGGTGTAAGGAAGGCTTTTTTAGGGTGAGTGGAAAGAGGGCTTGTGTTTGTGGAGAGATGGCAAGGATGATGAAAGTGAAGTTAGTGGTAAGGATGGTTGAGGTGGCTCAATTTGTAAAGGAAAGGTTTTTGAGGGGATGAGGTGCATTAATTTTTCTTCAACATCTTCGTCCTTCATAGCTACTCATCTTGAAACATGAATTCATATCTTCTTGATGTTGGTTACTATGAACTGACATTCAGGAGCCTTTGGATGCATAAAAAGCATGGTGTAAGCTATGGTTTCCCCATCCTTAAACATCTTTAGCAAATGCTTGAGAATAATCCATGGAAGACTGATATTCCTCCCCCTTAACATATGTAACAAGAAATACTTGTTCATTTTGGTCTCCAAGCCCTTCACTGATTTGTGGGGCAAGACGATGTGCAACATTATCTTATGTAGATTTTAGCCTTGTTGATCATCAGGCTTGTTTGTTGATTGTATCTGGGTATAGTCATTCTCCCAATCATCTAAATGTGTCAAACCATCATCAAAGCGAGTGGCCTTAGTAAAAGATTTGACATGGATGATAACAAATTTACTAGCAACTAATCCAACCAGTTTCTCTCAATTGATTTGAGATGAGTTCCAAAACTCCACATAAAGGTCTGAGTACCAGTTTGAGTATTGGCTCATACAGTTTCTCCAACTAGTAGCACCAAGCTCTTTCATTAAGTCCAGTACATTTTCCTTCATGTCAAGAAGTCTGACGCAGCATCCAAGCAGAATGTTGGAATTATTGTAAGTTTATGTTCTCTTGGGAATGTTCTTCGCAACATATTTACCAGCTCATTTTCTCACCATTGTTTTGTAAGAAAAGTTGAAAGTAATGGGAAATAAAGAAAACAATGAGAGAATATAGAGAGATTGGAAACAACAAGAAAAAAAGCCTTTTGGGAACGTGAAAACGTTCAAAATCCATTAAGGTTCCATTAAATAGTTTAGAAGAGTATAAAAGAGAGAACATATGATCAATGCAATTGTTTTTTGAAAATTGACAAAACCATTGTTTTCCATAAAAAGTGGTTTTGAAAACTACTAATGCCTTTTCAGCTACACGAAAAACGATGTGGTGATTTAAAAAAGAATAAAATACAAAAGGCGCACAATTTTGGAGGGAAGTTAAACACTTTAAATATTTGTGGACTTAAAAATGCATTGTTAAAAATAAGGTTAAAAACATGAATTAAAAAAATGAATGAAGTTGAAAATGTGAAATGTTGGTTTCATTAAATTGATTTTGCAATAAAACATATATGATTATGATGTGGAAAACACAATGACATCATTAGACACAACAACATAAGATAGAATGTGCAAAATGCATAGGCTGATGCAAGTAAGACAAACGCATGCCAATGGTTATGGAATGATGTATATTAGGTGAATGTATGACAGTTAAGCAAATAATATATGCATGTTTAAATGATCCATATTGAAAACAATCTTATGATCAGCTGAAGTTTTTGTGAATATGTCAACCCATTAATGTTTAGTGTCAATAAACTTAATAAAAAAAATTCTTTGAACATCATTTTTAATGAAATGATGTTTACTTTCTATATGTTTAGTCTTAGAATGTGGATGGGATTTTTAAAGAGATTAATGACATTAGTATTATCACAAAAAAGTAGAATATTTTCTCATAACTAGAATAATATTTCAATTGATATTTGACCTAAAACAATTGTGAGCAACAACTAGCAACTAAAATATACTCTACTTTAGTAGTTGATAAAACTATAAAATTCTACTTCTTGCTAGCCCATGAGATAAGGCTTTACCAGTGAAATGACATCATACACCTCTTGAGATTTTTTCAAATTGCACATGATACCTCTTTTTTTTCTATTCCTACACTACACCCCTTAATTGTTTGAAAAACATTGCACTGACACTCCTTATACATTACACTAATCCCTTAATTATTTGAAAAACATTACATCAAGTACTCTTATAGAGGAGGTTGTTATAAACGTTAAAAAATAGGAAGATTATGTGCAATCTGAAAAAATTTCAGGGGATGTTAGTGTCATTTACTCTTACTTATACTCATCTTTTCGTTTTTATCACCAACACAGTCTCTGTTGTAGTATTTAACTAACCTAAAATCTTGATTTTTCTCATAGATAAACACACACTAAACATAATATCCCAATAGATATCGACATATATTTTTCATAACTTTCAAATATGACTCTTTAGGATCTTGTGATTGAAGCTCTTTCAACTATGAATTAGCTAGTTTTCTAGATTTGTCATGTTGTATTATGGATGTTATACTATGATATAATGATGTGCTTAACTCTAGAGGCCGAGCTTTGATACTAAACTATAAAAGCACAATTAAACATAAGAAAAAGATTGAATTATATTTCTTAAAATCTTTTTAGAAAACACATTTTAACTGATGGATGAAGCAAGTTTACAAATCAGGCATTGTCTATAGGACCAACCTAACGTATCATCCTATGGATGAAGTGTAGTTTTATTAAAAGGTATTGTTCAAATAAAAAATGTTTTCTAAGAGTTCAACTTTCACAAAGGCATATATTGATTCATCTCCCAACCCGAGACTATGTTTAGTCCTTAGTGTAACAATAATGATTTCCAACATAGTTTTATAGGAACCATGATCCACACCACAACTAGTATTCTCTTACACCTTGCCTATCTAAGCAATCAACCCAAGTATTCTTATACTTGAGTCCCTAGACACAATCCTAACCATTCTTTATTGAAACCTATCGAGGCTTACCAAATTTATCAATGTTTGAAAGAAAATAGTAACCTAGACTATCGTGTGATTAAGCTCAGGTACGATAGATGATAGTTTAAACACTCATAAAGTATTTACATGTTTTACATAGAATGTTAAGATGATTAAAAATAAATAAACTTAATAAATGCAATGTGTGAATTCTTTGAAACTTGTTGACTCTTAAGAATTTTATAGACAACATAGGAAAATAGTCATTAAGAGCTTCTTCCTCTTATTGATTTTGGACATTGGATGCATTAAATGTTTGCATTCAATGCTTTTCTCATTCTAACGAGAATATTCCAATAAAGTGTATAACTTATCTTTTCTTTTTGTTCCTTAGCAAGCTAAAGCTTACATTGTTTAGTTTTCTACAATTTTGTCTTGTTGACTATGCTTTTGTGATAGTCATATTCCTTGAGGTACGAGTGTTAGTAAACTTCTCTTTATGCTTTTTTTGACTAAGACTAAGACTCAAGCTTGTAGGATATGCTAGTTAGCTTATACTATTCTAAAATACCTTGAAGTTTTGAGATTTTGAAGACTTATGACAAATGAAATTTTGAGTAATTTTAAATGATGAAACTAGTTGGATTCACCAAGTTGCTTTTACTCCAAACGAATTGTTTAGGATGACATGTAGAATATGAAAGTCATTAGTCTTTATCAAAATATAATTAGTTTTTTTGCTTTGTTTGTTATCATCAAAACTAAGGTTAGACCATCTTAGAACTAATTTTCAAAGGATTTCTTGATTCAAATTCTATAGGTGAACTTGATAAAAAAAAATAAAATCCCCTATAGGCTATATGTTTACACTTGCAAAAGTAGTAGTGGCTTGGCTATCTAAGTTACAAATTGTTGTAACTCTATCTATTACAAAAGTTAAATATATGGCAGCTACTTAAGCATGAGTTATTTGGATTCAAAGGTTAATAGAAAAACTTGAGCACAAAAAACAAAAGATTCCTTTGTATTATAATTGTCAAAGTGCCTTACACATTGTAAGAAATCTAGCCTTTCATTAAAGGAGAAACCAAATATGAGTTTAGTACCACTTTGTCAGAGAAGTAGTAATGGAAGATATGTGGATATGTAAAAGATTCAAATCAAAGATAACTTTATATGTCATGACAAAACCAATAAATGCTAGAAAGTTTATATAGTGTAGATCCTCCTATAGCTTTTCAGAGACAAACAAGATGAAACTGGAATGGTAGAAAGGTCACAAATGTGACTTAAAGTGGAAGATAGTGAGAAATGAAAAGCTACTTTCATAGCTTGAAAAGTCAACATTTCAAAGTCATTACTAAATAAAAGTATGTGAAATGGTTATTGTAAAAATTTTAAAGATTACAAAAACTCTGCTAAACCTGTAAATAAAAGCACCTTTGTTTACATTTGTTATTAGTTTAACTGATGTAAAAACACTTTCTACATCGGTTAAAAATTAGTTTAACCAATGTAAAAACTACTTTCTACATTGGTTAAATTTTTAGTCGATGTAGAAAGTAGTTTTTACATTGGTTAAACTAATAATCGATGTAAAAAAGGCTATATATGCGACTTCACGATTTGATTCCCCTTTATTCTACGAAAGCACTCTTGCCTTTTGACCCCCAAACCTTAGAACATTCGCCATTCCTCTATCACCGTCGCAGACACCACGATTTGCGCGTGGAACACCTTCGCCTTCATGATGCCTTTCTCCACCGTGAGCCCTTATTGTCGTAATCCCCTCACACCTCATTTTGCCCAACTCACAAAGTAAGTTTTGATAATTGCGTCGTTGTATTTTACTTATGTAACCTCTGTTGTATCCGTTTGTACCTATGTGACCTTCAATGTATCTGTTTGTGTTTTGGTTTAACCAATAAACTGTTTAACCTTGTCTCTATTATGTGCGACCCACTTTGGCTTTGTTTCTGTCCATTTGGCCTTGGTGTTGTGTGGGTTTAATTATGTCCATTGTATTTGTTATACAGGTTCTGTTTTTCCCTAAATGAATAGTTTTTCGTTATGTTTTTTTTATATATTAATATTGTCAGAATTAGGGAGTTTTCAATGTTATAAATGGATGCAATTTTTCTAGACATGGTGGATATGCTATAGAAATTTTGATTTGATTGTCTAATTTGTTGGCTAATTAACAAAGAATAAGAATGGCCTATATAGAGCTTAGTTGGGCCTTGTGTGATATTTTGATATTTGTTAATTTAAATTGTATGACTCTTGAGGATGCCAAATAGGTTTACATGTAAAGTGTAACACCCCCACTTTAACTTACTCGTATGTTTTTCTAATTATTCTATGATTAATTGTGAAAAATAAAATAGGAACTTCAAGGGTATGATTTTCATGAATATATTCATGTTATCAAGTTCTATCTACTTTATATTTTTAATAATTTATTTGGATTAGGGCCCGAAGGCGATAAAACAACTGATTTATCCCTGAAAACTTGCATAATAGGATAAAATAGTAAAAATTAGCTAGAGTGGTTTAAAAATTATTTTTTTAAATCATATTTATATTCAAAATAATTAATAATAATTTTTAAAAAAAATTTAGGAATTTTTTTGAGAAATTTTTTGGGAAATGACCAGTATACCCTTAGCCGACTGTGAAAGCCAACAGGAGACTTTTAAACCTAAAAAAAAATTGAAAAATTTATATTGAGTATATTTTAATTATACCAATATTATTTTAAGGGAAAAATAGTTAAAATTCAAAAAATATATTTATTTGGAAAAAATTGGCTTTACTGGCTTAATAAATGTCTTTTTAGTGAAAAAATTTATTATAAATAATATGTACATGAGAAAAATCTGAAAATTTTTGTAAGGCTTACTAAAATATACTTGAAAACTTGGTGTGGCCAGATTTTCCAAAAACCTATCCAAAATTTCTATCTAATTTTGTTGCATTAAATTAATATTTAATTATTTTTAATACCTAATAATTATATAAAATGTTTTAAAAAAAAAATTCAGACCTTTTACTGGTATGGACGTTACCCTTTAGTCCACATGTGAAAAGTACAAGTAAAATTGATATTATACTATTTTTGAGTCAAAAATTTAATCTAAACTACCTACTTTTTGACCTATAAATAAATTCCATCAATTACTCCACTATTACACTCTTCAGATTTCAGAACTCTCTCTTTGCCCCTCCCAGCTGCTGGAATGTGCAGCCCTCTCTTTCCCCCACACTCTACTAAGTTTTTAGAAATAGAGTTTTGGACTTTAGGCCCAAATTAGGAAAAGTTTGTAGAGTAAAGACCTTATTAGACAATTTTAAATTATTATCATCATTTTGAACAAATTATGGCTAGTATGGAAATAAGTAAATAATGTTAACAAATGTTTTAATAAAATGCATGCAATTGCGCATTTTTTTGAAATTAAGAGTGTTGGTTTTGTAAGATGAACAACCCAAATTTTAGTAAAAGGAAATAACTGAAGAGAAACTCTAAGTATGCTCTGTGGTTGCAACATAGTCTGACCTTCCACATTAGAAAAGAACTTCTCTTAAAATTTTACATCTTAATCATAATTGTAGACAAAAGTTTTTCTCTTTAAAATAGTCTAATTTGAAAAGTTAGAAAAGGATAAGGACAAATCAAAATAATTAAAATAAGAATCGCAATGAATGTATAAACATGTGAGAATGAATATGCATGACACTTTGGTTATTGATATTTCTTTCCCTGTGATGTTCATATTAAATTGTTTCTAAGTTCTATGAAAATGTGATGGATGAATGAAATCTCTATAATGAGTGACTCTGGAACTTTGCTGGATTATCCAGAGAGTATGTCTTGAAACTTAGAAAGCAAAGTCATAGGAAAACTCGATTGAGTTAGGACCATGTTGAGAAGCATGAGTGCCTGTGTCTGGGAAGTCACAATATGGAATACTGTGGGATGAAAGGCAAGGACCGTTGGTCGGGTCTTGAGGGTAAAGGTGCTGAGTTATGAACATCCCAATGGCCAGGTTAGCACCCTGAGCCGGGGTAAACCACGTAAATCGACTTGGCAACCTTAACGCCTGGTCAACATCACTATGATTGGTGTAGTGTATATCCCTGATGGGCGTGTGGCCCTTTCCTCGAGGATGATGATTACGACATGGATGTCTGTACCTTGTGAGGGATTATACGAACTCCCAATTGCTTCCCAGGGATTCTTAATGGTTAAAGTAAATCATTAGAGATAGGTATGGATCCATACGTCTGGTAAAGGTGGAGATTAAGTCGTAATAACGTAGGTTAGACCTTAGGATTTCTCCTGATTACTTGTTTAAAATGCTGTTTGTAGCTTATTCAGAAATGAATGAGGCTTTTATAAAAACCTCACTCTTTTCTTGTTTGTTTTTTTTCATATACGATCGTGGTACAAGCAGATGGACTCTGAGGACTGGCAATGACGATTACTCTACGTATGACTTTTGTAGATTTTTTAGGATGGGCTAGCCTAGTATAGACCTATACTGTTTTGACATAGGTCATTTTGTTGTATAGCAATGGGCGGGTATCTAGGCTTTCTTTTGATGTATTTCTTTTATGTCCTTTTGATGTATGTTTGATATCTGACCTTGTACAAAGGCTTGACGCATATATATATGATGATGTTTATTTCAAGGTTACAGTTCTCTATCTAATGTCTCTTTATTTATTCTATAATTGCAAGGAAAAAAATATAGTGCAGTAACGAATTAAGCATAGTTAACATTTTACTAATAAATTAAGTACTTGTCTTATTTTAGCGGGTGTTACATAAAGGGTTAACACTGTTCCTTGCGAACTATGCATCTTGCAACCAGTATGGACCCCTTGATACATTTTAAAAAAGAAAGCATTTTTTTCTTGTTTTTTCCTTTTAGAAATGCAAAATTATTCCTTTTTTCTCTCTCTCTTGCTCTCTCATAGATATAATTAAGTGTTTTTGCACAACGAAGAAAGAATCTACGGTTTTTGTAAATGTGAAGGGAATATTAAGATTTAGATGTGTTAGCATGATTGGTTATTAATAGTCTCTGCTTATTAGATGTCCTACAAGCAACACGAGCCTAGTTATACATTTCAAACAAGAAAGCATTTTTCTTGTTTTTTCTCTTTGCTAATGCAAAATTGTTCCTATTCTCCTCTTTAGTGATCAACAAAGAATGCTGAGTCACAAATTCACTCTTTGCTTTGTCATAGTTAGAATGGGAAAAACAACAGTCAGAGGGCTAGTATAAGCCTTTCCATTTCAAAATTATTCATCACCAAAACATCTAATTTCATCAGAAGCACTAAATAGTTCAATAATTGACAACTTCTCGTTTTCAACAAAATTTTATCATGTTCTATTTTAACCTTGGAATTAAAACTAGGTGGTGGGTCATAGAATCCTCCATCTTTATGAGTTTGAGGAAGGTTAACTTATGATGGCTAAATGACACACAGTTAAAATGTTGAAACATGAGACAACTGGAAACTGATTACTTCTAACCTTATACGACACATTTGCTACTTTGAGCTTAGTAATTACTCTTTCAAACTTCGCAATTCGGCCTTTAAGATTATGTGATACTACACCTTTTTTCCACACAACCATCACATATGTTTCCTTCCTTACTTAGATTTGATTGCTTCAACCAACTTGATCAAGGTCAGCTCGTGATGAGCTAAGTGGCACATTGTGAAAGTAATCAAATCCAAGTAAGGAGGCCTTACTAGGATTTAATACTTTGGATGTAAAAGAACCAATTAAGAACCTTGAAAGATTTGTTGCCCAATATACTCTGTTGAGTAAATTTATCTTATTTATAACTTCTTAATTTTCTACTCTTTTCTATATTGTTTGCAAAATATGATAATAATGTCTTCCTATATTACATGACATTTGTAGAGTCAAGTTATTGTAGTGATATTGGTTTAAAGCAAATGGGTCAAATAGTATGTCAGCTTCTATTTGGGTCAAATAGAATGTTATCTTATTCTATTTGTCCCATTTGTTTTATGCTAATATTGCCATGATGACTTGAGGACACAGTGCCTTGCAATATAGGAAGACATTATTAATAGATTTTACAACCAATATGGAAAAGTAGAATTTCAAAGAAGTTATAGTTATAAGATTAATTTTTGTAACAGAGTCTAGTGGACAATCACTCTTTTAAGGTTCTTAATTTAGTCTGATACATCAAAAATATCAAATTATGACAAGACTTCCTTACTTGGATTTGATTGGTTTCACCGTGTGTCTTTCAGCTCATCATGAGCTTGTCTTCATCAAGTTGGTAGAAGCAATCAAATCCAAGTAAGGAAGGAGACATATATAATGGTTGTGTTGTAAAGAGGGTGTAGTGCCCTACGATCTTGAAGGCCGGATTGAAAAGCTTGAAAGAAAGATTGCTAAGCGCAAAGTAGCAAATATGTCAAATAAGGTTTGAAGTGATAAATTCTTGTAGTGGTATCATGTGTCAATAATTTTATCGTGTACCATTTAACCATCATAAGTTGGCCTTCCTCGACCTCATAAAGATGCAGTTACAGTGGTGGAAAAGAAGGTGGAGGATCCTATGACTTACCACCTGATTTTACCTCCAAGTTTAAAACAAAATAAGGAGAGAATTTTGTTGAAAAGAGTAAGTTATCAGTTATTAAACTATTTAGTGCATCTACTTAAATTAAATGTTTTGGTGATGCATTAATTTGGAAATGGAAAGGTTTACATTGATCTTTTGACTGTTGTTTTTCCAATCTTAACATGAGATTTGTAACTCCTTATTCTCTGTTGATCACTCCGCTTTATTATTTTAATTAACATTTTATCCTCTTATGTGAACACGCAAATATTCAACAATCAAATCCACATCCATTCTCCAACACGACATGGATGCCATCTGCACATTATGTAAGTTTACAATTCTATTTTAGGTAATTTGGAATTAGATTTTAGAATTAGTTGCAGATCATAAAATTTGTATATTTGTTTTAAATGCTTTTAGGAGCTAGTTTATAATTAGTTGTAGATGAAATTTATATATGTTTAGAATAGATTTAAGGAGTTTATAATTGTTTGAATTGTGTTTAGGAGGTACTTTATATAATTATGTTTTAATGCATATTTGATTATATTTTGAATTTAACATACTTAAAAATGATTGTACTGCCTGTCTGGGTCTATTTTTATTTTATAGGTTGTGAGATGTATAAAATAAACAATTTTTTTTTAAAAAAGTCACTTTCTACATTAGTTGAACCTTTAACCGATGTAAAAAGTTACCTTTCTACACATAAAAATAGACTTTCTACATCAATTACAGGTTGAACCCATGTAGAAAGTCACACTCTTCTACATCAATTTAGGTTGAAACTAAGATAGAAAGTCTTTTTTACATCGATTCTTTTTTTGATGTAAAAAAGTCGCACTTTCTACATCAGTTTGATCTACATCGGTTCATGAATTGATGTAGAATCTTTGAAATAATCGATGTTAAAAGGTGTTGTTGTAGTAGTAATTGTAAAAATTTTAATGGTTAGAAAAACTCTTTTAATCCATTAAATAAAATAGCGTGGAATTCTATATAAATAAAGACCATTTCTATAAGTTGATCATCCCAATTTCCATAGAGAGAAATTCAAATAAAAAATTAAAACCAAAAGAAACAATTAGTTAAATGCTCGTTTGTGGCAGTCGCAAGTTTTTGGTCGAGTTTCAAATGTATAAAAAATAAACGTGATTGGCAAAAATGGATTTTAATTGACCCATAAATTATTGTTGTCACTACTACCACTATCAATATTGTTGTGTCACTAGTCAACCATGACTGCCACCACTAAATGAGAAATTGGTGAATTTTTTAAAATGTTTTAGATTTAAATTTTAGTAATAATTAAAAATTAAAAAAAAACTAAATATAGTCTAGAATTATAAAAAATTTAAAATTTAAAATTGACAACTATCTCAAGAGATGTTTATCCATTTTTAGTAATTTGTTGATTTGTTGTCATTCTAGGTTCAGTTGCTATACACTAATGGCCGATCTATGACCAAGAAAACTTACTTTAAATTATGGTAAGCAAATTCGAATTGTTTTTTTTTGTTGGCTAATTGTTTTTTTTTTTTTTCAAGTTGTACTTGTAAAAGTCTGAGGTGCTCTTTTATTAGGGTGCAGTTGCAAGTGCAATGGTCCTTCCATCTCTGGTGATTCGACCTCCTTAGAACGACAAATGGTGGTACCTATAAAAGCACTTCAAGACTTAAGTTAGTGATTGAAATATACGTTTGAGAGCAGGAATGAAATTACCTTGCCAATGCCATGTACCACTTTTATTTATCATATATGTAATTAATTTTGGATAAACCGTTTTGAATTTTCTCCTAATAATGTCACCGTGTTCCCCTTTTTTCGGGGATGTAAGTGGTAGTGATCTTTATGTTATCTTCACACGCTCCCCGCAATATTCTCAGCCTAATAGATAAGTTTGTTATCCTTCAATCGTTGGCTTATATTGAACACATTGCTTTGCTGAGGTATATACTCAACTTAACCAAGCATATCTTCGGCCAACAGTATCCTAATTCCTCCAAGTGTTGAATGTTTCTAATCGATGCAACAACTCGGATGATCGAGTTATATTTACCCGCGTGGCCTGCTAATCCAAGTTGTAACCTCAACCAGTACACAAGTGGTTTTGGGTAGGTAAATGTTAGTTTGCTATGCATTCAGCTTTCATTTCCACTTATACATGTAGATGTATGTATGTAGATGTACCTACTCTTCGCTTAATTTCGACTTTTTATGCCCGGTTATAATCTGAAAACGAAGAAAATTAAACGAGAAGAAGCTACATCTGTTTTGGACCACGTTTTGCTCTACGCTTGCCAACTAATCCCTCGTCATATCTCGTTAATATTGTCTTCCAGTTGTATACTACAACTACTATAACGACTTCGTTTAGTTGCACGGTCCGTATGATTTCAAAACTTTTAGTTAAGGTTGCATAAAATGATAGCTCACGTTATCAATCTGTTAAAAACAGAGAAAATTCTGGCTAGGCTCCATTGATAAGTTCATATACATCACGAAAACCATGTTTATATAGGAATCGAATTCAACAATTTGCCAATTAACCGCTCTTGTTGAGACGTCTTGCATGTATCACACTGTTACGATGCATTCTATCAATATCAACTCTTCGAATGGTCGAGTTTGTACATGATGTTTGGCAGCATATCCGCAAATAAATTATGAATTTAGTTTGCAAAATCAAATTTCACTTTGAAAGGATTTCTAACAAAAATTGGTCTACCAAGTGCTAAGTTAACGCAGTTGATTGGCTAACTAGCTAGCTAACCTAGGCTTTTCACCTTGATCATATAGTTGCTAAGCGCAACTTGAAATTTTAACTTTTGATAATCTCTAATTTCTATAAGCTCCCGATAAAAGTCAGTGTAAAACAACTGGGGTATGTGGAAAGCTGCTATAAAAGGGAAAAAAAAAGAAGAAGATGTTTTGTCTATCGTCTTGTGCAAAGTCAGGGGCAAGTGCCAAAATTTCCAAAAGGTGACCTAACGCACTCAACAAAAGGCAAAGATATGAAATACTAAAGACTTAATTTGGGGGCACAATGTTGGGGTATGAACCAACAGTGAATTTTCCACTAACAAAACAAGGATCTCTTCGGGTATGTTTGATAGAGAAGAGAGAAATAAATAGAATAAATAAAGATAAAAATAAGCTAAGAGGTGAGAAATAGATAAAAAATAATTTGAAATTTTATGTTGTTTGATAAGAGAAAAATAAATGAAAAATACCAGAGAAATAGAGAAATGAATGAAAGTAAGTGAGAAATAAACTGAAAATAAATAGTGGAGTTTACAAAATTTTTAAAAATTTCTCACTTATTTTTATTGAAACAAATTACCTATATTTTTAAAAATTCAAAAGTTTTCTTCTCCTTTCCTCTCCTTACCATTATACCAAACAACAGCTTCGTCCGGTTCATGGAGTCATGGAATACAATGTATGAACCCTTTAAAGTTGCTTCAAATTTGTAATTTTATTGACCTTAATTTTTCAAGAATTTCTAAATTAGAAAACAAAGATATAATTTTATAATCATTGTTGGCATATAATTTTATAATTTTACTGAACCCTTTAAAGATATAATTTTATAATCATTAATAAAATGTAATAACTAAAATTAAAAAAAAAGAAAAGAAAATCAACATTCAACAGCCTCTTACTTCTTGGCATATAAAACGTTGGACAACGGGCACTCAACGGTGGGAAATGTCGCTGGTGAGCGTCACAGAACAGGCGCGACTCAGTCATTCAGGAAACTTGCCCTTTTGACTTATGTATGACGTGTCAAATTCGTTTGTCTGACCATTTTTTTATGTTAATTAAAACTTTTTAAAAAGTAGTAAAAAATTTAAAAAGACAGGAAGAGTGAGTGAGAAAAGTGCATGGAAAAGAGAGAATGAGTGTGTGAATAAGAGAGATTTTATGATTTTATCTCATTTTCGGCGGAGGCCGTTGATTACGGTTGGGAATAAAGCGCTCTGACATGGGGACAACTCTTTTGGGTTTTGACCACATCGTCTTTCCACATTTTCTGTCTCCATCCCTAGTTTTTAATAAATAAAAATTAATACAGAACAACTTCAGTTAACTTTTTCAAATATTAAAAAAAATTCAAATATCAAACTAAGCATTAATCAGGGAAAGCAACCATAGTGCCAAGTGATTCAGCTGAACTTATGGCGGTAAAGTAAGTTTAAAGTATAATATTCTTTTAAACTGAAATTGATTTGATAGAAAATGCATTTTGTATCTTTGCTAGAAATTGGGATTTGAATTCTCTAAAAAGTGAGGGGGAGTATATTTTAAAGAATGAAGTATAACATTTATTAGGATTGGCTTAGTAGTACGAGATTGAGATTGAGATAGTTTGTCATGAAATTATAAGTTTTAACTTTAGTGCTGTTTTCATATACCAAAAAAAAAAGAAGAATGACGTGTAATAATAACATTTAATTAATAAATTAATAATTAAGATTGTAATTAACTTTAAATTTTGTTATATATGTATTTAATTTTATTATAATTTTTAATTTTTGATTTGTTAATCAGTAATTATAAGTACATTTTAAAAGAGTTAAATTTTAGAAATTGGCCACTTATTTTTAAAAGCACGTGATATAATTAAGATGTAAACATATTTTTTTATACATATATTTTTAAAAGAAAATTTTATTTTGATTTATTTATTTAGAAATTTAAGTCAATATTCATTTTTTTAATTATATCTTTATTTTTACTGTAATTTTAAAATATTTTACTCATTATGAAAGTGAAATAATAATCAAAGTTATATTAAAAAATTAAAAATAATTTTAATATAAATAAAAATATTAATTATATTTTTTAATCTATATACTTAGATAAAAAAAGTGAAAATAATAATAATAACATATGTTTTTTATTTATTTATGTCAAGTATTTCCAAAAAGAAAAAGTTGTACGATGAAATTTTGAATTGACGGTGATCGTAAAGTAATTCTCTCTAGTATATTCGAATATCCTATTCGAATATCTGACATTGCTGCAATTAAATTTGTTTAAATCACAGTTCACTTCTTTCATTGTGTTAAATTATTATTGGATAAGAATTTTATAAATTATAAATTTTACCGAATTTAATAAGAAAAATTATAAAATTGAGATGATGATATACGTGTGCAAACATAATTAACCTTCAATTTTTTAAGCCTATTTTCACTTGGGATTCTGTCGGTGGCTATAGAGAACTAATTTCAGGTATCAAAAATAAATAGCCATAAGTGTCGGTTGTCGGGTTGTCGGGCATTCGAACCCTGGGTACAGGTCCTTCCTCTGCGATGATGTTCAAAGAGGCACCATATGAACGCAGAATCATGGAGCTTCACCGTTGCGTGTCAATCATTTCGTTTACAGTTGGTTGTACAATACAACTACTTCAATATCCTTGTTAGTTGTTACTACCTATTACATGTGAGTCAAGCGCGTACCAACTCTCCTTCTGTGATTAATTTTACATGTTACTTCCTGAATACCTGTATCCCACTCTCATTTCTCCACACACATTGTCATATTCTGACAAGCACGTTTTTTTTTTGGTAATAATTACAAAAATGGAAGAAGAGATTGTGAAAATTAATTACCATATGCATGTGTCACGAAGAATGCTAGCTGTTGTTCCGTTGAATTGTAGATTAATGTCTATGATGTCCCTTTTTCACTTGCAGGTGATGTAATATTGCAACTCATGCACAACTTTTTTCAAAAATTCACGATTCTCTAATTCTTAGTCAGGAGAGGTTTGAATAGTTTACAAGAGATTTTAAGTTCAAATTTTACTGGCGTTATTGTAAAAAAAAAAAAAATATCCAAATATGCTCATTACTCAAGTTAAGATTATCACTTGGAAAATTTTCAGTAATTTTGTTAAGACATAACTTAAAAGCATCCGCGCGATAGGAAGCAGAGCTTTTTCTTTATAAGTTTACCAATAAATCAAATCATCCAACAAAAAATTAAACACAGAGACTAATCAATAATTAAATAGCATGGGGTCTGGACTACGGCACGTAAATTACGGAAGGGCTCTTTTTCCACGCATAGAGCAAGGAACAATCAAATGGAAAGAACATGGGGGTTCCATTGAAACCAAACTTGGCACGCGAGAAGTTAATAACGCTGGGAAATAAGAATCGTTGCCAGTCAAACATTGTTGACACTTTTGCAATAACTAAACCAATGGGCAACCCCCACGTAACTTGTATTTCATGTGGCTCTTGCTGTGGACCGTATCAAAGTGAGTTTCGGGTTATTGGGTAGAATCCTTATTCACAAATGTTAGCCAGCTTGAGTAAAGCATTTTTTTATTTCAGAGAATATAGTATTTTTTATTGGACATAGTCTTGCTCAAGTCGGGTAAGATTACTATAGGTAGAAAAACTCTCTTTCGAGTATTTAATGCAGCTGTATATCCAAGACTCGAACTCGAGACCATTTGTTAAGTTAGAACAGCTTCCTACCAGTTGATCTATGCGCTCAGTGGTGAAAGCATTTGATTTTGATAAGGATTAAAAAATGAAAGCATTATTAACTTTTATGTTTTTGATAAATTAATTATTATACTTTCATTAAATATTTTTTATTTTTAATTTTTGTAACAAATGATTTTATAACATTACTAGAAAAACCAATAAATATTTCATTATGTGTGCATTCTAGGGGTGTAAATGAGTTGAGTCGAGCCGAACCGAGCTGAACACTTGAAGTTTAGGCTTAGCTTGTGAAAAAAATAGATGGCTCAAGCTTGACTCATTTATTTGAACGAGCCTAACTTAAAAGCTTGAGCTTGACTTGTTTTAAAAAAATAAAGCTTGATCTTGGCTTGTTTAGCCCATTTATAATTTAATTATTTTTACTTTTATGAATTTTCTTAACCTATTTTTTAGCTTTATCAATTTAGTATTTAATAAATATTTTAATGCTAGATGATAGTCTACATATAGAAATATGTGCTTAACATGTGACATATGGAATTCAATTTCAAACATTCTAGACTTTTATATTTTCATAATCCAGTAAATGAAAAAATTTATAACTTCTTAACTAGTACAACAAAAAAAAATTTAAGTTAATTTTAACACTCTCCACAAAGCTCTACTTATTTTCATAATGAATATATAAATAGCAAAAACTAGTAATATTTTCATTATCAATTTAAATAAACGAGTTATTCACGAGTTGTTAATGTCAAGCTTGTAAAGTTTGGGCTTAATTCATTTAAATAACTGAACTCAATCTTAAGCTTGAGTTTGTTTATTTAACTAAACAAACGAGTTTAATTGAATATTTAACAAGTTAAGCTTGAATAGTTTACGAGTAACTTAGCACATTTACACCCCTATGTGCATCCACAATAGGACTGGATGAAAAGATCACTTAAAAACATTTTAGGCATAAATTATTATGAAACATTTAATTTTATTTAACATATGCACGATTGTTAATTTCATAACCGAGATGTGTATAGTTTAAGAGTTTAATAAACATGTCAGTACAAAAATTTTTACATGGCCAACTAATTAAAAACTATCCTTTATATGACTTTTAAAATAGTTATTATTAAAGTTAACAAATTTATTATATATATTAATTTTACAATTAAATGACAATGTAAAACTTTTTTATACTGTGAATACATATACTATTTTCTCATATTTTAAAAGGTATTTTTGCAAACATTTAATACTAATTTAATTGACTCAAAAAAAAATAAATAGAATGTGCCTATTTAAGAATTTATTGATGGCAGAGTCATTTTTCCCTCCCCCGTGTCTATTTTTCTGAATATTTCCATGGCAGATTTTCAGCATACCTTCCTTATAAAGTTACACGTGTTGACACAGTTTCATTTTACAGTGCTTGTATTTTCTACCAAAACAGAATTAATGAGCTACTTTTATCTTGTTGGATTCAGAATGCCGGTGCTCAATTACTAGGTTAGCAGCAAGTATTAGTGTACTTTGAGACATGTGGTGTGATGTGACCTTGAAATAGACTTCCCCTAATCACTCTTATTTTTCTCATAAAACATTTCTTTTAAGAAAAGTGTTTAGTTATTGTTTATGAATATTTTAATTGCACAACATTTTCTACAAATGTTCTAAATAAATAAAAATAATTTAAGTAGAAATTGTCTTAAAATTTGAAAAACATAATTAGAAATAAAATGATGCCAGAATCAAAATTAATCACACACTATTCTCGCTCAATCTGTACTTAAGTCAAACCATTTTTTTTATTTTTTTCCATATTTTATTTTATTAATCTATGAGTGAGCAGTAATTTTATTCGAACCAAATACTTTTAAACCTCACCGACCTCCATTCTGTAAGCCCACATGCAATTGTCCCATTCTCATCACATCAGGAACGGTCTGCATTGCAATTTGCAGCCACTTCAAAATCTAAAAACAAAATAATAATAATAATATTACTAGCAAAGCAAATAATTAATTTACATTTTTATATTGAATCACTGTCAATTTCTGGGTTCTTGATACCTTCCTTTTTTC
This sequence comes from Spatholobus suberectus, assembly GCA_004329165.1. Lineage (NCBI taxonomy): Eukaryota > Viridiplantae > Streptophyta > Magnoliopsida > Fabales > Fabaceae > Spatholobus > Spatholobus suberectus. Next base: position 79,714,787 of record CM014733.1, read on the forward strand.
CTCCTCCTCCTTAATATATAGAGCCTCGAGCTCCCCAGTTTCCAATCCCCGTACTCCCTCTCTCTCTCTCTCTCTCTCTCTCACTCCTTCCTGAAACTTCCCTCTTTCCCCAAGGATTCCCTCCTTATTTGGTGGGATTATCCTAACACTCATCGGCATTGCCATTTCCTGTTGTTTCACTCACCACATTGAACACATGGAAAAGCTTATTTGCATGTTCCCTCTGCTTCTCCTCCTTCTGTGCCCTCCTTTTGCCTTTGCTGGCCATGACTATGGCCAAGCTCTGAGCAAGAGCATTCTGTTCTTTGAAGCTCAGAGATCTGGTTACCTTCCCCATAACCAGAGAGTCACATGGAGAGCACATTCTGGTTTGCAAGATGGCAAAGCAAGCGGAGTAAGTTTAAGTTTACTTTCTTACTTTCACCACCATATTCTTTGTTTTAACTTACTAGATAAGTTTATTTTATTTTTTCATTTTTTTTATAAGTGTTTGTCGAGAAATTTACCTAATGTGAAGTCCGGCTTTTCATTTTTCGCAATTGTTGATGTTAAATTGCAGGTGGATCTAGTTGGAGGGTACTATGATGCAGGGGACAATGTGAAGTTCGGGTTACCCATGGCGTTTACCGTTACAATGATGTCGTGGAGCATCATTGAATACGGTAAACAAATGGCTGCTAGCGGTGAACTTGGTCACGCCATGGAAGCCGTTAAGTGGGGTACTGACTACTTCATCAAAGCACACCCTCAACCCAATGTTCTCTACGGAGAGGTACCTTTTTGTTATTTTAATTGTTAGGAGTTGTTTTTCCTTTTTTATTAATATTTTTTTGGGGTTGAATTTAGATGTTACATCGAGTAATTTATTTACTATATAGTTTATGAATAAAGAATGTTGGTGTTGTGGCTTTTTGACGATTAGGTGGGAGACGGGAACACTGACCATTACTGTTGGCAAAGGCCAGAGGACATGACCACGGACCGGCACGCTTACAAGATCGATCCGAGCAATCCCGGGTCGGATCTCGCCGGAGAAACCGCCGCCGCCATGGCCGCCGCGTCCATTGTTTTCCGACGCTCTAACCCTGCCTATGCCGCCGAACTCCTCCGCCATGCCTACCAGGTACACACTACTCTACACACCCTCTCTTCTTTTCATTAACTTTTGCGCTTTACTATTACTTAGTATTTATTGTGTGGTAACGTAATGGGCGCATTGTAGTGTAGAGAGTGGACAAACACTCAAGCGTGGTGCGCATGAGTTGTTTGAACCCAACGGCATATGTTACTGAAACGGTTGGAGTTAATAGGCAGTTACTCTTTTATGGCTGTTTTGTCAGAGTCGTTATTGCGAGCAAGTTGGGCCGCGTAGGTTAGAGCGGTATTAATGCACTTGCACGGGAAAAAGTAAAAATAAAATAAAACACTATCCCTTTGTCTTCATAATTACTCTGTTTAGTAGTATGTGAAATAAGCATAGTAGTTTAATAAATTATTTTTTCTAATTATCTGTGATTTTATATTATTGAGAAAATGCTTTTACATTTTTCAACTTGTCCTTTTCTCTTTAAATTATTGTTCAATAATTATTCCTTTTCCACAATGTAAATTATTAATGGCATATATTTCCAAGAAAAAATAATTTAGTCTTATAATAAATAATTTTTTAAAATTTATGATTCTTTCAAGAAAAGTATTGAGTGTGAACTCCATTTTGGGCATAAAGAGGTTAACAAAAAAGATAGAAAAAAAAAAAGAAAAAGGAAAAGAGAAAGAGAAAAAGAGATGAAAGAAAAAATAAATGTATAAATATAATTATCCTTTCTTGTATAATTTTTTAAAACGACACTTGTTTCAGAAAGAGAATAGTTAGTAGGGCGAAATTAAACAATTTTTTATTTTATTTTAATGAAATTAAGTATGTTATTTTTAATATCATATAATTATATTTCTTTTAAAATTTTAAATATACTAAATGTAAAGTGGAATTCCAGTCTTGAAAACGTAGCATTTTTGGGACCCATCAAAATGCTTTTTGTATACTTCTTAATTCCCCCCCTTTAGTCTCCCATAGTCTTTCTTTGTTGAGCAAGACTTCACTCTATATTCTTTTTTTCTTATAATAACTAAAGAAGTATGAATGGATTCTTTTTATGACAAAAGTAAAATTTTAATTAAAAATATTATTAATTCAGCTACTGAGTTTTTTAATGCATTCCATTCTTCAACAATATCCTTTCTTTCTTTGCTTTTTTAATTTTTCTTTTTTTCTCACCCTCTTAATAATAAAAGTAATGACTGTGGTCCAAAAATAAAATTGTTTGTTATGTCTAAATGGGAACATAGACAAGAAAGAAGAGTGGCCTGTGGCCAGGTCTCTCATGGGTTGCCCCAGGGGCACTTTTACCCTTTTGTCACGGCATACCCTCTACTTTAGATCGTACAAATTGATCTTTGTGTAGTAGCGGATCCTAACCATCCCCTGAAATGTATTCCCGTCACACAAACGAAACTTCCTTAGTGCCATTATGCCATGTCACGTGGGTACAGTGTCGGTGCTATTTTTGGGTGAAATAACACTTTGGTTGTTTGGTATGTATTTACTTTATGACCGCAGCGGGTCGTTCATCAGCCATCAATGTGTATTGGGTTTTTGCCAGTATTAGTTACGTTGGACCTCTATTTTCCGCTGTGCTGCTGCTACCTTTTACTTTACTCTTTGACCGGCTTCTCGATTGCTTTTCTGCATCTGACACTGTTCCTGATAGGTGAAAAACCATGTTGCATTTATTTATTCATTTATTAGAGTTGGAGTGATGAAGCAAGAAAGATGCTTCTGAAATTCTGATCTCAATAAGGCCCTTAAGTAAAATACTGCTACTGTCGTCCCAGATCTAAATCTGATCCCTCTGTGATCGGGTATTTTAGTTGCATCTAATAAATGAGGGTACCCAAGAGGTTGATTTAATAAATGTTCACCAACTTAACATAAGGTTAATTAATTAATTCATTTAATGAGAATAATGGTACTCGATTGACTTTACTCCATTCCATTTCCACCCAGACCTGCTCAACTGACTTTCTTTGGGTGTGTTCAATTTCAGTTGTTTGATTTTGCTGACAAATATAGAGGCAAATATGACGGCAGCATCACGGTTGCCCAGAAGTATTACAGATCCATCAGTGGCTACAATGTAAGTTTCTCTTGTTTAATTGTGTTTATTCACCCCTTTGTATTAAAATTTGAGCAAATACAAAACTTTCCCATTTGAAAAAAATTAATTTGCAGGTGCAATTTTTGCTTGAATTAACAATTAATTCTAAATAAAAGAAAACAAAAGTAACAGTTAATTGAGTGTTGGTAATTGTACACACAGGATGAATTGCTCTGGGCTGCTGCTTGGTTGTATCAAGCATCTAACAATCAGTTTTACTTGGATTACCTTGGAAGAAACGGTGATTCCATGGGTGGAACTGGTTGGAGCATGACTGAATTTGGCTGGGATGTCAAGTATGCTGGGGTTCAGACATTAGTTGCCAAGGTAACGCCAATAATTTTTAATCTAATCAATAATTAATGAAAAAAGTAAAAAACAAACATTGGTTAGCTTCTTTCGTGTGTATTATATCAAGCATTAGTGACTAAGCAGCTTTCCTTGTTTCTTCCTTGCAGTTCCTAATGCAAGGCAAGGCTGGCCGTCATGCACCAGTTTTTGAGAGATATCAGCAGAAGGCTGAATCTTTCATGTGTTCATGCCTTGGAAAGAGTTCTCGCAATGTTCAGAAGACTCCTGGTGGCCTCATCTTCCGCCAGAGATGGAACAACATGCAGTTTGTCACAAGTGCCTCATTTTTAGCCACTGTCTACTCTGACTACCTTGCTTCTTCTGGTAGAAACTTGAGATGTAATTCAGGCAATGTCCCCCCTGCTGAGCTTCTCTCCCTTGCAAAGTCTCAGGTAATTCCACCTCCTGCATTCACTTTCACACATTCAATTGAACTTTGATGTTTCAATCATTAAATATATCAGCGGGGTCTCAATACTTGACATGTTAAATCTTCAGGTGGACTACCTTCTTGGGGACAACCCTAGAGCCACTAGTTACATGGTGGGCTATGGAAGCAACTTCCCACAAAGGGTTCATCACCGAGGTTCATCCATTGTTTCCTTCAAGGATAACCCTTCATTTGTCAGCTGCCGGGGAGGTTATGCTACTTGGTTTAGCAGCAAAAGGAGCGACCCCAACCTGCTCACTGGTGCTGTTGTTGGTGGACCTGATGCATATGATGACTTTGCTGATGAAAGAGATAACTATGAGCAGACAGAGCCAGCAACCTATAACAATGCTCCTCTTATCGGTATTCTTGCACGACTAAGTGGAGGTCATGGTGGCTATAACCAGCTTCTTCCAGGTATTGTCACCATTATTCTCACTTTCTGCCCCTCTCCTGTTCAAACTCTTCTAATGATAATATATTAATCAGCTTTAATTTCTTCCTTGCAGTTGTTGTTCCAGCTCCTAAGCCTGTTGTTACCAAGCCTCAACCATCCCCCAATCCCAAGACAACTCCATCTCCAGGTACTGTTTGGCTAGTCGCTTCACTTGCACATTGTTTATTGCTTAAGTTAATTACCTGAGAAATACTTGAAACTAAAATGGTATGTATGTTGAGATCAAAATCTAACCGAGGAGTTTCTCTTTCAGCTTCATGGTCAGGCCCAATTTCCATTGAACACAAAATGACCGCCTCATGGGTTGCCAACCGAAGAACTTATTACAGATACTCAACAGTGGTGACTAACAAATCTAACAAGAGTCTCAATTCTCTTAATCTTTCAATATCCAAGCTTTATGGTCCAATCTGGGGTCTCACAAAGTCAGGCGATTCGTACACATTCCCATCATGGCTCAGCTCATTATCAGCAGGCAAAAGTCTTGAATTTGTCTACATCCATTCTGCTGCTCCAGCAGATGTCTCCGTGGCGAACTACGTGTTGGCCTGAGAATGATGAATTTGGTTTAAAGTGACAAGGGAATGGTTTACTGCTTTGTTGTGTAAGACTGTGTAGCCATACAAATGTGCAGTGAGGAGAGGGTCTTTACGTTTTACTTTTATATTTTGCTGTCAAATCTACTTCTTCTCTTGCGTATTTTGCATTTCAGTAGGTTAGATCAAAATAGGTAGATTATATAAGATGGAAGGACCGGAGCAGAAAGGAGTGAAGAGACAAAGGCAGAGCTCATCCTCTTTCTTCTCCGCTTTACAACTTATATACAGTGAGAGTGAGTGATACAAGACAGACCGCGAAACAGCGTTGTTGAGAAGTTAAAAAAAAAAAGTGAACTTCTCAATATTTCAGAGAAGAGTCATCACTTGTATTTTTCAACAGCTTTGGATGTCTTTTCTATGTTTGATGTTGTAAGCTTTGCAGCATTTTGTACTCTCTACAGAGAACAGTTTGTGCAATTGTATTATGTCCTTGTGCTGTGCAATGCTAAGTTGCGAATTTGGTTATTTCAAGTATATGATTGTTAATTGAATGCTTGAAAACTTTCCAGCCTGTGGTATATCTAAATGCAGACTGTGATGTGTGAACATAAATTCTAACATTATCTACGTAGAGTAACGTCAAAAGCAAGTGCGGCAATCTCACATAGCCCTCAAAATGAGTGGCCAAGAATTCCTAGGCTGTGAATAAACTACAAAATATTTTAGTCACTTATATGTTATCTCCTATCACAAGGTTTTGTTATTCGTTAGGGCATTACACCCGGGGTTAGATTTTATAAGTGGTCTTCTTCAATATAGTTAAAAAAAAAAAAAAAACACTTCGCTAAAAACAGTATTATTATGTTGTCTTTATTTTCCACATCCTGAAATATTTTCACAACGTGTCCGAAGTCCTGGAAAAGCACTTGATACAGCAGAGTCGCTCTTTCAAATAGATATTGGTCTTGCAACCAAAATGTGTCTCAACCCCTTAAAAGGAGGCAAATCACAAACTTGGAAACACGAGAACAGCTGAAAACCAATTAGCAATAGGCGCACAATCATGCAAACAAAAGGAATAGATCAATATAATAACCATCTCGTCTCGGACAACTTGGGGATTTAGTAGAAAACCTAGGCGACGTTTTTTCAACTAGGAAGCTTCTTTGCGTTGCTTACCAGTGCTCTAATCTCAAGCAAATGTGAGGGACTATCTTTTATTAATTATTATAGGCCCTTGTTGGCTTCAGAGAGACACAGGATATAACAACTAAACTTTTGTGTAAAATTTAAAATAATGAGAAGATATGTTATGTACCGATAATGTAAAGTAGTTTTGTACTGTCATCTAATCACAAGCTATCATATATAATTTGTTGACTTTTATAATAACTACATAACAGTAATTTTTAATTGGTTGATAGAGTAAAACTTTTTATACAGACAATATATGACCATTAACCTCTAAAATGAAATAATGATAAAAATTTTATGAAATCTGTCTTAGAATGTGGGTTTGGGCCTAACTTAACCTTACAAAACCGGCTTGTAAAGTGAGGGTTGTCCCCCATTTATATACGCTTGTTTGTCATATCACTAGTCGATGTGAGATCTCCAACACACCCCCCTCATGCCGAGGACTGGATATCTCGAGCGTGAAGTTTGCAGGACTGGACATCTACAGGTGGTCCGATAGCAGGTGGCTCGATAGGCCCAACAATAATCGTTAGGATAGGCTCTGATACTATCTTAGAATGTGGGTTTGGGCCTAACTCAACCTTACAAAACTGGCTTGTAAGGTGAGGGTTGCCCCCCATTTATATATACTTGTTTGGCCATATCATTAGTCGATGTGGGATCTCTAGCAATCTAAAAAATGTTTATTCAGTTAGCTAACGAGATGAAGAAGGAACACACATAAACGAATAACCAACATAAAAAATTTAGCTATAAGCCTATGACGAGTACTTGCCTGTCGATTAAGGTCTTGTTTAGATAAGTTTATATTTAAGTATTTATAGAATTTTTTTTTCCTAAGCTAAAAAAGCTATATCCTCCACTTGAGATACTGATTAAGCTGAAACAATTTTGTGCTAGTTGATCCAGGTGTTAAGTGCAATACCAAGCGGGCAAGTGATCTCTAAACTTTGTAATACGTGCATGTGTAGTAGAAAAAAATACTTAAATCTCGTCTTAATTTGTTTGGATATGTACAAAGAAAATATGTATAAGCTCCAATAAAGAGTAGGAATTCGTTTGTTTCAACTTCTTTTTATCAAAAATTACATTCATTTTGAAAAACTCTAGAAATTAATTGAGCTTATATACATTCATACAGTATTTAAAAATAGGCCCAAATGGTTTCTCGCAAAGACATGGGCTCACGTATACGACATCAGTTCAACCCAAAAGTTATGATGAGGCCCAATTGAGCTATTATTTTTTTTTCTTTTGGGAAGACTGAAGAGATGCAGAAGAAGGAACCTTCGTCTTCAACATCCTGATCTGACTCCAGCCAAATCGAAATCAAAGTCAGACTCGCGCATTTTCATTTCATTTCATTTTGTCTCTGCCTCCGATTTCAGAAGTCAGAGAGAGAGAGAGAGAGAACGAAAGATGAAGAGCGAAAGCGAATTGGTTGGACTTTGCATAGAAGCAGCATGTGAGAGCAGCGAAAGCGTGGAGAAATGGCGGATGCAGAGGCGCAGTCTCAATCGCTTGCCTTCTCCTCTCGCCGACGCTCTCCTCCGCCGCCTCATCGCCCGCCGTCTCCTCAACCCCTCCCTCCTCGAGTACTCTCTCTCTACCTCTCTATCTATCCCTTATCTTCGACACGAGCATGTTACTTTTACATTTCTCATTTTTTTTTATCCCGTTCGTGTTAGGGTTTTCAAACATAGTGCCGAAGAGGTTGACGTGAGAGGCGACAACTCCGTCGATGCAGAATGGATGGCTTATTTGGGAGCATTTCGCCACTTGCGCTACTTGAACCTCGCCGATTGTCATCGAATCACCACTTCAGCTCTTTGGCCTATTACAGGTATCACCGTTCTCCCATTCTTACTGTTACTATTTACGCGATCGCTCATTGCGTGGTGCTTAATTTGTTTTAGGAATGACTAGCCTTCAAGAGTTGGATCTATCTAGATGCTTCAAGGTCAACGATGCCGGAATTAACCATATTCTCTCCATTCCTAATCTGGAGAAGTTACGCATTTCAGAAACAAACGTCACTGCCAAAGGAGTCAAGCTTCTCGCCTCTCTTAAAAACTTGTCTCTTCTTGACTTGGGTGGTTTGCCCGTAGATGACATGTCATTAACTTCGTTGCAGGTATTTTGTTTTCCCTTTCGTGCCAGTGTAACTGATAATCAGTAATATAACAATCAGTGACTTCTACTCCATCAATTTATGTTAAAATTATAGTATTTTTTAACAGAGATGAAGATATTTGGCGCTTGATCACATTCTTGTAATTCTATCATTTTACGGAATTTGATTTGCTGCTAGATGAACGAGATAATTAGGCATACTTCAATGGTTGGGTTGTTTAAATTCATTTTCTACTCAAGTTTGTTAGATGCTGTAATTGTGTCAATTCTTACACTTGTGTTAATGGATCCAAACCTGGTTTTATTGGGCTTATATCTGAAGTAAGACATTGTTTACTACACCATTGATTCTTATTTCTAAGATTATTTTAATGTACATCATTGGTCATATGTTCTGCTTCTGCATCTAAATTCTCAATAACATCTTGGCAAAATCATTATTTATTGCTTTCTATCATTGCTGATTAGTTATGGTTTTGTATTTAATTGGGGTTCAGTTTAGCACTGTTTTCCAATGTTTTTGGCTTTGGGCTGTAATGGACTGCTTTATACAGCAGTTCATTTCACAGCAGATGCATGGAGACACTTTTCTCAAATGACTGTCTTGAATTCACTATTAGATATTATTGTTTGTTTCAGTTAGGGGGCCAATGTATTGTGTTTTTAGAGTGTGGGTGTGTGAATGTGTGTGTATGTGCATGCACATTTGTGTGTGTTTGTTTGCTTATGAGTCTGTAAAGTTCTCAAGTTTTAAAATTGTTGATAACTTGATATATATATTTTTTGATATCCATTACTGTTTCCCTTTAAACACCCTCCTCCCAGGTACTGAAAAGGATACAATATATTGATCTCTGGGGTAGTAAAATATCAAATGAAGGTGCTGCTGTTCTCAATTCGTTTCAAAAGTTGACCTATCTCAATCTTGCTTGGACCAGTGTCACAAAATTGCCTAAATTATCATCTCTTGAATGCCTGAACATGAGTAACTGTACTATTGATTCTATACTAGAAGATGATAAAGCTCCTCTGGCAAAACTTATTCTCTCTGGGGCTACATTCCTGAACGAAGCTGAAGCCTTGTTATATGCAAATACAAATTTCCTATCCTTTTTGGATGTAGCCCATTCCAGCCTTCCCAGATTCGTCTTCTTAAGTAAAATGAAAGTAATGGAACATCTCAATCTCAGCTCATGCATGATGGGGGATGATTCAGTTGAGATGGTTGCATGTGCTGGTGGAAACTTGAAAAGTCTGAATCTAAGTGGTACCAGGGTTAGTTCTGCTGGATTAAGGATTTTAGCTGGACATGTTCCCAATCTTGAAATACTGTCATTATCTCAGACACTAGTGGATGACACTGCCATCTCATTTATCAGTATGATGCCTTCATTAAAGGATGTTGACCTGAGCAATACAAACATTAAAGGTATTTGATTAGTTGACACAGTTTGTTACTATTGTGATTTATAAATTCATGTGCAGTACCTGCAGTGGCTGATGTAGGTTCTACTCTGGTTAAATCCTACTATTTTCTGCAGCCTATTGGTTGAGCCCTTTTACTTTACCACTGAGCTGCTCCTCACTAGGAAACTTTTATGCTAGACTGCTTCAAAACCTGTCTGTGTTAATGTACTTAACATTCGTTTCCTTTTTTGCATTTTTGGGGAAGAGCTATGTGAGGCTAAAGTTTCTTTCTTCTGTTTTAGTATTTAATATTTATTAGATTAGCATTTATTTATTTTCTGATCTTGAAGTTGATTTGGACCCCTACTAAGAGTAAATCTTATCTTTAATTAAGCCAGATGTTCAACTTATCGTGTTTGTCCTACATCAATATGCCAGGACAGCAGCTTATTGTCCAATATTTTGTCTTTTATTCAAATTACCTCGTGGAATCAAGTGACTTTTGTTGGGTGTTTGCACAATAGATTTAAATAGCTGTTTTCGGTCCTAGAAATCAAGGATTGCATATGAATAAGGGGCCATTTGGTTTGAGAAACCGTACTTTGTTTTCACTTTATTTCCTACTCTCAAAAGTTTGGAGGATGAAGACTATCCAGTCCAGCCCAAAACTGCATGTCCAAGGATTATTCACCTATTCTAGGAGGCACAAGTCAATGGGACAATTGGAATAGGATGCATTTCCCTTATCATTTCCTAGGTTGTTAGTTGTGGAGGGAATATGTGAAGATGTATGGTTATTTGTTACAGAGACAATGTGTGAGTGTGTGGGGTGGTTGCAAAAGGGGTGGCAGCATGTGAGGGGGGTTAGGCTTGCTAATTTAGCATTTCCTTGGACCCGAGAAGATGCATCTTCCAGGAAGAGGAGTGCCACTCCATTATCTTTGTTAACCAGTTTTATTACTTTTATTTATATAATTTCAATATTAAAATTCCTGGGTTCTATCATAATACTTGCACCTAAATTGTTAATTTAGGGCCTGTTTGGTTTGAGGAAACATTTTCTATTTTCACATATAATAACCAAAATGCCACCTTGTTTTCACTATATTTCTTGTTTTCAAAGATTTGTACAATAAACAATGAAAACAACAAAATATGGTTTTCATTATTTCCTATACAAATATTTTAAAACAGGAAATAAAAAATGTGACATTTTTGTAATTGTTTGTGAAAACAGAAACTGAAAGCAAAAAACTTCTTAAACTGAAATTGCCCTTAATTTCTCAAATAAAAAATGTCCTTAATTTCTAATCTTTGTTAATGCCTTAAATAATTGGTCACATTGTTTCTAACACTTTATTTGTATTGATTATTTGATTAAGCATTTAATTAAATGTTATAAACTTATAATGGATTATTTCAATTTAACAAATTCGGATTTTCTTATGTATTTATTATTCAAAATGTCTAAATACTAAATTTATCCAAATACCATATAACTGCCTCTCTCTCATTTTGTTTGTATCTCCATTTTCTGCTTCTAGTTTTAATATTCTGTCTTTAAGCTTCCTATTCGTATTTTGGACTCAGGTTTTCTGCACCAAGGAAGGACTGATGTGGACTCCTCACTTTCTTTAATGGATCTGCAAAATCTTAAATTAGAAAGGTTGAATTTGGAGCATACACAAGTTAGGGATGAAGCTTTATACCCTTTGCCAAGCTTCCAAGAGCTGAGATATTTATCTCTTAGAAGTGCTTCACTTGCAGACATCTCACTTCACTATTTATCATCAATTCCTAAATTGACAAATCTTAGTATTTGTGATGCGGTATTGACAAATTATGGGCTTGATGTGTTTAAGGCTCCTGAGACTCTGAAACTGCTGGATCTCAGAGGTTGTTGGCTCTTAACTGAAGACACTATCTCGTCGTTCTGTAGAAATCATCCACAAGTTGAAGTCAGACATGAACTTGGTAACATATTTCCTTTAAATCAAAAAGGACTTAATCATTCCTCTCCATCTCGATCAATTTCCAGGACTATGCAAATGGCTAGGAAGAAAGATCAAATTCCTGTATCTCCATATTTTGTAGGTAATTGCTATTTACCGACTAATCTTTAAGTTACTAGTTTTTATATGTATATCTATTTTGAATTTTTCATTTATTTTGACATAGATCAAAGATTGAAGTATAGCAGGGATGAGTTACTTGCATTGCAGTCAAAATTTAAGAAACAATTGGATTGAATAGAGAAATCTCCTTCCATATAATTGTTTGCACTCATGGCATTGGTAATTTTTATGTTGATTTTTCTTATTCGTTGTGAATTTCTCAATATTTTGCTTTGATTTTATTTTAAATAGTGATATCTTCCTCCCATTTATGTTGGGTATGTGCATTTGGTTGCTTTGCAGGGAAGGGAATGTGATATGAACAGAGATGGCCTCAGGATTAATAGCCCAAGTCCAATGTAATTCGATGTTTCGTAAGTACAGCTTTTCACCAAAATAAAGGGTGCAAGTCGACTGCACGAGGTGAAAGCTGAATCTTGTTTCTGATAGAGAAACCGAATGTAACGGGATGAGCCTTGGCTCCAACTTAGTGTGTCTTACGTGTAGATATGCAATGTGGATTAAGAAAATGTTTTTTAGTAACACTATTGCGTGATTTGGCTGACACGTGCTTTTTTATTGAGGTGCAGTAGTGGACACATGAGATGTGAAATATTGCATATACTTGGTTTCTGCAGGTTTCTAAGTATAGACGATTGCAGTCATCGGGGTGGTCTTGCTTGGAGAGAGGCATTAACTATTCACTCCTTGAGTCCTCAATGACCCTTTGTGAGGGTTTGTATTACTTATGATCTATATGAAGGATGGACAATTTAAGGGGTCGTGGTCGTGTTTGTGTTTGACATCACATTTAAATATGTAGATGCATCGTATTCTCTTGGTGTCCATTCTTTCTAGCTTGGGTATTCGGACAGTAGAAGTACTATGGGGGATTAGCTTGACGAGAAGGAACACTATAAGAGAAATTGACAGAAACTTAATCTTGTGTTTCATCTTACTCTGCTAATCATCATAATTCATCAGTATATCGTTGTGTTGTGACAAGACTGATGCCCGTTATGCTTTCACTTAGCAATGCTTCTGAAGTGCAATTGTGGAGGGCAGTCCACTGCTACACACTTGGGACTCAAAGCTCAACATGAATCGGGAAATCATGTTATTACTTCTCGTGGTATCTCGCACTATCTATTGGGAAAATAAGAATTGTTGTCTGTTACAGCAACATATCAACCTTTCATAATTACATATAAAAATATTTTTCTTATATTTCAATTTTTAATAGCCATAAGATGTGAATCTAATGGCCTGGATGCAGCAGTACTGCTGCAGAGGATCTCTTGTTTCAGTTTTTAAATGTTACTATTTTTACGGCAGTACTTGTGGATTTAGGTATTTAGCAGTCATATAATAACATTACTTCAACAGAAAATCAATTGTATCTAACGCGATTTAACAGTCGTCACGTGTGAGAATTGCCGTCCCATGAATAAATAGGAAAGACAAGCATAAGCGACTAAACCATTGTCGACTTGGCGAAGTCGTATGCAAAGATTGATGTAAATTACTACTAGCTCTTTGAACAAAGGTTTAGTAGTTACCACCTTCTTGGTGTAAATTTCTTAAATACGCATTGATCCATCCATTGGTGCCGATCCAATGCTGCAGAATCACAGCCTAGCCTATTCATACATAATATTTCATTAATAATTATCTTTTATGAAAATCTAGTGTTTTATTAGCATAAAATTTGTAACACTCCATTAACGAATAAAACAAAAGCTTTTTCTCACTTAGTGGAGTTGGTCAAATGATACCATTGTATTTTGTGTTATTGTTGGGAAATTTTGATAAGACTCGAAGGAGACATACATCGAGATATCTATGGTGGTGAAAATCTTGGCCCTCAAACAAATGCTGATTGAATTAAGGCTAATGGCATGCCTAGAGAAAGTTGTTGGAAAATGCTACAATGACCTTAAATAGGCCTTTTGTTGTCATAATTGCATTAAATAAAAAGTGGGCTATTTGATTTGAAATTAATTCCCAAGCTCAGCACAACAACCTTGATTGAATACTGCAAGTTCGGCTAATTCCAAGGCCGAAAGTTCAATTGATTATGAGATTGCAGGTTAGATTGTTACGACTTATTTGAATTTGTCACATCATATTTGTCTTTTAAGAAAATAAAATTTATTCTCTTTATATAAATTTGAATAACTATCTTAAACGAGAACATTTTTAAAAACAATTATTCAACAAGAGAGTTTTTAGGAACTTTTCTTCAACAAGGATATTTTTAAGTAATTTTTTTATCATATTTTCTCTTTCAATCTATTCTTTTTTATCTTAATTTCTAAATTAAATTTTAATATTTTTTTAAAAAATTATCTATAGTTAAAAATAACATTGTATCACGAAATAAATTATTTCTCATAAACCTAAATATAATTTATATGTTCAAAAATATTTATTTATTACGAAGAGAAATACTAACAACACGCTCTAACACACTTTTTGAACACACTATCTATCATTGGTTAAAATTTATTGGAAATTACATTTTTTTCATCCTATTTCTTATTTAATAAGTCTCTCTTAATTTTGTAGTTTTCAATAAATCATCTCTCTATATAAATCGGAATAGTTGAACAAGAGCGTTTTTAAAAACTATTTTTCAATGAGTATTTTGGGACCTTTTTTTTTTCTCAATGAGAGCATTTTTAGGTATTTTTCTTAACCTCTTATCTTTTTCAATTTATCCTTTTTATCTTTATATTTAAATTAATGTTTTTTAAATTATCAATAGTTAAAAATAACCTTATAATTATATTACAATATAAATTATTTATCATAAATACAAAATATAATTTATATATTCAAAAATATTTATATATCATGAATTTTAATTATAACATAATTTATATATTCAAAATATTTATTTTTTATAAATTTTAATGGTATAAAATAAATATTTATCCTATACATTGTACATATTAAAATACTAATTTGAACTAATAGTAGAGTGTGTGTTAGAGTGTATTATAGAATGTGTTGCTAGTACTTCTCTTATTATAAATTTTAATTATAATATAATCATATAATTTATATATTTAAAATTATTTATTTATTATAAATTTTAAATATATAAAATAAATATTTATCTGAACATTGCCCGGCTAAAATACTAATAATATATTACTAAAATAAATCCTACCCGCAATTTCATAGGAAGCACGTAGCAGAAGGGTAAAAAAAATTGCACCAATCTCCCTTCCCTGGGTGCCCACCAGCACGTCCGCTACAACACCATCAAACCCCACCCTCATGGTCACCAACGTCGCCGTTAATATCCCGTAAGAGGTTCTTATTAATAAAATCAGGTTCACTGGAAAATAATGAAACTGTCACTAAAATTGCAAGATTAATTAATAATTACCAAAATTTATGCATCAATTCCTTTTCCTCTGGACACGTTCTTAATGATGTTAATGAAGAAGGCCGGATAAACATTTTGTAGACATCTTTCTACGTGAGATTTAAAGAAATAATAATTGTACAACAAATTATATAATTAAGAGAAAGAAAGAGAAGTTTCAAATGTAATAAATCTTGCGATGAAAAAAGATATTATATATAAATTGTGGTAAGAATTATTGTATTCGAAAATTTATGAAAAATATAAAAAAGTGCAACCTCGACAAATATCTAAAAAATGGACACGTTCTTAATGATGTTGTTAATGACGAATGCCAATAAATTTCGCAGATATCTTTCTAGTATCTGATTGGACACGTTCTAAATCGATAACCGCTCCCTCATCGTCACCAACGAGTGCTGACGCTACCACATGTAGGGCAGGAAACCCATCTGGACCGAGTCGTTTATATCCTGGAAGAGGTACGACCGGACACCGATGATGCACAAGGCGAAGCTAGAGATCTTTAGGCAAAAGCAACGCTGCCGGAGAATCTGATGTGATATATTTTCATTTTGTTAAAAGGAAAATATGACGTAACAAATTTAAATAAGAGAAAACAAGTCATGTACTGTTATATTATTATTTAATCATAAACCATCATTTATTGTAAGTTTGTTAATTTTTATAATAAATATTTTAAAAATCATACTAATAATAAATTTTAATTAATTGACGGGTATAAAACTTTTTACATTAACAATACATAATTATTAAACTCTTTAAATAAATGATCAAGTCGAATTCATATTTAAATAAATAATCTCATCAAATTTTCGAGCAGAGATAAGAATAAATCCATCCTAACTCGTTTCCGGAAGACTCTCTTTCGTGCTAACAACCTCTTCTCTCTTTTTATGACACGAAAATTTTCTCATTCACTCACTCACTCACAAGCATTCTCTCATAAAAAAATCACTAACAGACTCTCGGGCTCACTGACAGCATCATCAATCCACACTCACTCTCAACACACCATATTTTTCCATTCAGGTACAGAGCATACACACATTCTCTCTCAACAAATTCTCACTCACCCCCCTTATTCCCCGGATTAAGCACTCACATATTCCTCACGGCTCACCTTCAACAGATTGAGGCCACTCTCTCACAATTTTCATACACACTCCCACTCACGTCACACAATGTGTGCTGGTGTTTCTTAATTAATTAACCCAACAAATCAATTTGGAACACTACTATTGTACACTTAAAAAAAAAAAAATTAGTACACCTAAATTGTGATAAATGAGTAATGTCAAATTTGAAAATTAATTTAAAAACATCAGTACACATTTTTTTTAAAAACAACTACGTAACTTTGATTTGTCAAATTTGATAATTAATTAAAAAATACCAGCACAAATATACAGACGCTATATACAATTGTTTCAGGTTTGACATGGATATAAAATTTGGATACGCAAGCAACACCAAACATGTACAATATGTAATGTATGAGTATGATTAGATGAGCGTCTCTCCTTAAAATGGGGTTCCAGACATCCAATTATATTTGTTAGGTAAGTGACAAGGGTATTTGGCATCCAAGGTAGTTGAATTGGGACATGTATTAAACATTTTAGTGACTCCTATAGAAAGTGAAGTCTGGTAGAAAATTTAATGTATTTATATCTGTTTTTGTTCAAATGTCAGAACAACTTTCCTATAATTCATCCTTGAATGTGCCTTTACTACTGGATATAGTAGTTTTGACTTCTCATGTTTGTCTTAGTTTATCAGTTTATCTTAGTTCGTCTTATCTCCTGTAAGCTATTTGTTATCAGTTGTTATTATTTCTGTTTTATCAGTGAATTTTTTACTCAAGTGGTCTGCTGCACTGCATGTATATTACCTCAGTTGTATCAGACTTTGAATTAATAAAATATAAATTCTTTTTCTTTTTTATGCTATCAGATTTGCCTATGATTTAACAGGCTCTATCGATGGCTAATTCCACCTCTTCCACCTCTTTGATTGAATTCAACACCTCTACCCAACTTCATGAGTCACGGCATGCCACAGATGAGAAGAATGCCACAGCCTCTCATCCTTCTACCGAAAATACTGTATCCTTTTTTCGCACATGCCTTAATGGACTCAATGCAATAGCAGGTTTCATTATCAACGCATGCACTTCCTTTACTTATTCAGAGGGAAAACTATGTTTTATTCAGCTTATTTTAAAGAAATAACTTTTTTTTATTGTTCCCTCAACCTCAAGATGCTGTGTGTGGCTTTGGTTTCCAGGTGTTGGGATAATCTCAGTTCCGTATGCTCTTGCATCTGGGGATGGTTAAGCTTGGCTCTTCTGTTTGCTATTGCCGCTGCAGAATTTTACTCGGGACTGTTGCTTAAAAAAATGCATCGAAAGGAATTCGAATATTAAAAGTTATCCTGATATAGGTGAGGTTGCATTTGGAAGATAGGAAGGGTAACAGTATCAGTCTGTACTTGGTTTCGGTAGGATTCTTGATTCTGGAAGGTGATAACTTGAGTAAATTATTCCCCACTAGGGAGGTTAAGATAGCTGACTTAGTAATTGGTGGGAGGCAATTTTTTGTGATATTAGTTACCCTCGTCATCTTGCCCACGGTATGGTTGGATAGCTTGCCTCTACTTTCTTATGTATGTAGAGTGTTTGCTTCTGCTGTCATCATCCTGTCAATAGCATGGACTGCAACATTTGATGGAGTTGGTTTTCATCGTAAGGGAACTCTCTTTTTAATTGGAATAGGATCCCAAAGCTTGTATGCCTTTTGCTTTTGTGCACATCCAGTCTTCTCCACCTTGTACAATTCCATGACAAATAAAAACCACTTTTCTAACGTAAGTGCTTCACGAATTTTATATATTCTGTACGTGTTTTGCTTTTAATCTCTCCAATTTAACTTTGAAAGTTCATAGAATAATAAAATAAGGTGGAATTTAATCCTATTTAAGTAAAGAGTGGATGTACCCTTACTTTATTACTTAATTTTATTTTTGTTTGCATTGCAGGTACTACTCCTACTCTTTCTGTTAACCACTGCTGGTTTTGCTTCCATGACTATAATTGGTTACTAATGTTTGGTACAAAGGTTGAATCACAGGTAACATTAAACATGCCATTAAACAAAGTAAGTTCAAAAATAGCAATATATACTACCTTGGCCAATTGCCTATCCAAGTATGCTTTGATGACGACTCCGATTACCAATGCTTTGACAGACTTACTTATAGGGACGTACAAGAATAGAGTCACCAGCAGTGTTATTAAACTCAGACCGGATCGGCCGATCCGACCAGTTCAACTCGAAAATTGGATATATGGCCAGTTCGATCAGTTCTTCAGATCGGATCTACTTTTGACTCAGGTAACTCAGATAAGAATCCGAATTAAACCGCTCAAAATCAACAACTCGGCCCGATCTAAAATAACCGAGCGAGACACACTCACATGTTACAATACGAATTTGCACTGCTCTCCAATAGCACTGTCCAATCAACTCTTAAACTCATCACTCAATTTGCAAGGTGAAATTTAAGGAAACATTTTTGCACAACAGAAGGATTTGAACTTAGGTACTCAATGTGCTTAAAATAAAAGCAACCACCAAACCAACGTACATATTTAACATACATATCACAAATTTATTTTATACATAAGATCTAAAAATTACATATTTAATATTATATATTTAATATATACCGGTTCATGCAGTTCAATCAGGGACTCACCGATTCAACTAGTGACCCATTAACCTAGTGCCCTAATTGAGTCGATTACTGGTCCAATTTTATTAACACTGGTCACCAGCACTCTTTTGGTAATGTGCTTCTAAGTGTCACAGCTTCTATGTTGATTCCATGCTTGTGCTACTTGAAAATTTTAGGCACATACAGGAAATTAAGGTGTAAGATGGTAGTCATGGTAGGCAATAATAATAGCAAGGTATAGCAATGGGAAGATTAGGGACGTACACCTCTCATGGAAATAGCTCACCATTTGTAATTAGGGATGTATAGATGCGAGTTAATTCATTTAATCCAAAAAAATGGGTTGGCTTGAGTTGTGTGATTCAATCCTTTAACTTGCATAATTTAACCTACATAATTTGCCAACTTATCGGATCAATGGACGGATTTGGTTGTGTTGACCTGCCCAATTAGGCTTTTTTTGTTTAATTTTTTATCAATTGTTTTGTTAATTTTTTTTATTTTTATCATAAAATAAAGACTACTATGAATTTGATGCTATTTTGTTGATTTACATTATATTTATTTAAGTTATGATAACAGCTTTTAAAAAACATTTGTACTAAAACAATTTAGTATAATAATATTTTTGTGATTCTAACATTATGTTTAAATTATTTTTATTTATTTATTTAGTGGGACAACTTATTAATCATCAATTTTCTATAATCTTTTTTTTAAAATTTTGGTGGGCTAACCAACCTAAGTTGAGATTTTCAACTCAATCTTAAAACAAGTCCAATCCATTTTTTGGTGAGTTGGATTGGGTTAACCCATTTTGACACCCTATTCGTAATGAGCAACACAATCAGCGAATTTGTTCAAGAAATATTAGGCTTAATTATGTATATGTATTTCATTAATTTTAAAAGTATGGAGATTTGATTTGAGTAATTGAAATTACAAGGATTTAAATCACCCATTTAATAAATTATAGGAACCAAAAACACAATTAAATATAAATAGTATTACTCATAAAAACAAAGAATTTCGAATATTGTACTATTAATCAATTTAAATTAACATGTATGATATATAACTTATGATCATGATTGTAAAAATAAACATAAGAAATTAAAGTATCTTGATTTTTTTATATTCTTATTAATTAATTTATAAGTCATTTTGAATAGTTAAATTTTGATATATCATTGATTCACCTAATACTAGAGAAATTTAGTATAATATATTATTTCAAAAGTGAATTAAGGGTGTGTTTGGAAACCCATTACGAGTCAGTTGAACATAAATTTCTCACTTTTCAATTCAAAAACTAAGAAAGAGGAAAGTGTTAGATTCACGTTCAATTAGATTAAACGAAAATACAAACACACTAAAAAATTGTTTGATAAGGTGGAGATTTGTATAACATTCCTCCTCCACTCAAATTATCTCATGAAAAGTAAAGGCTAGTTATAAAAAATTTCTATCCGATCAATGCTAGGGAAAAAATTATACTATTAAATTAGATGAAATGTTCACACTAGAAACTTATCAACATGACATAAGTTCAAAATGAACAATTAAAAGAGTAAATAGTGTATGGCCTAATAGTGTAAAATTTAATTATAAATTGTCATGTATTGTAAGTTTATTGACTATTTTATAATAATTATCTTAAAAATCATACTAACGATGATTTCTGATTAGTTAATAGTATAAAAATTTTACATTGACGGTGTATAGCAATTAGATTCTAATTAAGATAACAGATTTGTTTCTTTTTCTTTTTTCCTTTAGTATATAGTAAAACATTTTGGTTTATTGCAAAAATAATGGAAAATATAATACGTTCCAAGAATAAACTTTATAGTGAACACAATAGATGTTTAAATATTTTCGCGGGAAATGGCAGGAGCTGACCTACGAGACAAACTCACAAAATTAGTGACATTTTCATGCCTTGTACCAAAATGCAGAACTAAAAACACCCAAAAAGAGACTCTGGACTGCATGCAATTATGTAGAAAATCTTCTATATTGAAAATCAGCTCAATATTGTATCAAAAGGAACCGACATGGAAATTTCCACATTGAAAATCTACTCAATACTGTATCAGAGAAAAAAGTATTATTTATTGTCATGACGAGGCAATAATTTTATAGTTTCAAATATAAATTCACCTACCTAAGCATATTTTCGTACCTTACGGTCGAGCAGCTATCCATGCATATTATTTGCCATCTATGAATAATCATCTACGACTACACAGTCACCAAAAGGAAAAGACTAGCGCAATCACATGCATAAAATAAATCGTCTCCATGACGTGGGCTCCCAAAGCCGCATATCTCAGGCACTGGATTTGTTCTCTGTCTTCAGTGTCTGGTACATGTTGTCAACGGTATTCTGTGCACGAAAAATTGCAGTCAATACTAAACAAAAACGTAAACGTATTAGTTCTGAAAACCATAGATTAGAAAGGTGTACAAGTTTGCACCAAAAAATAAAAGGTGCAAAATTAAATGGCAGTTGAATGGGCAAAAAAGCAAGGAAATTGACAAATTGTAGGGTGGATTGGAATCAGAAAGATATTTATAGAGGCTAACCACTGAGTTCTCTGTATCAATTCGAATGTCCCATTATTTCTACATAATGCATATGCATTAAGACTTAACTCCTTTAAAGTAAAAGCATGTAAATTAAAAAAATAAGGTGTGTCTGCCTATGCTTTGAGTTAGAAACTTAGAATATCTCGTAAACTTGTAACTCATTTCAATCGAGAGTGAATATTCTTTACTTTCTCACTTTACATTTCACCTTACTTTAAAGAGTCAAATCTTAATATATTTGTTAAATGAAATTGAATGACATTTTTCACCTTTGTTTATTGAGTAAATAGTATATGCATAGTATAAAGACTTTTGATATTGTCATTTAATCACAAATTATCATATATAATAAATTTATTGATTTTTATGATAACTATCTTAAAAGTCATATTTACTATGATTTCTAATTAGTTAACAGTTTAAAATTTTTTATATTGACAGTGTATAAAAATTAAATTCTTGTTTATCTGTTAATAGGCCTATTAAGCTAAGGGAAAAGAAACCCATCATCCATTCCATTCACGATTACTATCCATTTCTATTCATATAAAGCAAAATTAAATCCAGAGCATTTGACCATTTGTACCTGGTAGTATTTAAGCATTTCGGGTCTCTTCTTCTTAAATGTTGGAGTCATAAGGCCACGTTCCATGTCAAATGGAACTGGGTCAAGATGAACAGCTTTAATAAACTCAAAACCTTTTAACTGACAAACAAACAATAATCAGGATCCCATAAAGCTTGAAATGTGTTATAAGATAGATTATGTAACAGAGAGAAAGAAAAGTAAGTTGTAAAAAATGTTACAGGAAAGACAAGTACGAATAATATAATTCTTCTAAGAGAATGTGTTATAAGATAGATTATGTAACAGAGAAAAAGAAAAGTAAGTTGTAAAAAATGTTACAGGAAAGACAAGTACGAATAATATAATTCTTCTAAGAAATTCTCAAATCCTCAAATTCATCAATTTAAATATATATTGTATAATATAACGAATTAGAGAAATATCAATAGACCTAAACTAAATATACCTTCTTTTCCTTTGCAATCTTAGTGAGCTCTCCAATTATGTAACTTTTTGTCCTAGAATCTTCACAGAGAGAATTGAAGTCCGCGGTTATACCATTTTCTTGTGCCCACTGATCAAGTGCTTGCTTGCTGGGGTTAACAATAGCAACGAGGTATGACTCAAAACTGTTTCCATAGATCCATATCTGAAATAGAGGAGGAAAAGAAGTAATATCACATTGTCACGGAACATTGTCTGCTCATGAAAAGAAGCTGAAACTAAAACCTTTGTTGCTATCTTTGCACTAAACTAAACTTTTTGATATCATTCATAAATCTGGATGTTACAACAATAATAGTTTTTCCACATACTTTTCCAACTGTTTGAAGGCAAATAAATTCATTAAAAGAGAAGGGTTTGCAAGACATACAGATTCAACACCAGAAGCCTGTAAATAAATATTCTCCAGGTTTTCAACAGCAACATATTCTCCTTGTGAAAGCTTAAATATATTCTTCCTCCGATCAATAATTTTCATGGTTCCATTAGGTTGCCACTCTCCAATATCCCCTGTTTAGTAGATCATTCATGAATAAAATGTGACCATGCAACCCACATAGAAGCATAGCTTATCTAAACTTAACTGAAAAATGAACAAATTAACCTGTGTGGAACCATCCATCGATCATAACCTCTTTGGTGAGGTCTTCACGTTTGTAGTACCCCGAAAACACGGTACTTCCCCTTACACAGATTTCTCCTCTTGGCGTGCTTGCAAGTGCATCATATCCCATTTCAGGAATAGATTCCAGGCACACATCCACAAATGGTACAGGAGCCCCCACCGTACCAAGCATGTCCGTTTGGTTTGGCAATGAGACAAAGGTTCCCGCACAGGTTTCAGTCAGACCTATTTTAATTTGAACAAAAGCACGTTAATAAGTCCATACTCTAATAGCAACACATGGACACAGCAGATCTAGTGCATCCATAGTCAACACTTAACATACATATTTATAGCAGAAAAGTCCTATAGACACATGCACAGAATTGGAGTGGCAACATTTATATTAACAACGTATTTAAAAGTATTAGGTAATTGTCACAGTTCTCTTATTTCATTAATCAATGATAATTACATTACTACTTGAAAACCAAATTCAAAGTCAAATTTTCTAATCTAAAGTATAGGAAATTCGGATTCTCTTATATCTTGATTTACGTTCTTTTCTTTCAATTAATGTGATTGCTTCTTCTCTTAATGCTTCTATGGCTTTTGATATCCTATAGCTTGATCACCCGGATTGGTTCTAGATTCACTCTCACAATTGGAAAATTGGTCAGTGGATTGAAATTTGGAGTAAATCACTTTAGCTTTTGATATCCTAAGAATCGGAATTTATAATTGTGTGATATTACGAATTCTTACACGTAATGTTTGTTCCAGATTGAGAAGATCTAAGAAATTGGGATTCTTAGTTTAGAAGAAAGGGGTACCTGACTAACAACTATCCAGGAATTGAAGTTAACCTATAATATTGAATTTGATCTTTAATTGGAAGTTAAACATTGCGTTGAGGTTGAGGTTGAACTAGGGTGCTTGGAAAAAGGATTAGGAGGATTCTAACCCTAAATACTGTTAATACATTTCACCTCATTATTGTTATGTTCTGTTTTTCCTAAATATGTTCTGTTTCTCCTGTGTGTTTTGTTATTCTTTAACATGTGTATACATTCTCTTATCTCACAACTTGGTCTAAATAATGATAACTTTGAGAGTTGGTAATTAAATCTAATCCTCATGTCTTACTTACTCTTTATTACTTGACACACCTTGATACATTTGCCAAATTTTCCCTTATCAAAGGCTAATCCTTATCTAGTTATGCTCCATGAGACTAGTATGAGCATGAAGTATTCAACCTTTGGAGAAGTTTGGAATTGGAAGTCCAGATTTAAGGACTGGACAACTGTTTTCCATTGATTTTTTTATTTTTATTTTCCTCTGTTCACTATGGAGGATCTCTAATCCTCCAAATTCCGTGTAATTTTTTTTTTCTCTTCAGTAAATGAATATTTTTCTTTTGTAAAAAAGATTTAAAACAAAAGGAAAAAAATGAAACAAGATCGTATGGTGTGAACAGGATTGATCGAATTTTAACAAGAGCATACCATATCCTTGTAGGATATGAGCACAAGTCACCACCCGTAGGAAACCTTCCACATGTTTAGATAGAGGTGCTGCTCCAGACAAAATTATACGTACATTACCGCCTAAACCTTGCTTAACCTGATCAAGTTGCAAAAAGAATATATTTGTCAGCAATTTTGTTACAGTTGCTGTTCATAACAAGGGTGAGGGGAATTAAAATTAATGAAGTTGCACCACCTTACTAAACACAATCTTGTCAAATAGTGGAGATGCCGCATCATGATTTTTCCCTTTACTCATGTTATGCAACTTGCTACAAAAAAAGTAAAAATAAAATAAAAAATGAAAAATACTATCATAATATTGTAATGCCTGGCGAGGGATAACAATAATTTAGATATATAACCTAATAATAATCTAAATGAGCTTTTTTGTGTGATTTGATTGACATAGGAACACTTTACACTCGTATACATTGTAAGTCTTAAACAGGGCATGTCATGATTTAGCCAAGACAGCAAAGAGATACAGAAACAGAGTACTTACTATGAGTAGGCGAAATTGAACATTGTCTGTCTTACAAAGCCCCCTGTAGAAATCTTGTGTGTCAAACCTATATATCAGATGAAGATTGAGATTTTGTTAATGCATTACTTTTTGTTTGTGAGGATAGGAGAAACTGTTCAAAAAGACTAAAAAGAGAAGGGGAATTAGCGAAGAAGACTAGTTTAGAGAATAGTTTTGTCCTTCCTGAAATCATATTTTGATCATCAACAGTTCAACACCGCATGATTTTAGAAAGATCACTAAACCGTCAACAATGGCAAAAGCTTACCATTGTACACTCTATCAAGCACACGGGGAACGGCAACGAAAATGGTTGGCTTTAGCTCTCCAATGTCTTCCAGTAACAATTTGATATCCTGCAGCCATTGAACAAATTGTGTTCACATATTATCAAATACAAAGTTTGACTTTTCTTGGGGTAAAGTCAAGTCTAAAGCTCAATAATCATATCAAGCCTTCATTCAGTGCTGAAAGATTTAGCACATATACTCACTCCACGCCAGAAACCTAATGAGGCACCATGCATTATCATTGCCTCCTCAATGACCCTATCAAAGATATGTGCAAGAGGAAGGTATGATAGGTATACATCTTTGTCATACAACTGCAAGCATGAATAAGGAGGATTATTAGGAAAGTCAAAGATAGGATAGAAAAATATTCATTATCCTAAAACTGAAAACATTTCTAGAGCACTCAAATTAAAATACCAATATGCATAACTTAAATGGAAGAAATTGCAGTTTAGGAGTCCTCTGTGCTTATGTACACTTGCAAGTAATTAAGATGGAGGAGTTGTGACAGAAAACCACTTACTTTTTCATTGCAACTCTCCAGCAATACCTCAATCCCAGTTAAGAGTGTAATAATGCTCTCATTGGATATCAACACTCCCTTGGGGTCACCGGTAGTTCCACTGGTATACATTATTGTACACACGTCACTTTTCTTTTTCACAGGAAGATCAAAACTCTGATTATGACCCTGCTCTAGACATCAAAAACTGGAATGAGAATTGATGAATGCAATCAGTAATAATGCTTTCCTTGGCCTATGCAAGTGTACCTACATATTTTTATGGTGTGTGTGTGTGTTAAGAGTAATTGCAGATACTTCCAAGTAATTATAGAAGGAGCATCTTTTAAGTGAAATTTTACAGCTAAAAGTAAGAAAGAGTAATAATGCGCTAAATGAATAACGCACCACTTGCAAAAATTCATCCCATGAATAAATTGTCAACTCAAACTTTTCAACTTCTTGCTTTTGTTCAGGAGTAACCATTCCAAAGCTCACCAGTGCTACAAAATTAAAAAATAAAGGTAATCGCTTCTTTCCAAATACATGAATATATTAGGAAAGAATGTTGAGAATCAACGAAACGTACTCCTGAGATATTTTGTTGCATTTGGAAATGTCTTCAATAGCTGAAAAGTTTCATAAAAAAAAATATATGGATAAGACTGACTATTAACAGAAAATTGTATTGCACAATTCTTAATCCCTCCTAACAATAATATAATAGATAATTTCAATAGGCGTAAACCTCAGGTATCTTCTTTTCTTCAACAAATGCAATTGAGACCTCTGCATGACATATAATAAATTCCACAGCCCCAGCACCTAATAAGTCATATGTATTGTATATCAGTGTGTCAAAATCAAAACCCATTATAATTTACATTTGAAAAATAAATATTAAAATAATGTTCATGCCTTCATGGTTAAGTCATAAGCGATGAAAACTTCAGTTGTAACTTATAATGGATTGTCAATGTGTGTGTACAATGAGATGTTTTTCTTTTCGATATAAACACTTCAAACCAAACCTAAAGGACTCGTGTGTGAATAGTTGTGTTAGATATATAAACAAACCATTCATGTTCCTTCGCCTAATAATTAAGTTGTTTAGATGATTGATCTTTGACAATAGTGAATCTTGTGTACAAATATGAAAACAAATTTCAGTATGTGGATGAGTCAATCCATCACCATTGTGTAGAAACATGCTAAAGAAGCCTTCACGTACCCAAGGTATCATATAAAGGGACACAGTAAAGTCCATGAGCATTGCAGGCCTGTAATTATGTTGCAATATGTCAGAAAATATTGAGAAGATATAAGCTAGTTTAACAACATTAAAAATGGCATCACTAGGTTGCCAAGGATGCCTACCACATAATGTAGAGCACCAAATAATAGAAACAACAGACATTCAATGGATGAAAGTCATGAAACAAAATTTTAATAAAAAATTGCCTTGTTCTCCTTCATGTTCAAACAGGATCATAAACCGACTACAACAATCACATTAACAATACAGTAAAAATAGAAACAATAATAAATATACAACGCATAGAAACAGACAAGGATCAAAATATAAATTCAATAGAAATCTCCAAAGAACAGTACTAGTAGAAAGAAAATTTATATGGAGAAAGACAACATAGATGTAAACAAACACAAAATAAATTGTACCTCCATGCACATAATCCATTCTGGGCAATTGGCACCATAAATACCACATTTTACACCCTGAAAATAGGCATTATGTAAATTAAACATAAATACACAAACTGCAAGAGAAGATACTTATATGAAAAAATAAAATATCAAAGGGCTTCACGACCGAGTTAATCATGAAGATATCAAAGTGCACTATCAATGTTGATCGCAAATAACAGAACAAGTGAACACCACATTATGTAGTGAGAATTCAAAATATTGGAGTAACATATTAAGTATTAAAACAAGTGAAATCAAAACATGGTTTCATTTTCCGCTGAAAATAGGCATAGGTGACTTACCTCCCCGTAACCACAAGCACGGATGGAATTTCCAACATTCACCACCAAGTCGTACACTTCTTTATAAGTTTGCCACTTGTACTTGCCAGCCTACAAAAGAGTATGTCAAAAGTGGTAACACATTTGCAGAATGACAAAAGTCAAAGAGAAAGAGAGTTAATTTACCTTCCCATTCACGATTTCACGGACACCAAGCATCGGCTTTGTTGGGTATTTCTCAACTGACATCCTGTACAAACACAAGCAGTCAGAAATAATAATAATAATCTCTTACTAAGTATAAGTCCCATCCCCTCCTACTAAAGTTGAATATATTAGAAAAACCCACCATTCACCAATTGCATGTAGAAATATGAGGAGCGTTACTAACACACTCTTTATCATACTCCTTCCAACACACTTTATACTATGTTAAAATTTATTGAAAATTATAAAATCATGAGAGAGGTTCGGTAAATGAGATGCGAGAACTATAAAATTTGGCGACTTTCAATAAATTTCAGCCAATAAAAAAAAATGTGTTCAAAAGAATGTGTTTCTAACATTTTTCATAAAAATATATATGCACACACATCATAATTAGAATACAGCATGAATGTAAATATTTTTTATATTGTCATTCAATTATAACAATGTAAAGATCTTTTCATTTTTCACAATTAGAAATCATACTAAGTATAATTTTTAAGATAATTATTATAAAACTCAACAAATTTAGTGCACATGATGTACAATTTGTGACTGAATGACAATACATTTAAATTAAATTCATAATAATCCATCTAAAATCATGTGTAGAATGATTTCTAATTAATTGACAGTATAAAATCTTTACACTATCCGTATTCTTTTTTACCTTAAAAATATATGAATTCTATCGTAGGAAACATTGTGTGGACGTGTAACATGTGGTGAGTTGATTGACAGGGTTGGTGTTGTGTTGTGTTGTGTTATATTATATTATAATATACGTATAGATCAAATAATGAAAATAAGACAAGATTAATTAATTGTCATTGTCGGCATTGTGCATGAAAGTAACACTGATAATGATAATGATATATATACCTGAAAACATCCCAGCAGGTATCAAGACCTTGGATGGGAGGAGGAAGTGGATCGTTGGCGAAAAGGCTGCGGTAGACAGGGCCCATGGATGGCTTCCCTTCTTTGGCCTCTCTGGCTTTCTCCACCTCAACGATGAACCTCTTTTCCGCCATCCCTCAATCAACAAAGAGATGGACCCTTTGGCGCTGCTTCTGTTGTCTTCTCTTCTCTTCTGAAATGTAACCTTAATTAATTAAAACTTCGTTACGTGAGAGACAGTTTTGATTGGTCAACGATTTCAGATCACTACACACTTTTCTCTCCGCTAACTAGCTAGTTAGTTACTCATTTCATGCATTCTCTCTTTCTCTTTTTTTTCTTGCGTACTGAAATTTATTTAAAGAATTGAACTCTCTTAACAGATATTCTTTCATAACCATCGATCTGAAATCAAATCTCGGACCAGATTCTCTCTCTATTTTTGTACAATATAATCAGTCTTATTTGAGTTTTTATTTCTATTTTTTTAATTTCTTAACTATATCCATTACCATTTTTTATCCCTAGTAAACTAATTTTTTTAGGCGCATAAATTGTAGAAATGGATTTTATTTCTCCCGACATTTTTTTTTTCCTGCAATGGACCCAAAGGGCAAGCTAAAATGAGGTTACACACGAGAGACACAAGCATCCCTAACAATCATCACTAATGGGGATAATTCCCATATGAGGAAATTGTAACATCATTGTGCTTAAAAGATATAATTTTTTATAAGAGGTTTTTTATTGGTCAATTATTATTTTTAGGAGCAAACTTTACGTGATCATACAAATTTGCCCCCTTTTTTTTTTAATATATGATACAACTGTCTACGAATAGATGTCACGCGCATTTGCATGCAGAAAAGGTCTTGGGTCATAACCAAAGTGAAGAATAAATTTTTGATACTCTTATAGTACTTATTTTTATTTTGTAAACTAACCCTTTATTTTTAATTTTAAAAGAAGTTTAAATTAAGAAAAAATAACTTCATAAAATTGAGTTGTTACTATTTTAAGAGAAAAAAATATGTACAACGAAAATATTTAAAAAATCCAGAAAGAGAGAGGGAGGGGAAGCTTTGATTAATATTATCATAAATTAATTTTTGTTTTAGTTGTAGTAATAAAACCAAAATAATCTTTTAACATTAATAACATGTCCGATGTTAACTAAAACTAATAAAATAATGTTTTTTTTTTAAATCTCTTAGTAAGTTTTATGTTATAAATTTTTAAATACAAAATAAAGTAATTAAAGCACACATATATCAAACTTTTTATCTCAAAAAATAATTTAAGCGTTTACTGTTTACATGGTATATTTTGTTTTAAAAATATATATTAAGTATTTATATTATAAATATCTATGTTGCTTAAATATTTTTGATTTCAAATTATTTTACTTAGTCAACCTTTGCGTAAATAATGCCTGATACAAAATTGTAAGGCGCATGTAAGAGAAGCGACAATGAAAGTGTACATGTATAAAAAAAAAAATTAATCAAATGGTGAAAAATGTCCAAGTGTGTGTTTGATTAGTTGTGAAAAATAAATTATTTTAATAATCAACTATAGATAAAATTAATTATTTACAATCTATTAAATGAAATAAGTTTTATGTTTGGATGTGTGAGGTAATTTTTTTTTTAAAATAATCTATTTCATTTGAACTATATGAACGAAAAAAAATTATAATAAAATTATAAAGTATGAAGTTATTATAGTAATTAAATTTATATTTAAATTACTCAAATGTTGAGTATAAAATGAGAAATTAAAAAATAGTTGAAAAATAAACTATAATGTTAGCTTTTTTAATCATAACTGTTTATTATTAAAAAGTTATTTTTTTGTTAAGATTATAATATTAGATTATAATCTAAATTGCTAAAAATATTTAAATAGTAACACCAACAAATTTTTTCTATCAATTAAATTATAATCTATAAAATAATCCCATCCAAAGTTGGTTTAAATATGAAGCATTGTATATACAATATGTGTGAGTGATGTTATTCAATTTTGGGCCTTTAATATTTATTAGGTTTTACATATATATTTTATAAGAAATATAGTACGTATATAAGGAAGAATAAGTTTCGTTTAAATTTCTTAAATATTCTTAGAATACTCACTTCTTTCTTTTATGAAAATATATTTTTTAAAATAAAAATTAATAATTATAAAATGTAATTTAAAACATTTTTCTTTATATTAATATATCTCTTAATAAAATTATGTTTACATCTAAGTTATATATAATTCGAATATATTTATAAAGCTAATGCTTTTAAAAGACATGTTTATATGAATTACAATGATATAAGACATTTGTAAACATAAGATTATTTGAATATATATCAATATTCATAATTTTTTATTTATATATTTATAAATATTTCTATACATATATAATAACATGCATTTCACTAAATTATAAATAACAGAAAAATATATTAAAATATCATAATAATATAAAAATTGTAGATTGTAAATTTAATACTATGTAGGACACATTATTACACTGATTTTTTAAGATAAGAAACTTAAGAATAATCTTAAATCTACCTATAACGTCCTTTTATATGGTAAGTATCAAATACGTTTTATATTTCCAAGACATTAGGCTTGTTTGGATAAACAATTTAATTAAGATCTTATTGAATAAGTACTTATATAATAAGTATGTATGTATACTTTGTTTTTATAATTGAAGAAAAATAAGGTTAAACTGTTTTTATATAAGTTATGAATTGTTTTCATAAGCTTTCTTGAAAAGCTTGTTGAAATAAGTTAAAAACAACTTATGGATATATTATAAGCTATTTTTGTAAGCTCTCTCAAACACGTACACAAGGGTTTATGTCATAAAATAAGTTCAAATAAGTTGTACATAAACTCTTCTACATACATTTACTTTTTTATTTAATATTTTTTAGTAGGAGGAATATTTGTAGGATATAACCTCTCCTTAGTAAGCATTTAAGGATGAATATTTTTCTTTTAAATTTCTTAAATATTCTCATGGTACTCAATCCCACATTCGCAACTGCCATTTTATTAACGAGTTTCATAATATTAATAAATATTTAATATTGCTTATTAAATATTGTTATATGCTTTTAATCATTTCAAAAATAATAATAATAAAGGAATTTCAATATGTTAAATTGGGTTAAAACATTTTAATCCCTATAAAATTGTGATATTTTTGTTTAAGTCCTCTAAATTATTATTTTTTTGTTACTTTTATTCTTCATAATATTTTTTAAAAGATTCATGTCATCATCATTTAATAATGACACAATATATATCTAGACATGTCATGTCAATGACCACTCTAAAATGACATGTTGATATGCATGTTACATATTTAGTAAATGGTGATAATAATCATTTTCAAAACTTTTAAAATTTATAAGGATTAAAACCAATAATTTTTTTTGAATGGTTAAAACCAAAAAATCACAATTTTATAAGAATTAAAAAGATATTAAATGCTAATTATTTTAAAATTAGAGCTTTTAAAAGAATATAAATATTAGATTAAACTAGGACAACATGAAGTATAATCCAAACTTATTCTCCAAATATACCGAGTATAATTTTTAAAAAGGATTAAATATCTTTTTAGTTCCTATAATTCTATAAGAATTAAAAAGATATTAAATCCTAATTATTTTAAAATTATAGTTTTTAAAAGAATTAAAATAGTAGATCAAACTAGGACGACATGAAGTATAATCCAAACTTAATCTCAAAATATATTAAGTATAATTTTTCAAAAAGGCTAAAAGCAAATACCTAAATTGTCTCATGAACTAAATTGACCAAAATAATTTTAAGGAAACTAAAAACAAAATACTTAAATTATAGGGACTAAAAAAATATTTAAATCTTTTTAAAATTTAAATACACCAAAATTAACTTCGAATTGAACCAAATTAGTGGGATGATACAAGTCATAACTCATAAAGACCCCCAAATTTAAGGCATAAATTTTCCTATCTTCAAACATTTATCACACAAAAACTACTTTTATACTAAAATAATTAGTGCAATAGATTTACTAGTGATAACAAAGATGAAATTATTTTTTTACCAAAAACAGATAAAATTATGTTTACATGAACACAGTAATATAAACATTTTTAATTAAGAAATTAAAATAACATTAAATACATTAAAATAATAATAAAAACAAGAAAATATTTATTAAAATATTTTAGTATTATTTATATTATTTTTATTGCATTCATTCATAAATATTTTGTTCATACAAAGAATCATTAACTAAAATACACCTAAACAAAGGAAGTTGTTAGATTTAAATTATTTATCTTGCTTCTTTAATATATATATATATATATATATATATATATATATATATATGAGCACCAAAAATATTTCTCAACTACTAGTAAGAAATTAATCTTGTGAGACATAAATTTGTCTCCCAATAAAATAAATAAATGGAACCTTATTCTACAAACTTGAGACCTAATTATTTACCAACATTGTTGATAACTTTTTTTAATTGATAACAATATCTCTCTCCATTTTTTTTAAAATATCATATTTAATTAAAAGAACAAAATAAATTTAACTAGCCAAAAAAAGGCAGGCGTTTAGATTTCAAGGATGCAATACGACGTACGATGCAATTCAAGCTATTCAGTGACGTTGGGTATGGTGTAAACAATTGTTCTCGTAAAGAAAGGACGAAAAGTAAAATTTCTTCAAAAAAACAGTGATTGATCACCTATCGACAAATTATTATATCGGACCAGTATCACTATATCAATACTTCCTTATGAAACGTATTTTTGCAGAAAATACAACAGGGACAAAATTGAAAAACGATCTTAACATAAACATGGGCAACCTTGAATACGTATTAGATTTCATAAATGATTTTTTTTATGTTAAGCATTCTTCTCTTTGTTACAACAACGCATTATTGCTGCCATCATATACTGATAACCTTATTTTTAAGAAGAATGATAAGAAATGTTGAAGATACTGCATCGATGAGGGTAAAGTAAAATATATAAGTGAGGACTAATTCTCAATTTACAAGCTAATTTTATGAGACTGAGTTAGATCCTAAACCTAAATTCTAATATAGTATCAGAGTTTATCCAGTCGGACCACCTCCTATCGAGTCATTATCAAATTATCTGTAGATATCCAATCATGTGAGGGGAGTGTAACACCTTATTATAATTTTTTAAAATAAATTATTTATTAATTTATTTGCTAATACTCTTGAAAGACATTTTATTTTCAATTCTCATACATCTTTTCTATTATATAACAGGATGAACGAATGATCCTTAACTCTTTCCAAAAAGACAGTTGACCTATTTTGAAATATTTGCATCATAAATGTAACATATTGTCTTCCCCCGACTGATAAAATAATGTAATTCCTATTAAAGTAAAATATATTAATGGAACTAATCTCAATCGCGTCGCGCTTATTTGAGACTTCTAGAGTTCGCTGTTCAGTTTTGCCGCTGACAAATAATTTATTCCAAAAACTCACCGAGCTTATAGAAAACCCGAGGCATGAGGGAAAGAATCAGTTGACACCATAAATCCACTTCTCTGCAGTGCTAGTGAAACTAACCAACTCCTCTGGCTTAAACCACAACTTAATCTCCTCCTTGGCGGTCTCTGGACCATCGCTCCCATGGATGATATTTCTGCAGGCACAGACAATAATAATCAGATTGTGATGACCAGATAATGGACAATGCATTATGTAAAGAGAAACTAGCACATTTCTTTGCAGAACAGTTAGTTACCTTCCAACAACAACAGCCAGATCACCCCTAATGGTTCCAGGTTCTGATTTCTGTGGATCTGTGGCTCCAATTAGCTTTCGGCCATAGGAAATAACTCCCTGTCCTTCCCACACCTATGACATCAATTTTTGGGAAACGTTAAAAAGACATATTAGGGACACTGGTTTGTTTGATTCCCAAGGTCAAGGTTGAGTAATTTCTATTTTCTAACCATTGCAACAACAGGGCCAGAGCTAAGGAAATCACACAGCCCATCGAAGAAGGGTCTTTCTTTCAGGTCGTGATAGTGCTTTTGGGCAAATTCCTTTGAAGGAATCAATACTTTAATTCCCACAAGCTTGTACCCTTTCCGCTCAAAACGAGATATAATCTCAGAAATCTGAAAAGGAAAAAAAAAATGGTGAGCAAAACCTGAACAAACCTCAAGAGAAGGAAGTGGGGACCATATTGCAACATGACAACATGTGCATTGCATCTTCACGTTGTTTCACAAACAAATCATAAAGTGCAAGAAATGAAGTTTCACTTTACCAGCCCTCTCTGCACTCCGTCAGGCTTAATAGCAATGAAAGTGCGCTCCAGCTGAGTAAGAAAAAGTAAACACATGGTTTGCACGTTATAATCGTGTCAAGGGAAAAAGCACGCAAGCAAGGATAGGAGTGAAAATAAACATGGAGATGCAGGAAGAGAAATGTTAAGCGTACCTCAGCTGCATGCACCTCCTGATCTTGGAACACTGTAAGCTACGAGACGTAACAGAAGAAAAAACAAATAAAATAAAATTAGCAGTAGAATATCTGGTTGCAATATTGAGAAGCCACCGACAAATTCAAAGCATAAAGCAAATCGTTGAGACTTTGTTCAAACTTCAAAGTTATTAAAATAACGTAAACTACTACGATATTAAAATAATGTATATATATTATAATCAATGAAATCTTGTGGGAGGATTGATACACATGGCAAACAGAATAAAAAAAAGGGTAAATGTTAACTCATGGTTTTCCAAGTGACTTATCCGTTAGAATGATATACAGCTCATGGTGGAGATCGAGGAATGTGTCAAAAACTAACAGGAGAGGATTAAAAGTTAAAACTGAAAAGAATAAGCAATGATTGATTACATTAGAGGCTTGATTGAAGTTTTGAAATAGTTTACAATGTAGGGGATATTAAGGGAAGTAATAAAGTCCATATTACATCCAAAAACTTAACTTGATCCCCAGACAGTGGTATTGATATAGAAATGGTCCCGGAAGTCACAATGCTACTCTTGAGCAAGGGACGAGGCTCCTCTTCCGTTGCAATAAAAACGCATTATCTACTATTATCTTGACACCCCAATCGACATCTTCTTTTACATATGGACAAATAGGGGATCCGGATTCCCTGTATTCTCCATTTCACGCATTCACACATTCAGCAATTCAGAACCATCAGATGAAAATCGGATGACTCATATTTTTTCTGGGTCAATCAACTTAAAACACACATTCAAGATTTCAATCGTCCAATCTTCATCCAACGGTTATAAATGTGCTAAATGCGTGAATGTGTCAAAATGTGAGTGCGTTGAATCTGTTTCCACAAATAAGGGGCGTATTGAGTGAGAGTGTGAGACATGAAAGGAGTTAATCTTGAATTCTTGATTGTACAAGTGTATATAGATGGTTAAGATTATTTTAGTTAAATCTGATCTTAATCATCCATTTTAATTGTATGGTTCAGATTTACTCTTTTCAAACTCTTATTTACACGTTGTGGACAAATATATAGGACCATACATCATAATGGTATGCAGGATAAGAGATGGCCATTCATAGCTATTATAATATGTATTGGTTTGTAATCATGAACCTAAACAATAGCCAAAAAGTGAATGAGGTATTGTTTCAACAGTTATTATTTGACCAAACCTGCAGCAGGAAGAGCAAGAGCTCCTGAAATCCATGATGATGCGGATCCACTTCCAGAACCGCCCCTCCCATAATTTGAGGCCAAAAGAGGCACTTTGCTGCTGAATGAAACAGCAGCAGCAGCCCCAACCGTGCGTCCTTCTGTAAAGGTCATGTCATGATTCATTTGTCATCTCAGCGAAAACACAAAATCTAAATTTAATTCGCACATTTACAATTACAATTGGTTACTCCTCATCCTTACAAGAAGCATAACAAAACACAGACATATATTAAACCCAAGCTTGAGTCCCAAACAAATCAAGGTTCTGTGTGGATAAGATAAATAAAAGCTCAGAGTTATCGAGATTTAATTTTATCACTACGGTATTCTTGTTAGAGCATATCAAAGGTTTCTAAATCAAAATTAAATTAAACGAATACACACACAAAATAACAAAGAATGAGGCTCGTTAGAGAATGATAATGAGAAAAAGGATAGGAGGTAGTTACGAGAGTGAAAACGAGAGGCCTTGGAAGCAGAGAGAAGGGACCTCGCGGCTCTGGAAGCGGATTTGCAAACCTGTGAGGCCATCTTCTTGGCTTAGGGTAGATTGCTATTGCTCAGCGACAGAGCAATAGAAAACAGAAATATGCGACGGGGATGAATCAAGGATTATGTTATGGGGTCTTTATTCCTTGCCTTTGCCTTTGCCTTGCCTTTGCAACTTCGTCCTTGGTTTTATGTTCATTTTCATCTTTGGGTACTTTGGTTGGGTGTCATTGGAAATGTGTGGTCTGTCTCTGAGCACGTAGTTAGGAGGAGTAATTAACTGACTTTACTGTTGTGGTCAAACCTTGCCCAAACTGTAGGAGTCTACGTGATAGGATAGGAATCAGATCCACTTCAACTTCCTCTTGCCATCTGTGCGGTTAGTTCACTATGTTCTCTACTCCTTTCTCACCTAAAATATGCACCGACATTTAAAATATTGAACGTATACATAATTTTTGGTTGTCCATCTCCGAAACCGACCTTAGGATACAAAAATTTATTTAAGGGACTGATCTCCCAACATATACATAATGTTGATTCTTTTATAGATTCTTGCCAAAGGGTGAGAAAAAAGGGATACTTGTAGGGAACAATTCTCTTTATAGATTCTTCTGTCCTGGAAAATCATTACGAAACTTCCCCCTCTTGTCAAATACTTTACGAGGCAATGCTTGATTGGGACAAAAAGAAGTTAAAGAACCAATGCCATTTCCTCTCCTGATGGAAAATACCTTTTCCAATTGGTGGAGGAGGAGTTGAGAGAAAGCAATGTATATTATATAATAGCCAAAAAGAAAAAAGGTTCTTAGGGGAGCCTCTACAAGTTTGCTAAGTATGGATTAAATGCCTGCGTGGTTCACGTGTTAGACAGTTATGTAAATAAAAGAAGTTATTTGTAGATAATGATCCCACGAAAAGGGAAGGCACGGATCAAGTTCAAGTCGCTGCGCTTGTGGACTTCACATAATACACGGTAACAAATACAATGAATCCGCCAGCTCTCAACTGTAATGGTAAAGGAGTTTAGCTTGTGTTGTACAAAATAACTGCTCACCTTTTTAATGTCTAGTATCTTCCTCCCTAAACAGACTTAAAGGGGAAAGAACAAGTTCAGATGTGAAACACAACCCAGAAATATCTCATTCGGTAAAAGGTGACACACCCTTGAGATTTGATTTTTACTTTTTGCACCCGTGCTTTTCCTAATTATTCAATTTTTTTTAATGGAAGAAACTGAGATAATGACCAACTCAAATAAATAA
Source organism: Spatholobus suberectus (assembly GCA_004329165.1). Taxonomy (NCBI): domain Eukaryota; kingdom Viridiplantae; phylum Streptophyta; class Magnoliopsida; order Fabales; family Fabaceae; genus Spatholobus; species Spatholobus suberectus. The sequence continues at coordinate 79,753,504 of CM014733.1, forward strand.
TCTTTTAGCATAAGTATCAATTAACAACTTAATGTGATTATTTACGTGAACTCTACACGACTTGGTTCTTGCGAATAAATGTCTTATGGTGCATTTATTTCAAGGACGATCAAGTTGTTCTAAGAAAAGTAAACTAGAATATGATATTCACGTGAGTAGTACAAGTTTAAAAAGATAATCCTAAGCATTATTTCTTTTTTGGTACTATAAGGGGCAAAAAACATCACCTAAGCAACTACTCTATGAGAAAAGAGACGTCAAGGTGCCACATCCACTTGATGTACGGTCAAAACATTCTTATAATGATTTGGATAATCCTCTCAAGTTAACTTTTGGGGTGAAATTAGGCTTAATTCACTCTCAATTCTAAATATCTTCACAGCTTACCCTAATCTTGGCATTCACATTTTTTCCTGATTTTTATTTCAATAAGGGGGAGAGGGATATGTCTTTCCCATGTCACAAGAATGAAAATCATTTTGTAAACCAACTATCAACTTTACTCCACTCCACTTCTTCTCCCATTATTTGAATTTTGAAAAATATTTTGGAAAATATTAAATCAAAACCAGTCATGTTTTTTAATTTTCTCGCATGCAAGAATGTTATTCATGGGAATGAAATCATCTATCTTGAAACAAACACCTCAAATGGTTCCCATATCAATTCTTCCTTAACTCCTGCTTTTCCATTGGTTACTGGTTGGACGGTGATTTACAAATTGTACCTATGGCTATGGCAACAAAAAGGGTGCTAGGGCATTGCAGATTACAACGGATAAGGTCCAGAAACCCTCCTAATGTTGGCAAAATGTGATCTCCTATCTGCCCTTCCTTTTCTGACAGTTTCCAGATTGCCCCGTCTCTGTAAAGTTATATAAGGCCTCTTCTTGTTTCTCAGCCATCAAACACGCTCAGTACACCAAAGTTATATATGCCTACAATACAATTTATAGCTTATCAGAGTCTCCCCTGGAAGATAATGAAAGTTGGACACTAACAACACATAATGCAGGCCATGAACCAAAGAGATCATAATAGAAGTATAACCACCACCCTTCTTGCAGAGTTTTTATTCTTTTTTTTTTTTTTTTTTTCCTCTCAAGGTATACTCATTATTCAGGTATAAGCATTCATTTTTTATGCTTCTTATATAGATATCCTAACTCTAGTTTAGATACATATAGAAAGGTCACTAAAATTGCAAGGTTTAAAACCTAATGGATAGTTCAAGTCTTGGTATGAGCAAAAAGTGACAAATAAATCATTTCAAGACATTAGTGTCATATTTACAAAGTAGCTTAGATTTACAAACCCACTTAAACTCACCAAACAAGGTGTAATTATGTTACATGTGAATCGAACCATTCGGAACTGATGTATCAGATTCCAGTTTGCAGTCAGCTATACAAAATGTATCAGATTCCAATTTGCAGTCACTTTGTAAAGCTGATAACCAAGAGTCAATCTGAAAGAAGAATAATGGAGGTAAACTACATAATTTGACATGATGACATATGTGATTGAATACAGACTGTCTCCAGAAGTTGATCAAAATTATATCAAGGATGTAAATTGCTTAGAATCTGTTCAGATTGTAAAACTGAAATATAATAGTAATAAGAAATAATACATCCGCAAGTCCTTGAACTTTTTAAGTTTTTTTAAATAGGTTCCTAAACTATAAAAATTTGTAATTGAATCCTTAATCTTTTCCAATTTTTGTAATTAGGTCCTTGAAGTTAATGATCCGTTTACAAACCGTTAAATTATGACCAGGGACCTAATTACAAAAATTAAAAAAGATTAAGGACCTAGTTAAAAAAAACTCAAATTATTTAATATGAAAATTGTGTGTTAAAACTTTTTTATTTTGAAATATGGGAAATAATATTTTGTAAATTAATTACATATAGAACAAAAAAAAAGGAAAGTTATAACCCCTTGTAAGAACGAGTTGTCAAAATTAGCCTGGACCGATGGCTTGGGGAGCTAGACCAGGCTGGGTTCAAGTCTTTATTTTGAGGCCCAAAAAGAACAAGACCAATTTGGCATGGCTTGATGGGCAAATGGTCAGGCTAGACTATAAAAATGTTAGTCCGAAAGTTATTGAGCCTATTTGACCCAGTATTTTTTTTATTTTTTTCTTATAAAAAAATATAAATTTATGCAAATAAATAAAATGGATTATTTGGCCAAGCCTATCAGGCCAAATAGGCCAAAAAATCTGTGGCCTATATAAAAATCAACTTAGCCTAGGCCTGCTTTTCAAACTTTGGTCGGTCAGGTCGGTCCGGACTGAGCGACCCACTTTGACAACTCTATTAAAAATACAATTCCACCCTTGAATGTCAGTTAATCTTTCCTATATAATTTGCTATATATATGCATTATTGTATAGAGTGACTCAGTAGTTCTTTTAAATTCTAGGACAAAGAGGAACCCTGAAACAGATTTATAGGGTGCGCAAATTACAAGACATGTCTCTTATTACTAAGTTTTGTTTATGAATAATATATTCACAGGTCCTTGAACTTTTTGGGTCTTTTAAAATAGGTCCCTAAACTATAAAATTTGTAATCAAGTTCTTAATTTTTTCCAATTTTTATAATTAGGTCCCTGGGATCAGGAGAAAATAAAGAATATTCTATCAAAGTTAACGGTTTGTAAACTCCAGGGACTTGATTAAAAAAATTGGAAAAGATTAAGGACTTACGAATGTATTATCCCTAATAATAACTACTACTAAGAATCAAATAATCTTAACTTGGACTAACCTGTATCTTGGAATTGCTTGAGCACTCATAGCGAAATCCATGACGAGTTAAAATATAAAAGGCATATTGAATTTCATCATCTTCTCGCTTAAAACATGGTAATCTCCCTACTTCAACAATATCAGATAGAAGGGTTGAGTCCTGGGGGCTTAGATCTGCAATTTTTCCCCTTAATCAGCAAGCATGCATTGGTGCATTGTAAATGTAAGTCAATCATCTGAAAGCTTGAGAATAAAATATATTTGATTGAGCTAACCATGTGCAATTGTTCTTTTCAAAGATATTGATTAAACACAAACTTGGGCATTTTCCAAATAGCTTAAGCATTTGGGAGAGTTAGTTCTAAGCAATGATATGAGGGCCTTTTTGACAAAGCTGTCAAGAGTAAATTCCCTGCTGCCCCTACTCCTCTATTTAAATTTGGTAGGACCTGTGGCTTGTCCAGCCTTTGACATAAATGGGCATGTTAAAAATATAGATAAAAAGAATTCCTGGACCTTCTAATAGCTTAAGCTTTTTGACTGTTGATTCTTGACAGCTCCAAATTCAAACAAACATTATATAGACATCTTTAACAATATAGTGATGAAGTCTCACTATGAGCTGCTCATTTGAAAGAAAAAAAATGCCAATTACAAAATTAAAGCAAGTAGCGGAAAAGGTACTAGCCAATAGAGAGAAGGAATGTTTCATAATTGTGAGGAATTTATTAAAAAAAACTATTGAAAAGGAATTCCACACAAATCTGGTGATTAAGAGGTTTCCAATACTTTCATTTCTCATTCACCCACATTTTAAAAGGCACAACTGTAATTTATCATTAGAAAAAAAAGATCAGCCCAGTAAATTTTGATGTTCTGATTAGTATTATCATGCATTTAAATGAAAAATAATTTTGGGAGTGTGAATGGAATATTCATTCTTATGTTTTGTTTGGTATGGATAGGAATGAAAAAATAACTACATTCCCCTTTTACGTTTGGTATGTCATAATTGATTAAAAAATACAAAAGAAATTAATTTATGATTTTTTAAGTTAAATAAGCTTGGCTTGGCCCGATTTGAATAAAATAAATTTGTGTGTTAACAAAACAAGTCAGCCTGTGCTATTTTTGGGTCCTAAATAACTCAAAATGGCCTGAAAGCATTTTAGAGCTGAAGGAGTAAGCTGGATAGATTGCTCCTTTTTACTTACATCTATATTTCGGTAAAATGAAATGGACATTCCGATACTTTTGTGATGAAATACCAATTCCTACAACTTTAGGAATACTTATTCCCTTGAGTATGTTTATTCCTATTCCATTGACCTAACCAAACATGACTCCTTCCCTTTGTCACTTCATTCCATTTGCTCCAACCAATCATGAATTAAGCTTCTCATTTGTAAACAAATATGAGAAAAAATTATATGTCAATTCACAAGAGTTATCCTGACTAAAACAATTGGAGGGCTGCATGTCAGCAAATTCATGTGACTTATATCAAGTACAATAACAAATAGAATGAAAAAATGAAAATTGCCTCAATCTATATCATACAGTTGGATTCACTTTCATGCATTCTGGTCTAGCACTAGCATAAAAATGTCTGTAACGAACAAGCATATACAAAAAGAATAAAACTCCAGCTAATGTATTGACATGTCAGTATATATTCAAAGAATAGAGAGGTAAGGAAAAAGAATATGAAACAAAGGAACAGAGATTTACTGCTCTCAATTTGACTACATTAATATTAAAGCAAAGTAGTTATCAAAAATGACAACTATGACTTGTAGGAAGGAAGATAACTAACTTCATTACCTGTACACAACAAATATAAAAATATACATGCTCCATGAAGAACGACAAAACGAGGAAGCCAATCATCTACTTCAGTATCATCTATAGGTGGAGGTTCTCCTGGTAGTGCTGCCCATCTCTACATAGAAAGATCAAAAGCAAATGAGTATTCAGCTTGTTATGTGAAATAAATAATGAAGCACGAACCAATGAAACATAAACTGATGTAGGGCTGGTAGTCAGTACAGTTCGAATGTATAAATATCCAGATAGCCGAGCAGACCGCAAAACTTCATCAATATGTTCCAACCTGTGTGAAACTAAAATATTTTAATAAAATTATTATTTAAGGAAAATATGTCAGTTCTCTTAAGGCATACAAGAATTCCCCACAAAAGGCGGAGGGTTAGGTAGATATAATAGTTAATTTCCCTGCTTTCTCAATGTAGCAATTTCAACTCCAAAGAAAACTAAAGAGTAGTTGCCTCTAACACACCAGGAAGAATCACTAGTAAGGAGTGAAATGGAGAACAATGAAAGCAAAAGGAAATTCCTCGTTTTATTCTTAATACTCAATCAGTCACACATGTCTAGACTTCAATTCTTATGCTAGCATCTACACTCCTATTGTGCTTTTATCAATGATACATTAAGAGGATACAACAATTGTAACCTAAAGAAAACTGCTAATTAGTGAACAATTATAATACATTATGACAGCAAAGCCTTTAATAGTCCAAAGTTCAGGATCACTCACTGAGCTTTCAAGTGAGCTTCCCTCTCCTCTATATCAGCAAGCTCTGATCGAAGTGACTCTACTTCTGTAGCTGTTAGCTCAACCTACAGAATACAATTTTTTATTGGTAGGGTATAACAGAACCTTCACCAATGACAAACTATGCACAGCATAAAATCCGCTCAAATCAGACCTTTTCCGGACCTCCAGTACTGGAACCCCACGACAGCCGCCGTGGAGCAAACAAATTCAACATGAAGGCTGTCCTTAATTTTCTTCGAGTCCGTTGATGGAGCAAGGACCTAAACTAAGCTAGATTGAGTAACTTATCAAATACATTGAAAGCCTCCTAATAACTGTTTCTATCATTGTTTTCTTCTATTCATGGTTGTCAAACTCTCGATTAAACTCTTAAACTCTTACAATTTTATGATTCTAGGTAGACAAAACAAGTTAACTCGCTATTAAACTCTTTATTGGGTCAACTCTTTAAACTCATGTAAACTCGTATAAACTCTCGAATCAAGAAGCAGGTTTGAAATTAAACGTAATTTTTGTCCTCCACTAACTTCATAATGATAGTGTTTTACTATAAATCAAATGATATGAAGGAATTAACTCTTTTTTGAATGTTTTCACTCTAGTAACTTATGTTTTTTACGGATTTATATTTGATTTGGTCATTTATGTAGTTTGATCTTATTTAGTACTAATGTATTATCACACTTTAATATTGTGGTTTGCCATTTTTGCTTTATTATGAAGTTAAAATGTTGAATTATTGTTGTGTTAAGAGTATTTTGTTTAGCATATATGTCATTAATAGGTTTTTTAATATTATTTTTATATTACGTAACTCTAATGAGTTTACGTCTCAACTCCACGAGTTGAGTTTACGAAAGCTCCAAAAGTTTACGTAGACTCTCAAGTTTGACAACCTTGCTTCTATTCCTTTTTTACCGGGAAACAATACCTTGGAGATTGATCAGTTCCAGGCACTGTAATAGATGATGTTCCGCTCCTAGGAGATTCTATACTTGATGTTGGAACTTGAAAGTGATCAGGGATGATTTTTAATTTTGGAGGACCATCATCCATGAAATTGACCTTCTACAAGAAGAAAGGAAGGGCAAACCTATTTTGAGGATGACAATAATGATAAATGTGAAGGAGGGTTTATCCTGAAACAGTAACAACACCAAGATGTTAAAACAGCATCATTGGCACCAATTCCTTAACTAGGTCATAAGTTGCTAACCAGTTTTGCATTTTTGCCCAATATGCAGCCTAAGGTCATTTCAGCAAACCATAGGAATATGACATAGCTGCCAACCCTGAAATGTACAAGAACGATGGTTCAGCAACACACACATTTATAACATCCACATCCACTCTTTACCCTCCAAAGATTCTGGACTAACACCAGCAAACAAGAATAAAATATAAGCAAATTGTTATACCAGCCAAAACCAGCAGTCCCAAAATACCTGCAGTTAAACTACTAAAATTGAAGAGAAAAGCCTGTTCCATTGAGTTAAAATAAGTCTGATGTGGAATATAAAATCCATGCATCCAGAAAGATCATAAGGAAAATGCTGATTGCCAATCACATGGGACCGAAAACTCCAGTAAAACAGGCTAGTTCTAGAGATGATATCAGACTGACTCATCACTGCATTGGTTTGTCAGCAGTCATAACAAACCTATGTCATCATTTTTTCTTTTCTTTTGCCCCCCTCAAGGTCGAAGAAGCAACTATTTTATGAGGATCAAGTTATAATAGCTTCAGTTTAGAATTTCACCGCTACTTGGTAATATATTAATCCAAAATACAAAGTAAACAGCATAAATCATAACGAATACTTAAGTATTATGCTTCTTTAAAAGCAAAAACTGATCACGCAAAAAAAACTCCGATGCTCACCTAAATAGTGTGAGGAAAAGACTTCACCAACTCTAATGCTCCACGTGATCAACCAAAGTCCTCACCCGCATTCAAAAAATAAAACAACGGAACTCAGTTGGAAATAGTTTGATAGTAGCTACAAGGTAGGGAAACAGAGACGTCTGAAAACCAAAAAATAACAATAAAACCTCAAACCAGGATGTAAAAAAAGAAAAAAAAGAAAAAAAAAAAGGGCAATAAACAGTGAAAATCGAGAGTCACAACTAATAAACTAGATCAACACATATTTGCTGATTTACCAACCCTAATACTCCAGACTGAGCGTGGATCGTAAGATAAACTCATCATTTAGGGGAAAGGAAAAGGTACGGAAAGCTGAAATATGGGTCAAATAAATAGAATAGAACATGTGGCACGACAGCTACAGGTAAAAGTTACGAGTGCCACCCAAGAATTATTAGAAGACGACATATTATAAGTGAAATTTAAGAATAGAGAAAAGGGGAAAGAGTTGCATACCCGCGCTAGAGGAAGGGGGGTTTAGAATGGTAGCTGATGATGGACATTGGACAGGACACTTTCCTTTGTGTAGACGCGGGTGTTCGGTATAGCAGTTCGGGTTGCTCTTGCGGTTACCGTGGAAAGACACTTTTGCCCATCCCTTTCCGCACCCCCAATTAACATCCATGTCGTTGACATCTGGACAGACTGGATACATAGATTGTTTTGTTCTCTTCAAGAAAATAAAAACAAAATCCGTGTTTTTAATAATTAAAAAAAAAAACCATTTTGAAGCTTTAAAACGAAAAAGTTTATGTAGAAGATGAAATATTCTAACATGATACAAATTACAATTAAAATTATTTTTAACCAAAAAACTTATCTAAGTTTTCAGCTAAAATAATTCAAATGAGTAATTTTTATAATAACATCTCTAATGCAAGTCTTTCCAGTTTTGGCCTGCTCCACCATTAGCCCGCTAAAGACGGGTCGAGACAAGCTGGCCGTTTTGGGTAATTGAATTAGAAACTGTAGCCCGTCACATTTATAGGTGGGCAAAAAAAAAAGAAAAAAGAAGAAGAAGAAAATATTAATTATATATTAATTAACGTTATATATAATATAATATAATATAATACATTATATAACATTAAGTATATTATATAATATATTATTATCTTAATCTTTACTTGAGATAACCATTATTAACGTTTTTTTTTCTCGAAGATTTTTTTTTATTCATTTATGTTCGAAGAGTTAATTAACGTTATATAATACGGTATATTATTAAGTATATTAAGTATTATTATCGTAAAATCAACTAGTAACGTTGTATAATATATTTCGTCAAAAAATCGTTGTATAATATCTAATATTATATTATTATATAATAATTATTAATATTTATTAATATTACAAATATATGACAGAAAGCATAATAACTTTCTTAATTGAATCGCACTTGCTGGACAAAAGTTGGAAATTTTAGAATAAATAACAGTGGCTAAAATATAAACCAATAACAAATTATCAATAGTCCCCAATGACAAATTCAGTGAAACAACTAAATTGCATTTTTCAACTGATCAAGCCTCTGAGGCTTTAAAGTGAAGAAGATGGAAGGCAATGAGTAGTAGGAGAAAAATAAATAAATGTAAATACTAATACTACACCAACACAAAATAACATACAAAATTCTAAACTTAAATAAAAAATTAAAAAAAAAGTCTAGCTTGACAGACTGGCTTGCCCTGGCCCGTCATCAACCCATTTTAAGATGGGCTAAGGACGGGCTATGCAAGCTAGTGGGTTGTATTTTTTAAACCCAACCCACCAAAGAGGATGGGTTAAAGGGGCTGGCCCGACAGACCCAACCCATTTTGCCACCCCTAAATGCAAGAACTTAACTTGATTTTTAACTCTTTTTTAGCGGTCCTTTATTGTTATATAACATTTAAGAACACTCACTAATTTTTACTTTAATGGTAAAACCCAACTTGAGTTCATAACTTACTCACACAAGAACCCTAATTTTAAATTCGAAAATTATTCTTTAGTTTAATTATTTTTTTGGTCCCTATAGTTGCTTAGATTTTCCTTTTTGGTCCCTATAGTTAGAAATAATCCGTTTTAATCCTTATATATGCACTTTCGATATCAATTTGATCACTGCCGTCAAGTGTGTCTTAACTCTGTGAAATAAAACTATCACAAAATAAAATTTGATGGTGTAAAAACGCCACAAACTGATTTTTTTTGGCTTTTTTTATTCAATTTTGTGGTGGTTTAAAATGGCAAGGACCAAACTGATATCGAAAGTGCATATATAAGAACTAAAACGGATTACTTCTAACTATAGGGACCAAAAACAAAAATCTGTGCAATTATAGGGATCAAAAAGGTAATTAAACCTTATTCTTTTAATTACTTGTAGTTGCTTATATAAAGAACTTCTATAAAAACTTATTTACTCTAATAATATTCTCAAGTTGCTTAACTCTAAAAATCAACATAAATAAATGCATTAGAGTTGCTACAAGCGCTTGTTTGTTTCAGAGTCAATTTGCTCGCATTTCTTTCTTTTTCTTAGATTCTTTTCTACATTATTGAATTTATAAGTGTATAAATATTTATGTATCATGATTATAGAATAATATTCTTTAAGAATACATTTTATTGTATGGTAAATAAATTCCTGCTACGCTATTAGATTTGAGATAACAGTGAGGTATTTGTGTAGTTTGTAGATTGCCATAAATTTAAATTTTTCATATAAATCCAATTTTTCATGCTATCCATCCTACATATTAAATGAGAATAGCTATCTTGAACAAGAGTATTTTTAGCTACTATTCTTCAACAAAAGCGTTTTTAGCTGTCATTCTTCAATGAGAGCATTTTTAGAAATTTTTTAACCTCTTATCTCTTTTAATTTATCATTTTCAATATCTTTAGTTCTAAATTGAATTTTAATATTTTTTTAAAATAAATTATCAATAATTAAAAATTAACATTATATTACAATAATTGTTTATTATAAATATAAAATATAATTTATATATTCAAAAATATTTATCTATTACAAATTTTAATTATAATATAATTTATATATTTAAAAATATTTATTTATTATAAATTTACGTTATATAAAATAAATATTTATTCTATACAGATATATAAATCCGGTTAGCTGACTCCTCAGCTGTATTTAGACGTTAATCCTTCTGTTCTGGCCGCTTGGCCCTTGCCTTAATAATAATAATAATAAATAAATAAGTATATAAGCGGTGCCGAAGGTATTTAGATGAGTAGAAGCATAAATTTTTGTTTGGGTTTTTGAACGGATCATCCCTTAATGATGTCTAGATATATAGATGTTTTAAAATTAAATTTAACAAATTCTAATGGTAGGGTTTAAAACTGCACACTCTGTGTTATACTCTACAGTTTATTTCCAAACTGCTGGAGATCCCACTCCTATGACATATGATAAGTATAACACTTCTTGCAAGTGTTGTCCCATAATCTGTGACTGAGAAATTGAAACATTATAAGGAGAATTTTTTTAATGCCACTACTGGGAATTTGATTCCTCTAAAGTCTGAAGTGAGCAGCCCACAATAGTAGTTGATAAAGTAATATCAGTTGTTATTAAAAAATTAAAAATAAAAACCAACTATTAATGTTACATGTATTTACATAACAAATCATAAATGTTGAAAAATTAACTATTTTCATTAATGATTGAGATATTTTTACTTACTTTAAAAAGTCAAATCTTACATTTGAGACAATCTTATCATAAATTAGGCTGTGTTTGGAGTGATGGGACTTTAAAAAATAAAAGCAAATCAATTATTTTTTTACGTTCACAGTGAAAGCAACATTTTATCACTTCTATTTTTTTCATGTCTTTTACTTACATGAGTTTTTGCCACTCCACCACTATCCAAAAATGCTGAGTTTTTTTTTTAAGTGAATAAACATGTAAAGTGAGAAAGTGAGAGCATTAATTTCAATTAAAATACCTTAATCAACAATAAATGTATCATTACTTTTTCACTTTATACATTTGTTTGCTTAAAATTAAAAGAGTCAAATCTCTTCTCACATACACTGACATTAACTTTGTACATTAAAATTAACTCCCCTGTATTAAGTCAAAACAAGTAAACCCAAAATTCAAACATAAAAGACGCAATGCAAGAGAATACACCTCAGCCACTAGGTTAGATTACAGCAATTCAATCTAACAAGAAATAATTCTTTTGGAATTTGAAACCCTACTCTAATTGTTGCAAAGTTTGTTTTCGGGATAGAAACCTTAATCCAATTTTCTTAGTACTAATTGGATATGACTCTTCCAAAGTAATAATATAAAGTATAAAATAGAAAAAAGTAAAAAAAAAAAGGTTGCATTTATTGTCGATTTAAAGTTAATTAAGTTTACAAGATACTTTAATTTAAATTAACTATGAATACACTCTTCTTCTCTTACTTTACACATTTCCTTACTAATTAACTGTGTTGTTATAAAGTCAATAAAGGTATTACAAGCAACTGAAGCAACTTCTGTCTTGGTAAATTGGCTAGTTATAGAAGTAATAACATAGACAACATGATTTTCAATTTCAAAGTTCAAACCTGGTCGTATTCCATTATTTACAATCTGAATCAGTAAACTGTTTTGACATAACATTCGAACAACAAAAAGAAAAAAGAAACCATCGTCGGTATGAACCAGAGCCACAAAAAAAATGTTCAAGATACAGTGTGCTTTTCAGAGCACTCTTGATTAGAAGCAGCCACCCAACTGCCAAAAGTCCAGATGTTTAAATTAGTAACAAAAATAAAACAAAAGACAAGTAAAATCAATTTGTGTTGCAATATGAACTGATTCCCCAGTTATCTTAAAAGGTAGTGGTCAGTGAATTAAACAAATACCGAGCCAGACTAAATCCAAAAAGGATTTATATTTACAAAAAAAATAAGTAAACAAGAAAAATACTTGTATATTCTTGGAGGATGTTAAGCTCCTCTAATTTCATGGGTCACAATAATATTGATCCAACGAAGGAGGAAAGCTCTCAAATAAAATAATAAGCACTGCCAGGCTGTTACAACCATTTTTCTTTGTCTCCACTATCTAATAACCGTATTGAGATAGTTTTAGTCACATACATTAGGGTGTAGCCTTTCTTTTCTGCATTCTTTTTCTTTCTATATATACCTACTGTACTGCACAGCTCTTCTAAGGAAAATCAATTACCTCATTCACTCTTTTCTCTATTCATCTTTTTATCAGTTTTCTTCTTTTACTATCTATGTCAAATTTCTTAATATGGTATCAGAGCACTAAGCTCTGAACCTGTGCGACTCTAATGGCTAGAGGCAACGCTTCCTCTGGGTCGAGAGTGACCCACAATGACAACAATCATATTATGGATCCATTCCAGGATCCAACCAGTCCTTATTACGTTCATCCAAGAGACGGTCCTGGTTTTGTTACTGTTACTCTGGTGCTGAATGGTTCTAATTACCACGGATGGGCTAGGTCTATGCGACAGGCTCTCGACGGCAAGAACAAGTTCAATTTCGTAGATGGAAGCATTGAGGTCCCTGATTCTTTTGATCCAACTTACAAGGCTTGGAACAGATGCAATATGCTAGTTCACTCGTGGATAATGAACTCGGTGACTGAATCTATTGGACAAAGCATTGTGTTCTTGGAGAATGCCATTGATGTCTGGACGGATTTGAAGGATTGTTTCTCACAGGGAGATCTCATTAGGATCTCAGAATTGCAGCAAGAAATTTACTCACTCAGACAAGGTTCTCGTACTGTAACTAAGTTTTATTCAGAATTGAAAATCCTATGGGAAGAATTAGAAACATATATGCCAATGCCTAGTTGTGCTTGTGCTATAAGATGTTCTTGTGTTGCTATGAGAAATGCAAGACACTATCATCAATTGAATTATGTCATTAGATTCTTGACTGGATTGAATGATAATTTTGCTGTTGTTAAGTCTCAAATTCTTTTGATGGATCCCTTGCCTAACATTAATAGAATTTTTTTCTATGGTGATACAACATGAAAGGCAAAGTAATTATGTGTCTAATGATGACTCACGGGTGTTAGTTAATGCTGTTATTGATTATAAGAAATCGCAAGGCAGAGGAAGAGGATTTACACAGGGATCTGGAAACAAAAATTCAAATAGAATTTGCAGTTACTGTGGAAGGACTGGCCACACTGTTGAAACGTGTTATAGGAAACAGGGTTTTCCACCGAATTTCCAGAGAGGTTCGGCACCTATAGCAGGAAATGTTACTGTTGATTCGGAAAATAAGGAAGATATGTCAGTGAATGAGGATTCAAAGTCTATGGTGCAAGGTCTTACTGCTGAACAATATGAGAAACTCATTAGTTTACTTCAAGGATCCAACATTCAGTAGCCTGCAGCTTCGTCTAGTCAAGTAAATGTTTGTTCTCAAGTTGGTCATTCACCTAATGAGAAACTAAAGTCAGGTAAAGCTTTCATTTCATCCTCCCTTAACACTTATGTCATGGATTCTTGGATCATTGATTTAGGTGCTAGTGATCACATTTGCGCATCTTTAAATTGTTTTGAGTCATGTTCAGAAATTAAACCAATAAGTGTCAAGTTACCCAATGGTCATTTTTCTATTGCTAGGCATTCTGGTTCTGTCATGTTTTCTCTTGGTTTTGTTCTCACAGATGTTTTGTACATACCTGATTTCTCTTTTAATCTTCTTTCGGTTTCTAAACTGTGTAAGAGTTTGAATTGCATGGTTTCCTTTACTAACACAAATTGCTTTATACAGGACTTGAAAACTCAGAGGATGATTGGTTCTGGTGAGAAGCTAGAGGGGTTATATCACTTGATGGTTGATTCCAAGGATGCCATTGTCTCAAACGTGCAAGTTGCTGACCCAATGATTTTACCCAAAGAAGCCTTGTGGCATTTTAGACTAGGACACATTTCAAACAGCAAAATGTTATCTTTACAAAACCAGTTTCCTTTTGTTACCATTGATCCAAATAGTGTTTGTGATTGTATGTCATTTCGCTAAACACAAAAGATTACCATATAGTTTAAGTTCAAATAAAGCTTTGAGACCTTATGAACTGTTGCATTTTGACATTTGGGGGCCTATTTCTATTCAGTCTATACATGGACACAAGTATTTTTTAACTGCTTTGGATTATTATAGTTGTTTTACTTGGATAATTCTTTTAAAATCAAAGGGAGAAGCAAGAGAACGAGTCCAAAATCTCATAAAAATGCTTGAAGTTCAGCATGATGCTAAGATTAAAATTGTAAGAACCGATAATGGTCCAGAATTTTCAATGGATCAATTTTATAATTCTAAGGGAATAATTCATCAAACAAGCTGTGTTGAATCCCTACAACAAAATGGGAGAGTTGAAAGAAAACATCAACATATTTTGAATGTAGGAAGGTCTCTTTTGTTTCAATCCAAATTGCCAAAACAGTTTTGGTCTTATGCTATGTTACATGCCACTTTTATCATCAATCGCATTCCTAGTCCTTTGTTGAAGAATAAGAGTCCTTTTACTTTACTACATGGTCATATACCTAATCTACATGATTTGAAAGTGTTTGGGTCTCTTTGTTATGCATCTACATTGCATAGTCATAGAACTAAGTTGGAACCAAGAGCAAGAAAATGTGTTTTTCTGGGTTACAAGACTGGTATGAAAGATTCAGTTGTATTTGATCTTAACAGCAAAGAAATATTTATTTCAAGAGATGTCATACATCATGAACATATACTCCCTTACACCAAATCACCCTCTCTTTCTACATGGCATTACCATTTTTTTTTCCTCATAGAAGCCGAATAATTTTCATCCATTGCCACAAACAGATTTAACCTCTCCACCAGAAATTCCAACTCCCATTTATTCTCAAGGGGATGAAGCAAGACAAGCACCTACAGCTTTAAGGAGATCTAATAGGCAGAGGCATCAACCATCATATCTCACAGACTATGTCTGCAGCCAGTCTACCATCTCAGCTAAACCAATTATCTCAGGTGCACCTCATCCCATTTCTTCCTTTCATTCTTTTTCTAATTTATCCACTTCGCAACAACATTTTTCTTTGTACATCTTACACTCTGTCGAGCCGCAATCCTATCAAGAGGCATGCAGGCATGAATGTTGGAACAATGTCATGAAAATGAGTTGGCAGCCTTGGAGAAAACTAATACATGGGTTTTAGTTGATCAACCTACACATGTTAAATCGATCGGCAGCAAGTGGGTTTACAAAATAAAACACAGAGCAGATGGATCTGTTGAAAGGTACAAAGCTAGGTTGGTAGCAAAGGGATATAACCAAGTGGAGGGCTTAGATTTCTTTGATACGTTCTCACCAGTAGCTAAGATGACAACTGTGAGGACATTATTGGCACTTGCATCCACTTTCAATTGGCACTTATAGCAATTAGATGTGAACAATGCTTTCTTACATGGAGACTTACAAGAAGATGTATATATGTATATTCCACAGGGAGTTACTTGTTCTAAGCCCAATCAAGTGTGTAAATTGTTAAAATCCCTATATGGTCTTAGACAAGCTAGCAAAAAGTGGTATGAGAAGCTGACTACTCTTTTGTTAGCTCATGGATACAAACAATCAAATTTAGATCAATCTCTGTTCACTCTTACTGTTGCCACCCAATTTACAGCTTTATTGATCTATGTGGATGACATTATATTAGCAGGAAATTCAATAGAGGAGTTCACTCAAATTAAAACTATTCTCAATTCTGCCTTCCAGATTAAAGATTAAGGGACTTTGAAATATTTTCTTGGCATAGAGATGGTACACTCAGTCTCGGGTATCACTCTTTGTCAGAGAAAATATGTCTTGGATCTTCTACATGAGCTAGGATTACTTGGTTGCAAGCCTGCAAAAACTCCCCTTGATACTTCAATTAAATTACAGCAAGATGGAGGAAGTCCCTATAGTGATGAAGCAGGTTATAGGAGACTAATTGGGAAGTTGCTGTATCTTACCTCAACTAGACCGAACATTACAATTGCAACACAACAACTCAGTCAGTTTTTAAGTAGTCCTACAATGACACATTATAATGCAGCTTGTTGTGTAGTTCGGTATCTCAAAGGGAGTCCTGGAAAAGGTTTATTTTATCCCAGGAAAACAGAATCGCAGCTTCTTGGTTTCTCTGATGCAGATTGGGCTGGTTGTCTAGACTCTCGCAAGTCCATTTCTGGTTATTGCTTCTTTCTTGGTTCATCCTTGATATCTTGGAAAGCCAAAAAGCAGCAAACAATTTCCAGATCATCTTCTGAAGTGGAGTATCGTGCTCTATCGATTGCTACCTGTGAACTTCAGTGGTTATTGTATCTTTTGCAGGATCTTCATATTACCTGTCAACGTGCACCTGTGTTATATTGTGACAATCAAAGTGCCATGCACATTGCTGCCAATCCTGTGTTTCACGAAAGAACTAAGCATCTAGAAATAGATTGCCATTTTGTTCGTGCCAAAGTGCAAAGTGGTGTATTTCGTTTGCTGCCCATTTCTTCCAAGGACCAGCTAGCTGATCTTCTCACCAAAGCATTGTCTCCAAAGTCTTTTCTTCCTTTCATTTCCAAGCTGGGCATGGTAGATATCTACCATGCTCCAGCTTGCTGGGGGGTGTTAAGCTCCTCTAATTTCATAGGTCACAATAATATTGATCCAACGAAGGAGGAAACTCTCAAATAAAATAATAAGCACTGCCAGGCTGTTGTAACCATTTTTCTTTGTCTCCACTATCTAATAACCGTATTGGGATAGTTTTAGTCACATACATTAGGGTGTAGCCTTTCTTTTCTGCATTCTTTTTCTTTCTATATATACCTACTGTACTGCACAGCTCTTCTAAGGAAAAATCAATTACCTCATTCACTCTTTTCTCTATTCATCATTTATCAGCTTTCTTCTTTTACTATGTATGTCAAATTTCTTAATAGAGGAAGAACCGAAGCAGTGTTCTTTCTCCATGGGAATTGAATATTCACTTTTTAATGTATGGTGTGTAGGTCCCACTGTGGGAGCCATGTACATGCAACGGTTCAAGAAGCCTAACTAGTAGCAAACTTCAATAGTAGCTCATGCAAGGGTAAGAAGGATCCTAACCCAGTAACCCTTTGTCAGTCCATTAATGTATGTTGTTATGAGCAAAAGTGTAATCAGCAAATGTGAAAAACCTAGCACTAACAAGGAGATTTTCCATACCAAAACTGCCTCAATTTCCTCCTTGGACACTGGAGTTCTTCTGGGCTGAACAGAGGCCTTCCCTCCCACTGTTGCTGAAGCTTTTGAACTTGAAAAGAATGATAAATTAGCATCACTAGCTGAAGACGAAGCTTGAGTCTCAGATGCAGAACCTGCAATGAATTTTTCAATAGAATTAGAAAGTTTACTTACCAATTCAGTCACACATACCGAAGGTCCAACTATTATCAATCACAACCATAGTTTTAAAAACAGAACCAGACCAACCTAAACCGATAAGTCAGGAAAACTGTTGAACGAAAAAAAGTTCAAAACCAGGTATGAAGTATGAACTAGTCTGAAGCAGTTTTATTCTGAAGCAATTTTTTAAATTATTTAACTATTTATTATAATCTTTCATACTATAAAATACTATGTAATATTATCTTTTTATGTTAATTTAAAATTTTACTTAACTTATTTCTCTAATAATTTTATATTAGTTTGTTATTTAATATATTATATAATGTTAAAAATATACATATAATTATCACCAATTTGACTTGAATCGCAGTTAAACTATTAAATAATCAGGCTGGTTTTTAAAAACATTTATCAAAACAACAACAACCAATTAGCCGTATCCCATTAGATGGGCTGTTGACTACATGGATCAAGATTCAACAACCTACTCGATTAGACTCTACCAAAAACCATATTTTCAATAAATACATCCAATACTCTTATCAATCACAACATAATCATCAAGATGAAAATCTAGATCGAGCCAACAATCAAAACAAAAAACAAAAACAAAAAAAGTTAACTAAAACATACGAACCCTTCCTGATAGTGAATATTTTAGAAGAAACTAATCTTCTAAAATTTGGGACTATGAGCACAAGACTTCTTCAGGGCATGTGAGAGGCCTTAGTATCCTTGACGAGGTGTGGGTAGAAACACCTTTTTGTCTATCATGAATCTTTATGTGCAATTAAACAGAGTAATAAAATATTATTTTCATTAATTCTAGACAGCTTTTAACTATACCAGAAAACAAATAGGTTTGGCAGTTTATGATGCATCCATCATCCGTAACACCAAATAGCCCCTTCATGGACGTGTGTGAAATACTCCCAGAAAATGGGAATTAGAGAAAAACTGAAGGGGATTTGATGATAATAAATAGTAGTTGGAAGAGAGAAAGAGACCAACCAGAGGACTTGGGATGTCTGTGTGGAAACTTGATGCGGGGGATTCTTTTCAACGCCTGAGCTCCACCCATCGCTCTCTCACGCTGCTACAAACTCACTTTCCGATTTCACAATCCGACGAGTCTCACAATTGTTCATTATCACGCCACACGTGTAAAGCATGTCCACCGTCGATCGTGACCTTTGTCTTGGTCCCCAACAAACCAGATACATACATAATAATAAATCCATAATACAAAGAGAAAACAGGCTATTTTACACTAATTCAATCACATGTTACCATTTATTAAAAGTATGTTAATTTTTATAATAAATATTTTAAAAGTTATATTAATAATAATTTCTGATTAGTTGATGGTATAAAATTTTTTGTACTGATAATGCATTACCATTAAACTCACATTTGCCTTGGACAAACCCGGTTTTCTTGCGCAAACTCTCAAGTTTGATGTTTGGCCTAGTTATTGCATCAAATATGCAGTAAACATTGTGTTACTGGTTCACATAAATATTTTTGTAACTGACATTGACGGAAAAAAAATGAAATATTAAAACATTTGAAAATAATAAACAAAAAATTATAAAAATTAAAAACAAAAACCAATATATTTACTTAAATGAAAAATATTCAAACCTAATATATGTGTTATGCAACAGTTGAATTAAGTTACTACAAAAATAACTTTCAGTAAAGTTACTTTTTTGTACACATTTAATTTTATTAATTTAATTGTTAAAATGAAAGTTCTTATTGAATATATAAAGTTTACAAATTTTTATAAAAAATATTTGATATTTTATTAAATAAATTTAATTTAAAGTATACATTTTAAAAATATAAGTAAATATTAATAACAAAATTGCATAAATATAAATATTTGATTTATCTAAAAATTTGGTATGCATGTTCATTGAATTAATATTATAATATTCAATCATTGAATTAATAAAATTTAATCTGTACATAGACTAAGAGAATAAATTAAAAGAATAAACAATTAAAAAGAACAAAATATAGATAAAAATAAAATCAGGATAATTTAAGAAAATTGAGAGAGGTTCACTTATCTCTATTATGAGCATTAACTATTATTTTAACTTATGCATTGCACAAAATAAATATTTATTTAATGTAACTTAAATCTCCTATATGTATAAATTAGAATAGTTATCTTGAACGAGAGTGTTTGTAGCTGTTATTCTTCAACAAGAGCATTTTTAGCTGTTATTATTCTACGAGAACGTTTTTAGGAATTTTTTTAAATCTTTTGTCTATTTCAATCTATTATTTTCAATATCTTTATCTCTAAATTGAATTTCAATATTTTTGAAAAGAAATTATTAATAATTAAAAATTAACATTGTATTACAATAATTATTTATTATAAATTTAAAATATAATTTATATGTTCAAAAATATTTATTTATTATGAATTTTAATTATAATATAATTTATATATTTAGAAGTATTTATTTATCATAAATTTAAGTTATATAAAATAAATATTTATTATGTGCAATGTACAGGTTAAACTACTAGTATAAAATAAATAAATAAATATTTTTGAATATATAAATTATATTTTAAATTTATAATAAACAATTATTGTAATATAATGTTAATTTTTAATTATTGATAATTTTTTAAAAAAATATTGAAATTCAATTTAGAACTAAAAATATTGAAAATAATAGATTGAAAGAGATAAGATGTTAAAAAAAATTCCTAAAAATACTTTTGTTGAAAAATGACAAATAAAAATGCTCTCGTTGAATAATAATAGCTAAAAACACTCTCATTCAAAATAATTATTCTAATTTATATAGAGAGAGGATTGTGCCACTGGTGTTAGCATACTCAGAAGATAAATATGTGTCAAGGATGTGCGCCATGCATGGTTTCTTTCATTACAAAAATAATAGAATTTGCTTATCAACTAGCATTTTAATTCTTAGAAATGCACTGAATAAATATTTTTTATATATAATTATTTGATTATATAAATTAAATCTATTTTCTTATATTCTTTATTAAATTAAATTAATATAAAATAAAATTTAATTTGATTTAAATTTAAAGATACTAGTATAATTATAATACTAATATTTTAAAGACAATTGGATTTGTTAGAATTTAAATATAAATTAAAAACATACTCATAATAATAATTAGTACAATTTAATTTAAATTTGAAATAATAGTAATGATTACAATTTAAAATAAAATATAATTTAATTTGAATTTAAAAAATGGTACAATTTGAATTTGAAATCAATAACATATTCATAATATTAAAATAAATTTGGAAAACAATTGAAAAATTTTAAAACACTAAATTTAACTGTCATAAGTTGTGTGTAGAGATTAATAGATTATTATTATTATATTATGAGGAAAGAGAAAAAGTATAAGTAAGTTAATTGAGAGAATGATTTGAATGAAAGTCTCATTTTCTAAAACAAGTAGTTAGTCAAATTTATAGGAGTAGATTATTAATAAGTATTTTAAAAATACTAATCAAAAGATATTATCATCTTATTAATGATTACAATCATTTAAGGTAATTATTAAATACTTTTATAATTTAATATAATAATAAATATATTTTATTTAATACTTTAAATTTTATTTCTTTAAATTCTTTGTACTTCATCTAAAAAAACAACAACACAGTATTTGCAATTTTCTTTTATGGAACGACAAAATTTTTAAAATCCCGCAGTGCACGGCACTGCAAAAAGGGTCAGTGAAATCTGAAAACTTTTGTTTGCGACAAATATGGACGCATGGTTTAAGGAGTAGTACTAGGGTTGCCGCCGTGTGTATCACAACTTCTACGACTGATCAACTAATCTGGTATAATTTTAAAAATAAATTATCAAAATAAGACTTTTTTAAAATATATTATCGGCAATTTTAATATAATGTTAATTTTTAATTATTGATAATTTTTTTCAAATTATATTAAAATTCAATTTAGGACTAAAGATATTAAAAATGATATATTAAAAGAGATAAAATATCAAAAAATTTCTAAAAATACTCTCATTAAAGAATGATAGCTAAAAGCTCTCTTCGTAAAGAATAACAGTTAAAAACACTCTTATTCAAGATAATTGTTCTTATTTAATATATAGGGGTGAATTTAAAAAATCAAAAACTAAATATTTTTATGAGTTTAATTATAAAACCGAACTTTCTTTATAACAGTAGATTAACTTATTTTTATAAATATTTGTTTTTACTGTTTCTTTTATAAATTATTTAAAAATAAGAAATAAAGCTAAAATAAAATGATATTTTATAATTATTTCTCAAAAAAAATTAAGAAAATTGAAAACAAACATAATCTTAACTTTTCAATCTGTTTTAAAATTGAGAAAAAATTTCTCTAATTGTTTGTTTTTTTTACATGAAATGCAATCCAGAAGGGGCAGTCTTTCAATGGGATGCACAGGACTTCAAAAGGCTGATATATAGACTATAGTCACGTACAAGAACATAGTTAACCCAAATTCATAGTAACCCAACTGGGTAACAAAAGCTAACTATGGTTTCGAAACATAATCAGATTGACTTAGTACCAGCTTAGTCTAATTTCAATCCAAAGCGCGTTGCATAATTTCTCTACGACTCATTCTTCGTTTCACTTTCTAAGATGCCCTGATGTGATCCTCAACAGAGACTGAATAAGAAAGCAATGGAAAAGGAGCCAATATGATGACATTTTTTTTCAAGTAAAAAACAGAACTTAACCCCGTAGGTGAATTAAGAATAGTTTTCAATTTTCAACACGCGCTTGCTTGAATTGTTTGACCAACTTCCCCTGCATGTGTCCGGGGTTTTGGTAATGCTGTAGCTGCAAAACACAACTAGCCATTAACTTATGCTTTTGTTGCATACCCGCGTCTTAAATTTAAGAGTTCCTATGTAATCGACTACGTAGAATCTAGATGCTTCAGTTTTTTTTTTTTTTAAAAAAATGTTACTTGTATAGTTTCTTTCTTAGAAGCACTTCCAATTTACTACAGCCTTCAAATCGGACATTCCCTCCAAGTAGCCTCCCAAGTTACATAATTATATTGCAATTCTTGACCATCTATGTTACATAGCACTAAACAGTTAATTTGATACCTCGGTTGTCGCTATCACTGATGCCAGCACACAAGACTTGTAAGGTAAATTAACTAAGTAAGTAGGGCAAGTCTTTCACGATAACTAATCAAGCAACTGGGGAGAGGTGACTTCAAGATACCACTCAAAACTTCATATTGTGCATTACAAGATTAAACAAAGCCAAACAAACAAGCTTGTCTCCATTAGACATAGGTCACTTTCTTGAACTGGTCACAAGCTGTAGATGTGGCCCACGTGTCTATTCAGCTCACAAGTGAAATACCTATAAAGCCCTCAGCCCATAGGTATATTGACCCTTTCAACAATGAGAGTATAGTCTTTTGAACTTTAGTACGTAGATGTACATAAAAGAGAAGCAAAAGCTCCCTGGTTTCAAGAGAATAAAACAAATGTTGAGGGAGCATTTAAATTGACAGTCAAATCACTTGAAGCTTGACTAATAGATTCATAGTCGTGACTAATTTCCTGGGTTGATGCCTAGGTCGCTCATTGGCTAATAGAATTTCCAACGAAATTCAACACCTTTTACTACTATTATTTTCTTTGTCTGCCCCAGTAGACACTTCATGCTATAGTGCTCTCGACCAAACCAAAATATTAGTATAAATTGACTCTTCCCCACCCATTTCGCTCAACACTAACCAACCACTCCTTCCCAGTGTCTAATTAAATGTGCCTTCCCTCCTTCCTTGATAAAACTCAAAACTCTTTTCTTGTTAATTAAGAATGTTTCGCACCATATTTGCTTGCTTCAATGGAAAAGTATCCCATAAAAAAGCGAAAGTAGAGCCCCTGGAAGTCACAAAAGCTGTTTACATAGATGAGTTAACCAAAATACAAACACCAAGAAAGGCAGTGAAGAAAACTGTCCGGTTTTCAGAATCAGAACCTACCATTTTGGGAGAAGATAGTGAAAAGGACTTCGAGAAAACAAAGTGTGGTAGTGGTAATGAGGTGGGAGAAAAAGAAGGCATAAGAGTGAGGGTTAAATTGACAAAAGAAGAAGCGGCACGGTTGCTATCAAAATGCAACGGAGGAGTTCTCGAATTCAAGGATGTTGCTCGTGAGCTTGTGTTGATCCCCGTTAACCGAGTTAGCGTTGTGTCCGATGGCACAAACAATTTGTATTAGTGGCAAGCTCTTCATTGTGATGATTACATTCCTTCTCTTTCTCGTATAATGATTACAATTTATTTTGTAAAAAAGCATTATATTATATATTAGGAGAATTATTTTCTTTTTCATCATATTTTGTCTACTACGGATAAATTATTAGGTGGTCTTACATTATCATAATTTCTATTAATTTTTAATTGATATGTAATCAAGTGTAATTAATTTTTCCTCATAAATTGTAAGATTTTGAATATGTATTATATAAATATTGGTTGGAACTATAGACACCTAGTGCTCTTAGACTACCTAATAATTTCTCGATGAATAGAGAGTAGGTCCTTGAACTATTTGAGAATTTTTAATTAGATTTTCAAACTAAAAAAATTTATAATTGAGTCCTTAATTTTTAAAATTTTTGTAATTGGATTCCTAATATTATTTTATAGTGGCTTGAAACAGCTAAAAAATGATAATTTGTGATGGTTTTAAAGACTTTAGAGACTAAATTATAAAAATTTTACAAGATCAAGAACTTAATTATAATTTTTTTTAGTTTGAGGATCTAATTAAAAAACTTTAAATAGTTAAAAGACTTACGGATTAATTTAACCTAATTTAAAGTAACGGACGTTAGGAAAGTGGCCTACAATTCTACGTGATGAGTAGCGCAGCAACGCAAGTCAGGAAACTAACCTAATTCAGTAATTCGTGTGTCATCTCTAATGAGGGCAGAGGCATGTGTATCGGTATATACAGCCTGCTTTTGTGGAACCATCATCGTTCACCTTGCAATTCTGTTGCCTTCTTTACTATGAGATTTCTCCCAAATGAGATAGAGATCATGGTTTGTTTGATTTTTTATTTTATTGTACACGATCCAGTTTTATTTAGATAAATTTGCATGTCCTTCCAGGAAGCCACTATGAGTCATGACTTATTATAGAATACCGTAGTTCTACGCCTTGCCGGATGTGCAAATTAAATTTTATTTTAAGCATGATTATCAGCAGTGTGACATATTCTTTTGAAATATACTTTTTATTATTATGTAAATTTTATATATGCCACACCAAATAATTTGTAAAAAAAATTATATTAAATTTTTATAATAATAAATAACATGTTAAAATTATTTAAAAAACATTATTAACATTTTTCTTTTTTTTTTCCTCTTCAAATAAGTTTACTGTTTGCTGATATTTGATTGATTTTATGGTTTTATACTTTGCAAAATATGTATTTTTTATTTAGTTTTGCTGCATTTTTTGTGTAAAATTGATAATATGTTGTCGACATTGTTCATGTTATTCACTGCAAAATTTTGTTCCTGACGTTATTAGACCGAATTAATAAATCAATATTATTTGATTAATAAAGTCTTGTATAATAGATAATTACGTCTTTTCAACATGTTTATTAAGGTGTAATTCTTAGTCAATAGTCATGTATATAAAAAAGACTTTATTAAAACAGACAAAATTTACTTCAATAATTTTCCTGTCTTTAAAGAGTCTAATCTGTTATCAATACAAAAATAGCCATGATCCATAACAAAAAAATAAAGTGAATTATACTGGCACCTTTTGAGTTTTCAAAAAAATATGCCTAATACTCTTCCGTTATCTAGCAATACTTTTTACCCCTTCAACAAACAGTGTTAAGTAATGTTTTTATTTGAGGGTAGATTGACAAAAATAACCCTTTTTACTTTTGGCCCTACACAAACCTGTGTCATTCATTTTCGGAAATAATTCTCAACAAGGTGAAAGTTAGGGTTTAGAAAGGAGAATGTCTTGTGCGGAGATGGGCTAGGGCAGGGTTGCAATTGCATGTGTCACTGTCGTTTGTTGGTGAATGAGGAAGAGCACTGGGTAAGGCTTACCAAAATAGGCTTTGTAGTCAATTTTCTTTTGAACAAGTGAACACGTGAAGAAGTTTGTGGGAGGCCAAGCCTGGGTTACATACCCCCAATGTACGGACAAGCATCAAGATCAAGTCTTTGATCCTCTTCTGAGAGGCAAGGGCTTTGAAGAAGAGATGCAGCAGATTCTTGATGTAGCCTGCATGTGTGTCAACCAGAATCCTTTCAAGAGACCAAGCATCAGAGAAGTTATTGAATGGCTAAAGAATGTAGAATCATCCAACCAGCAAATGAATAAAGATGAGAGATAAATGTTTGTCCTTGACAAATCTTGATATTATATATGTATACTTATGCAAAGAATTTTGCATTTCAATATATACAGAATCATTTTTACCACTATAAATGATAACGCTCCCTGTCAGACTTAGTAGCAAGTTTTTAATAATTATTTTATGTGATCGTCCATATTACTTAGAAAAACTTTCTATCCAAGGAATTAGCATAAATGCTTATGCAGAAAGTATACCCTTATGCAACTAACTCTTTGGTACTGCCCCTGTGGGGTGTTAGCAAAGGAGAGTTTTTCTTTACTTAGTGATTCTAGATTGTATGATGTTATTCCTTCATTTTTGTTACCGCCCCTGTGTGGTGACTCTGCTTCCACGGCGTTTCCTCGTGGGTTTTAGTTTGTTTGGGCCCTGAGCCCCGTCTTCTCATAAAAAAAAAAAAAGAGTATACCCTCATGCGACTAACTGTTTCTCTTAATACAACATCTTGAACTCTACAAGCCTTTGTTATGTGACTTATGTCATATTCTACTTTTCAATCTTAATATTACAGCGCTACAACTTACTGAATTTAGTTGTTATCATTCACTTTATTAATGCCAAACCCTTTTTTATTTCACAGAATAATGCAGGTTAAGCTCATGAGAAAACCATGCCAATTTAAATTTACATTTTAGGCCATTCAGTAAAAGAGCACTTGTTTGATTCTTGTGGACAAATTATATTGTTGACACTTGACACTACGTATTCATGAGTAATTTAACTCAATGATAACCGATGCTACAAATTCTATGCTGTATATATCATGTACAACAGAAAATTGCATTTGCATGCTATTAACTAGCATGAATATATACTAAAACTTGACATATCAAACTGAAGCAAATTTCACATTCCGTATGGTTACTTTTGTTACTAAATGAAATGCTACAAATAATTTGCTATTAAGATTTGCATGCAATCTTCTGACAAAAACTCAGTAATGAAATTGACCATTAAAACAAATGACAGTTTAATCTAGTCTCACTAAGACGGGTTCCTTCCAAGTTTCAGCATATGTCCTTTCAATCTAAACCATCAATAAGATTTTGCTTTTCTTTGTTTTCCTTGAGTTTGTTGTCTAATGGGAAGAATTAATTGTATGAAGCAATCGAACAATGTTCCACCAGAAAATGAAGAAACATGATATAAATCTTCAGACACTAGGCTATTGAACATTTTGATTTCAACATTTATGGTCACACATCATATATTAAATCTAGTAAAAAAAAATTAAAACAATAACAAAAGTACGCAAAAAGACTAAAGAGATGAACAACCCAATGGTAGATAAAATCAGCATTTTCATAGGTTTTGTTTTCATTTTTTTTAATTTAAAAATGTTTGGGGTATAATTTTGAGAAAGGGAGGGTATGGTTGAACATAAAAACACAGTGAATGTTAACTGAAGATACAGCAGGAATCAAACATGAGCATGATTAAAAGAAGAAGTGTGAACAGTACTCCGCACAAACAAAGCGTGAGTTTTTAAGGAAAAAGATGGTATTCTTGGAAGAAAAAGTCATTAAAAGACATGTGAGAGGCACATGATCATCTTCCGTTAATGTGTAAGACGACGTCCAACACTAGGGGGTAACGATGTTACATTAATCAAATTTTTAAAGAGTTTATTATATAATGCGAACTAACAAAGGGGTATCGGGCGCATTTTAGTGAAAACTCAGGGGGTACGAGGATAATTTTCTCAAAAAATACCATTTGATAAGGTTTATTAATTATTTTTCTCAAAAACAATTCATACACATTAGAAGATTGAACTAACTATTACCTGTCTTGTTTGGATAAGTGTTTCAGAACAACAAAATCATACCGAAGTAAAAAAAAAATGTAATATTATGAAAAAAAATATTTGATTGTTTTAAATTTAAATTTAAATTATAAATATAAATTATTTCAGCTTAAATTTTTTTAATTCAAAAGCAAATTTTTTATATACTTCATTTCAATCAAAAAGTAATTTAATAAAATCAAAATCGTGTAAAATTAAATTTGTTTACCGTGGCCTAAACATAGAAATAGCCTAGTTTGGTGGATCGCACTGATTTGATACAAGCTAGCCCAAATTATAAAGGACAACCCAAGATAGCAAAGTTTGTCGCAGTATAGTATTTTGTTTTTGCTGGACCATAACCACATTCATTTAGGGTTCATTTGATTTGGTTAATCACCAACCACAAACTGGAAAATAAAATTACAAAACACTCCTAATTTGTCAAACCAAAGTTTTTGCTTTGACGTTTGACCAATATCTAACTATGAAATAAACAAAGCCTTAACTATCGATATAACTTTGTTAATTTTTACACTAGTATAGGAGCAAAACTCAACGTAAAACAAACATACAAGTGAAATTAGGTCATATTAAGCTAGGTTTTATTAGTATTAAAAAAATTTTAACTAAATTAAAAAACCTACTTCTAAATAAATTAATGAGCTCGAGTCTTTATATAAATCAAATGGTGTAAGCCTCTAAATAAATTAGTAAGTATATAATTTTAAAATATGACATTAAAAAATCAACGTTATTATTATTAATTAATTAATGGAACATGTCAACCAGCTAGATTGAAAGGTTTTCTAAATAATTAAAATCTTGATTTTTTTTAACTAAATAAACTTTTGAAAATGTTTCAACTAATTTAGTAAATATCTTACTTAAGCCTAACATGAATTAGGTCATGTGCCTCCAACAAATTATTTGACTTACTTTCATCCTTACATAAATATACAAAATCAATATCTTTTTTAGGCAAATTTATTTTACAATTTTCTTTAAAACAATTTTTCACCGACCATTATTTTAACCCAGCTCAAGATTTAAAAAATAAACTTGTCTTTATTAAATTATTAAATATCATGATAACTAGAGTAGTAACTCCTATTATGTAGAGGAAAGAAAACAAAAACACTTAATTAAATTTAGACTGTCTATTGTTTTATAAAAAAAATAAAATTAAAGATTGCATGGAAAAACAAATAAAAGTAGGTAGTAAAGTAGAAACTGAGCTTTGCCAACAAATACCTATTCTTTATTTTTTAAACTTAACAAAATTATCTTTCTTTTAGTTGAGAGAATAATATACAAAAACAACTCAAGACTTAAGCAGAGACAAAGCCCTATTAGGACACAAAGAAGTACCACATATTAAGTTTTCTAGATTGCTTTGAGGATTAGCTAGAGGGAGCTTGTGGATTGGTCTTCATTTCGTATTAACTTCAATGTAGTGAGATCTTTTTCTTTTTTTTTCAATATGCCACTCCGCGAGCAAGGAGCAAAAGAACCAAGCGGTTTATGTTAATGTCAAAATCCGCACCTATTTGTATCTATTTTTAGTGATTAGTCTACTAGTTTTTTTTTATCTTACTTGGTCTTATTTTTGTTAACAATGACATCCAGTTCTTTCAAATTTCTCATATCATTATTCGTGGATTGGCATCTCAAGGTCTTTTGATAGGCTCTATTATTCTTCAATCCATGCTTTTTGTTACTTCAAGTTCTAAACCCTCTTTAAAGAGTTGAATGTTAAAGCCAATCCATCTATCCCATCAGGTGTTCATGTGATATGTCCTTGCTGACAAACTTATCCACCTTTACCTCTTTTTCCATACTTCTAATGCCCAATGTTTCCTTGTACAATTCTTTTGTTAAACAACTCTTCCTCTAAATTCAAGGCACCCATCTATGCCATGGTTTGTAGGTTCCAACAAGAGCTTCTCTATATATTAATTCCAAGCACTTCTTCAAAGTGTCAAATATAGCCTTCCTCTCAATCTTAGGGTACTTTTAATAGTTTTTTGTCGTGATGCTCTTATTCTCCAATAGATCAAAGAGATATGGCATTATGATCATATCTGTCCCACACACAACAAATTTATTTTGTTATCAACTCTACATTGCTAATTATATCCTTTACATATTCAAGTTCCTTACTCATCTTGTAAATTTAACCTAATTTGACATGACACTTGATTGTTTGATGGCCATGTTACATATAAGATACCTTTGCACATATCCTTTGCTCAAACCATTTCACCTCGTTTTCAAGAGATAAACTAAGTTACCTAAACACAAAGTAAATATGGACATAGCTAGTTTTCTTGTATAAGAAGATTTGTAGCTTACTACGTTCAGGTTGGGTCTGAAGAGAAAGCTTTTTCCTATTTGTTAACTCGTTAGTACTTATGTTCAACATGAAGCTTAAGAGATGTCCACCACTCAAGGCACATACCAAGTAAGATATGTGAAAAATTAAATGAAAAAAAATGTACTTTAATAGAATGTTTTGAAATAGGAAATTACAATTAATGTTATAAAAATTGATAATTTTTTTAAGGAAATTCTAAAGAACAATTTTATAAAAATTGAGATTAATGTTATAAAAATTGAGATTGGAAGCTTAGCAATGTGTCAATTTAATTCTTAAACATTACCAGAATATTTAACATAAGCATAATTAAACAAATATATTAATATTGTTGATATATTATATCTCACACCCCCACAACTACTTGTGTGTATAAAAATCCAAAATTCTTCATCTAAAAATTTAACTTACAATAGAAGAGATGAACATTTCATATTGTAATCAGACATTTTAGAGACAAAATATGCATAAACAAAAAAAAAAGAAGCATATAAAATTAGATAGCTTAATGAAAGCGTACCTCTTCAAATGCACAAAGAATAATAGACTGAGGTATTGCATCTCGTAAAAGCTCTTTTGTAATGAGATTTGATTCAGGTAGAGAAAATATTTTAACATCTTTGCCGGTCTACACTCCAACTACTACAAGATGACTCCAATTGGGGTTTCCACCAATAGGATTTATATATAGGCATAAGATTTCATATTCCACATGATGCTCTTTACCTTCTATATCGTGTTGTCTCCAATTTCAACATAAACCAAAAGCTTATCTTTTATGGCCAACAAAACCTATATTTAGGTGTCACAATAATCACCAACTTGACAACAAACTTATTATGTGTTTGAGTTGTAAAATCCAACAATGGAAATGTACATAATCTTAAAGTAATGAAATAAATAGATTGAAACAAATTCACTTAAATGGTACTACCTCTTGTCTTTTATATAAAAAATAAATAAGGGCATTTGTTTGATCATAATTATAAGAAACATAAATTCATTTTCAGATGTATTAATTGTTATATTCTTTTTACATCTTTAATCTCATATGAAATCTATTAATGAAACTTTCACCTATTCTCTGTGCAAATGAATGCATCCATTGACCTATTAACAATATAAGCTACACTCATTGGTGGAAAAAATTATTCTTTAAATTATAAGTAGTGTCATTAAATATAACCACCACTTGAATCATGTATTTTTGGAATAAAATTTAAATTCATGACATTTTTAATTAAAATTAACCAACTTAACTATTTTCATTGGTCATGATGAATTAGTTATTTATTTCTCATATAAAAGACCAAAGGTAGTAACTTTTACAACAATGAGGAAAAGAATGTATAAGAAAAATAAGTTGTAGATAGATTTTTTATCCATGTAACTGTATAAGGTGATGGTACCCAAATCTTTTTCATAAGTTCAATAGTTAAACAAATGTAAGAGAAAATAAGTTCACTATCTATCCCATGAATGATAAAAATAAGCTTGATATTCACTCTATTCCACTAAAGGGGAAAGCATATAATATCTGCCATCAAGGGCACTTGGGGACACTTGTTTGTGGTTATGAAAAAGTTGAGGCACTTGAAAAATCTACATATTTTTTATATAGATTTTTGATGATCGCACCTATAACATAATGTCAACTTATGAATTTGTAAAGGTGATGGTGGTTACATTATAAATAGCTACTCCTTTGTAGATGATAATAATCAGTATTATTGCATAAGACTCATTATATATTGGAGGAAGGAGTTAAAGAATATCTACGTATGTCCATGGTAAAGTCAGTAAAAATGGGTCCGGCCCGATGGGTCAGCCCAAACAACCCGCAAAAAGGATTCGATTGTGTAACACCCTCACTTTTACCTAATTAAGTAATTTTCTATTTATTTTATATTTAATTCTGAAAATTTTGGAAGAAATTTCAAAATTTTGATCCTCACGATTAAACTCAAAATATTAAAAGTTATCTCATCATGAATTTTAATAATTTTTCCAAGGTGGAACCTAGAGAAATTAGAAAATAACGATTTTGTCCTTATTTCTCAATATTAAGGACTAATATGAAAAAAAGATTAAGTTGACATTAAAATGTCAATTTAAGCTTAAAATTATATTATATGTAATAAAATATAATTTTAGGAATTTTTTAAGAATTTTTTGGAATTTCGGTGTAAAATAACCAAAATACTCCTAGGTGTCAAATAAATCAAATCAATATTGGTTTGACATCCAGGAATAATGAAAATAATGTTTTTAGTACATTTCTAGGTAAAATATGTAATTTTAGACATTTATTAAAAAAATGAGCATTTATTGAATTAAAATAGATTTAATATGAATTTTTTAAACTTAAAAATACAATATATATATATATATATATATATGTATGTATATAATTTTTAAAAAATAAAAAAATAAAAAATTATTTTTAGAAATTTATTTTTGATGAAAAATAATATATTTATTCAAATTTATATTTAAATTAATTATTTTGATATTAAAAGGTAATTAAATTAAGTTTAGGCGATTTTATCTGTACTTATTAATCTAATTACAGGTAAAATTTACATTG
The DNA here is from genome assembly GCA_004329165.1 of Spatholobus suberectus. Lineage (NCBI taxonomy): Eukaryota > Viridiplantae > Streptophyta > Magnoliopsida > Fabales > Fabaceae > Spatholobus > Spatholobus suberectus. The sequence goes on from CM014733.1 coordinate 79,786,396, forward strand.
GATAGCTTTGGGACAGCTCAACCAACATGTTTTCACCCTAGAAATAGGTAATTCATTACCTACATAAATATGTGTCCCTAAATTGTAATTTCAAATAAATTAAAAATTAGAATTTTTACATCATGGATGACTTAATTTTTTGGCCACCTGGGCTTGCCCTTCTTCTATAAATAGTCCCTCCATGGATCAAACTTCTCACCATCCTCCTCTTCCTCCATAACCAAAGCTCTCCTTCTCCTTTCTACCTCCCAATTTTTTTAACACTAAAATCCTATTAGTTTCATTAACTAGTAAAAATCCTTTTCCTAAGAGCTTTGCATCAACAACTTCACCAACTTTTTGAGGTAATGGGGGGGAGTGGGGTGGATTCTAAATTTCAATTATTTTGCATGTTGGTAGAAAGGTTTTCCGCTAAACCTTTCAATGTTTAAGTTTATCAAGTTTTATAAATGTTATAATGTTTAGTATTAGATTTAAACTTTTACTAAGTTGTTGTGTTGCTCAATTTTAGATAATTAAAATACATTTATTAAGTAGTTATGCTGCTCAAATTTAGACAATTATAGTATAATTATTAAGTTGTTATACTGCTCAAATTCAAACAACTATAATAAAATTACTAAGTTGTTATACTGCTCAAATTTAAATAAAATATTTTTAGTTGTTATAATAGATAATTAAATTTTTATATTGCCAAACTTTAGTAATACTCAATTAATTAGTAAAAATAATAGAAAAAATAAACTATCAATCTCATAATATGAAACTAAGCACAAAAATTATTTTATGAGCTATTTATGAATTTATTTTTAGAAAATTACTATAGAAATTTCAGTTTAAATTCTTATCGTTCAAGTAAAGTCTAGACACACTAATAGACCATTTATAAAAATTTCATAAATTTTAAAACTTATTTAGTATTTTTAATTGTGTTCTATAAGTGTCTATTGATACATTTTACTTAAAAACACTAAATTTCAAAAAAGTTTGAAAAAATTGTAAAAATTCATAATAAAATTCTAATAATTTTTCTAAGCTTAAAAATTATTTTTATGAAAATTTTTGACCATTCTATGATTTATTTCTTAATTATCAATCTTTATTTTAATTTTTATGTCTTTATTTTAATTGAACTAATGGTTATGTGTTTTAATATAAATTATGAATTATATGAATAATATGTATGGAACAAATCTTTGTAATATAAGGCAAAAATATTAGTAAAAATTGTATTGGTGCTCAAATTTTTGAGACTAGGGTGAACCTTTAGAAATTAATAAATTAGTAAATAATGTAAAACAAGGGACATGCAGTGGCATGACACCCTGTTAAGGAAGCTACAATTGGTACGCTGAGGATTAAAAGGTAGAAACCCATTTGAGGAGGTCTTAAAGGTAGGCATTATCTCCCAATGGACAGGGTAGTGCCCGTGAGTTAGGATATTCGTCTGACCAAGCTCGATAACTCCAACAACTGCTCAATATTTCGGGATTGGTTCAAGAGTATACCACTATAAATGAACCTCCTGACTGATATTTGTTCCTCATTGACGATAAAGACTGTTCCATGTGATGATGTTGATGAGGTATATATACTCTAGTCACTTCCCAAGTTCTATTGAGAATTATTACTCACTAATGAAAAGTATAAATCCATACCAATTAAAGGTAGTGTAGTATAACTTAGAATAAACCCTAGGTTCCCTTTGTTAATTGTGTTTTAATTCCTACCATACATGTGAAAGTGATTTTAGAACAAATCACCTCATTCTATTGTTTTTCTTTCTTGTATGATTGATTGTAATTATTGAAGATGACAATAACACCCAATGATGCTGAGGACGAGTTAGAGGATACTCCTCCAGATTTGTAGATCTATTTTATAATATTTTCCTTGAGGGATAAGATAGATTAACATTGCTCTGTATAGGACATTTTTAATGTATAAATTAGGTTAGGAAGTATCTATCTTTTGATGTACTTTTTATAACTGTTATGTATTACCCAAATCATGATGTACAGTTTGATATATATACAATTTTTATCCTTTACTTATATTTATAAATTCTATCAAATTTAGAACTTTTCTATTGGGCAAATTTTAATCACATTTTTATCCACTTAACTTAATAATTAAATTAATATGAATTATATCTAAAATTAAAGGAGTGTTACATGACTGGGCCTTTAAAATGGTGGCCTAAAAGAAATTGGGCCATTTTGGCCCGACTCGTTTAGTCTAACACGCCATTTTGGCCCGACTTGTTTAGTCTAATAGGCCAATTAGGCTCATGTTAGACTAGTCAAGTCAATGAATAAAAAAAATGTGTTCTATTTGACTTAGGGTTGTGTCGTTGTGAATTGACTATGACTGTAACGACCTACTGCCGCTACATAACAACTTTTCTACTTTATCTCTTGGAAGGCTTCTTTTAATATTGATATTAGATTAAGTATTATAAAAATAAGTCTTTGTTTTTTGCTTTCTTCATCTTTAGAGATAATAATAGAGAAAACTATTCATTCCAACTAAAATAGTTACATCAATGTATACATCAAGAAATCAAAAGAAAATACATACACCAACATTATTAAACATTTTTATATCAATAAATACAGGATACAAAACACTCTCTCTATAGCTGGTCACACTTTACATTCTTTTAATAGAAATAAACAATAAAAGGAATATCAATTCCTCTAAAAGAACAAAAGTAACCCTCCATACTTGTTCCATCTCCCCACTGGCTGAGGCAAAGCTTCATCATCATTTAAGAGAAGCTAAACCTGCCAAAAACTCAACATCTACTCCCACGCTAAAGACATGATCATCACAGGCACGAACCACACGTGCAAACAATGCAAGGGTAAGCTTGCTTTAAATAATAAAACATATATTTTAAAAGTAAAGTAATAGAAAAATCCCCTCATTTTATATCAATAATCAAATAGGAAATAGCAACAACATCAACAACAAGGCATTATCCATACCTCTACCATCACCTCCAAACATAATAGCAACCATGACAATAAACCACCACAACAACAATGCTACCTCTGCTACCAACACACATCACAACCACAGCCACAATTACCAAGTAATCATAACAATAACGACAACACAACCATTGCCACTAAAGACATTATTAGTTATAGACAAAAAACCTCACTTACATATATAAACATTCAAATAAAATTTCATGATATATAGTCACATTCTCACTTAGTGATATCAATCACAATACTAATGCATCATATTTTCAACCTTTACATATCCAAATCCACAAACACAATAGCCTGAGGTCCATCATCAGCTACCTCAGTACCCACACAACAACATGAGGTCCATTGTCAACTACCTCAGTAATCCACACAATGGCATGAGGTCCATTGTTAGTTACCCCAGCCACTTGTCCATACCACGGCCTAAGTTCCATCGTCAACTACCTCAGCCGCCAATATATACATACCAATGCATGTATCACCACGACATGAGGTCTATCATCAGCTACCTCAGCTGCCAACATATGCATAAATGCATGGCTTTCAATACAACATCAACACAACCACAACAAATCAACCACAACAATCATCATCAACCCATGCAAACCCAATCCAGCCTCTTGCATGGTCAACAGGTAAGGTATCTCACCATCACAACATATTACGACTAGTGAAGGTTCTACCTAAGCAACCTTCCATTCAATTACCTTTTTTTTCACATTTTATCAAACCAATTCACAACAATAATAAAGAAAACCAAAAACCAAGTTTGGAAGAATAACAATAACATGTAGAGGTCCTATCTAAGCAACCTTCCACATCAACACATACCCAACAACAACAATTTAACCGAAATTATTCATCCATATCCACATGCATATTTATTTATATGTCACACCATCACATCACAATAGCTTGAGGCCCACCTAACCTCAGCCAACCACATATTCATTCAAAATATATATATCTTCACAATAATCAACTCAATCACAATACACTGCAACAATAACAAAGTTCATACTTTCATTTTACATCAACACAAACCTCTTAAATCAAGCACATATGACAAATAGGTCTTTCTTTTAAAGCTAAACATCTTTCCAATATTTCAAAGGATCACACCTAAACATCAAATCCAAGGTAATCGACTACCTTTCACATTCTTTTTTATCTTGAATCCAAGTCTCACTCAACTAAAATAACAAAACTCAAATTTTTGCTCACAGCAACTCTGTCGCCCGACGGCACAATATTGCAGCTCGACGACAGATTACCAGAGACCTATTTTTGGTCTCTAGCTGAACGTCGCCCAACGGGATGAAGTTGTCGCCCAGCGGGAGAAAATCGTCACCCGGCGACGTTCTTCTAGAAGCCATTTTCTAGGCTCGAGAAGAACCTCGCCCGGTGGGAAGGGGATGTCCCCCAGCGTCGCCTGCATTGCGAACAGGGTATATGGGTGCAATTCTTCAATTCCTTGGCTTTTAATTGCTATACACACATTCCAAATCAATTCTAATCACTTTTAATTCATTTCTAATCGATTATACGACAATTTTTAGCCATAAATAACCTCAAATCTCAAAATCCTTTTTTGAAACCCATTTTTTTCCCAAAACTTACATATGCAAGATTTTCACCAAAATCAATCGATTCCAAAGCGTTAAATCAACATATCAACGACCACAAATATGAAATCAAACAATAGTGAGCTTCCCTTACCTCAAAAGCTTCCAAACTTGAATTTTGGTCCTTTGAGAAAAGTTGTGTCTTGAGTTAAAATCTTCCACAGATTTGTCCCTTCTCTCCCCATAATCACTAAGTCAGGCTTAGAAAGCTTCCAACACACTTATCAACCTCAAATCTATAGAGAGAGATTGAGAGAGAAATGAGGAGACAGAAAAAATGAGAGAATGAAGGGTTTCACCCCCCTCCTCCTTTTATATCCAAGCTCCCCGCAACTCTCACACGAACTTTTGGCCCACTAAGGCCTAAATCTCACCCAGTCACTTGTCTTGTCCTAAAACTAATTTAACTCAACTCTTTTCCTCTCAAAACCCCAAAATCAAACTCTCCACACAATCACATTGGCTTAAGTACATATCTCAAGTTTCCTACTTTTAGTTAATAAAATACTTAATCAAGTATTCGGAGAAATGGGGTGTTATAATGACTGTGAGAGTTAAGACATAAAAGTAAAAACAAATAACAAAAAAAATGTGAACAAGCACACTACCACACGTGTTTTCACTGATTGTCCATATATGCTTCTAAGGCCAGCTCAACATATTCTTAGGCCTAAAGCAAAATTTGAAATGAGGCCTTTTAAAAATTAATTAAAACATCAGAAAAATTAGGGGCCTTACAAAAAGTAAATATAATTTTTCCTCCATCAAGATTCGAACCTCATTCATTAAGAAAAAAAATACAACATAATTACCAGTACACTAAACCAACTAATAATAAAAGTTATATAAATATTAGGCTTAAATATACTTTTGGCACTTTATCTTTTTAAACAAATTTATTTTGGTCTTTTATCTTTTAACTATATTTACGTCGCATTTAGATTAACTAACTCAAAAATTTAACAATATCCTATAATTAAAATTAATATCTTCAAAATAATTAAAAACACCATTTTGAAATAATTAATAATTATATATATTTAATAAAAAAATAATATTTCAACAAGTTTAAAATAAATTTATTTATTTACAATAAATTTATTTAAAATTATTAATTATAAGCACACAAAAATCAAATACGTGTTAACATAATATCCACAATAACAAAATTGAACACTTAAATTTAAATGTTTATATATTCATATTTATTGTGCTTACTGTAACACCCATTTAGTTTTAAATATAATTCATATTAATTTAGTTATTAAGTTTAAGTAAATAAAAATGTGTGTAAAATTTTTCCAATTTTAAAAGAAATTCCAAACTTAACAGAATTTGGAAATGGTAGTAAAATATGAAAGATATATACATATATTTCATAAAACTATACATCATGGTTTGAGTAATACATAACAGTTAGAAAACAAAAGTACATCAAAATACATATACTACCTAGCCCACTATATACATCAAAAGAGATCCTATACAAAGCAGTATTTATCTACCCTATCCTTTATACAAAAAGAAAATACTATAGGTCTTCAGGTCCTCCCCCGTTGAGATGTTCTCTATCTCGTACTCAGCATCACGGAGAGTTAATATCGTCTTCAATAATCACGGCCAATCATACACAAAAGAAAATAATGGAGTGAGGTGTTTTGTTCTAAAATCACTTTTACATGTGCGGTAGGAAATCTACCATAAAACAAAGATAAAATACAACTGACAACACAAGAGATCCTAAGGTTCATTCTAAGTTGTATCTGACTACCCTTGACTAGGTATGGAACCATACTTCCCATTAGTGGGTAATAGTTCTCAACAAAACCTGGGAAGTGACTGGGAGTACATATACCTCTCTCAACACCATCACATGGTACAATCCTCGTCATCATTAAGGAACAAAATAACAATTTAGGATATCTATTTATAGAGGTATACTCTCAAACCAATCTTGGAATGCTGAGCAGTTGTCGGGGTTATCAAGTTTGGTCAAGCGAATATCCCAGCTCAAGGGCGCTACCCTGGCCATTGGGACTTTCACCACTCAATGCCTACCCCCAAGACCTCCGCAAGTGGGTCCTTGCCTTTCATTCCTCAGCGTACCAAACTGTGGCTTCCCTAGCAGGGTGCCATGCCACTGCATGTCACTTGCTTTACATTACTCACTAATTTATCACTTCATAATTTCTCAAACAGAGGTTTCCCTAGTCTCATTTAATTTGAGCACCAGTATAATCAACATTTCTGCCTTATTTTGCAGAAATTGCACTATACCAAAATTTTAACAAAATAACGATATAACAATTATAGTATAATTACTAAAATTTTGGCCTAATAACAACTAAATAAATACATTTTGATTTTCTAAATTTGAGCAGAGTAACAGCTCAGTAAATGTATTTTTATTTTCTAAAATTGAACAGAGTAACAGCTTAGCAAGTAAAATTTAATAATTTAAATTTGAGTAGAGTAACAATTTAGTAATTATGATTTAATAATCTAAATTTGGACAGAGTAACAACTTAGCAAAAATTAAAGTTTAACATTAAATAATAATAACAATAATAAAACTTAAGCCCAACGGGTTTAGGGAAAAACCCTTTCTACCAACATGCAAAGTGATAGTAATTTAGAACCAACCCCACTCCCCCCATTACCTCTAAGATAGTTGATGAAGAGGATGGAATTGTTGGTGCAAAAGCTTCTAGGAGGAGAAATTCTACTAGTTGAAAACTAGCAAAATTTTAACATAAAAACTAGATAAAAAAAATATTTTAGAGAGAGAAAACTTTAGAAAGAGAAGCTCTCTAGCTTGGGAAAGGAAAGGATGAGTGAAAATCTGAAAACTTTGAGGCCTATTTATAGAAGAAGGAGGGGGGTTAGGTGTCCAAATATTTACATCATCCATTATGTCACTATTATGTCATAAATCCAATTTTTATTTATTTTTAATCCAATTTAGGGACACATATCTCAAATAGGTGGTGAATCACCTATTTTAGGGTTGGGGACGTGCTCCACCAGCTGTCCCAAGCCTCCATGTGTCAAATTTTATGTGTAGGTGAATTAACCAGTACCGACAAAAATGCCTAAACTTGAAAAAATTAGCTTTTAATATCAAAATAATGTATTTTAATGAAAAACTGGAAAAATACATTAATTTTCATCAAAAATAAATTTCTAATAATAAATTTTAATTTTTATTAATTTATTTCAAATTATATGTATTTATTTTGTATTTTTAAGCTAGAAAATCCAATTTAATTCAATAAATACCAAAATTTTTATCAAAATTCTAAAATTAAATATTTTACCCATAATTAAACTAAAATTATCATTTTCACCCTTTTTGAATGTCAAACCAGTACTGGCTGACTTATTAGACACGTAGGGGCATTTTGGTCATTTTACACAGAAATTCCAGAAAATTCCCAAAAATTCCCAAAATTATATTTTAATATATATGACATAATTCCAAACTCAAATTAACATTTTAATGTCAATTGAATCTTTTCCTCATGTCAATTCTTAATGTTGAGGAATAGGGATAAAATTGTCATTTTCTAATTTCTCCGGACTCCGGCTCGAAAAAATTATTAAAAATCACAATTAAATAAATCTTGAGATTTTGAGCAAAATGGTGAAAGTCAGAATTTCAAAATTCCTTTCTGATTTTTCAGAATTGTATTACCAAATATAAAAAAAACAGTGGAAGAATTGAAATAGGATTATTATATTTTTCACTACTTTTCTCTCAAAATAAAGTTTTTATAATGAGAGATACTTAATATAAAATTTTCAAAATATTTTGAGGTCAAAAAGTTTCCGGTTGGTTCCTCTAGTCAACCAGGGGTATTTTTGTCATTTTACAAAAATTATCTCAATAAATTCTAGAAAAATTTCTAAAATTATTATTAATTGTTCTAAATACATTGATGACTTAAAAACAATTTTTAAACATACAGAATAATTTAATATACAAAAGTAGAGGTGTTACACTTACATTCATTTTTAATTTATGCATTTCATATAGGTATCGTAACACTATCATTACTTGAAGAAAGAACAAATTATAATAAATTTTAATAACCTTAATATTTTTTAACACAACATCTACTCAATTAAAAATATAATTAATCATCGTCCTCAAATTTAGTGTAATTATATTTAATTTACTATTAAATATGTTAAAAATTAATAATCTTATTTATGATATATTTTTAAAATAATAATAAATACAAGATGTAAAAAAATATATAATTTAATCAAACCCATGCAACGTACGTGTTTAAAATATAGTCTAAAAAATAAAAGAAAAGAAAATTAAGCAATATGCTTTAATAAAATGTTTTAAAATAGGAAACTACCATTAATGTTATGATAAATGAGATTGAAAGCTTAACAATGTGTCAATTTTATCCTTGACCATTATAAAGGTATTTAACATAAACAGAGTTAAAAAAATATATTAATGTTTTGATATAGTATATCCACCACGGAACAACTACTTGCATGTGTAAAGATCCAAAACCTTCCTTTAAAAATTTAACTTATAATGGAAGAGACAAACATGCCAAATTGTAATCAAACATTTCAAAAATAAAATATGTAAAAACAAAATGAAGTACATAAAACAAGATTGCTTAACAAAAATGTACCCCTTCAAATGCAGGAATAAGAACATATTGAGGTATTGTATTTCCTATGAGCACTTTTGTAATAAGATTTAGTTTAGGAAGACAAAATATTTTAACATTTTTGTCAATTCATATTCCAAATGTTGCAAGATGACTCCAATTGGGGTTTCCAACAATGGGATTCATATCTAGGCATGAGATATCACATTCCATATGGGTTACTCCTTACTTTCTGTAGTATGTCGTCTCCAAGTTTAAGGTAAACCAAAAGCTTATCTATTATGAACAACAAAACTTGTATCCAAGTGTAACAATAATCACCAACTTGACTACAAATTTATTATGTGTTTGAATATTAAAATCCAACAATGAAAATGTGCATAATCTTAAAAACAATGAAATAAATAAATAAATAAAAATTCACTTGTATGTATGTGTGTGTGTGTTTGTATGTATATGTGTGTAGTGTGTGTGTCTTTTAGTCTTGTCTTTAACTTTCAAATTTTACAACAATTAGTGTATGTTGGTATTTTTGATGATTTTTGATAGCTGATGTAATGGTTTTGGGCAAAATTCTAGTACTTTATATTTCTTGGTTTACTCATTTATGTTTGATTTCAATTTGTTTTAATGTATTAGGCGTACTACTATTATTACTATTCCTACTACTAATTTAATTTTTTCTCTCTCATAATTAATTCTAAATTACATTAGGGGATAAGTAATTTTTACATTTATTAATAATTTGCGTGCTTAATTAAAGGTAATATTTTTTTATGGATGTCATAAGATACTAATACATTTTTTATATGTAATCGACTCTCAAACCCAAAATTTGGTTTCAAATAAGCTATTTTTCTTTAAATATGTTTTCTAGTATTTTTTAATATATAAAATTTGGTGATGACTCCCTATTTTTTTCAACTTATTTAAGTTTTCAACTCATCATTCCCCGTTGCAATTAAGGATTGAAATACGATAGGTTGCTCATCAGGGCTTGTGGCTTGGCCCACATAATGCCTGATAGGTCAAGTTTGTTTATTAAAAGGTGAAACTTGGGTTTTTTTTTTTTTTTAAGTTTGTTTAAATGAAAGGTTGTGCCTTAAGCTACATATGATGCTTATTAGGCCTAGTAGGTCAACCTATTTAATAATAGAAATTATTATTATTATTATTATTATTATTATTATTCCTAAGAGAATAATGTTTATGTTGATAAGCTTACCAGTCTAGCAGGCCAACTTGTTTTATTACCTACTTATGTTGATAAACTTTTTGACCTATTTATGGTAGTATTTGCATTGACGTATTTAGGCTGATAGGCCTATTTATATGCTGTATTAAGAAATATACATTTAAAAAGACTTTTAGGGCAAGCTAGTCTTTTAAACACACTAAGCTAGACCTAAAAAAACCCACCACTAGTTTATAGAATAGGCTCAGGCCCTGTAAAATTTGGTTTAGCTTGTCCTGTTTTCACCCGTAATTAGTAGTTACGACACACATAAACACATACGTTTTTAATAATGCTATTAATTATCAAAATAATTATAAAATTACCATAAGTGATATGTACTTAATAATTAATGAACCGTAAAAATTAACGATGAGAATATAATTGATCAAAAATATATTTTTATAGTCTGTCTTTTTAAGATAGATTTAATTACATATTTAGTTCCTTTATTATAGTTAATATGCGATTTTAATTCACTAATAACTTTTTCCCTCAAATTTAGTCATTTACTTTTTTTTTTTCTTAATCCTTACAATCTAGTCTTTCAAATTTTTTACTGTCACATTAAAGTTCTTCTATCATTTTTTTTTCTTTATTTAAACTTTCGAATTATCAATTTTCATGAAATTTTTATTAAGTGCACTCTTTAAAAAATTTAAAATCCTCTTATACTCAAAATCCCTTAATCAAAACACCATTTTCACCCAAAATTAAAAAAAAAAATCCTATCCTTTATGAAACCTAAATCTCACTATATAATATATTTCAAATTTAATCAAACTTTTAAATACTAAATTTTTTAAATCTTTTTTCATTTTAAGTCTATCATAATTTTATTTTATTTTGAGTATATTTTGTTAAGGTTTATAAAAAGGGAAAGTAATGAAAGGAGTTAATTATAATAATTAACAAATGAAGAATTCAATTTAATTAAAAATTATTAAGGGACCAAAACTACACGTTAATTATGATAGGACTACAAAAAATACAATCAAACTTTTTACTTATCAATTTATTCCTTTTGATTTTATTGTCTCAGAAAATCTCTAATGTAATAAACTAGCGTAAAAACCTGTGCAATGCACAGGACATTAGAGTCATATTGATACAAACATGAAATAATATTGTAAGAAGCAAAACAATAATGTTTTCATGTGAAGGAAACACACACACACACACAAATTTTGAAGATATAGTCCTTAATTGGTTATTTTATTTACCATATACATTTGGAAGAGAGTAAAACAAATTAAATTTTTTTAAAAATATAGAGAATTTTTTTTAATTTTATTATAAATTGTTGAACATCAATATAAAAAGATCATAGCTACAAAAAAAACAATGAAAAACGAAAGATATTAAAAAACCAAAATAAGCTCAAGGAACAAAGCACTAAGGTTATTATTGATGATGATACTTAGACATTGTGAAAGACTTCTTGATGTACAACATTTGTAGTTGATGTACATACTCTTTAATCATCATCTAAAATTAAAATCTTGAGACCTATGAATGGTTTAACTCTAACATATTGAACAATTACAACAACATTCTTAGTATCTTCTCTAGTGAGGAAAGAGTTAAACTCCTCAACATAGTTTCCAAACAATGTGCACTTAAAGTGTATGCTACAATAAGGAAACAAAACAATAATTAAAAAATAATAGTACTAAGTAACTGCTTTAAAATTGTGAAATATTACATAATTATTAATATGCACATAGAATTACTACCTTTTAGAGTCAAGTTAAATTTCTTTCATCTTTGTTTTGTCACCATTTGTCACAACCTCAATTTTAGGCCCATGTGAGACAGGTATGCCTATGACATCTACAAATATGAAATAGTTTATTAGGTTATGAAAATTTTCAATATTATTATTATAATTATAACCAAAAACATTAATGAAGCACTCACCAACCAAATAATTGGTGTCATAGTCAATACAAAGAACCATAGAGATCAGGGTAATTGTCAACAAATTATTGGGAGCAACATTATCAGCAAACAACTTTAGTTTTATAACTATTTGGAAGTTGAGCTTGTATAGATGTCAGGTCATTCTATAAGGACCCTTACTATTGACTACACTATAACTAAACATGAAATAAACAAAGTCTACTTTAACCGGTGATTGGAACTTATATATCAAAGTAATCCTAATGGTTGCATGGATGCGGTCTCCCTGTAAAAGAAGACAAAGGTTAAGAACAATAATATATGTAATGAGAAAATTCATTATAATTGTACTGTATCATATCATAGTAGGCTTTACATTATGAACTTACATTTTGGTCTATGTGGACCATCTCAATAGAATATATCAACTTTTCATTGTTTTTGTTAGTAACATGTCAAAGTCTGACAACTCTAACAATTAGGTTGCACGTCTTTCTAGATGTATTCATATCTGAGAGAAAGTCACATTTAGGTGTCATTGATGTTGAGGTTATGAAAATTGAAATCCAAACCAAACTACAAAGAAAGGAAGATCAATGTGTTTCTCAATACGACCACTTTAAACACAAAGCAAATGAAATTTCACATTATTTAAATAGAACTATAGAAGGTTTCAAGAGTTACAATCAATGGATAGGATGTTAATTTCAAGTGAAATTGTAGGAAAAATTAATCTATTTTAATTTAATTTAATTTGAATTGTAAATTTCTATTTAGTCCATCAAAATGCTGTTAATTTGTTTTTGTAAATAAATTTCATATTAAATTAGATTCTACATTTAATTCCATTATAATTATTCCCATTTTAAATTGAATTAGTTACAAAAATAAATTTCATACTAAAATTGTTCACTAAAATGCTATTAATTCATATTAATTGGCCATATTAATTGTCCATATTAAATTATTAATTATTAATCCATAATAATATAGAATTCTTGTCTATATTAAATTATTTATGTAAATAAAATCTATAGTAATGGTCCATTTGAAATTTGAAATTAAGCATCATTTAAGTATTTAATGGAAATTTACATTTTAAATTGAAATAGCTACAAAAATAAATTTAATATTAAATTATTTCCATAAATAAATGTTATATTAAATTATTTTTGTAAATACTTGTATATTTTAAATTAATCTTTTAGTATAAATTTATTGCTTATGTATTCCAAAACATAGAAAATATATTGATTTTGTATATATTAAAAAAATATTTATCTCTTGTAATAAAAAAATATTAAATAAATATACTGCTTATAATTGAAGTAGTAATTTGTTCCATATCATAAAAAATATACAAAAATTATTACAATATAAAATATTATAATAGAATTTAACCTTTCAAATACTGGTTATTACAATAATTTAAATTTATTTAATATTTGACAACGTATCATGATATCATATTGATTAATTAAAAATTTTGACAAAATTTATATTTCTGTATAAAAATCAAAAATACTTCTTATTTTATAACTTTTATCTTCTATCATTAAGTCAAATATATCAAATCCGGTGTATACGTATCCGATGACATGGGATCAACACTTGGTATATATAAGAAAAGATGCAAAATGTTATTAATTCATATTAATTGTCCATATTAAAATATTACTTCATAATAATATTGAATTTTTTCCACATAAAATTATTTTCACAAATAAAATCTATATTAATTGTTCATTTAAAATTTGAAATTAAGCATAATTTAAATTTTTAGTCAAAATATATATTTTAAATTAAGCATCATTTTAAATTGTCACAAAATAAAGAATATCGTAAAATTCTACTGTTTATCTCACATCTTATTTAGTAATGTCCTCTCTCATTAGTATTATTACACTTTATAATGAAATTTTCGATTTTAATATGAATTAGCTACAAAAATAATATGAAATAATAAAAAATTGCCTAATTTAAAATTTTAATTGAAATATCCATTTTAAATTAATCATCATTTTAAATATCTTGAATTAAATTATTAATTCATAATAATATGAAAATTTTGTTCATATTAAATTATTTTCAAAAATAAAATCTATATTAATTGTCTATTTAAATTTTGAATTAATCATCATTTAAGTCATTAATGGAGATTTCCATTTTAAATTGAAGTAGCTATAGAAATAAATTTCACATTAAATTATTTTCATAAATAAATGTCATTAAATTATTTTCGTAAATACTCATTCATTTTAAATTAATCGTTTCATATAAATTTATTCCTTATATGTGTTCTAAAACATAAAAAATATATTGCTTATGTATAATAAGGAAGTTTTGTCCATATTAAATTATTTCAGTAAATAAAATCTATATTAATTATCCATTTGAAATTTGAAATTAAGCATCACTTTAAAAATGAAAACTCATCCAAAAAAATAATAATAATTAGAAAATTCAATATATTTAGTATTTCTTTTTATATCTATTTGATTTGATTTAATAAATTTTTAACTTTTATTATGTATTTTTTTGGTATATTGCATTTGATTTAGTGTTTCCTTTTTTTTCTTTTTATATTGCATTTGATTTAGTGTTTTTTTTTTTTGGAGATTAGCGTTTCCTTTTATTTCTATTTGATTTAATAATTTCTAACCTTTTCATGAATTTTTCATTTTAGTAATTATTTTAAAAGAACCATGGGGATAATTCAATTTTTATTTCTGTTTTTAATTTGAAAGGGATAATTCAAATAACGTATTGAGTTTAATGGGAATAATAATTCAATAATTATTTAAAAATTAAAACGCATCCAAAAATTCAATATATTTAGTGTTTCCTTTTATTTCTATTTTGATTTGATTTAATACTTTTTAAACTTTTATATATATTTTAAGTTAGTCAGATATCAAGTTTATTTTAAATTGTATCCTTAGAAAATTTGATTTATATTTATAGCATTGTTGTGCAATTACCCTTTTTATTGTATATAATATTTATTTTTATTATCTAATATTTTGTGTCTTAATTGTTTATAAATTATGTCATAATTATCCATAAATTGATTTGTATGCAAATGAATATGAGATTGACACGTAAGCAAAAAAAGGAGAGAAACACTCCTGTGTTGCCAAATAGGATGAGATTCCTTGTAAAATTGTTCCAGAGGTTGACACGTGAAGTTTTTCTTTTTTAGATTATTCTCGATTGTATATATTATAGATTAACAACATATTTTATTTTATTTTATTTCATTTAATACCCTTGAGGAATTATTTCTACGTAGTTTCAATATTGCACCAATGACATTGTTATATGAAATGATGACACTAACCAAATCCAAACCGTGTTTTTAGAAAAGCAAGAACATATCTCATCTTGAGCGTGAAAAATCTTAATCGTTGATTCATGCTATGAACTTGTGCCATATTTATGAAATTGGTAAACAAACGGATATTTAGCATTTGAGAAGACATACACAATTGCGTTTCAAGAAAAATATTGTGTAACTAAATAATTTATACAACCAATTTGGAAAAAAAAATTATTAGAGGATGAATTTGGAAACTTAAAAAAAATCACTATTACAACAACTAGCATACAAGTCATATAATTATTAAATATTAAAGGTGAGTTATTATTATTATTATTATTGCTTTGCACTAGTCCAAGAGTCATGAACACATACCTCACAACTTTGATAAGTGTTGTGATCCTTCAATATGGGTGTCCTAGTGTCGTTAATGGTGAGGTTGCTATCTTACAAGGTAGTATTAGGTATATACTATTATTTGCCTTATTGGAGATAAACTATTATCATTAGGGATAAATTGGTTATGTGATAAGGAGATTGTCTGATGATGATGAACACGATCCCATGATTCTCAATGAGTGCCTTGCTATTAGTTATGTGTTGATTATGCAGTTTATTCCTACACATGTGAGCCTTTATGACAGGTCATTGGGCTTGATTAGTGGGTCATGGGTGGACTAACCAATAAGCCACTACGAATCTAAGTCGAGGTCCAGAATAGTTGCCTCCACATCTATAATCTGTGTTAGCATAGCTTGCTTATTTGCCTAGATTCTAACATGGCACTTCTGTCATTATCTTGTTTAGCATTGCTCCCAACTTAGAGCACATTATGGAGTTATCTTGTCGAGGTTTTGTTTAGTGGGGCATCTTTTGTTGTAATTCTATTGAGGTGTCAACTTTGGGTTGTGGACTTGTTACCAAGGTCTAATTTCGACTCATCAATGTGGTTTTTCAATGACCTTTGTTGTAGTGATGTCTCTATTGGGTTGTTTGATGGTTAATGGGCTACTCAACATCGTGTTACCTCCTACATGGTTTGAGCCATTCAAATTTTGGCTTTGTTACACAAGTCCCATTAGGTTAATGGGTAATAGTGTGGTTCATAATTTTGGCCTGAATGGCTCATGGTTTTGGCCCATTACGCTTAAACGTTCAAAACCCTTTTCGTATGACTATCGCAAACATGAGGACTCCTTATTCCTATTCCTTATGGCAAGTACATTTTCACTTTATCAATTTATATTCTCTATTTCTTCTCTCTTTTTACTTTTGCATTTATCTATTTCTCTGTTCCTTTATTTTCCTTTGAAGCTACACATTGTTATGCATTTTGCTAATTGTCACCATTCATAGGCGATCTTTGCATTTCTTGTTTGATTTGAGTGACCGATTTAGCATGATTATTAGAGTTGTTCCTTTTGATGTCCATCATGGTGACAAAAGTTGGGAGGTTCATAAGCACGCGTCAAGGGTGAATGAGGAACAAGATCAAGCAAGATTGATTAAGAACAAGAACAAATCGTTCCCACAAACTATGTCAATGTTCTACACTAAACTGAGTTATGACTAGATACTTCATGACCATGGCAACTGTTGTGATCCTTCAATATGGGTGTCTTGGTGTCATTAATGGTAACGGAGTCACCTTTTATAGGCTAGTCCAAGGTATACACTACTCTTTGCCTTATTGGAGATAAGCTTATTAGCTTATCTTTGGGGATAAGTTAATTATGTGATAAGGTAATTATTCGATGATGATGAACAATGTCACACAATTCTCGATGGGTGCCTTGCGATTAGTTATGCAATTATTGTGTAGTTTGTTTCCTTACACGTGTGAGCTTGTATGGCAGGTTGTTGGGTTGCTTGGTGAATGGACAGACTTAGTGAGCTACTACGAATTGAGTCGAGGTGTAAAACAATTATATTTTATGAGATTATAAATATATTTATATTAATTTATTTTATACAATTTTTTAACTAAATCTTTCCACTAACTATTTTGATTATAGTTTTTAAACTACTATTTAAATCATGTACTAAATATTTGTTTATGAAATAAAGATCTAATTATTATTATTATTATTATTATTATTATCACTGAATTTAAAAAGTTGGTGCAATGCGTGAATAGTCTAACTAATATGATTAGACCATTCCTTTAATTAGCTTAACTTTACTAGTCAAAAGGATCAATCAGATAAGTTGCCGTGTCTATTTGGGGTTGATAAGGGGATTAATTTTGCCTGTGTACTTTACCATAAAACATATTATAAATTCTGTCTTTTAAGTTTTATTTGTAGTTTAAGTTTAAAGATATTTTTTTTAATTTTTTAAACTTTCATTATTTCAACTAGCTTGGGAAGACTGTTGTTTCTTTTCTTTTTTGATAAATAAGACTGAAAATTTGCTAGGGAAATTTTTTCTCACGACTACGCCGCTAATGGTCTGGTTGGGAGAGGAGAGGAGAAAAAAATTTTAAATTTTTGAAAATATAGGTAGTTTGATTTAATGGAAGTAGATGAGAAATTTTAAAAAAAATTGTGAGTCTCATTACTTATTTTTATTTTATTTCTCACCTATTTTCATTCATCTTTTCATTTCTCTATTCTCATTTATTTCTTTTTACTAAACAACATAAAATTTTAAATTATTTTCTATCTATTTCTTAACTGTTAACTTATTTCATTCTTAATTTTTTTTATCTATATCTCTTTTCTTTACTAAATAAAGGCTAAGGGTTTACAAATGCTATAGCTAGCTGAAGGCTGAAGTGTGAACCACGGAATCCCACTGCAGCTTTGTGGTCAGAATCGGCTCCAGCAGTTTTTTTTATTTTTATTTCTCTCTTTTGTCAAATCCTTTTGTCTGTTGCCAATAGTCGATCGCGGGACCAGTTCAATGAGAATGCCACGCAAGTACGCTGGCTATTCTATTCTCCGAATTGACCATTGTTGACAATTACGTTTAAAAAAATGACTTAGGCCTTCCATTTCTACTTTTCTCCTGAGATCTGATGCATTGCAATAAAAGAAACCCCCCTCACCCAGCCCACCCCTTCCCAACTCAATTTACACTTTCCACTCTTAATTATATTCCCTTCACTCCCTCACCCTCTCAAATCAATGGCCCCCTCAGCCATATTATGTGCTCTCTGTCTCTTCCTTGTCCATCTTCAAACCACAAGAGGGAATAAACAGGTTACTTGCAATAGCTTGAGATGCGGCGGTATAGATATTCAGTTTCCTTTCGGTCTGAAAGGATCCAACCAAGATAGTCGCTGCTGGTATTACCCAACTCCCTATTTCCAACTTTCGTGCATCAACCGTACCCGAACCATTCTCAACCTCCCTCGTTTCGGGGACTTAATCGTGAATAGTATCGATTACGAATCCCAAAGCATCCAAGTCAACGACCCAGATGGGTGTCTACCAAAACGGTTCTTACACAAGTGGAACCTTTCGGGTTCACCTTTCATGTTGAACCCTTTGATTTACGGAACAAGTCCTTATAACCTCACCTTCCTCCGTTGCCCATCCAACGTGACCGACTCGTCTCAATTCCCGTTAGTGCCAATTTCGTGCCTAAGCGACAACAACAACTACTCGGTCATAGTTTCGTGGTCACAACCAATTGTGTCGTCACCTATGTCTCAACGGTGCGAGGTGATGTCGTGGGCTTATGTCCCTCTGCCGAGGTTGGACATGCCCATGTGGCCCTTCTGGCCCGACCTTAACACTGACCTTGAGTTGGTGTGGACCGAACCCAATTGTAGGGACTGTGCACTTAGTGGCGAACTTTGTGGGTTCTCTAAAAGGATTCAAGTCGGGTGCTTCCCTAGGAATTCCCGGAAAGGTATGTCTGTCTGTGCTTTTTTTTTTTTTTCTATGGGTCCTTTAATTAATTTCGTTTTCAATTTTTATTGTGTGGCTATGGTTCATTCCCAACAACATACGACGTTGACGTTTTTCTGATCAATTAGGATGGTTGAGGTTGTTTTGTCTAATTTGTAGTTTGGTAAGGCGTCGCGTCGCGACTGGGGAAGCAAATAAGCATCGCCATGTCAACTTTAGGTTTAACGCCAAGTTAAGATATGAATGGCTGTGCTTGAAGTTGACACTGTATAGGAAATAGAAATAATGCATTCGTACTTTAGAAGAAACATTTTAATTAAATAACGAAATGTCTAGGGAGTACGATTGAATTTCATTTTTTGTTGCCGAACTTTAAATAACGAAAATTTTTCATGGGAATGAGGGAATCAGTTTGATTAAAGTGCGGTAATATATTATGGGTATTTACTAGATCTTCCGTCTGTAGGGGGTTTGTCACCGTGTGAGCTTTTTTTTTTTTTAGAGGAGAGGGGTTAGGTAATTTGCACTTTCAATTGTATGAAAATGGACTAGCGACATCATTTAAAAAAAAATAAAAATTAGGACACTTGGCATGTACTCATGGATAGTATTTGAAATAGAACTATAGAAGCATGATTTATGATAAGTTGGACCGTGTGACAAACAACTAGAAGAGTTAGAGGTAGGTTAGTTTCTTTCAAGGCGTGAGGCATGCAGTGCAACCCTCCTGGACTATAAAATATTATTAGTAAATTGACTAAATTCTCAAGGTTCTAGCATGTTCAACAAAGTAAGTGTGATGAGTTTGGATCCAAACCTCACTAAATTTTTAAGTAGATATTTATAATTAAAAATTTTTCTGTAAAACTTTTATATTTTTTTTCAAATAAGTCCTTACTTATTGATGGATATTAAGATTTTGTTAACTTTTACTTATTATGAAAACTTATTTGAAATTTATAAAGTATAGTATATAACAGATTACTTTCGTTATTTTTATGAATTTTTAAATTGATCTTTATATTTCAATCAAAATAAATAATTGTAAGTAAGTAAGGATTTATTTAAAAACTTAAAAAACTATAAAAATTGTTAAAAATTCAATAAAACAATATTGTTTGAAGAAGGTGTAAAGAACTTTTAAATTAATTTTATAAAATACTTTATTTAAATAAGGTATAAAGAATTTTTTAATTAATTTTTTTATTTGAAAGACAATCTTTTTATAGTGTGTTTAACGATGCAAACAAGCTAACTTCTAACTTGTTTGATTAACTTAAAAGCTTTTTTTAACTAAAATAGAATTGTCTGCTAGATGACTTTATTTCACTAACTTATAACATTTTTTTGAAACACTATTTTATGTAATGTTTAAGCTTGTAAACCTCTAACTTTTTCTCTGATTTATATCCTTATTATCATATTATAATTTATCCTTTACACTTCTTGTGATAAAAAATCCTTAATATTTTCTCACACTCATCAAATATCATCTGTGATCTGTCCATAATATAAATTATTAAAATTACAATATCAATTCATCCATATTACTTTATTTCATTTAATAAAAATATTTTAAAATGAAAATATATTATAAATTTATTGTCCTAATTTTTAAGATGATAAATACTTTAAAATATGAAAATTGATAGTTATTTGAAAATACATATGGTTACCAAATTATTTGTAAATATATATAATTACCAAATTTCAAGTTATAACTAAGCAAATTAATATATTCTTTTATATCATTTTACATTAATAATTAGTTAGTTCAACAACTGATTTTGCTAAACACTTTTAATTTAATCATCTAGCTAGTTGGCTTTCGGCTCTTAACTAGCTAATTTACTTTTGAATTCACTTATAACTTAATTTTTCCAAACACATTATCCTTTGATCATTTTTCATTGAAAGAAAAAACTTAAGAGTGATGAACTGATTACTCTCTCTAATTAGTAGTTTGTGAATTGTGATACTGATTTACATGACATGGTCCATACAGGTCTTTCAAGAAGTGCCAGTTATGGCTTAGCTATAGGAGTGGGAATACCTGGACTCTTGTGTCTAATTGGGGTTTCCTGCTTTATTTGCGGTAAGGTCAGGATGC
The DNA here is from genome assembly GCA_004329165.1 of Spatholobus suberectus. NCBI lineage: Eukaryota > Viridiplantae > Streptophyta > Magnoliopsida > Fabales > Fabaceae > Spatholobus > Spatholobus suberectus. Next base: position 79,808,085 of record CM014733.1, read on the forward strand.
TGACCCATCGCCCACGGAGCACAGATTTTTCGGCCACAATTTCCCTAGAACCCATGCCTTTTGTAATGGGGCTTGACGGCGCCACAATTGAAAAGTATCCCAAAACTCTTATTGGGGAGAGTGGGCGCTTATTGAAGCCCACTGACAATACTTGCGCAATATGCCTCTGTGAATATGAACCCAAAGAGACGTTGAGGAGCATACCCGAATGTAACCATTATTTTCACACAGATTGCATAGATGAGTGGCTCAAATTGAATGGCACGTGCCCCCTGTGCAGGAATTCACCGGAGGCATCTTCCACAACTTCTTTCTTTTCCTTGTCTCCCACTTCCTCATTGCCCTCTCCATAATAGATATAGCCTTTTACATATTTGTTGTAGCGTAGATCGAGAATGATGTTAGTATCTGTGTTAGACTTTTATAACCTCTTTTTTTTTTTCTTTTTCCGAAGATAATAAGGATGATGTTATTTTTAACTTATGAACAAAAGGAACCAAAAAATTGTTAGGAAGCTTATTGAGGTGGATGACAAGTCAGAGAGTGATTGGGCAGGTGGTCATGGACACGTCAACAAAGCTGACAAGGCAAAATCTGTTAGAGAAACATATCACATCACTAAGGATCTGCAAATATCGGAAACGAGGGGAAGCACCAAGCCTAGAGTAATTAATGGGAAGCACCAGGCCTAGAGTAACTAACTCAAGGCTGGCAGATTTCATGCATTGAGGGTATAAGGTGTGAGGGAGGAAATGAGAGAGCGATTGGTTTTGGGGGTATTGTTATCTTTTCTCTATACTCTTTTTCTTCTGGAATGTTCTTCGTCTTTTTCTGTTCTGACCTCTATGTATTTCTGCAATTACAGTAGTGTTTTGTAATTGCCAATGATCCATTGTAAGAAATTTCATACTAATAAATAATACATCAGCAGAGAGGTGGTCCAGAAATTACTGTTATTGCTTTACTCTTGAGTCGTTCCTTACAAAAATATATAAAAACAAAATAAAATAGGTTTTCGAGTTTCAACAATCCTGAAAGTCGTGTAAATGATACGCCACTTTATACGCTTCATTAATACTTATCTTTTTTTTTATTTTTCTTTTTATCACGTCAGGTTATTTATTATGCATATATTTCCCTCTTTTTTATTTTTTCTCTCACTAAATGTTAAAAAGGGTTTCGGTATCCGCAAATCATTTTGTTTATATATAGTAGTAGTGGATACATGCAACACCTGACTAGCTATGAACATATAACGATGGAGAGTAAAGTTAAAAAGCAAATTAACTTCAATTAATGAAACTTAATAAATTAAAATAAAATGTCAACAAGCTAAACAACACATAATGCGATTAAAATTTCCTAAATCTGAAGAGAAAATCTTGAATGGTCTGTTTAAGTAAACCCTACATCGAATAATCACCAGCAATAATATTATGATTTTCTTTAAAATATTTGATAATTATTTCAAAATTAGGAAAAAAGAGGTTTGTTTTTACTTTTACTACATAACTTAACTTGTGTGTCTGTATGCATGTTAAAGTAAGCAGTTTAATTAAGTATTTATTTAATAATTTTTTGTTAAATGAGAACTTATTTATAGATTTGATTGTTGTTTTGGAGAGTCGCTAGAGCCATTCCAGAACAACTCTGTTTTTTTTTTTTTTTTTTTCTAAATATCAGTTGATACATTCTGAAAATGGTCTTATTTCGCGAGAAATACTATAAACCATGGATATAATATGTTTTTGATAAAATGCAACGGGGGTGTAGCTCATATGGTAGAGCGCTCGCTTCGCATGCGAGAGGCACGGGGTTCGATTCCCCGCACCTCCACAACCACATTTTACTTTTGTTCTACGAACCGTTCCAACACGTTCATTCTATTCCTTTTTCAATTCCCAAGGCAAATAAACAACGGGGGTGTAGCTCATATGGTAGAGCGCTCGCTTCGCATGCGAGAGGCACGGGGTTCGATTCCCCGCACCTCCATTCCCACATTATCCTTTTGTTTTACGAACCAATCCAACGGAAGTGGATACTCTCCTGCAAGCAAATGTCTCTAGCACAATTTTGAACCCTTGGATCAATTGAATGTATCTAAACGGATAGGATTACAAGTTAAAAAGACACATCTAAAATAAATATTAAGCTAAATTATATTTTTGGCCTCCTTATTTTTCTCACTCCGTAATTTTGGTCTTCTTATTTTTTTTTAGAGACATTTAGTTCTCCTATTTTTAAAACTTCGCAATTTTGGTCCCTTTAATTTTTTTAGAGACATTTAATCTTCTTATTTTTAAAAATTCGTAATTTTGGTCCATCTGTCAAATTTATTGCATTGATTGTTAGTGGTTTAACGTTGACTCTAATGTGTCAATGTTGACTCTGACTTTAACATGTCATTAAAGTATTAATACGTCAGAATCAATGTTAAATTGCGAACATCAACGCAAGAAATTTGACGGAAAGACCAAAATTGCGAATTTTTAGAGGGACTAAATGTCTCTAAAAAAAATAGGAAGACCAAAAATGTGAATTGATAAAAAAAGGAACCAAAAATGCAATTTAACCTAAATATTAAATGGATTCTCTTCATTAGATGATACTACTACTTGGATCGCTTTTGTAATATATATGTATTTTAGGTTATGCATTAATAAATGTTTATATTATATAATTGAAATTTATAATAAATAAATATTTAATATATAAATTATATTATAATTAAAATTCATAATAAATAATTATTTCTAAACATATAAATTAGACTTAAATATATTTTTAGTCTCTTAAATTTGGGATAAATTTATTTTTGGTCTTCTAAATTTAAAATTAATTTTTTTAGTCTCTATAATTTAAAAAAAGCATGTTTTAGTCCTTCTACTCAAATGCCGTTGAGTGTGTCTGATAGTAAAAATATCACACCAAACTCAACTGATGTTGCATAACTGACTCAATTTGCGCAGTCAATGATCTTACATGTGGTCGTGAGAGACTAAAATAATTTTTTTTCAAATTAAAGGGACTAAAAAGATTAATTTTAAATTTGAGGGATTAAAAATATATTTAAGCCTATAAATTATATTTTAAATTTGCAATAAATAATTTTTATTATGATACAATATTATTTTTAGTTATTGACAAATTATTTTAAAAAATTATTAAAATTCAATTTAAAAATAAGGATGAAAAATATGAATTGAAAGAGAAAAGCAGATTAGAAATTCAAATATATGGCTGAAGATAAAAGAAAAATGGTTTGCGATGATTAAGAAAGAAAATTTTTGAGATAATTATAAAATCAAATTGAATTTGAAATTAATTTGAAAGAAATAAAAAAACTAAAAATAAAATTAAGTGCTCAATATATAGAATTAGAATAAAACATATGACTTAAGGAGAGTAAGAATAACCCGTAAAGACATTTTCAATTAAGAATAAATTCTAAATTTTGGGAATCGAAAACAAACTTATTTTAAATTTGAGAAACTAAAAATATATTTAAACCTAATTTATATGTTTAGAAATAATTATTTGTTATGAATTTTAATTATAATATAATTTATATATTAAAAATATTTATTTATTATAAATTTTAATTATATAATATAAACATTTATTAATGCATAACCATATATATTACAAAAGTGGTCTAGGCACAGCAGTATCATCTGATGGAGAGAATCAGGTTAATATTTATTTTGGATATGTTTTTTTAACTTTTAATCTTATCGGTTTAGATACGTTCAATTGATTCAAGGGTTCAAAATTTTGATGGAGATAGCTGGAGACATTTGCTTGCAGGAGAGGGTCCGCTTCTCCAATCCAACCCGTTGATTCTGTTTCTTTAATAAATCACGGAGGCAAATCAACGGCCGAAACCTCCGAGGTTATCCATGCTTGATAGTGGCCCACACAACACTGAAATTCTATTCACGTCCTTCTCTTAACCACCGCTAATTCCTCATCTCTCCTTTTCCCTCCCCCTGGCGCCACAGACACCAATTCAGAGCCTCACTTCTTCGCATTTCTGCTATGACTCTAAACCTGTGCACTCCTTGCTTCTCTCGCCTACTCCACCACCCTTCTTCTGCTCTCCCCAAACTCTCCGAAACCTGTTCCAACCACACTCCTCCTTTTCCCTCTCTAATTTTCGCTGCTTCCTCGCTCCCCAACCCCCATTCGAGGTTCCTCAACGCCAAAGCCTCCGTGAGCGAGAGCCAGAATGAAACCTCCGACGACACCGCCAACCTACTGGACCAACAACTCATCCTCCGAGTCGCCGCAAACGCCAGAGACGCCGACGAGGCCTTGCAGATGATCGCCGACAGCTCCTCCCGAAACGACGGCGTCGTTTCCACCTCCGATTGCTGCTCCATTGTCTCCGCCGCGCTTAACCGCAATAATCCCCAACTCGCTCTGTCCATTTTCTACGCCATGCGCGCCAGTTTTCATCAAGGTTATTTTTCGCTGGAGTTCGTGTTCGTGTGCGTGTGTTGTGTTAGCTATTACGTTTTGATAACGCTTGTGTTCGTGTGCTGCGATTAGTTGGCGAGAGTGGTCCTTTGGTTGAGAGATGGAAGTGGTCGAGGCCAAATGCGCATGTTTACACGCTGTTGATTCAGGGTTTAGCGGCGGCGTTAAGGGTTTCCGACGCTCTCAGGGTTATTAAGTATATTTGTGAGGTCGGCGTTTCTCCTGGTGAGGAGGTATGCTCCGAGATTTTTCTCTCAGTAATAGCATTACATTGAATCACTGTGTGTATACGTTATGATGGATTTGGCTTTGAAATATTTCGTGGTGGCAATGGTGTTATAAAACGATTTTGGTTGTTGCAGGTTCCTTTTGGGAAGATAGTGAAATGTCCTAGTTGTCGGATAGCTGTTGGTGTTGCACAGCCACAACAAGGTATTCAGGTATTCCTGTGCCTATGCTGCGTTAATTCTATTATTACTTTGATTGTCTATGCAGTTTACTGATCCCTGTTTCTGTGGATATTGGTATTTTGTGATTTAATAAACCCTAAGTCATTGGGATAAATCGAGTATGGGGTAAGCTTGTGCTTCGATGTCCATTTAGTGCGCAAATTAATTGTGTATATTTCCCTCTTGCATTGGGCCTAGTCTCCTTGGGCATTGATAAAATGGTAACTCAACTATATCATTGCCAAACTTCAACTATGCTGATATCAACTCGAAATTTATGATTAGTGCACCTTGAAAAGAAGATAAATTGATGTTCAATTTTGTTGATTGGAGACTGATTATGAAAAAGAAGTCTCAAACTCAATGGGCTTTAGCTTTATTCCACCATTTACTCTCTTTCATTTTGCTTCAATGTTCCTGGGTGTAAGTTTTGATACACTTGAGTATTATTGACAATTTTTTGTCTTATTCACTAATTCCTTGATTGGAATCAGGGTGTACAGAACTAGAAATGAGTTATTATTGTCAAGTGTGAAGTAATTTTCTGCTATGGTCCTTTGTTGAGATTCATGAAGCTATCTTTTTATTGGTTCTCTGAGACACCTATTTTTGAATGAAACTCTGGATAGGTCTCATGATTTTCTCAGGTATTTACTACTTGTGAATTGTGATTATATGATAGTTTTAAGGTCAACACAAACATTTCTGCTGCAGATAGTATCTTGTGCAAAGTGTCGCTACCAATATGAACTTGTTTCAGGTGACATAGTCAGTATTGAATCAGAGGAAATCAGGTTGGTTAGTCATATCACTCTATTATTTTCTTACATCTGTTCACTTAACAAAAAATATACCTTTATTGTTTGATTTTGAATTTCCACTAATCCATGTATTTTATATTTGCCGTGGGAAGCACCATACATAAGTTGTTCCAGTGTCTGCTGTCCCCTCCCCCCTCTTTATTTCGTTGTAACGAATGTTTGTCTTTTTGTTAATACAATAAGTATGTGTATGGTGTTGATCATGGAGTATTCACTTTTTCTAAGGATCTCCTCCTGCCGAACGCAGCATGGACATTACGGCATGGGAAAGAGGGTTAAGATACGTGAAACTGATTAAGCAAAACATTCCTGCTGCTGTTCACTCTATTGTGGTATGCACTCTCCACTCACCTTTAACATCTGATCGTTAGTTTATCTTCTGATTAATAGCTGTAGTTGAGAACTGATTAAGCAAAATATGCCTGCTGCTGTTCACTCTATTGTGGTATGCACTCTCCACTCACCTTTAACATCTGATCGTTAGGTTTTCTTCTGATTAATAGTTGTAGTTGAGAACCTTTATATAACTTGTGTCAAAGTTGGTTAGTCAGTAGTGAGCAGCCAGTGAAACATGGAATGCCTTTTGATGCATTAGCTTTTTCAGACCTCTACTTTTTGATTTCTACAAATACATATCCATCCTTCTGGTGGTAGAAAACTTCACTGCAAAAAGGAAATATATAATTGTGACCTTCAAAATGTAATTTTTATATACCAATGTTGAGTCCTTCTACTAAATGTTGGAAATACTTCTGCTGTGACATCTCTCCAGCCAGGACCTCGTTGGAGGTACCTGCACTGGGTAAAGGTTTCATTCCCAGCTTTAACTCGTTTCAACATTTCTTTTGTGTTTATATAATTTATACAATGTTGTAAGCCTGTTGTCAATTTCTTATTTTCTTTTGTATGATTATCAGTTCCCATCTTGATTGATTGTTTCAGCTTGTTGATTTGTTCCACAAATGAATATATTTTAATTGGTTATGTTTTCTTATCAATTTGGAAATGGGCTTAGAAATTTGAGAGACTTGTGCTTCATTTCTTAGTTTTTTTTTTTTTTTTATAATATTAATTTGTTTCTGAAATAACCTCCTGTCTATAAGTCAATTACTGATATCCTTGCCTGATACTTTATTTTTTGAAGTCTCACATCTATTGCCTCTTGAATCTATCTTTTCTTCTCCTTCCATTTAGGTGCAGACCCCTTCTGGTATGGCTCGCACTCATAGATTTGCAACTGAAACAGTTGACCTGCCAGCACAAGAAGGCGAAAGGGTAACTATTGCTGTGGCAGCTCCATCAAATGTATATAGAAATGTGGGCCCCTTTAAATTCAGTCCAAGGGCCCCTGATTTCTATCCTGGTGAGGCTATGTGCATAACAAACCACAAAGATGGACGCGAATCACTACTGTTAAGAGCCCCAAGAAAAGAACAAAATTCATCATTACTCAAACCTTCCTTCCTCTTTCCACTTCTTGCTTTGTTGGCCACTGGTGACGCTGCCTCTGGACTTATTGACCCCAGCCTTCCTCAATTCCTATCAGTTGTTGCAGTTTCAACTCTTGTTGTTGGATCTACGTTGAACACTGTTGTTCTTCCCCAGTTTAATCAGGTACTGTAGTTAATTCATCAGTTTTTTTTTCCCATTGAGGGAGACTCATTAGTCATTTATCTTCCCTTCACCCAATCAATTTTAATTCTCAAAAGAACCAATTTTTTGGTTGGCGATACCATATAATTTTGTTTTTCCTATCAAAAACTATCTTGGAAGAGATAGTTGTTTCTTCAGTTGCTACTATCAGTGGTATGAATTTCCTATTCATGGCCCAAAAAAAAAAAAAGAAAAACTCCTAGTCACAACCATGAAGGGATTGTACTTTGTTTCATTACTGTACACACTTGAAATTGAATGCAAGAAATAGGAAAAAAAAAAACAGATTCTTATAATTCCTTTCCTATTATGACCTGCTGGTCCCTTTATTCACTGTTTGCTCATTGATCAATTATGAATGTTCCCATGAAAGATATAATTTGTTCATCTGCATTTATTTATGGTTACAGCTTCCACCCAAGTCAGTAGAAGCAATTGCGATCAAACAACGACTTTTATCTCAATATGATGTTCTTCTGTCTCGCATCAATGACCTAAAGGAAGCTGCTGAAAAAGAGGTGTGCTACCTGCATGATTTGTGATTAGCATGATGATATTGACATTTATTCACTTATTTTTGAAGAGCAAAGGGGTTATGTCTCCTTTATAAGATTTTTACAGTTTATCTATCCTAATTTTCCACCACTTATAATCACAGCAATAATATGTTCTTTTGGAGAAACTGTAATGTGCTTTGCCTCAAACATGAGCTTTCATACTAACAAAATCCCCCTTTGGTTGAGTTCCATTTGATAAATGTTGCATCGTGTAAGACAAAAATTGAAAATTTTTAATAATACGGTCTTTTAACTGACAACTAAAATTAAAATACACTAAGAATTGATAATATTGATACCTAATCCGCTCTGAATCATCCTGCATTTTTACATAAATATTGCTCTATATACTTTCCATAATAAGAAGGAAAGACAGGGTCATATCTGACTCTAATTGGCATGATTGAAATGCTACTTTGTAGAAAAGTCAGCCTGATTGAAATGAATGCAGAATAATTTCATAATTAAATTGAAGCATTTAAATTATATATACTAGCAACCTAATTATTAGTTACTGGTGGAAGCTATTTACAGATGTTAGTGTATTCTGAAAATTATCTGAGCAAAGTTCATTGGTTGTATATCTCATCCCAGGATGAGAGAGTAAGATAATAGTTTCTTTTCTCTCCTTCTGTGGAAATAAACCTGTAGCTTGAGTTATACAAATTTGATTTATACATACTTCTTCTGTAGATTTGGATGTTAGCTCGAATGTGCCAACTTGAGAACAAAATTTCAGCTGTTGGAGAACCTGCTTATCGGTGAATTGCTATAACATCACACATCTCTGTTTCTAGAAATGATTGTTTATCCCCCATGATTGTTTATGTTAATGTCCTTAAGGGTTTTTTGGGTCCTTACTCGTCTTTGTTCTAGTCTAATGATACTATTTATCATTTTATTTATATCCAGGGCTCGGAGAAGTAAAGTCAAAAGGGTGCGCGAGAGCCTGCAAAACTCCCTCAGGGGACGGATTGAATTGATTGACAGCTACACTAGGGTATGTTTTCTTTAAAAGTGTGAATTGAATATCGTCTTTCCTGAGAAGTACAAAAAAATGGGTTCTCGTGGTTGCTTTTGCAATATTTAATTCAATAAATGTATGTGATAGTGCTCTTTGGTCAGATTTCCTCAATGATTGAAATCGAAGTGGAGATGGAGACTGATGTTCTTGCTGCTGAAACTGCTAGTAATATGGTAAAACCACTTAATCATATATTCATTTTGGGTCATGATATCTTGCTATAGCAAGTTTTTAATTAGCTGAGGGTCCATGCTTTGCAGGATAGTATCACAGAGCAGATAGAGCAAATCATGGAGCTTGAAAATTTGGAGGAGGTATTTTTTTTTAAATGCAAGCCTATTACTTGGCCTTGTAATTATGAATATGGCCGATACTTTCTTTCACAAAAGGTCACACAAATATTCCTCTCAGAATTATAATAAACTTCTTAGACTAGGATGTAGAAAGCCTTACAGTGAAAACATTTCTATCGTAGATTTTTCTATTGATCTGAATGTCTAGCTCAGCAATTAAGATATCATTCTCCCTCATTCCTACTAAGTACGGGGTTGGTCCTTAGAAGGACGTTTAATGTGATGGTAACAATTTAGTCCTTTTAGCGTTGGTGGCCAATGCTTTGTTTTGTGACACTTTTCATTTTACTTTTCCACGCAGAGATGGAAAATACAAGCAGAAGCCAATGACGAGGCTGAAAGACTTCTTAGTTCCCAGCCAATGCCTTTGGACGAAGTTTGAAGATGTATGGATGGTTCGTGCTGCTGTATCATCAGTCAAGCTTCACCTCCCAGCTCAATGATCTTTTCTTGACTGCGCAAAAGAGCAACATCCAGTCACCTGTCTTTTAGCAGGCAAGTGTTGAAATTTAGGTATCTTAGAGCAATCACCATTATGTCACCAGAAGGATTGCATTGTATATGATCATAAATATGGGAGTTGTGGCATCTAATGCAAATATTAGTTTCCACTGAACCGTCCCGCAGCTCTCAAAATCCAAAGGTAGATAACAGCCCAACGTGGTGTAAATTCGTTGTTAATCGTTCTTGGTAATATTTTAAGGAACGTATATCTTTTGAAAACATTATCATCATTTGTTATTATTGTTGCTAATTTTTTCATAATCGGTCCCAAGTCTAGATTGGAAGACCTACACTTCTAAACGGCTTTTGTCCATACACTTTGGATGTTTATAGTTCGTTTTCATTTTTATTTTTTGAATTTTTATATAAATATATGTGGAATGTTATAATGATTAAAAAATTATGGTATTTTATTGTATTTTTATTATTCTACTTAGTTTTATGTTAATATTAACAATAAGGGCAACTCAATATAGTCATCGGGTTATTTAGTATTTTGTAGTGTGAGAAAACAAGGTTAGGTCACAACAAAATTTCCTATAATTACGTGTCTAGGGTGAGCCTTTTTTTATTTTTTTTATTTTACAATGGCGAGCATTGTCTAAGATCCATCACATAAAACAGCAGAGAAATAAAGGATGATGTAAACTATAGGATTCAAGCAAGATATAAGAAATGAAGGGAGTGTTTTCAAAAAAAAAAAAAAAAAGGAAATTAAGAGAGTATTTAAGAGTGTTATTAGAGACAAAAGTACTGTTCAAGCATATCGAAAATTTTACCCACAATTATATGATTTGCAATGTTGTATAGAATTGAATGTTGGATGATAGAAAGCTAACAAGAGATGAAATTCAACATAGCAGATATAAAAATGTTACGTTAGATACGTGGATACACTAAACAAGATAAAATTAGGAATGAGTGCATTAAAGACAAAATTGAGGTAGCTATGAAAAAAAAAATGATAGAATATATGTTGAAGCCTTGTCGCTAAATGCAGAGGGAGATTGAGAAAATTATGGGCACCTTTGCATGAATCCGACACCTTTGCATTGGAATACGAGTTAATGCATAATAACTGACCATTATTTTGTACATAACTATTATTTCACCATATATATATATATAGAGAGAGAGATATATATATATATATTTCTTGGTCTAGGTTTGATAATCTCTTAAAAAACAATTCTAAATCCTCTTATATCTACTTATTAATCATTTATTTATTAAATACAGAAAATATTGAATACTTTTTATATATTTAAGATATCAAATGTGTTTATTTTTTTATTTAATACTACTATTTATTTTATAAGATAAGAAAATACCTACTAGTGTTCTAAGTTCTAACGCACTAGTTAAAGAATGAGCAGATTTTTTCACAAAAAGAAAGGAATGAAAATATTTTATGAAAATGTACTAATAATGTCTCTCCGTTGTGATTTTTAACGTAATCTCACTGTAATTTTTAATTAGAAAAATTATTTATTGATTACTTAATGAGTGACTTTAAGACACTTATTAGCAGGATCTTATAAAAACATACTAGGAGGATTAATGGGAGGATATTAGAAGATATAACATTATTAATTCCTTAAATATGTGAAATTATTATTCCATTAAGGATATCTGGGGTAAAAGTTTCTTCTTATTTTTCACTTACTACCAAAGGTATAAAAATAAGTCAGATTTTACTCCTGTAAAAATTATTCTTCTATTAGTTCCCAATCAAATATAGCCTAATAGAGGATTAAATGATTGTTATTAGTATGTTAATGATGACTTTGTTGTTTTTGTTTTTCGGAGCTTTACTATGTATAAAAGTCAGAAACAATGTGTGACTGTGTGAGTCCTTCCCTGGGGTCCTGTCCTTCTCGTCGGTTTGATCTTCAAAATTACGCATAGAAAAAACCAAGGTCGGTAAACTAGGCATCAAAACAAAACAAGGAGCAGGGACAGTCCAACCCAGCTTGAAATACAAATTTTCCATTTATGCAATTATTCACATTCTCTTAGAATGTGAATTATGAGCTTAACTTAACCTCACAAAATCGTCTTGTAAGGTCGGGATTGTTCTCTACTTATATATTTTATTTTGACTTTATCATTAGTCGATGTGGGATCTCTAACATACACCTCTCACACCGAAGACTGGACATCTTGAGCATGAAGTTTGCAAAACTGAACATTTGCGGATAGTTTGATAATGGCTCGATAGGCCCAACAACATTCGCTAGGATAGACTTTGATACAATCTTAGAACATGGGTTGTGAGTCTAACTCAACCTCACAAAACCGGCTTATGAGGGTTGACCCCCACTTATATACTCTATTTTGGTTTCATCACTAAACAATGTAGGATCTCCAACACATTCAATTAGGACCACATCGATTGTTCCATCACAAAACGACATGTATTTCCTTTATAAGAAATTATCTAACAAACTTATTTGAGTAAATTATATTGATACTCTCTGAGATTTTTTCAGATTGCACAAGATACTTCTTTTATTTTTTTTTTCTATTCTTACACTAATCTCTTTTATTATTTGAAAAATATTACATTAACATTTCTTATACATTATACTAACTTTCCTTAATTGTTTGAAAAACATTACATTATGTAATCCTATAAGGAAAATTGTTGTAAATGTTAAAAAAATAAGAAAATTATATGCAATCTGCAAAAATCTCAGGAGCCATCAGTATAATCTACTCATCTTATTTTGAATTTCATAACTTCGGTCTGTTGGGCACTTTCGAAGCTCTGCATACTCCAGGTCAAAAACTGAGTCCCCCCCTTTTTTTTTCTTGAAAGATGGATTATCCATAAAGAGAATATATACTACCTTTTGTCCCAAACATAATTGTTTAATAAATTAGTAGGGCTTATTTTTCTCGTAATTTATTGTAACTTATTTGTTTTTTTTTAAAGTACACGCATGTATGTTAATGGAATTGGCTCAGTCAATTAGTTTTCCCCCCTTTTTTGACCAAGATAATTGCATATATTTTTTGGTTGAGTAAAAAACATTTACATCATGGCAGAACCAACTCTTTTAACGTAAGTTTTTTCGATACATAGGCACAAGCTAGGGTGGGGAACCTGATGATATCCCCCACCGTGGGAAACCTATCCTAGCCGTTAGATTTAACCATTTTATAATGAGTGATCACGATTCAGGTTGTAAAACCGGTATTGCAAGTTTTTTTAAAATTTGATTTCTCTAGAAAAATAAATTCCAGGTGGATACGAATAACATTTTTCAAAATAAAATATATTACACATGGATACCTGATTACACCTTTCGATCTTCTAGATACTCTATACTGAAGAAGGGTTGTGAGAGTCGAAGAACACATACCCCCGCCTTCCCTCGACGACTTGATTAGGGAGCAAGCTTTCGACAAGAGTGGTGTTCGAGGCCGATGTCCAACCCCTGAATCCTCTTTCCCTTTGGTCGGCTTCCCAATTTTGTCGTAGTTGTTCCCCTTTGCTAACTCCGATGTCAGTGCACTCGGAAAACCTAAGTCGTGAGTACCCATTTCTCTGCAATCTTCACCCCCGTTTTGACATTTCCTCCCTTCCTCATAGTCAGATTTTTGTTCCTCTATTCTGATTTGACCCACCGTTTTGTGTAAGATGACAGGGTACCTATTGTGTGACTAGGGAGGTGTTTGAAGTCAGTGTGGCAACATTGTACGAACAAAACTCACATTTTTGACGGACGATAACTTGACTGCACAGTTGAGGAAGTTGTCAATTCAGAAATCGTCAAGGCTGGTGATTTTGGGCAGCTTGCATTAAGCAAGTAATTGTCGAAAGTGGTTTTTGAGATTATTTGAGTGCTTGATGTTGATTGCCACAATGAATCTACGATCTTTGTTTGTTCAACATGTGTCACAAAATGAAAGAATTATGATACATATATGACTGCATTATGGTAGTTCTGGTATGCTTTCAAGAATTGCAAGGATTATTAATTATGTTTAGCTAAGGGTGCATACACTTTATTTTTTGTTCCTAAGTATAGATACTGAGATAGGGTGGACACATGTAGTTATTTCCCCGTCCTGTATGCTGGAGTCTGTTTAAAGAAAGAGTATTTGATTTATTGATGAAAGAAACTTTTTGCTATCATTATGACATACAATTCTGGATATGGTATTCAGTAAAGGGCAGTAGGGCCCATTCATTGGTTTAGTTATAAATGTAATGTACTTTCAATTCTTTGATATGAAGTGCATAAATTTGATGAAATAAGAATTGCTTCTCATAATTTTATTTTTAACTTATCCTATGCTTGTTTTGTGAAATTTCTGATTGCATGTTTGTGTGTATGTGGAACCTGTAAATCCCTATATTTGAAAATGGATGAGAAAACGAATTTATAAGTGAAAATGGCGTTACAAGGCATTGCTAAAGGTTTGAGTAAAGGTGCCAAAGTTAATGGACATGATTCATCCATAAACAGCAGCAGGCTGAATGTTGGAACTAATTACCGATCACTTATCCCAAATTCCATTCATTGTAATAATGGTATAGGTTTACATATACCAGTGCATGCATTTGGCTTTGGTGTTGACCATGATGCTACTGCAATGCATTCAATCTCTAAGATATCTGGGGGTACTTTTTCTTTCATTGAACTAATTCTACACTTAGTCACATACAATCAGAGTTTGAGGTATATGTTGCTAGTGTGTTCTCTTGTACATGTTTACATGCTTTGCACATTGTCCTCTAACTTGTCCTGTACATATGGTATGATTTTTCTTGTTAACTATGTACTGCAAAATGAGTCAGCAATTTAAAGTTGTTTAGTCTTCCACACTACAGGACATTATAGATTTTTTTTGTCAGAAATATGATAAATGAAAATTTGGGTGCAATCTGCAATGCACATGTGGTACATGCTGATTGCATTGATTATGGTGCCTTGGATGAGAAATGCAGACACTTGGCCAAGCTAACAGCTAATTCTGTTCATTTTCCAAAGACTGGGAGATCTCTTAAAGTGAAACATAAGTGGCCATTGTGTTAATTGCCTGGGTCTTATTGACTTTCATTTGTTTTCCACAATTCTTGATTCCAATTTGTTGTACAAAAAGAAACAGCTGTCATCTTAAATTTTAACGATAATATGTTACATAATCATTATTTTCATTCTCAATTGTCTATTATTTTAAGTGCTGTTATTTGTGCTTGGAAGGAATAGCCACTGTATACAACGTGGAAAATAAAAAAAGGCTTGTTCCTGAAATGTTGAGAATGGGTAATTGTCATGATTAGCATATTCGGATAATTAGTCACGGAGCATAGAGCATCATCTCACGGGTCCTAAGGAGAACTCCCAAGGCTAAGGAGAACAAAATAACTTACAGGAAAAAGCTTCACGTTGTATCTAGTGATATTTGGATAACCTACCTTTCTCTGGTTAGCTGCCTGTATAAAAGAAAACAAGTCTCAGATTAAAAATAAGATTTACATGAGTTGGAAGTGACTGAAAAGATTAACCTATGAACTAAAACCACATCTTAATCATGAAATCAAAACAAAATATATTATTATTATTTCTTCCCGTGAGCAGCAAAGGCAGTGAAGTGATGAGATCATGGGACCGTAGTGAATAGATAAAGACTAAGGAATACCATACTTGTGTTGGACTGTGAAATATCTCAATGAATGAATACTCCTTTTTTCTGCCGAATTATACAAAACCCATGATACTTTGGACATTCAACCTGCAAAGCACCAGAACTGTTATAGAGTGCACATAAAATAAGTAGCCAAAACCCAAAAAATAGTAATCACAATTCACAAGTAATAAATTAAAAAGAAAGGAATATGATGAAAGATGAATTTTATTGTGTACCTACTACCTAGAGCATACACTCCTCAAAAGTAAACTCCAACTCATTACAAACTAATAAGGACATGTGTCTCTTTTTGTGATTCTATCTAATGAGCAATGAGTCAGGTGCTATGCTTCATCATGGGTGATGTTATTGATATGACTGCCACTTATAAGAGTGAATCAATGAAAAATAAATTTAACATGTGGATAAATAATCAACAGCAGATTGTTCTAATACTTTGTCAAGATGTGATGTATAGTTCCCCCTGCATTATTAAATAGCAAGTAGTTATTGTTAAATATTTTACTTTTCTTCTTTTCCTTTCCATTCAGACTTAAAGTTCCCCAAATGAGAAACCAAAAGCTAACTCCAGATCATCTGATAGTAAATGCAACAATTGATGTTACTTTTTTAACAATTGCCAATCGCAATACTAATATATCCCTTCCCCCCCCCACCGCCCTATTTTAGCTCACAACCTACTACCCAAAGAAGAAACAATTATCATAAACTGTCAACACCGGATTAGAAAAATCAGTTTCAAATGCAAAAAAATTTCATCAAAAATGAATTAAACGAACTCACATACCATGTAATTAATAGTTGTGATTTTTGTAAAATATTCACTCCAGACAAGCTCAAGTATTTTGCTTTCTTCCAGACTTCCACTACCACATTTACAAAAACATGTTACCACCATGCATAGATTTCATTTTGTGACACATGTTGAACAAAAAAAAGGATCGTAGATTCACAGTGGCAATCAACATCAAGAACCCAAATAATCTCAAATAGAAAACGGCATCATAAAAGTGTGATGAAGTAAGCAAAAAAAATCAAAGATCTCGGAACCTCCACAAAATATGCACAACACATACCAAAATTTACAAACCTAAAACACGAATCACAACCCAGAACCCAAAACAAAAATGGGGCGACTCAATGTGGCCTTCGCGTTGTCTGAACCTTCCTCCAAAAAGGGGTTCGGGGTTCTGATGTCGCTTCTGTCTCTCACAATGGAACTGCTTCTCTACAAGGTGGCTACGATGGGGTCTTAGGGTTCCACGTCTCGCACAATCCCTACCGACAAAACGAGACACGACTCACGTCTTAGGGTTCCATGGGCACTGACACCAGAACGAGGGAACATCTAAGAGGGAAATGTGGAACGAAGGAAATGCCTAAAGGAGGTTGGAGGTTGGAGGTTGGACAATCGTCTTTGCAAATCCTCCGGACAAGGTTAAGGGCGTCGGATGTGGGTGCCGGTCTCTCATCATGTTGCGTTTGTCGAAGGTGGGTACACCGTGGAAAAGGGGGCACTGACCTGGAATATTTTTTTAGAAAAAAATCTATTTCAAAAATACTTTCAGATCCGGTTAACCCCTCTCAATCGTGGCCACTCAATTTTCACTGAATGAATCCGACGGTTGCGAAAGATTTTCCCACCGTGGGGGATATCATCAGGTCCTCCTCCACCCTAGCCTGCGCCCGATACATAAAGTTTGACTTGAAATACTGTTTAAGAGATAAGTTAACAACTGCATAACTTAAATTCAAATTCATAATTTCTTAATTAGTAGATGACCTATGATTTTACGTCAAATCTTCATCGAAATCATAATTTGTCCTCTGTATAGAAGGAGAATAATCTCTCCTCACTTTAAACTTTCATGTTAAAAAAAAAAAAAGCATACATAAGCGTTTAAATTCTATCAATAAGTTGGCTTTAAGAGTTCTCTTGTAGAATAAAGCTCACTATATATCCTGTGAGCTTATAACACATTAAATGAGGTAAGATTATCTTTGATTAAGAGTAAAAATTTATAAATTTAAGTTAATGTGTGTAGATACAATATTTTTAATATAAAAAGGTTCATAAGTTATTTATGGACCTTTTTTCTTATTAAACTTTTAACAAATAAAAATATAAAAAAAAATTATTCTTAAAATTTCCACCTGTTTGAGTTTGAGCAAAACTTTTTCTTTTTTTGCTTTTTTCGCATCTAGAATAACACATGTTGCTAATATGTATCAACGTGTAATAAAAAATAGACGTACGAATTCAATTGAAATTTGAAAGGGTTGCACTACCTATCCTTTGAATATAGTTACGTTTTTTGTTATTCGATTGAATTAAGTATCAACTGAATCAACAAGTTATCAAATTAAATTAACTATTTGTCAAACTAATAAAATTAATCTAATGGATGATTTATTCAAGTGATACATATTTAATTCTCCTTAAATAAAATGTTTAAGTTCAAGTCTTATGTATAAACAAAATTCTCACGGGAAAAACATTTCTTTGTAAATGTTTTTTACTCAAATAAGATTACTTTAAGTGGAAAATACTTGTGATGATATAGACAAATAAAAATAATCCAATTAATTGTTTATATTATTGAATTAATCATACTAAATGTCATGTTAATTATGGTATTCCCCATCATTTGAGGGTAGGGTAGGATTCCCCAAATTGAAATATTATGAATTTACCATCATTGCCA
The DNA here is from genome assembly GCA_004329165.1 of Spatholobus suberectus. Lineage (NCBI taxonomy): Eukaryota > Viridiplantae > Streptophyta > Magnoliopsida > Fabales > Fabaceae > Spatholobus > Spatholobus suberectus. The sequence goes on from CM014733.1 coordinate 79,826,294, forward strand.
GCCTTGGTCAAATTTCCATATAATGATTGTTCAGATGATTCCATGTCTTATCAGTCTTCTTTTTTTCCTTATTTATTCCCTTTCTAGTTGTCCTTGTTCGTGCTTTTGTTTTGCTCCCAAGGCTAGATTAACGACTAACGAGTACTTCATATTCTGATTCCATGGTCTTCTAGATACGGATGCACTAAATCGAGGAACGGACAAGGTCCTATAACGATAAAGATAATGCTCTGGTTGGTACCATAGAAGTAGCAAAAAGGGAACAAAAATAGAGGGTGAGGTATGGACTTGCCTTGTTTGTTATACCAGAAATAGAGAGGAAGATTTTAAAAAATGTGTGGGGTTCAAATAAAAATAATTCCGTGTTCGAATGAGAAGAAATGTGTGGAGGTGTGTTTTGTTTTTTGCACTTTACGTGACTACCCTTGTTACTGTCTGTTGGAGATCTTACATCGACTAATGATATAACCAAATTAGTGTATATAAGTGGGGGATAATCCTTACCTTATAAGTCAGTTTTGTGAGGTTAAGTTAGACCAATAACCTACATTCTAAGACTCTCAGCTAATCTGACTTTTTTACATTTCTCTGTGTGACTTGTGTTCTATGTTCACACTCTCGCAAAGCTACTGCTGCTCGTGCTCTTGGTTGGTCTGCTGTATACATAACTAATTATGTAAAAACATAATAGATTACATATACATACATAATCGATTATGTTTTTACATGACCAAACCCAAGTACCAAAAATCTAGTGAGGGAGTGCAAAATGAAAAAAAAATGATTATGTGTTTTAAGGGTAAAATGGTATTTTTGGTAATAATATTATTTCTTTTCTTACTTTTCTTTTAAACCAAATAACCTCAAAAGGTTAACTTCTACTTTATTTCACTTCAACCAAATAACCTCTATTTTTTTTATCTCTTTTTCTTTTCTTCTTTCCTCACCTACCCATTTTCACTCCCTCTATTTCCTTCCTCTCTACCAAAGCATAAAAGTTTCAACCAGGCCACTCTAACATATTTGTAGGCCTAAAGGGAGCTTTGAACATTGAGACGAGGTATTTTCAAAATTAATAAAAGTCATAGAAAAATTAAGGAACCTACAAAAAATAAAAGTGATCTTTTCTTTAATATGATTTGAATCACATTCACGAAAAGAAAGATACACTTTAGTTACCACTTTTGTAAAAGTCAACAAACTTATTATATATGGTGGTTTGTGATTAGATGATAGTGTAAAATTACTATACACTGTCAATGCATAGCATATTTTCTCATAAAAATTATATAAATATTAATATTAAATAATTTTTATCTAGGAACCTAACCCTTTATTTGGTTAAATAGAAATTTAGAAAAGAAAAGTGGAGAAGAGAGAAATAGGTGTGAAAAAGTAGTTTTGTATTATTGGTTTAAAGAGAGTAGAAAAGAGAGAAAATATTTGTGTGAGACTCATTCAAAAAGAAATCTCTCCTTTGTTGGAAAGAAAAGAAAAAAAATGAGAGATAAAAAATTATGAGACTCACTCAAAATTATAACTCTAACCTTATTACTTCTTTTTGTCTCACAAGATCTATATATATTAAGAGTAAATATGTCTTTATAAGAAAATTTTATTCTTTTTCTATTCACTTTCCTATCAACTAAACAATTGAAGAGAAAACACTTTTCTTTTTCTTTTACTTCCTTTATACCTCTTTACATCCAAACATTTTAAAAATCTACTCATTCTATACTCTCTTTTTTTTTTTTTCTCTTTTACTTCTTTCTTCTCTACTTTTTCTTTTACCCAAACAAAGCATAAAGCAAATGCTTAAATCACCTTATGTTTGGGCCCACACCGGTTTCAACCTTGCCTAAAGGGTTGCTAACTCTCTAATCTCTATTATAACATGTGGGTAGGGAACTCATAGGAGACAGTTGGCGTACGATGATTGTAGTGTGTGGCACCTCCAAGGAGATGGAGCCACGTCCAACTTAATTCAAATCAAGAAATGACAAAAATTCAAATGATAAACATAATAAAATATATATCACATTAAATTTGGATTTTTAATATAAAAAAAATGGATTTAATTCTGTAAAAATAATAGTGTGACAAATAAAAAAAATAAAGACGTATTTACCTATAATTTAAAATGAAATGAATTAGCGAGATATTTTAATTTAAATTAAAGACAGATGTATTTTTATTTTGTTACTTTATATATTTTTTATTTTGAGAAAATTAAATGAGTAAAATTTATCGTGAAATTTTATAAAAACTAGATCAACTGAGTCTTAAAAAAATGTATAGTTTTATAAAAATAATTATATAATCTTATTTTTTATTATGTGACGCACTAATGTTATCTAAAATTATGTAACGAAGGTAACGGAGAAAATGAGAATAAATGTTCATTCAGATATCCTCAGTTTATGAACGATGAACACAAAATCCCCAAAAGGCAAAAAGGTTTGTGCGGTTAGAGGATGTTCCTATTTTATTTTATTTGAAAATACAAGCATGTTGACTTTGAAGGGTCAAGCTTGAAAAGTCAATATTAGAGTCAAAGCTAGACATTGATTAATGAATTAAGAGCATAACGTACGCTCAAGTTTTTTTTTTTTTGGTTACATAACGTACCCACAAGTTAAGGTAACAGAGAAAGCACAAATTAAAACTTTTGAATAAATTATCAATTATGAATAAAAGCAACCTATTTTTTTGTAAAAAAATAATCTTCTTCATTCTTCATTCAACACCCCTCGCTGTTCTCATAACTTAAGAAACATCTTGATTTATTACTAATAATATATCGTACATTATATTTGCATATTAAAATTAAGATGAAATATAAAAATATCTTATATATATTTGGACTATTTGACTGAGTAATCATTTAAGCTTTTTAGGCTTAGCACTTAAGAGATTGTGCATTATCCGACTAAGTAATCACCTATGCTTTTCAGGTTTGACGCTTGAAAGGTTGTGAACTGTTTAATTTAGGATGACCGGGTCTTTGATTCTTGAGCCCAATATAATGGCTTCTAGAGAACACACTATATAAGGTGTGTTCAATATTTCACAAATAGCTTATTTTCTAAAAAAAAACAACCGAAATTCCCAGATTTTAGTTGCCTCAATCATGCTCTAAATAAATAGGCTGGTTTACTCCGGTCATGCCAGCTCATGCATAATAGAGCTTATTGAAATTTCTTGAGTTGTTAACAAATTTAAGGACTCTTCAATGAATGTATTCTCTAGCATGAACAATATTTTTATAAAAAATATACACAATTAATTTATGTGAAATATATAAAAAAATTAAGTATTTGAAATATAAAGGATATATACATAATTAATTTAAATTTAAAATAAAAATAAAATGACATATGTTCTGTATTATAAATATATTTTTTCATCCTTATAAAATTATTCATTTTTTACTTTATCCCTTATAACTTTTTTCCATTTGATTTTTAATTTGTTGAAATACTTGTTTTTAGTTTCTATCATTGGATTTACTTTGTTAAGTGATGATTCAAAGCAATAAATTTTTCCTTCTTAATTTTATGTCTTGAAATTCAAAAATATGTATTGAAATTCTCAAAAATATATTCTCGACTTTTATTCAAACAAAGTTTAATTCCGTTGCATTTCAAAAATTAAAGAATTTAAACTACTAATTTTAAAATATAAGAACTAAAACTAAATTTAACCAAATTTTTAGAAATTAAAAAAACATTTTACCCGAAAAGAAAACAACTAAAATGCAGTCCGTAAGTTTTGTCATTTCTTTTTTCGTTACATGAAAATTTTAGAGAAAGAAAATAGTGTCTAAGTCCAAGACAAAGAAAGCTTTCAAACTTAAAAAAGCATTTAAAAAAACTTACATTTATCCTACTCCACAAACTTGTAATAATCTCATGATAGCATGTGAATGGATGTGCTATATTTTGCATTACTCCGCAAATCCTATCGTGAGACTATGACTCCTTCTCGTGGGCGTTGAATTGAAATTTCAATGACTTGTTGGCAAAAGCCTAAACAGGCGGTTAAGTAATCCACAGTTCCACACTTGTGCAGGCCAAACTGACAATGACTTATTTATATAATTTTCTTGTAATAATTATAATTAGAAAGTACTTTCATTTGCTGAAGAAAGTGTATACGAGATGGTTTCGTGAATGTTTAGGAATTTCAAGTAAACTTTATATATTTCGAGTTCTACACTTTCAAAGATATTAGTTTCGAACCGTTAATTGAATAATACGCTTAACGTACACAAAAGAAAAAAAAAACTTTGTATGTAATGTCATTAGCGTCTTATCATTTTTTGGACTTTTTTTTTATATGAGCCACAAATTTGAGATAATTAGTATTTCAGTATATGAATTACATAGGACGAATGTTTAATTATATATATATATATATATATATATATATATATATATATATTAATTACATAGGATGACACGACAACTCTAATGTATTATTCATGTCACACAAATTGTCACATGTCATTATAGTAACCATTGTGACAAATTTGGTAACAGAGATGACTTTCACTGTATTTTAGAAAATTGGAAGACTAACCTCTAGTTTTAAAATATAAGGACCAAGAGCATATTTGACCAATTTATAGTGATCAAACTAAGTTTGGCCAATTTTACAAGAACCAAAAATAATATTAAAATAACACGTCATGTGGAACACTTGCCACATGTATGCCACATCCCACACATTGTCACATGGCGGTCGCGACTGATTCATGACAACTGTTAGTAGGGGTGTGGATGACCTATATCATCCCATTGACTTACCTTGACCCAAAGTTAATTTTGATGGGTTTAGGTTTTAGAAGTTAGACTTAATGTATTTGGGGACGAGTTCAAGTTATATTTTGGGTTGTCGTAACCCGATCAGGTGTCCTATATTTTTTAAAGAAATATAAGTTTTTTAAACAATTATGTATGAGAATTGCTAGGAACACACTCTCAAACACACCTTTTTTTTATTGTTAGAATCTGTAGTGCAGCCCCAATGGGAGAGTATGGATTGGGCTTAGATGTGTATCAAGGATAGGAGGTGTATCACCCAAAAGATTCAAACCAATTGGGTTTGATCTTTCTATCATTATATATACTTTGACTTGACTTTATTTGCCTGATGTGAGACTTTAGTTCTCTAACACTTATTGGTTAGAATTTATTGGAAATGAAAAAAATTTGTGGGTCCTACATCATGTATAATGTACCTCTTCCTTGATTTTGTAGTTATTAATTAATTTTAACTAATAAAAAAGAGTGTTAAAAATGTGTGTTAAAGAATGTGTTCTTAGCACTTCTCATTATGACAAATAAACTTTTTTAATTAATAGATAATATTTTGAATAACATGGTATTAGATTTATATTAATATTATTTATTTTGAAATATATATTGTAAAATATACCTTAATTTAAGTTTTATACTTATTTTATTTTACTATAACATTGTACACAATACTATTATTAATATATTATGCTAATAAATTGGGTTAACCTAGTTTTGTCTATAAATGAACATATCAAAATTTTAAGTCAAGTAAGGGCAAAAATAAAATTGTCCCAACTTGTCCTATGCACACCTTTAGTTGTTAGCATGTTAGCAAACAAACTGATGGTGTCAAGGGATAGGAACAAATTCCACAACATTTTAGAAAGTTAAGGCTTAAAATTATTCATTTTAAAATGTAAGGACTATGACCAAGGGTTTGTTTGATTTGCAAAAAAATAAGGTATTGGACAACACAAGTATAATGGTTTTTTGTTTGATTTAAAAAGAGATCATGGGACAATAAAAAGAAAAGGAAGATGGATCAGACAAAAGCTCACTTTTTTTGTTACTCAATAAACCATGAAATAACTTTTTGTCCTAAATATAAAGTACTCAAAAGATAAAAATACCCATGTCTATTTATCATTTAATAATTATAATATTTTTCTCTTTCTTCTCTTTCCCCACCATCGTCGTTGTCCTCACTGACACCTTTACCACCACAACCACCATCGTTGCTGCTACCACAACCATTGTTGCCCCACCACTGCCACCCCCACAATTGTTGTCATAGCCACTGTCACCACCACCACAACCACCAGTCACCACCACTACCATTGTAGCTGCCGTTGACACCACCATTATAGTATTATTAAGATAATTATTATGAATTGTATTAAGATAATTTATATTAAAAAGGGTATTGCAATAACTTTCATGTTATTTTGCTAATGTGTCCATTATCCACTAAACAATTCATATAATAAAAAATTGTCTTCTAACTTAAGTATTTGTCTTGTGTTGTTCTTTATGCGTTGTATCTTAGTGTGTATCAAACATACCCTAAATTTGACTATAATTTTAGAGACTAAAAACATATTTTATCTTTTTTTTTAAATATTGTATTGTTGTAGTCCGGTTAAAATTGGAGTTTTATATTGATAATTTGTATTGTAGAAAATTTCACAAATTTTTTAACTCAATTAAAAATAATACAAAAGTACATAAACTATTATATCTAAGTTTTAATCATTTAAGAATTTGTATTCTTATCCTAGTCATTTGGTCAATTTTGTCATTATTTATAAATAAACTATAGCAACAGGAAATCAAAATTCTAGCACTATCTTTGTTTAAAATTTTAAAAAATATTATTAAGATTGCGAAGAATTTATAAAAAGTGTTTTCATAATATTTTATTTATTAATAATAGAATAAAATGATATAAATCACATGTTTATAGTTTTTTTTTGTCTATAATCATGTACATAAATGTATCTGTATATAAAAGTCACATCAACAGTGATTTTTGATTTGACAATGTAAAAGTTTTTAGACTAACAGTGTATATACATTAAACTCATAATTAAAATCCATAATACATAAGAAAACATAGGATATGTATTGACAACGTAAAGCTTTTTTACATTGTCATCCAATTATAAGCCATCATGTACAGTAACTTTGTTGACTTTGATGACAACTACCTTAAAAATCATATCAAAGATGATTTCTAATTGGTTGACTATATAAAAAAATTTACACTGATAGTACATGCTCATTAAACTCAATAAATAACTACTTTTAAACATATAAATTGTATTTTAGACTTACGATAAATAATTTGTATTGTGATACAAGATTATTTTTAACTATTTATAATTTTTTTAAAAAATTAATTTAGAAATAAAGATAAAAATGATAGATTGAAAGAGATAAGAAGTTACAAAAATCAAATATATAAATAAAAATAAAAGGAGAGTAATTTGAGATAGTCGAGAAAGAAATTTTTTGAGTTAATTATTAAATCAAATTAAATTTAAAATTAAAATTAAGAAGTATGGTTGAAAGGAATAAAAATTAAAAAGTGAAATTAAATGCTTAATATATGATATTAAGATAAGACATGTGACTCGATGAGAGTGATAACAACTCCTAAAAATGTTCTCATCCTCTATTCTCTCTCTCTATAAATTAGAATAACTATTTTAAATAAGAACGTTCTTAGGAGTTATTCTTCAATAAGAGTATTTTTAGGAATTTTTCTTAAATGATAGCATTTTTAGAGATTTTTCTTAACTTCTCATATCTTTTAATCTATTTTTTTAATCTTTATTTTTAAATTAACTTTTAATATTTTTAAAAGAAATTATCAATAATTAAAAATAACCTTATATTACAATATAAATTATTTATTATAATCTAAAATATAATTTATATCTTCACAAATATTTTTTTATTATGAATTTTAATTATAATATAATTTATGTATTCAAAAGTATTTATTTATTATAAATTTTAGTATAAAAAAGAAACATTTATCTTGTGCATTGCATAGGTTAAAATACTAGTTCAAGAAAAATTCCTGAAAACATTTTTATTAAAGAATAACTTCTAAAAACATAATTGTTTAAAATAAGTATTCATATTTATAATATAAGAGTAGACTTGATTCTTAAAAGTGACAACTTGTATTACTTTGTTCTATGAAAATTTCTATTTACACAATTAAGTAGTTTAAACAATGAAAATTGTTTACAAGGTGATAGCGTAGTAAGACAAACTTGTTAAAAAGTTGACACTTAGAGACCAATTCGTATATTCATGCATTTTTAGGTATCAAGATAACACCCACTATTAATAATCATAGGTATATATGGATAAACTTCATTATAAACACTTATAGGAGAAGGAAATAAGAACGGAAAATAAAATAAACTTTTCTATACGTTAAAATTAACTTATGCATACGTTAAAATCAGTTTTTGAAGAAGTTAATATGAAAGATCTTCTACAAATTAACTTATGCATAAGTTAATTTTAGCTTTGGAGCAATCTATTTTATTTTTTCTTTTTATTTTTTTTTCTTATAAGTGTTTATAGAGAAGTTTATTCAAATAGCTTTATATTATGTATTAGCTCAAATAAAATCGTATTACTATTATTATAGTAAATAAAGTATACATTCACTATTAATTTAGTCACATATAGCTTAATATTATTAATTTATCATACAAAACTCAAATTCTCATTATTTTAAGGATTAACTGAACCAATCTAAATTTAGTTTTGTCACCAAAAAAATCTAAATTTAGTTTGAGATCCGACTCGTTAATTAACTTAATATATATATATATATATATATATATATATATATATATATATATATATATATATATATATATTTATTTATTTATTTATTATAAATTAATGAGTTGAACTTAAATTAAAAATGAAAACTTATTAAATAAGGTAAGTATAGCTCCACTGGTTTGATTTACACAGTTTATAAGTGTCTTAAATCCATTGTACAAAGTCAAAAATCAATATGCTTATTTAACTATATTTAATTTTTTTAGGTATAGCTCCACTTGTTTGACAAGCTTAAGTGTTTTAAATCCATTGTACATAGTCAAAATCAATATGCTTATTTAACTATATTGAATTTCGTTAGATATGGAGAAATTTCAAAATAAAAGGGATGGAATAACTAATAATAAATGTCATCTTAAATAAAAGTTATTTCATATCAAGAAATAATCCTGGTTCGTTACCAATCCTCTTATATATAAATTAGAATAACTATCTTGAATAAGAGCATTTTTAGGGACCATTATTCAACGAAAACGTTTTTAGCTATTTTTTTCAATGAAAGTGTTTATAGGAATTTTTCTTATCCTCTCATATCTTTTAATCTATCATTTTTATTTTTATTTATAAATTAAAATTTAATATTTTTTAAAAGAAATTATCAATAATTAAAATAATATTGTATTACAATATAAATTATTTATCATAAATGTAAAATATAATTGATATGATGAAAATCATTTATTTATTACAAATTTTAATTATAATGTAATTTATATATTCAAAAATATTTTTTGTTATAAATTTTAATTATGTAAAATAATTTTTTTCTTGTGCATTGTACAGACTCAAATACTAATAAATGTCATTTAACAAAGAAAATTCCTCTTCAGTACCAACAAAAAAGAATTAGACTTTGTTAAATGACATTAATCAATTATTCCATCCTTAAAGTACAATAATGTTGAAAAGAACCATATCCTATCAAATTAGTAACAATACTATATGAAAATTGTAACAACTATGCCATAATTCCATTTTATAATAGCAACTCAACCAACAAACAAAACCTCCAACCAGAGAGTGTAACTGTCATTAACATTTTTTTATTCAACCAATCATTAATCCAAAAAACTATCCCTAAAAAAGAAAGAATCACACTCACAAAAAAAGAAAAAAGAAAAAAGAGAGAGAATCATCACTAGAAAATTGGAAGTTGTGATGACTGCTGTGGAAAGAATAGGAAACACCAAAGACAAAATCAGAACCAAACACACACTGGAACTCCACGTGGCTGATCTGGAGCTTTCGATTATAAATATTCGAAAAAAATAACATGAATTTTCGCTAAATAAAGCAAAGTAGTAACATACAACTTTATTAGGAACGTGTCACACACAGAACGAATTCTCGCCTTCTCCGAAAACGTCCTGGCACGTAACAAACTCTTAACTTTTCCTGTCCACTGCCACTCATATAAGTTACCCTTTTTTTTCTCTCTTCTGTTGCCACTCAAAAACAGTTCTATTCATTAGCGTTTACGCATTCACTCCTCCCTTTTCTCTATTGTGAAAACGCTTCGACTATGCCAATGCTAAGAATTCTGGTTACCGGCGGAGCCGGTTATATCGGTAGCCACACCGTCCTTCAGCTTCTCCTCGGCGGTTACCACGTCCTCGCCGTCGACAACTTCGACAATTCTTCCGAAACCGCCGTCCACAGAGTCAAGAAACTCGCCGGAGAATCCGCAAAAAACCTTGACTTTCACAAGGTATAGGGGCTCAACCTTTTCTTTTCTTTTTTTAGTTAAAAACAAAAACTCAATTTGGATTGGTTGCGCAAATTTGATGGTTTTGTGTTTTTAATTTTTGATTTGGATTTAACAATTGTTTTCGGATTTTGATGCATTAGATTGGATTTGTGGATTTTTGTTTTTAATTTTTCTCGCGGGGCTTATTCCCACCTTGTAAATTGTGGTGGACCCCACCGACAGGTAAAAGCAAAAGTTCTGTGCTTTTTTTTTTTTTTGGATGAGAGCAAAAGTTCTGTGTTTTATTCCATAGTTTAGTGAACAAACAGACGGTGACAGGTTCGAATGATGGGTGTTTCAGTTTCATATGAAGCTCTGTCTATTTCACAATTAGCCAGACAAGTACATTATGTACTTTTTGATGTGATGTGAGTTTGGATTATGGATTTTTTTTTTCCTGTTATTAAGATCCAATCTTGTCTATTCCTTTTCTTGCTGTCTAATTTATTTCATTTGCAATAAGAATTGTATTTTATATGTGTGTGTGTTTTTTTTCTCTCAAGTCCAATTTTAAGCCAAATTATTGTCTGTTTAGTTGCAGACTCTAGTTTTGATTATTTATACTTTCTTAATTGTTGATTCAAGTACCGAACTTTAGTTACAATTACTTTATTGTGGTGATGATTGACTCTTGATTATACTTTTCCTACTGCAGTTAGACCTGCGCGACAAAGCTGCCCTCGACAAAGTTTTTTCTGTCGTAAAGTAAGGATTAGGCAGAATTTTTTGTAATTGAAAAAAGGGAAAAAAAAATGATTGATCATTTTTTGTCAGTGCTTCACGTTCTCTTGTAGTTTTACTTGATTACTGATTTGTAAGTTGTAACTGTTTGTCATGTACGTGTGTTTTTCCTCCAGGTTTGATGCCGTCATACATTTTGCTGGACTGAAGGCAGTGGGTGAAAGTGTGCAGAAACCACTACTCTACTTTGACAACAACTTGATTGGGACAATTGTTCTATTTGAAGTCATGGCTGCCCATGGATGCAAGAAGGTATGTTCATTTTAGTTTTGAACTTTTGGGTCTTCTATTATTAGCTTCAACTGCATGAGAAATATAATTATATTCAGTCTCTGTATGAAGTCCATTGGTCCTTAATGGATCATAACGTCATATTCATTTAGTACTGATGGTGGGAAAGTATCAATCATTAAATTACAATCGTTTGTTAATTAAAAAAATTAAACGGAAGCTACATGTTAAGATGAAGTGTAGACCTTTTCTTCTTCTAGTCCCCTGCTATTTAGAAGTGTCTTGTGGAATTGGCTACCCGTTATATTTTCTTGATGCTGCAATCTGATTATTTAACTGATTTTATATTTCTTGAACGATTTCAGCTTGTGTTCTCGTCTTCAGCAACTGTATACGGCTGGCCAAAGGAGGTTCCATGTACTGAAGAGTTCCCTTTATCGGCAGCAAACCCATATGGACGAACCAAGGTATGACTAGTAAATTGTTGGAAGTGAAGCTGGAGATGATGGCAGCTCGCAGAAAAAAAAGGGTTTTGATTTGAATTTTATAGTTTATTGAATATGACTGGTAGTAATGTTTGTCTTGGAAACCAAAAATGATATCTGATGAGAGGTTTGTTTTTTCAGCTTATCATTGAAGAAATTTGTCGTGATATCTACCGTGCAGATTCAGATTGGAAAATTATACTGTTGAGATACTTCAACCCAGTTGGTGCACATCCTAGTGGTTATATTGGTGAGGATCCTCGTGGAATTCCAAACAACCTCATGCCCTTTGTTCAGCAAGTTGCTGTTGGCAGACGCCCTGCATTGACAGTTTTTGGAAACGACTATAAAACAAGTGACGGCACTGGAGTATGTTCTCACTGTTTTTGACTTGTTTTAGTGAACTTTTTCCTTGAACGATTGTATGCAATGCTCACACTCTTTACACTTTTCCCTTTGGTTTTGAATATTTTGATGATTTGGACATCCTGAGCTACCATAGTCACCGTTGGGCCATTCTTACATGCATATATTCCCATTTCTTAAGATCTGCCTATGATTTCTTCAAGGATCTCACAAAATGGATCTTTTTTTTCCTCAGGTTCGTGATTACATTCATGTTGTTGATTTAGCAGATGGGCACATTGCTGCATTGAGTAAACTGGATGATCCTAAAATAGGTATTATTCCAAATTTATTGTGAATGTGAACTGATGTTTGATTTCTGTAAGACAATTTGTTTTGGATTTTCTTTTTTATGTAATGTTACTTTGGTAAAATTTCGTACTGTTTGTATATACAGGTTGTGAGGTTTATAACTTGGGAACAGGAAAGGGAACATCAGTTTTGGAGATGGTAAACGCTTTTGAACGGGCCTCTGGAAAGGTAACAGACTGATAAGACAGTTTTATTTCTGTTCTTTGTATCCATTATAAACCTTGCTGCATTTTTTTGTCATTTTTTTTTTTATCAATGTAATTTGGATCTCATTTTCATTCTGTTCTTTTCTCTCTTCTCGGGAGTTCAAATTTAATAGTTTAAGTGTAACCATTCATCTGACATGCTAAATGTCTCTTATCAGTTGTATTCTGATAAGATACAACGAAAGGGAAGAAATGTGAAACAAGCTTAAACTAGAAGTGATTTGGACTGTCGTGCATGTGTCCCGGTGCATCCTTCTTTTTTTTTTAACCTTAGCTACTTGTTTTGTCCCTGTGACTGCTACAGACACAACATGAAAGTGGGCAACAAAATTTTTAGGAAACAGACATCGGCCCTTTCTATGCAACGGATCTGTTCAATTTCATGTTCAAGTTGTTTAAATAGATAAACCTAAAACATCTTGGACCAACTCATTTGTTATATATTTGGATTAAGCTATTCAGTACATGACTAATTTAATTTTACAATTTATCACTGTTCAGAAAATTCCACTTGCAATGGCTGGTCGGAGACCTGGAGATGCTGAAATTGTTTATGCATCAACAGAGAAAGCGGAAAGAGAACTTAACTGGAAGTGAGTATTAATTTGCTTCAAAGTGAATAATTACATGACATTTAGCTCGTCTTAAGAACATTTATGATTTTGTTCATTGTCACCATCCTTGAATATCTTCAAAGTGAATACTTTCACGTCTATTCAAGTCTCTTTTCAGTCCTTTCAAATTTGCAACTAATATCCAGGGAAATGTTTTCATCTTTTGATAAAAAAAATTTGGTCAAGGTTTCTCGAATTGTTATTTCCTCCCCTCCCCCCTCCCCGCCTTTCTCTTTTTCTCACAAATTTATTTTCGTTGCAGGGCTAAATATGGTATCGATGAGATGTGCCGCGATCAATGGAATTGGGCTAGCAAAAACCCTTATGGCTATGATGGATCTGAAGATTCGTCCAATTGATGTTGATGATCGCTAGATATAGTATATATGCTTTCTTTGGGGATCTTTTTTGAACCCTGTTACCCAATATGCCACTATGAATTTAGTTTTCTCTAGTTTTTGTTTAGCAATTCTAAGGTGGAAATTTTATTCCTAATTATGAATTCTAAATAAGTGGTAAATAAGTAGTGGTTTAGTTTACTTTATTGATTCTTAAGGTTCCGACTCACAGGTTATTGAATGAGCATTCTCTCATGTTCTTCATGAACATGACTGTATCCTGTTTTGTAAATCTAAACCACACATTATAGAGTATGACTAACCGGTATAATCTTACCTCATCATCCATAATAAAGTTTTACATTGCATTATTTGTTTTGATTTTCCTTCTATTTTTTCTTTGATATTTTTATACCTATTGTTAAATGAGGGAGCCATAATCTCGCAATCTGAAACAATATGGCGATATGCTCGTCGCTTTTAACGGTACCCTGCACAGGAGCATAATAAGCAGCGGCATGGGTCAATCATCGTTTTTAATTGAAAAAAGATGCAAACAAATGATTGAGAAGGGTGTGGTTCATGGGGAGCTGGAGTCCACTAATACGAGCTATGCATAAAAATAAATCACAAATAGAGTAAATTATATTAAACACCATATGAGGTTTTTTGAAATTGTATAAAACCCTATATTTTTTTAACATTTATAACAACCTCCCTTATAAGAGTACACAGTGTAATATTTTTCAAACAATTAATAGGTGTTAGTGTAATATATAAGGAGTGTCAATGTAATGTTTTTCAAATAATTAAGGAAGTTAGTGTAGAAGTAAAAAAAGAAGGTGTATCGGGTGAAATTTAACGAAACCTCAGGAACTGTCAGTGTAATTTACTCATAACAGATGTTGAAAAAAGTAGATACACATCTGCAACCACTTCATTCATCAAGATGAAGGAAACGGTGAAAATAAAGTCTAAAAGCAACACAGGTATAAAAATATATAGAATTAGGTTTAGAAATGAGTCAACTCTAGGCAAGCTGAATCAAGCTCGATTCAATAAGAATTGAGTCGATTTGAAGCTCAACTTGAGTTCGATATGAATATTTTCTTTCAATTTGAGCTCAATTTAAATTCACAAATAGCTTGATTTAGCTGGTTATCTCAATTTATTTTTTAGTTTAGTTACCTTGATTCGATTTAAAATTATGACTATTACATATTTCTATTTATTATTTATTTCATAAAAAATAAAAAATAATGTGAAATTAATCAAAAAATTAATTATATGAATTTAATAATAAGGATGAGAATCAAGTTATTCCAAGAGTAACATTTGGTAAAATTACTTCACTTAATAACTCTTGATATATATTAAATTTTAATGGTCCAACCGTTGAATTAAAATATTTTATTGAGCAGATCAAATCTACAAATTTTTAGAAATTTTGAAAACTATATGATACTTCATTATATAAATTCAAATTAACGTTCAATATACTTTTCTAAATTATAAGTATATGTGGACTATAAGATTAATTAGTTACAAATGTTCGATTTACCTAAAATTTGGTGTGCACGATCGTTAACATAATATCAAAATATTCAACAATTGAATCGTTAAAATTTAATATATATTAAGAATTATTTAGTGAAGTAACTTTACCAAGAATTACTAATGGAAAAACTTTCCTACCCATTTAATAATATAAAATAAGGATAATACATCAGTAGGTCCCTAAACTTTTAGATAATTTTTAATTAGGTCCCTATACTATAAAAATTTGTAATTGAATCTTTAATCTTTTATATTTTTTTAATTGGGTCCCTGGAATTAACTTTCGTTTGATTGCAGTTTTCCATAAGGACCAAATTAAAAAACATTCAAAAGATTAAGGACTTAATTACAAAAATAGTTCAAGAATCTAATTAAAAATTGCCTAAAATTTCAAGGACTTACTCAATAGTTTAACATTTAATTTACTAACATTATGTTAGCCTAGTAAGATTATGGGTTTGAGCCTTGTGGATGAAAAAAAGTAATTGGAAAAAAATATCTCATTAAAAGTTGTTAGCCAAATGCTCTAGCAAAGATTAGTCATCGACAAAATTAGTAAATACTTCACGCCTATTTTTAATTTTGTAATTTTAGTCCTCTAAATTTTAAAAATATACAATTTTGGTCCAACCATTAAATGTTCATCTATTGACTATGAATGCCTCAACATTATTTTAAAATTTGGGAGACTAAAATTATAGATTTAAAAATAAGGGGATCTAAAATTCAGGATTTTTAAAAATTGGAGGACTAAAATTACAAAATTAAAAATAAGGACTAAAATAGCAAATTGAGAATTATAGGAGGACCAAAAATATAATTTAGTCACACAATAATAATGCGAAAGTATTTGAATATTGAAAGATGCTCTTTGCCCCTTTCTATAATTTTTCCTTTTTTCTAAAATAAAACAAAGGCAAAATTAAGATAAAAAAAAACACAAATAAGGTTAAATTATTGAGTAGGTTCTTAAACTTTTAAATAATTTTTAATTAGATCCTTATACTTTTTTTTAATCGAGTCCTTACCAGAAATTTTTTCGTCTAAGTTAACAAATTATTCACAGTAATTTAACCTCAGGGATCCAATTAATTTTTTTTAAAAGATTAAGGATTCAATTACAAATTTTTATAGTATAGAGACCTAATTAAAAATTATGTAAAAGTTCATAGACCTACTGATGTATTATTCCTATAAAATATTATATATGTGTGTGTATTATCTCAAGAGGGGCTTTTATAAGAAAAATGGTACACATTGAGTCACTTTTGACAATGGGCTCTATAAATTCAATAAGCTAGTTGAGGCCACTGCTAGTAAAAAGGATTTTTATATTATTATTCAATTACAAATTGTTATGTATGTAAAGTTTGTTGATTTTTATGATAATTATCTTAAAAGTTATATAAATGATAATTTCTAATTGATTAATATTGTAAATTTCTTTTACACTGAAAGTACATAAAAAATTAAATTCTAATAATATTGCGTAAAATAAAGAAAAATGATGTATGGATATCATATGTTGGTAGGCATCCAGATAGGAAAAGAGATAAAAAGAAGAGAAGTGTAAATATGATAAATGATATGACGTGAAAAAAATTAAGACAAAAAGAAATAATGAGTATCTCTGAAATGTTTGCATGGTTGGAGTGTCCAAAAATATTACTCTAAAATAAAATATACCTAAGGCATTGAAGACAGGTATTCTATATAAAGTCATAACTCGTGATGGCTTCGTGGCTGGACATGCAAATTTACCGAAATAGAACTTGATCCAGTACAGTACAATAAAATAAAAAAATAACCAAACCATGATCTCTATCTCATTTGGGGAAAATCCCTAAGTAAAGGAGGCAAAAGACAGGAAAACTGAAAGGTGATGGTTCACCTAAGCAGCAGGGCACAAAAGCAGGCTGTATATACACAAAAACATGCCTCTGGCCTCACTAGAGACGAAACACGAATTCGGATAGTCTCCTAATAACTTGCGGTAGCTGCTCTACGTACTGATCATGGAGAATTGTAGGCCACTTTCTCGGGTAATTGTTGTGACTAATTCTTTGGTTACTTTAAATTAAGTTGCTCTCAACAGAATGTGTCTCTACTCTCTATTCATCTGTGTTCGTTTTCTAGACATTAATATCCTGAAAAAGAAAATATTTCTCCTAATATATGATGCTTTTGTACAAAAAAAGTTGTAATCATTAGACGAGAAAGAGAAGGATTGTAATCATCGTAATGAAGAGCTTCCTACTACTACTACAAATTGTTTGTGCCATCGGACACAATGCTAACTCGGTTAACGGGGATCAACACAAGCTCACGAGCAACATCCTTGAATTCGAGAACTCCTCCGTTGCATTTTGATAGCAACCGAGCCGCTTCTTCCTTTGTCAATTTAACCCTCACTTTCATCCCTTCTTTTTCTCCCAAAATGGTAGGTTCTGATTCTGCAAACCGGACAGTTTTCTTCACTGCCTTCCTTGGCTTTTGTTTTTTGGTTAACACATCTTCCAGTGGCTCTACTTTTGCTTTTTTATGGGATATTTTTCCATTGAAGCAAGCAAATATGGTGCGAAACATTCTTAATTAACAAGAGAGAGTTTTGAGTTTTATCAAGGAAGGAGGGAAGGCACAATTAGACACTGGGAAGTAATGACTAGGTAAGAGTAAATTTATACTAATATTTTGGTTTGGTGGAGAGCCGTGAAGTACCTACTGGGGCAGACAAAGAAAATAATAGTAAAAGTTGTTAAGTTACCTTGGAAATTTTATTAGCCAATGAGCGACGTAGGCATCAACCCATGAAATTAGTCACGACTATGAATCTATTAGTCAAGTTTCAAGTGGTTGATTGCTAAATTACATGCTCCCTCAACCTTTGTCTTATTCTCTTGAAAACAGGAAACTTTGCTCTTCTTTTCAGTACATCTAGATACTGAAGTTCAAAAGACTATATTCTCATTGCTGAAAGGGTCAATAATACACATGGGTTGAGGGCTTTATTGGTATTTCACACGTGAGCTGAATAGAAACCTGGGCCACTTCTACTACCTCTGACCCGTTCATGAAAGTGACCTCTGTCCATTAGAGCGTGGAATTTGAAGTTTTAAGCGGTATCTTCGAAGACACATTCTCCCCAGTTGCTGGATTAGTTATCGTAAAAGAAACTTAATTTACCTTAAAAGTCTAGTGTGATGGCATCAGAGACAGTGACGACGGAGTTATCAAATTAACTGCTTAGGGCTGAGTAACATAGATGGTCAAGAATTGCAATATAATTATGTAACTTGGGAGGCAACTTGGAGGGAATATCCGATTTGAAGGCATCTTATTATCATATACAAGTAACAAATTAAAGAAAAAAATTGAAGCATCTAGGTTCTACAGTACAGACTCGATTATAAAGGAACTGTTAAATTTGATATACGGGTATGCAGCAAAACCTTAAGAATAAGAAGGTAATGGCTAGTTGTATTTTGCAACTGCTGCACTATCAAAACCCAAGACACATACAGTGGATGTTGGTCAAACTATTTAAGCAAGCGCGTGTTGAAAATTAAAAATTACTACTAATTCATCTACGGGGTTAAGTTCTGTTTTTAACTTGAAAAAATTGTCATCATATTGACTCCTTTTCCATCGCTTTCTTATTCAGTCTCTGTTGAAGATCATATCACGGCAGCTTAGAAAGTGATGCGAAGAATGAGTCAGACAGAAATTATGCAACGCGCTTTGGATTGAAATTAGACTAAGCTGAGACTAAGTCAATATGATTTATGTTTAATTATAGTTAATTAGCTTTTGTTACACAATTGAGTAACTCTGAATTTGGGAGAGGAATAAATTGGGTCATATAACTGTACATGTATGGTTAAAATTTAATGTCATGTGATCATTTAAAAAAGTCATGTAACTTTTTAAAAAATTCAAATGATTTGTATATTTTAATTTTGATCATTTATGATAAGATCTAATGATCAATATTTACACGTGATTTAACATTTTTACAAAGCGAAAGAAAAATTGGCTAGTTATATGAAAGACATTCATAGTATAGGAGTACAAAGTACTCAACTTAGTGAAAGTTTCAAAGGTGATATAAAAAATTATATTAGATCAAGCTTAGATATAATACATTTTTTCAAACATTTTGAACAAGTTGTAGATGACAAGCAATACAAAGAATTAGAGGATAACTACAGTAACAGAAAAAAATTCCTCGATTCAAAATGGAGCATTCACCATTATTAAACCAAGTTGGGCAACTTTATACTTCAAAAATATTGAATTTGTTTAAAAATGAATATGGTTGGAGTTTTAGCTTATATTTTTTTTTATCGTAATGAGACTCATGAGTTATGTGAATATGTAGTTGGCATTCATGATATGGTTGGGGAATATAAAGCTATTGGTAATCCCAAGAATTAAACTTTGGCATGTAGTTGTGGGAAATTTGAGACCATGGGATTTTTGTGTTGTCATTGCTTGAAAGTCATTAATATATATGATTTAAAGAAATTATCATATCAATTCATTATAAAAAGATGAAAAAGAGATGCAAAAGACATTGTTGTTCAAGATGCTAAAGGTAAAGTTGTTGAAAAAGATTCCAAATTGAATGCCACATAACGTTATAGGAATCTCTGTTACAAACTAGTTAAACTAGCAACTTGAGCATCTAACTTTGAGGAGACATACCTATACATTGATCATGTGATTGATAAATTACATGAGAAGATAGATACTTTTTTCTACATTACAAGATGATGAATAAGAAATTTTAAAAGCAAATATACTTAAAAGTATTGGACAATCTCATTCATTGGAAAGACTTATTGAAAATAGGTTTAATTACCTTTTTGGTCTTATAGTTGCACAAACTTTATCTTTTGGTCCCTATTGTTAAAAATAATTTGTTTTAGTCTCTATATATGCACTTTCGATATCGGTTTGGTCCCTGCTATCAAGTGTGTTTTAACTCCATGAAATAAAACCATCACAAAATAAAAATTAGCAGTGTAAAACCACTACAAATTAATATTTTCTAGATTTTTTTATTCAATTTGTGGCGGTTTAAAACGGCAAGAACCAAACCGATATTGAAAATATATGTATAAGGACTAAAACAAATTATTTTTAACTATAGGGACCAAAAGGTAAAATTTGCGCAACTATATGGACAAAAAGGTAATTAAACCTTGAAAATATGAAGGTCTTGAAGAAAAAAGAAAGACAAAAGGGTAGAAAAAGATTGAAAAGTTGGGTGGAAAAGTAGCCTAAAAGGAAGACAAATGCTTCAAGTGCAAAAACAGATTTAAACAAGCTACTAAAGGTGGGATTTTTTTTTAATATTGAACTTATGTAATTACTCATTTACTTTTTAGAAATAATATAATTTTTAAGTTTTGTTTTAAGTTTGTTGTGTTACTTATAGGAAAATAATCAACCCTAAGTATAATATGTTTTGATTAAGGTAAACATATATTTTTCATTCATTTCTAATTTTTGCAATTTATTTATGATACTTATAACACATGTACAAATATAAATTTCTATAGAATGTTGAAGTTCCTAAGTCAATGGCATGGATGAGTATGAAAGAGCTCATTTTCAATAGTTTTAACAACTTTCAATAAGAAATAACTCTAACTTCTCAATTATCAAATATTGGTAGTGAAAATTGTTGGACCCAAAGACACATGAAGTGTCCAACCCCTAAAATTTTTTGATGATAACAAAGGTTATTAAAATTTGTAGATAAACTAATATGTGTTACATGTGCAAATGTTTCGTATTGAAAAGCAATATGCTTATTTGTTTATCTTTTTAAAAATCGCTTTGAAATATCTAAGTTTTCTAACCTAAACAGATTTCATCCAATACCTTCTTTCTGAAGGCAGTACATGTTTTTGGTAAGCATCAAATACAAGTTTTATATGAACGATCAATGAATGTTTTTATCTAAGTGTTCAAAACCTTGTTTTAAATATAAGTGCCCAATGGTTTCTTTTTAAAAGAAATGTTCAATATCTCTTTTGGACGATCCGCATTTTATATGGATAACTTATATACGCTTTATTATATAACATCGTTGAATGAACACGAAGCTTGAATGATTTCAAAATGCGATTAACTCTATAAACTTATCTTTTTGCAATGATATTAATGTACTAAATGACAAAATCTATGAACATGGTAGATCTCAAACCTATCAAAAAGTGAAGCAGAATAAGTCATAAGCCTTGCATGTTAAAGAAGAGAAAGTAAAAAAGGAACTTTCAGCAAGTCAGATTGCAAAAGTATACCTTTTTGGTGATACTGTCTGTTCAACAGTGCTAACAATGTTTTTTTCTCCTAAAGAATGATGAAGCTGCATGAAGAAGTGAAGAAATGCACTTAGCATTTATTGAAGATCAAAATGGGAAGAACTTTTCTCTCAACAACATTATTTTCACATGAACTTATATATTGAAGATTTCAATAAAGAAGATGACACAAATGTGAACTTGAACATATTTGCAATCTTGAACAACTTCTCTTTGCTTTTCATTTTCATATTCTTTGTATACAAAGCTTTTTATAATTGCTCTTAAGTTTCATATCCTCACCTAGGTGAGTAACCTATGCAAACTTTATTTGTTTTCTGTGAAAGCCTAAAGAGATTTAGTAATGAAGAATACTTGTGTGTGTAACCTAATGTTAAGGTTGTGTTGGTGTAAGCTTGAAGAAGCAATAAGAATATTTATAAGTGGTTGGTATTGATAGTGAAAAATCCCTTAAGTGAAGGGACTAGATGTAACTCTTAGTTAAAGAGTGAACTAGGATAAATCTTTTATGTGATCTTTCTAAAACCTTCCTCTTTTACGTTTTCTGTTTTCCATTTACAAAAGAAGTTTTAATTATCATATCTTTTTTAAAAACTTCTTTTTCTAAAAAGTTTCCAAAATCATATACATACAATTCAATCCCTTTCTTGTGTGTACTTCGTTTATTTAAAAAATAAGTTATATTTGTGACACCTTTTACCCCAAAGCTAATTATTAAATAAATATTATGGAAATAGAACATAATTTTCATTTGCAAAACAAAATGATAATTTAAACTCTTTCCCTTCACACGGTAAAGGATATCACATGTATAACACGCATCATCTTAAACTCCATAAAACTTATATTAATTAATAAAAAGATAGTAGCCCACAATTGGCCTCACAAATCTTTGAAAATAAACTAAATTAAGATGTAAAACTACTAATGCAAAGTTCAAAAGCTAAGGACATAAAATAGTAATTAACCAAGCCCCAATGTCACAATCCTATCAAAGCAAACCAAACCCAAGCAATAGTAAATTAGACTACAATGAGGCCAAAGCTTGTACTCTAAGATTCCTCCTTAGGGTCCTGCTGAACATCACCTGTGTATCACAGACATAGATAGAAAAACACTAGAAAATAAGAAAGTGAGATACATATCACATTATGCTCAAAGTATGATAATAGAAACATGTAGAATACACAACACATACATAATTTGAATAACATTAAGGATTAAAAACACACAAACACATGTAATGCAATGTTATCTAGCTTTTACTTCTTATGCACATGTGGTACCAATCTAAGTTCATGTTGAAAGTAGACTAGAAATAGTGTACGGTACTGATGCCTTAGGCTTTCACACCCTCAACTAGTATAATATTTTCCAGTGAATAGTTGGAGTTATCTAGTCTTGCTAGTACGCTTTGGCCCCATAGGATCAGCATGGGCCATTGGAGTTTCCCAACCAAGTACCACCCCAAGGCTAAGGTTAGACAACTTATCCCGACTTTTATTAGTCGAATTCCTACATACTTTTTTTTTTCACATAACTCAATGTCATGATGTATGATCACATACAATGCTCACAACATTTCGTAGGTTTTTATCATAGATCATTAACACAATTTCATATCATACTCAGTTTTCACAAGATAAGTAACAATCACAAGATGTAATTTCAACAAGGTATCCAAACAATGGTAATTATACATGAACAGGCATCGAAGGTCAACAACATCAACTTTAGTGTCTCGATAGGTCACGCTTAGCGCCCAACCTTTAGCGTTTAGTGCCATTTTACTTTACTTCCAAATCCATTCTCTGGTACGTTCACGCTTAGTGCCAAAGAACTGGCACTTAGTGCCACTTATACAGGAAATTCATTATCATACTCACGCTTAGCGCCAACTTTCTGGAGCTCATCGCCAAACCTCCAGAGAACTAGAGGTTGCTCCCTGCCTCCCCCACACTCAGCACCACGACGCTCAGCGCCAATTTTCTGGCACTTAGCCAAACTTCTAGGGAACTCTTTGTCTCTGTCACGCTCAGTGCCAAAATTCTGGTGCTTAATGCCAATTGTGATTCTTGCAGATTGCGAGGCTTCACAGAACGTGCAACTCATGACTTTTCTTGGCTTCCAAATACTCTCAATATATTAATTAACTCTTAATTTCTCCTATTACCTTTCTTATTGGTCATTCTATCCTATTAATTTCTCACTCACTTATAATCTCCTCAAAATCCATTAAATTCCTAACTTAGGCACAAAGGAAAAAGGCAAAAACAATCCCCAACAATCCACAATCACAACTAAACATAAAATTATGATAAAACACATCAATGATTTGGGAAAAGTCGCATTCTCCTTTACACACAATCATACAATTTACAAACAATTAGGGTTTAAAGTCAATCTCCCTACCTACGACCAAAGTTATATCCATGAGCGAGATAACTCACTCCCCCTTCCCTTGAAAGAGACGACATCCAACAAGAGGATGTCAACAATGCAGCGGGGTCTTCCTACGATTCTTCACTCCTTGACTGTAGCGGCTCCAACAATATGGTATTTCCTAAGAGGCACAAGAGAAAATGAGGAAAATGGTTAGGTTTTTAAGAAACCTAAGGGGCTTTTAAAGCTAACTTTGGATTTATGAAAACTAAGCCTAATACAAAGGTCTTAAAACTTTTAAAGACACTTTAATTACAAAATCCCATTTTAAAGGCCCAATATTTTTTTTCCAAAATACCATTTTTTTAAAAATAAGGCAAAACAGAAAATAATAATAATACTAATAATAATACATATTAATTAAAAGAAAACATTTAGGTGTTACAATATTACCTTTCATAGTTTTAATTTTTATTATTTTGCAGTTTGAAGAAATTATTAGTATATAAACTATAATTTGTCATTGGACCATGTTGGTGTATAAGGAAGAGATATGATGTAAAGGTTGATATAAATTTTTATAGCTTTTAAATTTAAATACTTTTTGTAATATGCTACCAATAAATTTTTTACTTAATTGTACATTTTCTCCCTATCTTTTACGATTTTGTAAATTTTATCACCCAACTTTTTTCTTCGCACATTTTGCCTCCATACTTACCTAATTTTGCGCATTTTGCCTTGACATTAGTTGATTGTTCGTGATTGTTAGTTGATTGCTAGCATGGCAGTGCATAGGACATTGACATGTACTGTTAACGTGGCAAGGAAATTAAATTGCACTTTCTGTCCTCTACTTTTAAAATTTTGCACATTTTGCCTCTCTATTTTCAATTTTTTGGACATTTTGTCATATACTTTCAAAATCTTGTGCATTTTGTCCCTCTACTTTCAAAATCTCTTGCATTTTAATTCCTATTTTCAAAATTTTGTGTATTTTGATCCTAAAGTGCAATATATATATTTTAAATATTTTCATTTTAATTATACAAATTTATAAATTGTATAAACACATTGAAATAAATAATAATATAAAGAGAAGAAAAGAGAATGACAATATAAACTAGAAAAAATAGGCTATGCACTAACGGTATAAAATAGTTTTACACTGTTATCCAATAACAAACCACCATGTATGGTAAGTTTGTTGACTTTTATAAGAACTACATTAAAAGTCATAACAATGGTAATTTCTAATTGATTGACAATATAAAACTTTTTACACTAACAGTGTATAGCCTTTAAACTCTATAAACTATTTATCAACAAAACATGTTTTGTTATTCTTCTCTTTTTTTTTTTTGAATTGTTTTGTACCTAAGCATTTTTATATTTAAAAAAAAAATTAGTGTACTTTTGTATTTTACTTTATGTATTTTGTATTTTAGTTTTCATGATTTTGTTCTAAATGTAAAATGCTTAATTACATTGTAGGGGAGTGAAATGCGCAAAAATTTGAAATTAGGGGCAAAATTCACAAAATTTAAAAAGTAAGGGACAAAAAGTATAATTTAATTCCTTTTTCACATCAGCTAGCAATCCATGTCAGCATCTTATATACTGTCACGTCATCATCAGACTACCACATCAACACTACTCACCACGTTAGTAGTCAAGTTGCCACATCAACGGTCAACATTATCATATTAATGATCAACTAACAAACATGGATGGTCAACTAACGTCGAGACAAAATGAGCGAAATCAGGTAAGTATAAGGACAAAATTGGGTGGTAAAATTCTCAAAATCATGAAGATAAGAAGCAAAATGTGCAATTAAGCCTAAATTTTTACGGATGGGAATTCTTATTCTTAGAGCCAAATTACATGAATTTATTATAATAAAGAAAGATATCACACAAACTTGAAAGACAATGAAGTTATACTTTTTATTGATAAATCAACTGATATTTATACATAATCATATTATTTTGTCAATTACCACCATTTCACCCAATTAAAGTAATTGACTAATTTATAAATTATAAGTAGAAGTTGAGCTCTTTGAATGCAACACTGGGTTACAATATATGATAGTGTATAGCAGACCAAATTGAGGTTTAGGTCAAACTGAGGCAAACTAGTCCTCAACCTTTACCCTTTAAAGAGATGAAAATTAAAGAATTCAATGAAATTAATATGTAGATATAAATCCAAACAAACATGAAATAAAAGAAAGAGATTTGAAAGTGATGTTGAATCATAAAGTAAATGCACAAGTGATTTGAAAGTGAATAAGATGAGAATAATTCAAAATTTGTTACCCTCACTGTACCAAAACAGGATAGGAAATAATTTTTCAATGTCTACCTAAACAATTATGGGTGTGTTTGGAAACCCATTTTAGCATCGTTGAATGAAAGTTTCTCACATTCCAGTGCAAAAATGTAGGAAGGGGGTTGGATTGGCGTTATGTTGGATGGAACAGAGATGCAAACACACACTATGAAACGTCACCAGATGAAGCAAAGGAGATGAGTAATGCTCAGACTAGCTATATTTTTGTGCCACATGTATTTCTATCCCATTATTATTATTATTGATGAGTAATATTTTTGTGGGACTAGATAACAAATTTCATAGCTAGTATGAAATCACATAAGCCATCACTTGTTATGTCACACGAAGGAATGACCATTAATTTTTTAGAGAAAAGAATATGGCAGTTGATGTATCATTTTCAACATAGCGGCTCAGAACACAATCAACCACTGAACCAGATGATGTTCATGTAGAACATATCAATTGCTTTGCCATTATACGGTTTCTTGGTCTGCACGGAAAAAAAAGAAAAGAAAATAAAAGCTAGCTAGAAAGAGCACAAGCCCGCAGAGATTTTGTTATGAATTAATGAAGCAGAAAATGTTGAGCCACATTCGTTCCCTCCCTTAAGAACCTCTTTGCAGTGCTTTTATTTAGCCATTTTAATTCACGCATGTATTGAACAAGGGACATATATTTTGGTCATATGTAAGATAGTCAAATCATGCCTCTTGTGCTTAGATGGATAATCATTACTCATGTCTTATACAAAATAGTCCACTATATATAAGATAGTTTGATCAACAGTTGATCGACAACCATCAAGATAGTTCATGGTTAGTAGCTCAAAAATTGTAAAGGTAAAGGAATATGTCTAAATTTTTAAATAAATAATTAAGTAAAATGAATGTTTTGAAATAGATGGCAGAAGTAACAAATTAGTTATACACTTTGTCATTCCACCACTTCTAAACCAATCATCAAGACAAACAAATAATAGATATAGAGAATCAAGCTGTCACTATAAAAGCAATTAACATGAAATTGAAATGTAACAATGAAGTCAAAAACAAAAGAAAATTAAATCCTTAAAACTGAGAGAATTCTATGAAATGACATATATTTGGACAATGAGTTAAAGTGTAAGTACCTGATAGATGGAAGCAAGCAAGAAGGAACATCAGAAGGAGCTCATCTCAAGGCAATAAGTCCCCCTCTTAACTATCCTATAAAGCTCCTCAAAGGTCATTAAAACCTAAAGACAAATCGGAGGCATCCTTCTTAGCAGTGAATGGGGATTACCCACTGGGTCTAATAGCAATAAGAGTGGCACCCTTCAAAACAACCCTGTTGAGTAACAAACCTGTGTTGGAGCACCAATAACAGCATAAGGTCTTGTTCTCACAGGGTTGCTACAACATAGAAAGATCCTATCTTATGAGACTTTATGCTAAATTTAAACATGGAACATGATAGCTATGCTTTATATTGAGAAGCTTGTGTTATATTTAGCTATTAGAGTAGAGTGAAATAGATAGCTCAAGAAAAGGTTTTATCTCATCTACAAGAGCATGAGATTTGCTTCTTGACAACCAATTAAAAATATAATAGGGCTGACAAATGACAGAGTATCCTAGTTCAAGTAACATGTCACATGCCTTATTTTAATATATGAGACTCACTAATGCATTTTTAATAAAGAAAACTTCAGAGCATTTGAGGTTTTGAAATTAGCATAACCTTTTTGGAAGTTTATAATCAGTTATATAAAGCATACTACCATAATTCTTTTCTAATAAATGGATTAAAAAGCAATTTAGTTTGGTTGTCATTCTTGTAGGATACCATTATTGCACAATTACTTAACTGTTTAGTCAAATTCAGTTGCACATTTACTTACAGAAGTATTCCTTTATTGACCCTACGCCATGCATATTCCTCCCATCCATTTGGTAAAGAATCAATGAATTCCTTGGTGAGTATATTCGTACTCTTCCGCACGTTAGAAATGTTAAAAAAAAAAACACAGAAGCAAAATATTAAAGCAATTTATCAACCAAGAACAGCAGCACAAGGTAGCATGGAATTTTAGAATAAAACAAAGTAAATAATAACAAACAATAAAGCAAACAAAGAGTGAATTAAATTCAGAAGATGAGTATAGAGTAGCCTAGGTTGAAGCACGTAAAGCGCTATCCTTAAAGAGAAAACACCCCTACTGCACTGGTAATTAAAATTGATGCGCTCCTTTCTCAAGATACGTCAACCTGCTAGATCAATCGTGTGTAGTGAAGGACCCCCGAACCAATGAACACCAATGCTCCAAAATTCTTTTTTTTTTTTTCAGTTGCAGTAAATAAAAAATAATTTTCTATATGTTGTGTGTGTTCTTCGTATATTTTTCTTCAACTAGCTGGGATATATATCAACCAAATCGGTAGCATAACGTGCAGCTCCAATAACGTTCATGCACCCAAAATAATAGGGAAACAACCAACGTGCAGGAGATGCAAAAAAGACTTGGTCAAAGTGGCCAAAGGGGGGCTAACGGAAAGAAAAAACGTTAGCTTCCTTTTTTTTTTTTCTTTAAACTGATTCCAAAAGAAACTTTTTTGATTTAAATTTTAAATTATAAATAAATAAAAATATTTATCAACATTCCCCCACTAATTTAAAATTTTAAAAAAATTAAAATTAAGTGAAAAAAAAACAACTACTTTTGTGGAGCATAAGATATTATATTTTTAGCACAAGGAACCTTCCGGGTTTGAGCCTTATACCTAGTGTATATGAACTTTTACCTGAGGAAATATAGAGACTTGATTGTCTTGAGCTACATCCCCTTTAACCAGACTTTAGAACATAACACACACAATACATGTGTTCATTTGAGTTCTAATCAGTGGTTGCGCATTACGACCTTGCGCATATATCTTGTTTCGTGAGTGTCATTTAGAGACTTGCCCATGCCTCACAGTGGTGGCCCCACCACCACACTCACTAGGTGAACCCTCCCAAGGGTGGTCTGTGACCCCCATCCCTACAACTATTGTCATCGGGTCCATTAAGAGGTATTTTAAATTAAACACAATAAAATGTATATGTAAATACCTCAACCTTATTATAGCCATAGTTTAGAGTACACCTTGTCATAGGAATGGTACATGCAACAATTTTGCAAAATAAAATGGTGTACTTTAGTCAACAACAACTTCGTTATTACCCATTGAACTCCATTCATGGGATCGTCATTCCTTTGGAGACAGGTGTCCATTGTTGTGACTAGTTGATGGGCTTTAGTCCCATTCCCCTTGACGATTCTAGAACTTGTTGACGCGTCAACCCTTTTGTGAACAGATCCGCAAGATTGTTTTCAGACCTGACAAAGTCAAGAGAAATAACACCATGAGATATCAATTTTCTAATAGACTTGTGTCTTATTCTCAAGTGTCTTATTTTTTCATTTAAGTCCTTGCTAGTAACTTTAGTAATAACAACTTGACTGTCACAATGCATAGAGATAGGAGGTATAGGTTTATTGAGCATTGGCAAATCACATAGAAGATTTTTAAGAAATTCAGCTTCACTATTAGCAGTATCTAAGGCAATTATTTCAGCTTCCATAGTAGAACGAGAAATAATAGATTGTTTTACAAATTTCCAAGATATTGCACCTCCAACTAAAGTAAACACATAACCACTAGTTGATTTTGTTTCCTCTGAATCAGAAATCCAATATGCATCACTAAAGCCTTCAATAACAGCAAGATAATGAAAATAGTGGATGCCATAATTAATAATTCCTTTAAGGTATTTAAATATCCTTTCTAGTGCTACCTAATGTGAATGATCAGGATTATGAGTATATCTTCCTAATCTACTAGTCGCATATGTAATGTCAAGTCTAGAGTAATTTGTCAACTGTAACAAAGAACCGATAATTTGAGAATATTTAAGAGGAGAAATGCCTTCACCCGTATTTTTCTTTAACTTTATACTAGAGTCAAAAGGAGTAGAGACAAGTTTCACATCAAAATAATTAAACTTCTTTAATAATTTTTCAACATAATGTGATTGTGTCAAAATAATACCATCACGATTCTTATTAATTTAATGCCCAAAATAACATTAACAGGACCAAGGTCCTTCATTTCAAAGTTGTTAGACAAGAAAGACTTTACATCATTTATAACATGCAAATTACTACCAAATATTAGAATATCATCCACATAGAGACATAGAATAACACATGAATTACCATCAAGTTGTTTCACATAAACACATTTATCACTATTATTAAATTGAAACCCATATGATAAAACAACTTGGTCAAACTTTTCATACCATTGTTTTGGTGCTTGTTTCAAACCATATAGAGACTTAACAAGCTTGCAAACTTTCTTTTCCATTCCAGGTTCTATAAAACCTTCAGGTTGATTCATATAAATTTCTTCTTCCAAGTCACCATTTAAAAAAGCAATTTTGACATCCATTTGGTGTATTTCTAAATTAAAAACACAAGCAAGTGCAATTAAAACTCTAATAGTAGTAACTTTAGAAACAGGAGAATATGTATCAAAGAAATCTACACCTTCTACTTGTTTATAGCTAATAATAACAAGCCTTGCCTTAAATTTTTCTATAGATCCATCAGTTCTTAGTTTTTTTCTGAAAAACCCATTTACAACCTATACTTTTACAACCAGGGGGAAGATCAGTTAAAAACCAAGTTTTATTGGCTTTGATAGAACTCATTTCATCATTAATGGCTTCTTTCCAAAAAGGTGCATCAACGGACCTCATGGCCTCATTATAAGTTTTGGGATCATCTTCTAACAAATAGAAACAAAAATCAGGACCAAAATCCTTAGCCTTTCTAGGTCTTTTACTTCTTCTAAGTTCAGGTTCAACATCATTATTAATATTACTACTAAAAGGTAAAACAGAACTAGAAGCATCACAAACATGTTTAGAAAACTTATTCTTCAAAGGAAAAACATTTTCAAAGAAAACAACATCTCTAGATTCCATAATTGTATTATTAGAAATTTTAGCAACTTCAGAATTAATGACCAAAAACCTATAAGTAGTACTTTGCAAAGAATAAAACATAATCAACAGTCTTAGGTCCAATTTTTCTTTTCTTGTTAATAGGAATGTTCACCTTTACAAGACACCCCCACATTTTAAGATATTTCAAATTTGGTTTTCTATTTTTCCATAGTTCATAAGGAGTTTTATCTAAATTTTTGTAGGGAATTCTATTAAGAATATGACATGCAGTATATAAAGCTTTACCCCATAGATTATTAGGCAAACCAGAACTAATAAGCATAGCATTTATCATATTTAGCAAAGTGCGATTTTTTCTTTCAATTATACCATTAGATCGAGGAGCATAAGGTGGAGTAACTTCATGAATAATTCCATGTGATTCAAAAAATTCACCCATTTCATTAGAAGCATATTCCCCACCTCTATCAAAATGAAGGATTTTAATTTTCTTTTCTAATTGATTTTCTATCTCTGCTTTGTATATTTTGAATTTTTCAAATAACTCACTTTTATGAATGATTAAGAAGACATAGCAATATTTTGAGAAATCATCAATACAAGTGACAAAATACCTTTTTCCACCCCGAGTTAACACACCATTGCTATCACATATATCACTATGAATAAGTTCAAGCAAACAAGTTTCTTTTTGTAAAGAATTTTGAAAAGGTTTTCTAGGTTGTTTAGCTTGAACACAAACTTCACATTTTTGTTTTAATTTAATAGATGATTTAGGAATAAGATCAAGATTCATCATTCGTCTAATAGAATTCAAATTAACATGCCCAAGTCTACCATGCCAAGTACCGCAACATTCAACATTTGCAATGGATGAAGAAAAACAACTAAAATTTTTATTAATGAATGACGACATGAGATTAAGTTTAAACAAACCATCAGACATGTAACCTTTGCCAACAAAAGAACTATGTCTAGAAATTACAACTCTATTAGACTCAAAAACAACCTGAAAACCTTGTTGGACCAACATGGAAGCACTAATTAAATTTTTCCTAATATTAGAAACATGAAAAACTTCATCTAAAATGAGACGGTTCCTAGATGACAACTCTAACTCTACTTGGCCTAGACCATGAACGCGTGCTAAACTCCCATTCCCCATGCTCACAGTATGTGTGCCATATTCTTGATATAAAAAAAAGAATTTTTTATTAGCACACACATGAACATTAGCTCCAGAGTCAATCCACCAATCATTTGAGTTATAAATAAAATTTAACTCTGGGCTAGTGACATGATACCTGTCAGATGGAGAATCAGAGCTAGCATTAGCAGTAATAACATTAGCCTAAGGCTGAGAAGATTTTAGACCAGAACTAGATGCAATCTCTTTAGGTTGACAGCGATGTAGAAAACAATCCTTAACAAGATAATTGGTTTGCCCACAAA
The DNA here is from genome assembly GCA_004329165.1 of Spatholobus suberectus. Lineage (NCBI taxonomy): Eukaryota > Viridiplantae > Streptophyta > Magnoliopsida > Fabales > Fabaceae > Spatholobus > Spatholobus suberectus. The sequence continues at coordinate 79,859,106 of CM014733.1, forward strand.
CAAAGCAAAAGGACTCATTCCCCTGAATTTTACCCTTTGGCCTATTGTTGTTATTAAATGCATTGTTTTTATTCTTAGAGAAATGGGAGTTTTTACCAAACTTATTTTTGTTTAAACCAATTTTTTTGAAAGACCTGGGCTTAGGCTTATTAGCATTCTCCACTAAATGAGCCTTAGCCTAAAACTGAGGTTTTTGAAAATTCTTTTGTGAAAGACGATGTTTATCTGCAATACGCAAAGAAACCAACAAGTCATCAAGAGTAAAATAATCAGGTTTATGCTTTAGGCTTCTAGCAAATTCAGACCAAGAAGGAGGCAATTTAGAAATCAAGAGACTAACAAGCATAATGTCAGGCAAAATGATTTCTTTCATCTTCATGTCATAAACAATATTTTCAAATTCATGAATTTGGTCTGAAATAGATTTTCCATCTTCCATTTGAAAATAAATCATTCTTTCACAAGAGTATCGTCTTAAACCTTTTTCAATAGAACCATATTTTAGTTCAAGAGCATCTCATAACTCCAAGGCAGTTTTAGTGTGACAAAAGATTTTATAAACATTATCAGACAAAGCACTCAAAATACGACTATGACACAAAATATCTTTGTCACTAGAAACATCAACAGAAGAACTACTTTGAACCAAATCATTAGAAGACTTATCAGAACTTTTTTCAGATTTTCCATTTAAAATAACAAAAAATAAACCCAATTCAGTAAGCCAGAACTTCATTTGTTGTTGCTAGCAAAAGAAATTTTCACCATTAAATTTTTCAGGCTTACTAGACAAAGACTTCACCAAATCCATTGCAGACATATTGTTAATGAATTATTTTTTTTTTATCTTTTCTCTCTAAGATTGTTAAAAAAAAACACATAAGCAAAATATTAAAGCAATTTGTCAACCAAGAACAGCAGCACAAGGTAGCATGAAATTTTAGAATAAAACAAAGTAAATAATAACAGACAATAAAGCAAACAAAGAGTGAATTAAATTCAGAAGATAAGTATAGAGTAGCTTGGGTTGAAGCACGCAAAACGTTATCCTTAGAGAGAAAACGCCCCTATTGCATTGGTAATTAAAATTGATGTGCTCCTCTCTCAAGATACGTCAACCCGCTAGATCAATCGTGTACAGCAAAGGACTCCCGAACCAATGAACACCAATACTCCAAAATTCTTTTTTTTTCAGTTGCAATAAATAAAAAATAATTTTCTATATATTGTGTATGTTCTTCGTATATTTTTCTTCAACTAGCTGGGATATATATCAACCAAACCGGTAGCATAACGTGTAGCTCCAATAACGTTCGTGCACCCAAAATAATAGGGAAACAACCAACGTGCAGGAGATGCAAAAAAGACTTGGTCAAAGTGACCAAAGGGGGCTAACGGAAAGAAAAAATGTTAGCTTCCTTTCTTTTTTTTTTCTTTAAATTGATTCCAAAAAAAACTTTTTTGATTTAAATTTTAAATTATAAATAAATAAAAATATTTATCAACAAGAAATCATTTCAAGACATAACCTTTTTGGAAGTTTATAATCAGCTATATAAAGCATACTACCATAATTCTTTTCTAATAAATGGATTAAAAAGCAATTTAGTTTGGTTGTCATTCTTGTAGGATACCATTATTGCACAATTACTTAACTGTTAGTCAAATTCAGTTGCACATTTACTTACAGAAGTATTCCTCTATTGACCCTACGCCATGCATATTCCTCCCATCCATTTGGTAAAGAATCAATGAATTCCTTGGTATATTGGTACTCTTCCGCACCTTAGAAATCATTTCAAGACATACAAGTTCAATGCTTTGGCAGATCCTGGTGATTAAAATAATACTAAAACAGTGACACACGTCCAAACAAAAGAAATACCATTATTATATACAGATAAGCACTGAAGTTCCCAACTCCCAGCAATGATCAGATAGTCAATTTTATTGCACTTAAATCTGGAAAAATACCTTCAACTGGAGCATTTTCAGGAATTGCGGTTTGTACACCTTCAATGGCCAACCTGTGGCAGTGACTGGTAATTGGCGTATCAAGGGGTGCTTTTGGTAAAGGAACTTCAATGAGCTATTCAAAATTTTACCATAGACTTAGCATTGAATTTGTGATAACAATTGATGGTTGTGTGTCCAATTTTACCATAGACTTGGCATTGCAATTTTGACATTTGTCTACCACCACTTCTATTATAGACCCTTCCTTTTCTGCCAAAGTAGTTTGCATTATATGACCTGCCATAACCCCTGAAAGAATATCCTCTACCAGTATGAGTGATCTGTTGTGTTTGAGCAAGATTGGCCTACAAGGGATACATGTTGAAAGCATTTGAACTTTGTTTTCTTCTTTTTACTCTTTCTTCTTGGGTTGGAAGCAATGCTTCAATTTTTGCCACTGAATAAGGATCACATCTAGGCAAGACTGCTGTGATAAATGCATCGTACTCATCACATAATCCATCAAGAATGGCTTCAACATGATCAGATTCATCAATTGGGAAACTTACTGCTGTTAAGGTGTCAACGATTGTTAGCAGGTAATCATTCATTCCTCCTATCTTTTTTTCACACTTCTTAGTTGCAATTTTAGTTGTTTGATTTTGGTTCTAGCGTGAGAGGTAAAGTATGTTTCAAGTTTCTTCCAAATTTGAAAGGAAAACTCATAGCCAACGATTCTTGTGTGAGGTCTCGGAGCCATTGATGCTAGAAGCCAAGAAACTAATGGTCCTGCTGCTTCCAGCTCAGGTACACTAGGTTTTCTTGTCCGATTAGCTCCTCTTCATTCAATAACTTTTTCGGCATTGCTCAATTTTCTGATATGAACTTCTACAACTTGTAACCCTTGATTGTTGCAACAACATGTTGTCTCCACTTGAGATAGTTTTCATCACCTAGTTTGATCGATACCGGGTTTGAGAAGTTTTGGATTGCAACGAATAAGATACTACTAGTGGCTTGATCATTCAAGTTCTGATATACCATAAAGGTATCTAAGCAATAATTAGTAGATCAGAGAGAATAAGGATGAATTATATGCTATAGTATTGTTCAATGGGTCTACGTAATACATGAAGGACAAAGTTTTGAAAGCCTGTAGTTAATCCCACACCTTAATAGAATAACTAACATAACATAATCCACTACTAACACTTAACTGACATCTAGTTGTCTAACTCCTTTACAACGGGTGAATTGGTGAACTCCTCTTGCTCTGGCCACTACAAACTATGGGTTATGTATGTTGACAAGCTAATATATGTATCTTAATCCTCAATTAAACAAATGACAACATATTAAATAAGTTGGCTTGATGAATCTATCCAAGTACAATCTTACTTATTTTAGAGACATCACCTTAGAATGACTTTTTTTTTATTATTATTATATGTAAGCATATTATTATTATTATTATTATTTAAATTTAATTAATCTAAAATTAACATCGGTGAGATCTATTAAAGAGCAAAGCTTTTCAAACATTTTTTAATTCACAAGTTTAAATTAAAAACTTCACTTTAGTTTAAAATTTAATTATATTAAAAATATATTAAAATTAACCTCTTTCTTCTTTTAACAATAAAAAGTTCTCGTTTGTTCATAAGTTATTCCAATAGACTAATGAACTTTTTTTTCTTTGGTCTTGATCTTGGCAGTAGGACAGTCACAGAGTGGTAAAAAAATTTCTCAAGGCCAAAGCTACTAATGTTAAGAATGATGACTGTAAATTAAAAGTACTAATAAAAAGATCTACACCTTCATACTTAAAAAAAAAACTTCGATTTTTTAAAGGTTAACATGTCTTTGTATTGACTATTTTTTCAAAAGATTTTGGTCATTAAATTAATTTTTAAATATATAAGGCCATTCTTAAATTTATCTTTTTATTTATCACTTCAGTCTTTTATAATGTGACAATGTTTTATTTTTAAAAAAAATAATTTATCACTTCAGTCTTTTTCAAAACATTCTCCATTTGCATCTTCTCTTTTCATATTTCTTTTTTTGGTGCACATACAATACGACAGTTTTTTTTTCATTTATTCTTGCTAAATAAATTTTCAATCTTTTTTGGCTGAGAATTCTTATTACAACTTTATATACTAACTTTATATCTCTTAATGAGTGTCTCCCCTTGGGTAATGAAATCTAATGTGTCCCATTCTACTATCTATTTTGAAACATAATTTCTTTTTCTCATTATGAGTTAATGACTGTCTGTGCATTCGTTGGAGACCTTATGAGGTTCTTGTATACTCTAAGAGCAATGCTGTCGTAAGGTGCTTTGAAAGAGTCTGTAATGGAGGCTTGCACCAGAAGTGTTCTCCATCTTTTAGATATTCTATATCACATCCAAAATGCTTGTATTGCAATTTGATAGTGATAGTGGACATTTATGTGCAATAAAAGAAGTCAGGGTTGTCTGTGATGACCAAACATCAAAAGAATGCCTTAAACAACTTAATCAAGTAATGCTATTATTTTTTTGAAGATTTATGCATGATGCCTTAAGCCTTGATTACGGTTGCATTGCAGTTTGTTTTGATATGTCTGATCATCATTTAATTTGATTGCGAGAGATCAATTTGCCCAGTTAGCTTTTACATCCAAGCATTGTCCAACACTGGGGGAGTATTTGGTATGGCTAAAATATTTCAAGTTTTGTATCCTATATGCCATTTATATACAAATTATAGCTGTCTGCACATAAGAGAAAGAGAGAAAAAAAATTGATGAATGAGATCTACTTATAAATATATGTGCCATGCTTGCAGGGAGAAGAAACACTTTTCGTTTATTTGGAATATGTCTCTGGTGGTTCTATTCATAAATTACTTCAGGAATATGGGGCCCTCATTGAGCCTGTTATTCAAAATTATACAGGCAGATTGTCTCGGGACTTTCCTATCTTCACGGGAGAAACACAGTACATAGGTAATTTGGTTACTCAAGATCTATATATAATATGAAATGCATGCATCTTGACTCTTTTTTAAAGTATTGACAAGTTTTTATTTTCACAGGGATATCAAAGGGGCTGACATACTAGTTGATCCTGATGGTGAAATCAAGCTGGCAGACTTTGGAATGGCTAAACATGTAAGTTTATCATACGTATGCTTTGAAGAATGAACTGCTTTTGTCTCACTTGAAAAGTTATTGCTTCTGGTTAAATAAATTAGTCAATACACGAGTTGTAAAATTTATGGAAAGTGGACACTTAAAAGTGTTTCTTTTGAGCTGGCTTAAAATTTGTTGTTCTATTCATATCTGAATGCCTTGTGGCAGAGACATTCCTCTTTACTCTCTGGAAAGCACATGATTTCTCTTTCACAATTGTGCACACCCACATAGAGAATGAGAGCTAGAATGCATTTGACTCTCACATATGCATTGCACTTTCTCATCTTTGTTCTGTCTTTTAAAGGTATATGGCATAAGCATATATGATAGGGACCCTTGTCAAATGGACTAGTTGCAGGAAAATGGTAGGGGAACATAGTTTCAAAATGTATAATTTTCTATTTTGGTTGGTTTATGATTTTGATGGAGATCATCTCTGAATTATGATTGTTCTGAACCAGATAAATTCTTTTGCATGATTTCTTTCAAAGGGAGCCCATACTGGATGGGACCTGAGGTAAAGTATTTTCCCTTTTCTTTTTTAGATCTTGTAATTTCTTTTGAACAAGCACATCATTCCCTCTCCTTCTCTCTTCCACCAGAAGTTGTAATGTATCCTGATGTTTGCTTTCTTAGGTTGTAATCAATATAAATGGCTATAGTCTTCCTGTTGATACATGGAGCTTGGGATGCAGCAAAATTCTTGAAATGCAACATCAAAGCCTCCTTGGAGTCAGTATGAAGGGGGTGCGATTTTGGATACTTAGAACTAACATTTATTTGCATATTTTTTATGGCCTATTTGAAGAGTATGAAGAGCCAATATTGTTTTTTTAATGTTTGTATTCACCAGGTAGCTGCAATATTTAAAATTTCTTTTGTTGTCTATATTTTTGTTAGGAAGACTATTAATTATGTAGATATTTTAGAATTCAGTAAAATATTTAATTTGTTCCACTGGAAATGTTTGTGTAAGTTTTTGGTTCTACTGCCATATGAACCCATTTCACCTTTCTTTATGCATCCTATTTGCTGTGGCATGTGTTTTATCGACAATTGTTATTGCTATAAAGTTGTTGACTTCTTCTTGTTGGTTTTTTTTTTTTTTTTTTTTTTAACTTTTGCTAGCCATAACTAATGCTTTGTTTGGTTGAGTGGAGAGGAGAAGAAGTTTTTGAATTTTTAAAAATTTAGGTAGTTAGGTTGAGTGGAAATAAGTGAAATTTTTTAAATTTTTTGGTGGGTCCTACTGGGTTTTACTACTTATTTTCATTTTATTTTTCACTTACTTTCATTCTCCTCTTTATCTCTATTCTATTTCTCATCTATTTCTCTCTTATCAAAAAAACTTAAAATTTCAAATTATTTTTTATCTATTTCTCGCCTCTTAACTTATTTCTTATCTATTTCTTTCCTCTCTACGACTAAAAGTTGGTACATGTGTGTGGGGCAATTGGAAAATTACTTTTAGTGGCTACTTAAATTGTTGTTAGAATTGTCGCTACTGCTTTGTTTAGTTTAGTAGAGAGAGAAGTAGAGGAGAAGAAATTTTTGAATTTTTAAAAATTTAGGTGATTTGGTTGAGTAGAAATAAGTGAGAAATTTTTTAAAAATTTTATAAGTCCCACTATTTATTTTCATTCTATTACTTACTTATTTTCATTTACCTCTCTATCTCTCTCTCTTATTTTTCATCTATTTCTCTCTTACCGAACAACCTAAAATTTCAAATTATTTTTTATCTATTTTTCACCTCTTAACTTATTTTTTACCTATTTTTTTCTAATCTATTTCTCTTATTTCTACCAAAGAATGGCTACAAGCTTTTACTTTTCCCGCCATTCAAGAGGTCTTTATAGTAGCACTCGCTAGAAATGTCACTTATAGTTTTACCGACCCTTTGTATGCTAGTCATAATCTAATTGATGGTAAAGATATTAGTGGCCATTTGTATAGTCGCTAAATGGCATAAAAATTACCGCAAAAAGTAATTTTTGGTACTGTGAACAATTTTTTTGAAAATTAATATAGTAGCACAATAATTTTTTAATGATTAGTTTAAAAAAAATTGAAGTGATTTTGGTTTTAAGAACAAGTTAGAATTTATCTATCTTTGAATTTTAATATGTTATAATCATGATATATTTTTATAGCACATTGGTTTAATTTTTTTATAAAACTAAATTTTTTAAGGGTGATAACCTGTTTTAAAAATACAAGGTAAGAATAGGAATTACAATTACATTTGAATGGGATAAATGCTTGTATATGAACAGTATTCTTTAAGCGAGTATAATTTTGTAATAAAATATGAGTCTAATTTTAAATACGTGTTTAAATAGTTAGGCAATCGTTTACAAAAGTTTTCGGATATACACGAGTGTGGATCTTAAAAACGAAAAAAATTAAAAAAATATAATTTTATTTAATGAAATTATGGATAATGTATTTTCTTTCTTTTTCTATCTATCTATTGATTTTAAACCATATGAGCATATACTTTAATTCCTTACCGATTTTCATCTCTAGCTGTTAAAATGAATATTGTTGCATGTTTATCACAGATTCATGTGCGTTTACTGGGATTTATAAATGTTTTACTAATTTGAGATTCAAGAATTTAACGTTAAACCATGCGTTTATTATGGACAAAGTGTAACTTGATGAGCCAACACTAACATTATATATATAGGAGGAATTAAATTACTTAAGGAGTAACAAAAAAGAAAAAATTGGTAAAATTATTCTCTTTAATAACTTTTTGTATAAGAGTTTAATAGTCATGCACTATTAGTATAAAAAATTTTACACTGTCAATCAATTGAAATTTACTGTTGGTATGACTTTTAAGGTTATTATTGTAAAAATCAACAAATTTACCATACATAATAATTTGTGATTGGATGACAGTATAAAATTACTTTACACTGTCAGTATATGACCTTTTTTCTCTTTGTATAAATTAATTTTTTATAATCTAACTGTTAAATATTTTAAATTAACTAACAATCATGCATATCAAAATTCAATAAATCAGATATTTATACTTATGTAATCCTATTGTCAACATTTATTTATATTTTTAAAAATTATATTATACGTTTAGTTGATTTTATTTAATGAAGAATTAAATAATTTAAAATTTTATAAAAATTTGTAAACTTAATTCACTTAATAAGAATTTTTAATTTAATAGTAAGATTAATAAAATATAATTCAAACGAAAAATTATTGAAAGAATAATTTCAAAAAAATTATTCCTAAAATAATTTGATGCCTCCTCTCTCTCTATATATAAATTATTAATTTTATGTTTATCCTCACATAAGAAACTTAAATTAATCTTCTGACTTTTATTTTTCTCAATACTTAAGTTATTTTTATTCACTCTAGTATTTTTGTTTTTGTTATTTAAAAAAGAAGCTAATTGGGTTTTATTTTTAAACAAAAACCAATGCCAGACAAAATATATTTTTTTTTGTCAAAATTCACTAAGATTTAACAAATGTATTTACATAAATCAAAATAGTATATATTTGTTAGTTACCCATCCAAACCTTAATAAATATCGATTAATATTTTTTTAAGAAGAAAGTAAATTCCACTGGAGAGAGGACAGTGGAACGAGAATCTAGCGGTGGAAACAGCACCGACTAAGCAGTAAGATGCATTTCCATTACATTACAAAGCCGTAGTAAAAGCGAGTATATCCCACGTCCATTTTCAAACCAAGTTCCACATCCACACTCCATACAAAGACTACGCGCTTTCCCCTTCGAACCCCTCAACCACAATCGACAGACACAGCACCAAACACTAGCGCTCTCGCTCTCTCCTCTCTGTAACCGTCGCCGGCGATCTGTCATTAACAGATCGCCGCTACATCTGAACCCGATCCACCGAACAGATCTCAGAAATCGAAATGGAGAACCTAATCTCTTTGGTGAACAAAATCCAGAGAGCTTGCACCGCCTTAGGCGACTACGGCGAAACCAGCGCACTCCCCACACTATGGGACTCTCTTCCCGCCATCGCCGTCGTCGGAGGCCAGGTCACACCTCCGATCCCTCTCTATTCTCTTATCTTCTCATCTCATAACGAATCATAACGAATCGTGTTTTTTTATTTTATTTCATTTCATTTTCAGAGCTCTGGAAAGTCCTCCGTCTTGGAAAGCGTTGTCGGCAAAGATTTCTTACCTCGTGGATCAGGTCATCGTCCCTCATTTTCTCTCTCTATTTGCCTTAAATCGTTGCTTGCGATGGGAAATTTACGCTTGCGAATCGTTTTGCAGGGATTGTTACGCGGCGACCGCTCGTGTTGCAGCTTCACAAGATTGATGAGGGAAGCAGAGAGTACGCGGAGTTCCTACACCTCCCGAGGAAGAGGTTCACCGATTTTGGTACTTTTTCTATTTTCTTTGTGACAACCTCTGGTTTATTTATTATTGCTGGTAAATAAATAGATAGATAAATAAATGGTTGTATTATTGTACATGTATATGCCTCTCGCCAAGGTGGATTTGAATGTTGTTGACTGATTTCAGTTTATTTCTATGTATGGCTGTTATTGACGATCACTAATTTGTGTAGTTGCTGTGAGGAAGGAGATTCAAGACGAAACTGACAGAGAGACTGGACGAACCAAACAAATTTCGAGTGTACCGATTCATCTTAGTATATACTCTCCTAATGGTGCGTTTGAATTTCGTTTTTCTTTATTATCTTCGCACATTTTTATCTGCCATGTAATTGTTAGATCTGTCAGGAATAATGCTTAGTAGCATCGTGTCGTAATCTGTTTGTTTGTGCTTTTTGTTTAATTGTTTGACTTTGGGTGACCTCTTGGACTTATGCAGTTGTTAACTTGACGCTCGTTGATCTTCCTGGGCTTACGAAAGTAGCTGTAGGTAAGCAACTAATTGACATGTCTTTGTTGTCCATGGTTACGGTCAGTAAGAGTTCTTAAAATTTTATGATGTATGAGATACTAACGGATCTTTTTGCAAAAATATAGAGGGTCAGCCGGATAGTATTGTGAAAGACATTGAGGATATGGTTCGCTCCTACATTGAGAAGGTAGGGTTCATTCAAATGCTTTAGCTTGTAATTGAAAATAGCATGTTTAAGGAACAAACTTTGCAAGCAAGCATATAAATATTTACCTCACTGCCTCAAATTGTATTATATGGTTTTTACAATCATAATTTACATTGCTGGAAAACTTGGAAAATTTGCAAAAAAACTTAAAAGTATTTAATTTTTCTGCACTTCTGACGGATGTTCATAGTAGACTTCTTTGAGAAAATGATTTCCATGTGGGAAAATGTGCTGAGCTGAATTTGATGTTAATTTGCAGCCAAACTGTATAATTTTGGCTATCTCACCAGCCAACCAAGATCTTGCAACATCTGATGCAATTAAAATTTCCCGTGAAGTGGACCCTACTGGTAATTTCAATATTTCCTTTTCTTCCAGCTTTGAATACTCTTCATGTTGCATGCACTTAATGAAGTTTTTCATTCTTTATTGAGAATCAATATGTTACATATTTACAATGTAAGCTTCACCATAAGGATTTAGCTCCCCTAAAATGAGGGGGTGAACTTTAGATGATAAAATGCAGTTATAACCACTAATTAGAAAATTAACGTCTGAAATTTTAACAATTTCATAGTTTGTTATACTTATACATGCGCATGTATTTTATCACAATCTCAATTAAGAAAATCAACAGTTATAACTACTCGTTATCCTTTAAAGTGGATCTTGGAATAGACAAATTCTCATCATGATTCTAACTGTTTACTTGGATTTGTTTAGAACGTTTGATTGAAGTGAACAGCTTAAAGAAAATACTCTGTTGGTGTTCTAATTCATGGTTTATTGATTTCAAATTTTTAGGGGACAGAACCATTGGCGTTTTGACAAAGATTGATCTTATGGACAAGGGTACTGATGCTGTTGATGTAAGTCAAACAACTGCAATTCCAATTGGTGATAATTCATTATAAGATCAAAGATGCTCAACACTATGGAAAAGGCGCATCAAGATCTTTTATATTTCTTCTGTTATTATCTATGAATTATGAAAATTAGATTTTGATACCTTCCTCCTGAATGCTGCTCTACTAGTTTCCCTAGATTGGCCTTCATTTAGGAACAATGGATGATGAGAAGATAAGTGAGAATACCAATTATCAATCAATCACCAGAATTGACTGTGAGCTGTCCTTAGTTGACAATATGAGCTTGATTTCACTTGAAGCCGAAATCATGTTTATTCTTTAACAGAATTATTTGATTTCAATGGGCTTTTGTCATAGTGTCATATTAATTAGGAGGTGGTTGAAGTGTCTACAAGGCTCATGATTTTTCATGTTAAAATATTCTTTCTACTGTAGAATTGAGCATAGTTTCATTAATCCTCACTCACCTGTCAAATTTATGACATAACCCCAAAGAATAGGCAGATATTTCATTCTAAGAAGCAAAGAAAATTAAATACTTGATGAGTACTGATGTGTACAACATATATTTTTTCTTGCTCAGATGTTGGAAGGAAGAGCATATAGGTTAAAGTTTCCCTGGATTGGTGTTGTGAATAGATCACAACAAGACATAAACAAGAATGTTGACATGATTGCTGCTAGGCGTAGAGAACGTGAGTACTTTAATAGTACCCCTGAATATAAACACCTTGCACACAGAATGGGTTCCGAGCATCTGGCGAAGATGCTCTCAAAGGTATAAAAATAAGAATTTGTAGCATTGTTTGACTAAAATGTACTGTTTTTGTATTTAACTCTTGTTTTATATCTCAGCATTTGGAGACAGTAATCAAGTCCAAAATTCCTGGCATTCAATCTCTTATTAACAAAACAATCACTGAACTTGAAGCTGAACAAACTCGTTTAGGAAAGCCTGTTGCAGCTGATGCTGGGGTAAGTTTTCTCTTCTTTGCTCAACCAGTTTTAAACTAATTATTTTCAGTTCTAAAATCCATGGCTATTTAATAAGTCCATTGCTCAAGGCCTCGTCCTTCCTTCTAAATTTCGGTCATTGTGTATGTGTCTGTGACTATCCATTCCCACAATATGTCCGTTGATTTTGATGAACTCATTTATGGTAGCTGTGGTGATGAGAAGATAGCATGGAACTCTGTTTTCAGGGATTCTAGCTTGGTTTTTTAGTGAAATTTTTTAATGACTCATTGCCCCATCACATGCAGGGCAAGTTATACTCGATCATGGAAATATGCCGCTCATTTGATCAAATATTTAAAGACCATCTTGATGGCGTGTATGTGCTACATTTTTGTAATCTAGTGTGCAATTTTTTTGCTTCAAAATTATCTCCATGCTGCATTCTTTTTTGCTTTCAAACTAACTTCAGTTATTTGCACATCTCCTACAGGCGGCCTGGAGGTGATAAAATTTATAATGTCTTTGACAATCAGCTCCCTGCTGCTTTAAAAAGGTTGCAGTTTGATAAGCAGCTTTCAATGGAAAATATAAGGAAACTTATTACAGAAGCTGATGGGTATCAGCCTCATCTAATAGCTCCAGAACAAGGATACCGTCGTCTCATTGAATCTTCTCTAATAACTATTAGGGGACCTGCTGAGGCAGCTGTTGACGCGGTATGATTTTCATAACCGAATCATCAAATTTTCACCACTGATAGTTACTCCTCAATGGAAGTTTGTTTGTGCCACAAAAAGTTTTATTGAGATCTTGTGTGATGGTGGTGGTGGAAAACGTGTTGTGAAATAAACTTGATTAAAGGGCCCTCCTTTTCTTTGTAGTTCTGAGCTGATGACTTATCCTCTTTATTGATTAAATCATTAAAAAACCTTAACCTCAACTTCAATCTTGTCAAAGGTTTGTAAATTTGTGAATTTTTCAAAATTGATATTCTGATGTATTATGTGTTCTTGTCATGGTTGATTTATATGTGCATTCCGCTTCAATCTTTTGCTGATCTCACTGTTCATACTCATTGAAGCGTCATTTTGAATTGAATGCTTCCAGGTTCATTCCCTGTTAAAGGACTTGGTTCACAAAGCTATCAGTGAGACTGTGGTATGTTCCTGGCATTACTTATTTAATGTTTATGTTGTATTTCTTTTTGCTATATTTGATGTTCACAAGCTATTGTGAAACTTTGGTATGTTCCTAGCAGTAATTATTTAATTTTTGTGTTGTATTTTTTGTTACTGTATTTGTGCTTGATAAGTTTTCATACTTCTTAGTGCTCTGATGTTGTCACAAGAATTCCAGTGACAAAGTTCATTTTTTAATATCACTAGTATTTTAGCCTGTGCAATACACAAGATAAATTTTTATTTTATATAACTAAATTTATAATAAATACTTTTGAATATATAAATTTATTATAATTAAAATTTGTAATAAATAAATATTTTTGATTATATAAATTATATTTTAGATCTATGATAAATAATTTATATTGTGATACAAGGTTATTTTTAACTATTGATAATTTCTTTTAAAAAAATATTGAAATTTAATTTAAAAATAAAAAAGGAAAATTATAGATTGAAAGAGATAAGAAGTTAAAAAAAATTCCTAAAAATGCTCTCATTGAAGAAAAATAGCTAAAAATGCTTTCATTAAAAAATGACAACAATAACAATAGCCGCCTTATCCCACTAGGTGAATTTGGTTATATGGATCAGATGATGCCATTGGGTTCATTTAAAAATCAAATTTCAAAGATATTATTCATCACGGGATACTTTTTAATAATTTCTTCCAAGGTCTTTCTTAGTCTCCCTCTACCCTATTTCCTGGGCTAAAAACCATGCGATCTGCTTCCCTCACCCATGCCTTAAGTAGCTGGCTTTGCACTTGTTCAAACCACCTCTAACTGATTTTGTCATTTTTTTTTTTCTCAAAAGGGGTCACACCAATATTTCCTCATATATAATCATTCATTATGTAATATGTCCTTTTTTGTATGGTCACACATTTGTCTTAGCATACTATTTCTATTATTCCCATTTTTTTTCTTTTCTTATTGTCCTTTTAACATTTATTACCAGAGTATTAATGGTCGCATAACAATATGATAAAACTTCCTTTTAATGCTTCAATTTTAGAAGTTGAAAACGTGCATTGTTTTGGGGCTTTTCTTTGATCAAGTATTAAGATATGTATGCTTGAAGATGTTGTGTATTAATGTCTAACCCTCTCTGTATTTGTGTTGCCAATTATCAAATGGTTCGATGAAAAGCTCAACATGTTATGCATAGAGAAAAGGGTGTTTTTAAATACTTGGCCGTCATTGTTTCTAAATGACTTTACATATGGCCTTAGTTTTTCCATAACAATGAACCTGCCTTTCCTTATTAGATGAATTTTGTATGGGTTTTATGAATGCTAATGCATCTATCTTGGTGTTTCCAAAGCAATGGGGATAAGTCTTCAGTGTGGCCTCTTTGTGCTTTTTGTAATTGTTTATGATTAAACTAAGATGGTTTGGAATTTTACTGGCTTTTACTTTACATATACTTGAGTTTTAATCTTTTCTTTCCATTAAGTCTGAGTTCTATGGGGTTCACAATTTTCCCAGCTAATACATAGTTTGGCTGATTTACAGGACTTGAAGCAGTATCCCGGTCTCCGGGTTGAGGTTGGGGCTGCAGCTGTTGATTCACTAGAAAGAATGAGGGATGAAAGCAAAAGAGCAACACTGCAGCTAGTTGATATGGAGTGTGGCTATCTGACTGTTGATTTCTTTCGGAAGCTGCCTCAAGATGTTGATAAGGGTGGCAATCCCACACATTCAATTTTTGATAGATATAATGATTCATATCTAAGGCGAATTGGCAAGTCTTACTATTCGCAGTCTCAAACTTGTTATATTACAGCTTTGTTCTTATAGTTTGATATGGTATGTCCGTCAATATGTTTGAAATGCATTGAATTACAAACCATTCACTCTCACTCTGTATAACAGGAACCACAATTTTGTCATATGTCAATATGGTCTGCGCTACTCTGCGGCATTCAATTCCCAAGTCCATCGTCTATTGTCAAGTGCGGGAGGCAAAACGAAGTCTACTTGATCACTTTTTCACTGAGCTAGGCAAAATGGAGGTAAGAATAAATCTTCCTTTTCAAAGTTTTCCATACATTTATCTTTTAAAAGTCGTGTATATTTTCAAAGAATAAATCTGATGATCTATATTTATTCTTGCTCAAAAAGTCGTGTATTTATCTTTTAATCTTAATTATTTAAATTTAATCTAATAATATATATTTATTGTTCTTATCTCTTATAATAATCTATATAGTTCTCACCAAACACGTGATATATGCACCAACTTTTTTAAGTGGTTATGTGAGTACTAATTTTTAATCTTAACCATTCATATATAGTTATATAGTCCACATTTATAATTGTAATTTAACTAGGACTTCTTACTTGATAACTATATATATATATATATAACCATAATAACTGTATTTTATTTGGTTTTGATATTGACCAAAGAAATTAAGCATTGACTGCCTGCATAAATCCTCTTTGTAGACCAAGCGCCTGTCCTCGTTACTGAATGAGGATCCTGCAATTATGGAACGGCGTAGTGCGATTGCAAAGAGACTAGAGTTATACCGGAGTGCACAAGCTGAAATAGATGCAGTTGCTTGGTCTAAGTAGATGTGTATGTCGATCATGTTTATACGAGAGCCAGCAGTATTACCATTTCCAGTTCATTATTCATACTCATTTTTTATTGTCATCTTATCCAGTTGTATTGTCATCCTAAATAGATGAGACGACTCTGAAAAGGGGAAAAAAAATTGATTTTTTTGGATTATATGATGGAATGTCTACAGAACTATCATTTTTCAGTCCTAAATGTCGACTGCTCATTTTTATTTTTATTTTTTCAAATTTTAAACATGTGAGCATATACTGTAGCAGTATAAAAATTTAATGTAAAGTCTAATGCGAAGTTTGTACCCAGGATAGCTTCAGAGTTGTTTTTACACATGTATATATATGTGTGTGGGTTAACAAGGCATATGCCATTATAATCAAGGATGTCAATGGTTGATGTAGATGTGGGGAGAAAACCTATGTTGTCTGAACTTATTGATAATACCTTCTTTGTGTTAAAATAATAATAATGTACCAATAGAGTCCCCTATCCAAAAAATTAACTATTCATTCATTATTATAATGAATGGCACGTAATGGGCTCTGCCGTGTAACAGGCTCCTCAGTCTCAGGCTTATATTGAAGAACATAGAAATCAAGTCTCAGTCATAACAAATACACAATCCAACTTTCAATCCTATATGGGACTAATCATGAAGGATAAAATAGAAGGAAGACTTTAATATAAGAATATAACTAACATGTTGTAGAAAGTCAAGAAACATAATTTTTTTCTCACGTCAAGACAAAAGATTTAAGTGCGAAAATTCTTTCATATATCACCATGTCAAACAAAAGCTACAGAGATAAATTTCACATTTATTAATGTAGGGAAGAATTGTCACACTTAAATCTTTTGCCTTGATGTGAGGAGAAATTTATATTTCTTGACTTTCTATTATAGGTAAGCATAAAATTGAGAACTGATCCAAATTTGAAGTATTTGATTTCACCGAAAGTTAATCCGACGGATAGAGGCGGATTATCGAATAGGACTAGTTCATTGGTGACCGAACCCGACCCACAAACACTACAACTTCGTCATACATTGCTCCCTCTCCGACATCTGTACCCCACTGCAGGACCTCATTTGCTGTGCTGCCTCTCGTACCTCCTCCTCTTGCCACTTTTGCACCCTCTGTTCCCTCAAGGGTCTCTTCGGCGAGCTCTCCAAGGCTGTGAAAATCATCTCCGTCTTCACTTTTCCCTTCCCCACTATCCGTGATGACAACCTCTGTAAGAAGGTTTTCAATCTCTCCATGAAAATGAAACTTGCACAGTCACATAATTCAAAGTTCGTATGTGTATGAAAAGAATAAGAGTTGTGTGGGTGCTGGTGAAATGAGAAAAAAGGTTTGAAATTCACCTGTGACAGCTTGGACGGAGAGTTGGTGAAGTGAGAACAGTGAAAGCATGTGAAGCTTTATGTGTGACAGAAAAAATTCAGAAATAATCATATTGGCATTTACCATTTTGCATTGAGACCTTCATTATGTCTACTGTTGTCATATCATGGCTAGTTTATTATTAAAACAAGAGAATCAAAGATAGAGCAGTAAACACTATTGAGTAAATAAAGGGTGCCCAAAACAAAATCTCATCTATGAAAGAGATATCTGAAATTATCCATCCGGTTTAACCGACTACCCAAACTTGAATTATTTGATGATACAAGTGAACGGAAATGGGTTATATTTTACCCCTTTTCGGTTTCGGTCAATTGAGCACATTTAGGCCCGAAACCGACCATAATTGATTGATGCTCAGGCCTACTTTCTATAACATTGGTTATTCATGTATTAAAGTCTTCTTTCTATTTTTCTATGATTTGGTCTCAAATAAAATTAAGAATTGGATTGTTTGTTATGACTGAAAGACTCTTTCTTTAATAAAAGCCTGAGACTAATTATGAGCCTATTAAAACCCATTACACCATGTTTACATATGTCAGGTACTATCTTTCGTATTGAAGGTAAATTAAAAGGGATGAATTAGCAAGTGTTAAAAAACATAAGCAACCTTTTCATAACCACATAGTCATGAACTACATGGTTTTCATTTGACAAATTAGGAAAATGGGAGAAACAGAAAAAGGAAGAAACGAGATGAAAGAAGTACAAGAAGTAAAAGAGAGAGAAAGTTCAAGAGAAAGTGGTAAGGTGAGAAAGTGGAAGAGATGGTGGTGAAGGAAAAAATGATGGAGTAATTGTTACAAATGGAAAAGGCAAGTTTGGATAAAAAGTTCCCTTTGAAATCCATATTTTGGGTTATGTTTGATGAAAAGTTTTTTCAAAAATAAAAGAGTTAAAAACAATAGGATAGAAAAAACAATAATATATATAGAAAGATGAAGAAGAAAGATTGTGGAAAACAAAAAAAAACGTTTGAAAATGGAATAACAAGATGATTTTTAAAAACATGAAAAAGAGAAGGGATGGAGAAACAACTGACTTCAAGAAATCCGTAGACATCTTAAGAAACTTGGAAGGCGCAAGTCTTGTTAGACAAATGAAAGATTTTATATAATTGGAATCATATGAATTATATGTTTTATTCACTCTCTTTTTGCCTTTCTAAAGGTGTCTACTATATTTTAGGGCAAAATAAGTATGAACAAGAAAGATATATTTATATAGGGAAAAATCATCTCATGTAATAAGTTATGTGTATGTTTTGTGTTTCTTTTTTTTTTTCTAGAAATTATAATAGGAGTACTAAAACTGTTTAAGTTTTGTTTTTTTTAAGAAATTTATTTAATTGTTATAAATATTTTAAGCATGTTTATTTATGTTTAAAAGAAAACTTAAACAAACATATCTCTTATGTTATTGATGATTTTAACAAGGGATGTGAGAATAATGGGCACGATTAAAAAGAAAAGTAAAGTATGTCTTCAACTATCCTTTATAGTTAAAATTTTAAAAGATGAAAAGTTAATAATAAGATGTCAATTTTTAAGGAGTGGTAGATTTAAAAATTAAACCACTATTAAAATACTATATTTTAATTTATTATATAAAAATGAATCGCTTTAACATTTTTGATATTTTTTAGTAAAGACTATAAGTATTTTCTATGAGCGACGATCTTGATTGGGTCGGACAACATCACTATAAATAACGAAATTCTCCCTTTGAGTATTTAATGCAGCTACATATTCAAGGTTTGAACTTGAAACCACTTGTTAAACTAAAACAACATTGTACCAATTAATTCACATGTTTGGTAGTAATATTTTTGACATTTGATGCAACCGATATAACAAAAATTGTACTCATAAAAAATGGAAATTTGGTTAAAAAAACAAAGAAGAAATTGATAGAAAATTAATTAAATAATTATTGAATTTGTGATTAAAAAAGAAACATAAGTAAAAGAAGAAAGCAAGAAATGAAAATGAATATATCATGTTAAAATTTGACGTGAAATGTCATGTTTAAGTTCTGTACCTTTTTTTTTCTTTCTTGATAAACATTACTTATTTAAAATATATATAAAAAAAATTTTAACATGACCTACTAATTTTCTGTATAGAAGAATTTACTAACTCATTCCCTGTGAAACACTATTTAATATTAAGAAAAATGCTAATAACACATTCTCTGACATACTCTTTTGAATACATTCTTTTTATTAATTGAAATTTTTTGAAAATCACAAAATTTGGGAATTTCACATCTTATTTAATAATTCTCTCTCTTACTTTTATGATTTTTAATAAATTTTAACCAACGAGAGAATTTGTTTAAAAGAGTGAGTTAGAGAGTATGTTGCTAGCACTCTTCTTGCTATTAAATGATACAAGTCTCATTTCCATTTAATAAAGTCCACTTAAACTTTATTCAATTAAAAAGTTAATTAAAAAATATTGGTCACATTTTCAAAAATAAAATCAATAGATTCTATGCTATACAAATTATAATATGCTTTTATGCCATTCTTTTTCTTGATCTAAGAAAAGCCATCATGAGAGAAGAAACAAATATCCTCCGTGGTTGGTTGGTTGACGGTGAATGGTATTTGTATTCGTTAATTCGTATGCAACTAAATGTCACGACCTTTTGAAGTCAATTGATACAAGGATTTCTTGGCAAAACCTTGGGTTTCGAACCTGAAAGTTGAAAGCTGTGGGCCTGTGGTAGATCCCACCCCGTCATAAGGAGAACTGAAAAAAATATACCACTTCATCCTGTACTTTTAATAAGATCAATTAACTAATTTATAAAAAATTAGTTAATTTAATTAATAATATTAGTTCTGATCCTTTATATAAGCAATAAATAACTAATTCATCAAAACTAATAAAAATAGTTAAGTTAGTTAATTTTAATTAATAATGTCATAAATTTAAAATTTATTTTAGAAATACTCATAAAATTATATAGTTTAAGTGGTGATTATATTTAATAATACTACTTATAATCTAAGAAATAATTTTTTCCACCAGTGAGTGTAATTTATATTGTTAATATGCCATTGAATTCATCCACTTGCATGCGGAATGAGTAAATATCTCATTAATAGATTTTACAATAAATTAAGAGTATAAAAAGAAGATAACAAGTAATACATCATATGTTACTTATAATTAGGACCAAAAAAATATTTCTATTTGTTGCTTATATAAAGGATCGGAGATAATATTAAATTTGTTTAAAATTTATACATATTTTTTAAATTATCTTTAATATTAATGAGGCATACTTTTATTTTTTTAAATATTTTTATAAACTTTAATTTTTTAATTTCTCTTATCAATAATGTATTTATTATTTTAATTTTTTATTGGTTATACATGTTAAGAGGCAAAGTAAGGTTTCTAAAATGATCTACATACCAGGCAAAATAAGACTTCCAAAAGAACCTAAGACATTAATGCATTTACCTACTAATTATTAAACTCAGAAAAATTATTCATAATTAAGGATATTTTAATGAAAAGAAATTAATGCAAGAAACATTCTAAAGTGATTTTTATTAAAAGGATCAAGTAAAACATCTAATTTTATCCTTATAAAAAAGACAAGAAAGAATATTATTTAATCATCAAAATTCAAAATATCATATTTAATATTGTATACATTTATTTTTTTTATACACATATTTTAAATATACATCACATAAAAATCAAAGAAAAACTACTATTGTTCTAAAATTGTCTTAAAAACTAAAATAACATTACTCTAACTTAAGGAGAATCACTAGACCCTACCACGTCGTCGACAAAACTCTATGGAATAAAATTGCATTGGTTGGGTTCCTTTTGCGGTTGAAGTGGAGTACCTCAGATTCGCATCGTGATTCTAACGTACGTAACAATCCCTTTTCCACTTCCATTCTCTTGACGGCGATGCGAGTATGCTTCCTCTTATCCTTGTACAAATGTCATGTGGATTTCAAATCTTCCTTTAATTCAATTCTAGAATCTCCAGTGTGGAATGCGCCAGAATACGTTCATGTAAAATTGAATTGCTTTTTCTTCTCCAACATTAAACTCTTGTTAACCCAACAACTCATATTGTTAAACATGCCATGGATTTGATTTGATTTGATTGAATATCATTATGCAGGACAATTAATTGCTTTTGTGTTTCTGGCAGATGCTGAGTACTGATCCGTTTTCTCCCCTTTTTGACAATTTCTCAAGTTACGATTAGAAGGAAGCCATGGAATCTGAGAGGGAAAGTTTTGACCTCTCAGGGCCTTTGCATCTAACTTTTGTCTTATGGTAAGATCTGTCAAACCAATCTTCCACTTTAATTTTTTTTTTTTGGGGGATATTTGTGTACTTTAAGGTTATATTGTTACTTCTTCACCATGTCTGATGTGAGTATCAGTTGCGTGATTGTATACATAACGATATATATTTAGGGGAATTTGGCGAAACTAATATCATCAAAGGATTTAATTTGCGATCACAATTGCGGTATGGTTGTGGTACTTGATGTTGCAAGACAAAAACAGATGATGCAACGGCAATTGCGGTCGTGTAGATCCCAAAAGTCTTACCATTGTGACTGAAATTGCAGTTGCAAGCCGTATTTTAAAATTAAAACCTTCATGTGCGTAACCCATGTGTTCTCATCTAGACATCAGGAAATATGTGGACTTGGATTCTCTACAGTCAGGGATTTAACCCATTCATGCAGTCAGCTAATCATAACTGCTAGATAAAAGATTGGTGGAAATCATATTTTATCTTGTAAATCAAACTTAAAATACGAACGTAAAACAGACTTAAAATATGCATTCGAAAATTGGAACATTTGATTTTCATCTAATGAAATTGGTTCACGACTGCGTGAATGCACCGAATCCGGTTCCGGGAATATGTAGTAAGCCTTTCAAGACCTATTTTTCTTCTTTAGATTGCATGTATTTTACCAAGCACTCTTTTATCAAAAGCCTAATACATATATATAGGATATTCTTTTTGCATAGAGCTTCAATATTGAAAATTCTTTTGAATCCCAATAGTTGTATACGAGAATTTGTGTATTTAGCTCCCCTATAAGAATTATTTGGCTTATACAAAATTGTATACCATCTAAATCAGGGATAATGCGTATCATCGAATGTCAGTTGCTGCTAGTTTGGTCCAAGGTGTTTACATTCTAGAAAGGGACAGGCAAGAAAAACGTGAAGGTCCAAATGCTCTTGCACCGCCTTGGTGGACATTCTTTCACTTTCAGCTGCTCCGTCCCCTTGTAGATGATGTTGATTCTTCCATCTTTGGTGCAATATATGAGTTTAGGCCTCCATCATCTCAGTCTAATGACACTTTGTATAGAAGTCCACGTTATGTGATTGCCTTTAGAGGGACTCTAACCAAATCACACTCAGTTTCACGTGATATTGAGTTGGATATCCACTTTATCCGGCAAGGGCTTCATCGAACTTCTCGCTCTGAGATAGCTATTCAAGCTGTTCGAAACATGGTAGCAACTGTAGGTGATTCAAATGTTTGGTTGGCCGGACACTCCCTAGGATCAGCAATGGCAATGCTCACTGGGAAAGCCATGGCCAAGAATGGCTTGTTTATTGAATCTTTTCTTTTCAACCCGCCATTTGTATCTGCTCCAATTGAGAGAATTAAGCATGAGAGATTGAAACATGGGATTCGATTTGCGGGCAGCGTGATAACGGCCGGACTCACCATTGCTATGCAGGCCAAGCAGCCGAAGGATTTATCGGTTGATCCATTTGCAGCTTTGTCTGCCTGGGTCCCATGTTTGTTTGTGAATCCATCTGATCATATCTGCTCAGAGTATATTGGATACTTTGAACATAGAAGAAAAATGGATGAGATTGGAGCAGGAGTCATTGAAAGGTTAGCAACTCAAAATTCACTTGGTGGCCTACTGATGAGTGCATTTGGGAAGGAATCTGAACCCTTGCACCTCATTCCTTCAGCTTCTCTGACAGTTAATGTTACTCCTTCACGTAATTTCAAAGAAGCCCATGGGATTCATCAATGGTGGAAACCTGACTTGCGGCTAGAAAACAAGCTATACAATTACAAATAGTTCCCCTTGTTGTTATTTATTGTGATATATTGGGGTGGGGGGGTTGGTTCTGGTTTTTATGTGCAGACTGACGAAATTCATTTTGTATGAACAAAGTAAATTATGAATGATTGAATTCATTTTGTATATATTGATAGATAAGTGGCTGTTGTAACTTCTACGGCTTTGGCCTATTTTGGATGGGGGAAACCTTCTATCAGTTCTATGCTTTAAGCCTTTTAACTCTTGTTTACCAGAAGAAGAAAAAATGATACTGTGTTGCTATTGTTGAAAAACAAAACAGCATTTGGTCTTTGAATTAGCTTGTTCTTTGTTTATTAATGCTTGTAATGTTGTATATAGAGTTTTGGGCCGAAAATTTGTTTTGATGAAGCTTAGGAACACGCAGTTATACGTGCGGGGATATCTGTAGCCGAGGGACCTAGATTGGCACTCTCAATTGACTTCGATGTCAGCTTTTCTCAGTAAGAATTCGCTACTGTTCGCTTGTGATCTCAAAGTAACATAGGATGTTACTTATCTTTTTTTTTTTTCCTAAAATATCCTTCCAAATTGGTGGTGAGAGATTAATCTTTGTAGATATGGTCAAGTGTTAAAGTGAAGATCTCTCTCAACAGCAAATATTTTTACAGCATGTTTGGAATCTCATTCAATATGCATGTTTCTTGAGAAAAATCACGTCAAATTTGATCCTTTACGCAAAAGCTACATTGTCTAGCTTTCAGATGGACGTGCGTAAATTTTGTATAAACGTAAAAACAAACATGCATTTAATACGTCAGTTTAGAATTGAACTCCAGACTATAAACTTAAAGGGATTTGATTATTTGAACTCATCTCACTCACATCAATACACGTTGAAAGTTACTTTTCCTCATTTCAACGAAGGATGAATCAACTAACTCAACTAGTAAAAATGACAAAACGAAGAAATCCAACATCAAATTGACTTTAAGCGACTTTATTAATAGTTGCCTGTGCACAAGTAACTTTATTAAAGCAAAAATATGAGGTCAGAAACAGAGAGAGGGAAATAATCATTGAGTAACTTTATTAATAGTTGCCTGTGCACAAGTAACTTTATTAATGGCAATGATCCAACTCATAAAAAAAAATAAAAATGGCAATGATCCAATGGATTGAAAGCGTAACAATGAGGAAAGGAGCTGACCCACACTTGCTGCTCACAACACAACACATGAATGTGGGAGGCAATGGTTTGAGGGAAAGACATATTATGGGAGTCTCTCTCGTAGAATGCTAGGAATGGTAGCACAGCTGCACAGATAAGGATCCGTGCCCCCAAAGTGGAAGAGCACAAATCCGTTCAGTCAGGCCCTGTACACGCTGCATACTCGTCGCATTGAAGAGGTGTCCATTGACAATACAACTGGTGAGTTTCTTGTAATGAATTGGTCATGCCAGGTGTCGACCATATGTAGTTTTGAATTGTGCATTCCATGTATGAGATTAAGGTTCCACCTTTAACACAAGTAGTATTTTAATTCATGCATGTATAGGAAAAATATTTCTTTTTATATAAATAAAATGTATAATAAATAAATATTTTTTATTATACAAATTATATTTTATATTTACGATAAATAATCTAAATTGTGAAATGAGGTTAGTTTTAACTATTAATAACTTCTTAAAAAACTATTGAAATTTAACTTAGAGATATAGATATAAAATGGTAGATTGCAAGAGATAAACAATTAAGAAAATCAAATATACAAATAAAGATAAAAGGAAAGTAATTTGATATGGTTAAGAAAAAAAAAAATTGGCTAGTTGTAGATGTAGATTGTAAAATACACAATCAAAGAAGAGAAGAGAAAGGATATTGAGAATGTCTAATTGAAAGAGTGAGAGTCTCACTTTTCAAGTTATGTATTCTAATTTATAATATAAGAATAAATCCTTTAGATTATTGGTTGCTCAACTACACAAACAATGGTTTGGCAAGATCAATAGATGACATGAAGAGCACATTGGACTATGCCTTCTCGCTTGGATCAAGAATATTCCTCTTGGGTATCAAATAGGGAAGCACAATCAACAACAGAGGCAAAGTATGTGGCAGCAGCTGAAGCTACAAGTCAGGCTATATATGGCTTAGGAGAATACTTGAAGAAATGAGTGAATAACAAGATTGACCTATCGTAATTTACTGCGACAAAAAATTAGCAATAGCAATAGTGAAGAATCTAGTACATCAAAACATAACAAAACATATAGCAATCAAACATTCCTATAACAATTTTGTTGATGCGCACATCGATCCATTGTTGACAATATGAACACAATTTATAAATAGTACAATTTTCATCTATATCCTTAGCTAAAAATCACAAGTAAATTGTTTTATGTAGTCAAAGCAATTTATAAATAGTACAATTTCCATCCATTCACATTGTTTTACTTAGCACTCATGTAATTTGTTTTGCTTACATTTTTAATTTAATTGT
Organism: Spatholobus suberectus; assembly: GCA_004329165.1. NCBI lineage: Eukaryota > Viridiplantae > Streptophyta > Magnoliopsida > Fabales > Fabaceae > Spatholobus > Spatholobus suberectus. The sequence goes on from CM014733.1 coordinate 79,884,933, forward strand.
TTAATAGGGTTTAAAAGTGATTAATAATTAATAAAGCACTCTATAAAATTAGAGTGTTAAGTATGTCAACATAGATCCTCTTTTGCAATGTTATCTTTCCGGCCAAAAAAAATTAAAAGGAAGAGAAAGAATGGAAAAATGAAGAAAGATGATAAAAAAAAATAAAAAAATAGAGAGCTAAAAAGGATCCAAATCCTATGTTAGACCAAAAGCCCAATTGGTCATACACAAATAAAATAAAAGAATAATGTTGTAGATGCAATTGTGGTTTCATGAATTAAGTGCAACAAGTACAACATATGCGAGTAGTGTTACTTAGTATAAAACCAAGAGTTTTATCTATAAATAATTTTTTCGACAAATTATTTTTCAAATAATTAATAAAATGAAATATTTTTTGACAATTAATATTTTAATAATTATTAGTTTACAAGCTAAAGGATATAATACTTTATTTAGTTAAAAATTATTAAAATATTTCAATGGGTTTGCTATCGTACAAGCACTTGCTTTTTAGTTAGATTATGTTAACAAATTATAACTACAATGTATCTTAAAATATACCCACGATGTAGCTTACTAACATATTCCAACTAAAAAAAAGTGTGTACATTAGCAAATGCTTGTGGGATTTGCTAACGTTCACACACTTATTTTTTAGTTGGAGTATATTGACAAATTATAATTACAATGTATCTTAAAATACACCTATAATGTAGCTTGTTAATGTATTCCAATTAAAATACACCTATAGTGCATGACCATTAAACTCTTTCAATTAGATAAAACAGGCTATGCATTGACAATGTAAAGTAATTTTACACTGTCATCTAATCACAAACCACCATTTATTGTAAATTTGTTGACTTTTGTAATAAATATTTTAAAAGTCATATCAATGGTGATTTCTGATTAGTTGATGTAAAACTTTTTACACTGACAGTATATGACCATTAAACTCTTTCAATTATTATAAAAGAATTATTAAAAATTAGGAAGAACTAGCTTTTAAAGAATTTAAGACTTATGAATTAGCCTTAACCCACAAGGTTTTGTAGGCTTTTGATCCTATAAACTTTTTTTAAAAGTTTTTTGATTTTATGGACTTTTTTTACCTTGAACCATAGGAACCAAGAATAAAGGAAGTTAGCAACATTAATTTGACGACTCTAATAATTTTTAGTGTGTTTTTGGTTCCCCATTGTACAACCTTAGAATTGTGTTGTTGGCCATCAGATAGGAATTTCACATGTTTGGATTTGTTTTGGGGAATTGCCTCTAAGTAGCTTATGTGTTAAAGGTAAATCGATTCTCACTTGTGGGTATTTGTGATATCATGTTGTTGCCCTTCATTCATGCTTTTGATAGCAATATTATAGCAACCACCTCTGCTTTTCATAAGACACTTCCATCATTTGTAGATTGGTTTGGTGTGAAGAAGAAGATCATGCCTTAGTAGAAGGAAGTAGGTCACAGTTATTGGATTGCAACTATATCGCCCTACGCTTACGCTCACAAATCCAACGGTTAGAATCTTCTAAAGTTTCTAGGCCATTGGATGTCACCTACTTATGTTGTTGCAAAGGAGCCCAATTGGTTAATTGTAATGCAAATGGAGGCTTGTTTGTGTACATGTGAGCGTCGGTTAAAATGGCTTGTTTGTGAATAAATTATATTTTTAATAATGAATTATCAATAAACATATAATTAATTACAACATAAAATAAATAAAAAATTACTTATGGACATTAAAACCCATTTTAGTAATTACATACTCAAAATCAATTTTGATTCAAAGTATCTATATAACATTTTCTTAAAAAATCACTTTTTTAATATATGTTATTCAAACAAAGCAAGTATTTCAAGATACTCTTCATTCCAATCAAGGACGAAGAGATTTGCATTTTTGTCTGCAACAAGACATATGCCATTATCATTAAGGATTTCAACAACTGATATAAATGTTGCAAGAAAACATTGTATTATTTGAGCTTATAGATAATATCTTCTTCGTGCTAAAATAATAAAGAATAATAATGTATCAATTCAAAAGAAAATAAAGTACTCTATCCAAAAAATTAACTATTCGTCCATTGTAATACAGAACACAACATATCAAAATTTTAAAAAAAATAATCAAAACTATTTGCTATATAAAAGATTAGAGGTAGTAACTTTTAAAACAGACAGAAAAAGAATGCATGAGAAAAATAAGTGGTAGATAGATTTGTGATCCATATAATTGCAAATCATTCCCTATCATTGTGAGTGAAGTCAAAAATAGGAAAAAAGATATAGAATAGAAGTGTTACATAAAAAAGAATTTATATAACAAAATTATATGATCAAGAATAGGAAAAAGAGAAAAGAGAGAAAAGTGTGAGATGTAATAAATATGCAATAGAGAGAGATAGACAAAAAGTGTTGTATAAAATGTTGTATGAGTTTTATATAAATAACATAACCTGATATAAAATGATGTTATTTTAACCTCTTGGCCAAAAAATAAAGAAAAAGTAAGGGTTAAGGAGAATAAGCTTTAGACATACCACGAATAATTTCTCTCCTAAAACATTCACTGTCTTAGAAATTTGATCCATCTTACCGTGATTGAAACTAGAAGAGGCAAAATGGGTCACCTGGCTAGCTCTTTGCATCTCGATTTTCTTATAGGCCATAGTTTGGTTAGCTTGGTGAGGCCTGTTTGACCAAGGCAAATTAGGCTACTTTTTGCTTATATTTATATAATTTTTACAATAAAAAACTTTAAAAAAATTAAGAGTATAAGGCAAGGCAAATTAGCCCACTTTTTTTTGTTAATATTTATATAATTTTTACATGAAAAAATTAAAAAATTTATAATACCAAGCTAAAATATCATGGGCCTCGCCTAGCTTGTCGGGCCAAATTGCCTTAGTTTTTTTCGGGCCTAAAAGTTAGAAGCTCGACTTGGCCTATTTTGTGAACTATTCGGGTCAACCCATTAGGTTGAGCCCATTTTGCCACCTTAAGTTGAGACTAAGAAATAATTCAATTAAATCCCAGTCAAATTTTTTTTTTACTTTTTCCATGAACGAGTTATAGCAATATTTTCTCCATTTCTCATGGCTTAGTACTCCAACTCCCTTGATTACTTCCCTAAAGTTTGACTGATGCTTCTCGAAGAAGACACAATCCTCATGAAAAAGAAGGGAAATTATCCCCCAATGGCACCAACACTGGTGCAAGAAAAGATTGGCATCTGGCCCAACCCCAGAATCTTTGATAACAAAGGAGCCATACTAGAGCCAATTTATTGTATGTCCAAGGTGATATAGAGTAAGTATTTCTAGATGCTATTCATTCTAAACAAGGATGGAGAGATTTGAATTTTTGTGTACAATAAGACATGCCATCATTATTAAGGATTTCAACAACTAATATAAATGTTGAAGGAAAACCATTATATTATTTGAGATTATTGATAATACCTTCTTCGCGCTAAAATAATAAAGAATAATAATGTATCAGTCCAAAAGAAAATGAAGTACTCAATCCAAAACATTAATTATTCATCCATTATAATATAGAACACAACATATCAATTTAAAAAATATATTCAAAAAGTGTTTATTATATAAAAAATTAGAGGTGGTAACTTTTAAAGTAGACAGAAAAAGAGTGCATGAAAAAAATAAGTGGTAGATAGATTTGTAATCCATATAATTGCAAATCATTCTCTATTATTATGAGCAACAACAAAAGCGGGGGAAAAGATATAGAACAGAAATGTTACATAAAAAGAATTTGTAGAACAAATTATATGACCAAGAAAGGGGGAAAGAGAAAAGAGAGAAAAATATAAGATGTAACAAATACGCAATAGAGAGATAGACACAAAAAGTGTTGTACAAAATGTTATATGAGTTGTTGTATAAATAACACAACGTGATATACAATGATTTTATTTTAACTCCTAGGCTAAAAAACAAAGAAAAAGTAAGGGTTAAGGAGAACAAGGTTTAGACATACCACGAGTAATTCCCTTTATTTTGTCGCATAACTTTTTCCCTAAAACATTCATTGTCTTACAACTAATATAAAATGTTGAAGCAAAACCATTTTATTATTTGAGCTTATTGATAATACCTTCTTCATGCTAAAATGATAATAAAAACAATAATGTATCAATCCAAAAGAAAATAAGATACTCTATCCAAAAAATTAACCATTTGTCCGTTGTAATACAGAACACAACATATCAATTTTTTTTTAAAAAATCAAAAACTTCTATATTGCCTTTAGCAAAGAGGTGGAAGAAAAAGAAACTACAACATTGAAAAAGTTACGATGAAGATGATAAAATTTATTTGATAATATACTTTAACAATAAGACAACTCAGAGGCTTACTATAGATAAACAATGAAATCACATTCCCATATTGAGAAACTATAATGAAATCTCCTCTTGTTTGCATATATAGAGGTAATTCTTTTCGATTTGTCACATCAAATTTCGACTATAATTCATGGTGGTCATCATCACAAAGCAAGACAACTTAAAGGCTTACTATAGATGAACAAGGAAATCATATTCCTATATTAACAAACTAGAATGGAATCTCCTCTTGTTTGTACATATAGAAGTAATTCTTTCGATCCATCACATTTAAATTCAAACTGTAATTCATGGTGATCATCATCGCAAAGCACCTACTTGTACAACTAATTTTGTTTGTATTGGAAACAAGCAATTTACCGTTAAAATTATTGAGATCGTTAAGCTCTTCTATCACCTTCCAAGCAACTAGTTGTAGCTTTCTTTTTGTAATTTGAATATGAAGGCAGTGAATCACATGTGCCCTTTCAACTCTAATGACTCTCTAGATACGTATGTCGGTCTTTGTTGCTTTGACATTCAAGAATAATTGATTTCATCTCCTTACATTTTTCTATGGTCATATTCATTTTTATGCAAAATTCATTATTAGTGATCAAACCTTTTTTCGTAACTTCAATAATTGGGCAATTGTAAGAGAAAATAAGTTCACTATCTATGCCATGGATGATATAAATAAATTTGATATTCATTCTATTCCACCGAGGGGAGAGCATACAATACCTGCCATTAAGAGCAATATAGGACTTTTGTTGTTTATGGTTATGAGAACGATGAGGCAACTTAAAAATCTAAGAAGTACTTTATATGGATTCTTGACAATCGCACCTATGACATAATGTGAACTTATGAATTTTACGAGAGTAAAGATGGTTATAGAATAATTAGTTGCTCCTTTATAATGATAATAACTAATATTATTGTGGTGAGACTCATTATGTATTGGAGGAAGGATTTAGAGAAAATTTACGTAGATGCTCCTTTATAGGAAATGTGTATTCTTCTCATGAGCATATGTAGATCTTGTCCAACTCCTTCCTCCAATATATAATGAGTCTTAACGCAATAATATTGGGTATTATCATCTACAAAGGAGCAACTAATTATAATGTAACCACTATCACCCTCGACAAATTCATAAATTGACATTATGTTTATAGGTGTAGTCATCAAGAATCCATATAAAGTACTTCTTAGATTTTCCATTTTCCCTGACTTTCTTATAATGACAAACAACAAATGTATTAGATTACTCTTGATGGTAAATAATGTATACTTTTCCCCTTAGTGGAATAAAGTCAATATCAAGCTTGTTTATATCATCTATGACATAGATATTGCTTATAATTGCTCAACTTGTGAATATGTCCTTAGCTTGTTTATTTTTTTTTATAACTGCTGAACTATTGAAGTTATGAAAAAGGTTTGAATACTATTGCTAAGAATGATTTTTGGACAAAAATGAATAAGATCCTAGAAAAATATAAGGGGATGAGATCAATTTCTTAGATGTCAAACCAATAAGGATCGACATACTTGTCTAGGGAATCATTAGAGTTGAAGAGGCACATGTGACTCACTACCTTTATATTCAAATTACTACAAAGTAATTTTTTTATGTTATTATGAATCATAGTCGATTGATCAATTGTAGCAAGTACACAGGTACTCTTCTTAGATGAGAAGATTTATAGCTTACTGAGTTCAGGTTGTGTCTTAAGAAATACCTTTTTCTTATTTGTTAACTCAACAGTACTTATATTCAACATGAAGTTTAAGTGATGACCATCGCTTACGACTCATATCATGATATATGAAGAAGAAAATGAAAGAAGAAAAAAGCAATATACTTTAATAAAATGTTTTGAAATAGGAAACTGCCATTAATGTTATGAAAAATGAAATTGGAAGCTTAGCAATATGTCAATTTAATCCTTGAACACTACAAAAATATTTAACATAAGCAGGATTGAAAAAATATATTAATGTTGCTGATATACTATATCCCCCACAACTACTTGCTTGTGTAAAAATTCAAAACCCCTCCTTTAAAATTTTGACTTACAATCCAAATCCTAATCAGGTATTTCAAAAACAAAATATGCATAAACAAAAAAAATTACATAAATAAGAAATCTCAACAAAAGTGTAGCCCTTCAAATGCACAAAGAAGAATAGGTCAAGGTATTGTATCCCCCAAAAGCTCCTTAACGAGATTCAGTTCAAGTATAGAAAATATTTTAACATTTTTGGTTGTATGCATTCCGACTACTGCAAGATGACTCCAATTGAGGTTTTCACCGATGGAATTTATATCCAGGCATAAGATCTCATATACCAAATGGGCCTTCTTTACTTCCTATAGTATGCCATATCCAATTTCAAGCTAAACCAAAAGCTTATCTCCATTGGACAACAAAACCTGTATCTAGGTGTAACAATAATAAGCAACTTGACTTCAGACTTATTGAACTTATTTGAATAGTAAATTCCAACAATGAAAATGTGCATCATCTTGAAGTAATGAAATTAATAAATCGAAACAAATTCACTTAAATGGTACTAGCTTTGGTTCATTATATAATAGATAATTGAGTACATTTTTAGTCTTAATTATAAAAAATATATATTCATTTTCAGATGTATTAATTACTAATTTCTTTTTATACTGTTAACAAATTATGAAATCTACTAATGAGATACTCACTTATTCCCATGTAAGTGAATGCATTTATTAGTTCACACATTCATTGATGAAAAAAATTATCCCTTTTATTAGTAGTATCATTCAATATAACTATCACTTAAACCATTTAATTTTATAAATATTTTTAAAATAAAATTTAAATTTATGACATTATTAATTAAAATTTTTATTAGTCTTAAGAAATTAAATATTTATTTTATATATATATGACTGAAAATAATATTTCGCAATTCATAAATACAATAGAACTTATCTTTTGCAATTTTTCATTTCGCATAACAATTTATCCTGTTTAAAAAATTACCTATTTCAATAAAGTCACATCCAAATCACATAAACTAAATAACTAATCAAGTAAACAAGACCGGTATAATGTTTGTGTCAGTCAATACTTGTGCAGGTAGACGTGCTACTCTATTTCTATGTTAGTTGGTTTTTCAAGATGCCATTGCCATCGATAGAAAAAGAAAATCTATAATAACTTGCTATCATCAGGCAACACAAATCAACTTCCCTAAAGAGAGCCGCATTTCCCGATCTTTTGAGGAATGGCCGGTCCTACGCCATGCCTGCCCCCAACACATCCCAAAGCAAGGGTGGCCCTCTTTTTCTCACCGAAATCTGATTGAGTTGATTCCAATTCCCACACCAGTACAAAAGCGATGACATAGTCAAATTAGTATCACTATCAAGTATGGTATCCAACTTTGCTTAACCTACAATTAATTAGCATCACAAAAGGCAAAAAGCCTCCCTCCCCGCTCCACCTTCCTTTCAAACTCATCATTCCCCTCCACTTTCTGCCTCCCCCTACAACCCTTTACTTAAGCTGTTACTTATACCAATAAAGGAAGATATATAACCCCACTCTCCCTTAGCCCCACCCATAAACATACATTATTATATAAAAAAAAATTAATAGTTCACAAAATTCCAGTCCTAGACTAGCATTATTTTAGGCTAGAATACATTTCTGTCTCTAGTCTTATTTTTGGATTTAATTTACTTTCTTAAGTTTAAAAAATTTTACGTTAATTTTTTAGAATTGTTAGATCAAGTTAATCCTTCTACTAATTTAATACACTTTATTTACTTAATGACTCATAACAAATTGTAAAGAATAAATATTACATTTTATAAGTAGTTGTCACGTGAACTAAAATTAACCAGTTAGTACAAAAAAGTGAAAGAAAAACCAATTTAGTTAAGAGACACTTTAAAATATTAAAAGTTAAATTTAGGAGACGAAACTGGAGAGAGAGAGAGAGAGAGAATGTATTTTGGCCAATAATAGGAACCACAATTTCCCAATTCGACAAACAAAATGGCCAAACTTTGCACTCGAGAAGGAAAATTGAAAAATCATCTTTACAATTTTAATCGTGACGCTTGGTTACTTAACGCGACTAACGATTACAGTAATATATATAGTTACTTTACTACTAAAGTCTACAGTTACCAAAAAAAATAAAAAATTAGCAGTGAAAACCTAACACAGATCCATCAGTTACGGCAATGGCAACCCTGCAACCGGCTTTAGCATAAACGTGATGGGTGAAGAAATGCAAGACTCTCACGCGCCCCGCCATCTCCAACTTGGACTCGATCTCCAAAGTGGGCTCCACCCTAAGCCCATAGTTAAAGCCCACTCCGTCTCCGTTGGCGAATGTGGGGCCCAGCCTCGCCGGCGCCGACAGGGGGAAGGACTGGACGGAGAAGGTGGCGGCCATGTACTGTGTCCGGCCGGCGTCGATCTCGCCGGCGGGGATGAACATGAAGCCGACCTGGCTGCCGGAGTAGAGGAGCTGGAGGGAGCTGTCGTAGTGGGAGAACGCGGCGCGGTTGGGGTTCCGGACGGAGGCGTACTGGGAGAACGTGAAGTTGACGGTCCCGTTTACGACGGAAAACGAGGGGAGCTGGACGGCGTTGACGGCGATCTTGGGGTCCTGGGGCTTGAAGACGGTGTAGTAGACAATGAGGACGACGATGATGATGAAGATTAGGAAGACGGTGGCCACGACGCAGGAGGCGAGGTTGGTGCGCCCCGACGGCGGCCGCGGCCGCTTCGGCCTCGGCGCGGCTGGGGGCGGGGCTCCGCCCGCCATGGCCTGCGGTGGGGGAGGGAGAGCCAGAGTGGAAGCGGTGTGTTTTGTTTATGCTGAGACCAGGATGAGGATGTGGATGTGGATGGGGATGTGCATAATTTAAGGATGAGACGAAACCTAAACCCCACATGGTTTAAGAAAATAAAGAAATTGTTGCAAACACCAGTATGAACGACAAGGATGGGTAGAAGGATAACAGGACGTTTCTTCGTTTTTTTAAAATCTTTTTAATACTACTTTTTAATTTTTACAGAGTACTGTTGTTAGTATTTACATATTTCAAGAGCATATTTTCACGTCTCATTAGTAAAGTAACATTTCTTTTGTTACATGTTTGTAAATGGATGAAATAGGTTATATAATCACAAATTATTATCTACAATAAATTTATTAATTTTATAATAATTATCTTAAAAGTTATATTAACAATAATTTTTAATTAATTGACAGTATAAATTTTTTATAATAACAACATATAATTATTAAACTCTTATAGATAATTTTGTTCGAATCGAATTAGATTATTATAATTAATAAAATTTTCTTCTGAGTATTTAATATAGTTGTATATTTAAAGATGTGTTAATTAATTAAAATAACATTTAATACAAGAAAGAATTGTTTCAATATTTTTGAAAGTGATATGAAAAATAATTTTTTCTTATTTAGTAAAAGAGATTAAGTTTATTTCATAGATATAAAATTTCTTTAAATTTTTAATTAATAAATAATATAAATATTGTTTTACTTTTATAGGTAGAAATTATTTTTTTATAATTAAATGTAAAATTACTAAATTTTTGTATAATAGTTGATTATAAATATATTATTATTAAAAAATTAAATGATAACTAAACATATCTTCCAAATTTTTATTGAAATGTTATTTCTAAAAGATTTCATTTTAAGAAAAATGATTTAGTTGAGTTGAGGTTAAAAGGACAATAACTAAAAAAAAATGGTATATTTTTGGATAACAATTTTTTTAGTAAAAAAATTGAATTTTATTTTTTTAACTTTAGTCCTTTTTTTTTTTTTTTGATTCATTAGCTTTAGTCCTTGCGATGTTAACAGAATTTTTTTCCAGTAAGAAAATAAAGGTAAGACAAGATGCATTAAAAGGTGTATTTTTTTATTTTACTATATAAATAAATAGTTTATTTATGACGTTATTGCTTTTTATTACCGAAACTAGATTTTTGTCTTGAAGTGAACACTTTTCTTGACTATCCGCTGTCGGAGTAGAGGAGGGACTAGTGTGGAGTGTGGACTACATAGAGTGATGGCGGTGGTCCCTTTGCCTGACTAGGATCCTTTGGAATTACGTAGCAACTGCGCGTTGTACAATTTATACCCAACGGTTTGAAATAAACCATGAAAGCTTACTAAAAAATTGTCTACCGTTAATCATTAACTGCACCCTGTGAACTTTTTTTTTTTGTTGAAGCACTCTGTGAACTTTAGTTTTAAACTGCATAGCATCCGGTTATATATATATATATAAAGAATAAAAAAGAGTCTAACATATAATGGCATACAGCTATTTCATTTCTAATGCCTTAATCAAACCATATTCTTACTCTTACATTGCAAATTATTATTATTATTATTATTATTATTTACAAAACAAAAAAAAATAATTAATCTATTTGAGTAAGAGGACACTATCAAAGGATTGGCTAGTCTAGTCTTCTAGTAGTCTTTATGTTCATTCTATCAGATATTTTCTTTTAAAAATTATAATATATTGTAGTATAATAATTGTTTTTTTTTTTTTATGGATTGTAGTATAATAAACTGTTAGTACTTTAAATGGCTATATTTTAATGTGACAGCTTTTAACATTGTGCGCAATATCGTCAATGCTCCTAACTCTTGGAAGACTAATATTGGATGTGTCAGATATTGGTTTGACAATTGAGCACTACATGTACCAAAATAATTCAATTTCAAGGGCAATCGAGCTCCGTGATGGAAGCAAGCCGTTGTAATATTTTCTTCAATGTCATTTTTTATTTCATGACTTTTATATTGATTTCGTGCAAAATTGACACATACATTTCTAAATAAATAATGCATTTATTTAATTAAACATTTATTATGAATATACTTAATTTTTAAAAATGATTGTACATATGAAAGTGTTCAATAAAGATTATATTTGATAAAAAAATAATTAATAGGTTAAGTAAAAGTAAAAAAAGATTAATTTTTTTTATTTAAAAATCATTAACTAATTTATTTAATTAAAAGTATTTAATAAAATTAGTAGTTGAAATAACTAATACAAGTATAAAATGTTATAAAAAAATATGTTTATAATAATTTTTACATAAATTATATTTTATCTTAGAGTCAAAAATATATTTTTAGGTAATTATAGTTTTAGATATTTTTTAGCTAATTTTAAAGTCTTCTCATTTTTTATAAGGTTTAATATTTTATTAAAAATTAAAATAAACAATATAATATTAAACGTAAAATTTAATTGGAATATTAAGATTAAAAGTAGACAAATAGAAATAAGTTATGAGTAGATTTGACTAACTTATAACTTGTTTGATTAAAAGTAAATAACTTTTCTCAACGGCTTACAGTAATTTTTTTTGCATATAGTTTATATCATTTTCACCTTTAATATTTTACTAATAAATATAAAATCTTCTCCTTTACTTTCTCATTTAATATTATACTATTTATTTTAATTATTACATTATTTATACTATTTATTTTAATAAAATATTTAATCTTTGAATAAAACTAATAAGAGTTAAAATTATTTAAAAAACATAAATTATAATTATTAAAAATATATTTTTTATCTTAAACTAAACAAAATTATATAAAAAATCATATAAACATGCCATTTTATATTATTATTTTACATTTGTCAATTAATTTAACAACTAATTTTATTAGATATTTTTAATTTAATAAGCTAGCTTAATACTTTCAGGTTAAAAGTTATTTTTTCAACTTGTAGTCAATTTTTAGCTTTCATCTTCTTCTTTTTGTGGTTATCATAACATTGGTATGAAGTATTTATTAGCTTTGTCAATAACTAATCTTTGTCAAAAAACTTAACTGACTATCTTTAGCTGTAGTCTTTTCTTTCAATCATGTTTTTTTATTTACAAAGTTTAAACCTTAAAACCTTACTTAAAGTATCTAAGCCTAGCTCCGCCTCATACAAACGTAATGTTAGTGGTTTCAACTAGTTTACAATTATTTTTGTTAAACATATCTATAAATTCATATGTTAAATTTCAGATAACGTCTGAAAATGTATTATGAGCTAATGAAATAAATTCGCTTATCAAATACTTCAATGTTGATAAAACAAACCTACAAACTACTTAAATAAATTATAAATTAACAACGAGTGACCAAGTATACTCAAAATACCTATAATAAGTAATATTTACCGAAAATTTTATCGTGCTCAAGCTGTGATATATTATCAAAGTTTTCATATCATCCAACAAGAAAAAGACATCCTCAATAATAATAATAGCAAAAGTTTGTTGATATTCAAGCCAATAATTTATCTGCATCAGGTCCAGAAGACATAAAATATTGTTCAACATAACTATTTCTATCTAACGATGGGTAAGTTTTCCAGGTGTGTGCACATGTGTAACTAGTGAGTTACAACTACAAGAGTTTAAAGAGGCTGTTGGTCGACTTCTGTGTGGGTTGTCAACGAGCTCAGGGGAACAAATTCAAATGCTGCTTCTTCGGCGCACGGAATTAACCATCGACGCAATAATTAAAAAAAAAATATTATCAAGTAATATTTGCAAGGGTGGACATTATGTTCTTCATTAAATAATTATACTCGCTTGTTTGTTACCAAAAATTTAATTTTTAAATGACCCTGTTAAAAAATGAAATTGGCAGAACCATCAACTATTACTATACTTAGTATCTATTACTCGGCTAGAATTGTAAATACTGTGAATTTTGTCGTGGATAATAGAGATTATTTTTGAGTTAAATTATCATAGACCAAATCCCCTAAAAATGTAAGTTTTACATAAAGTTTATGTATTGATTTGTTATATATTTAATTGAGGTCGAAACAAAGATAACGTACACGTCCATCTAGAAATTCAATTTTTTATTTAAAAAGTGAGAATGACAAGGTTAAACTCCAGGTCACTCGATTATAAAGACTCAGAATTTTATACAATGAATCAATTATTTTAAGTTTTAAATTACTAGATGAAAGTTGATGAACCATTTTATTATTATTATTATTTTAAGATAAGTGTTATAGTTAAATTAATTGCAAGAAGGCATAAAAGAGAGGATCATGAAGAGAGGTTTGAAACTTGTTGCTATTCAATTTTCGGTTAAAATTTGAAATTCCTTTACTATTGTCTTTTATGAATATGATTGCAGGGAATGGGTTTGATTTTATGGAGTTTGAAATGTTAGAGAAAGAAAGATGCTGAGGAGTGGAGGGTCAAAATCCAATTTGTAAAGAAGTTTAGCAAATTAACATTGAAATCTAACACTGTTATTATCAAAATTGACAAAAGGATAATTATGGAACAAAAGGGAAAAAAATTGAGGAGTCAAATTTAACAACACCACAACAAGGAAGGTTAACAATATTCTCTCAAATACTTTCTTTTTAACACTCTCTTAACTATTAGCAAAAATTTATTGAAAATCACAAATTTTAGTAGGTCCCACTTTTAAATTAGGAGAGAGACTCATTAAATAAAAATGTGACCCACCAAAAATTTGTGATTTCCAATAAATTTAAGCTAATAATTGAAAGAGTGTTAGAAAAAAGTATTTGAGAGAGTGTTGCTAGCATTACTCAAAAACAATGTTAGAAGAGTAGATCGAAACCTAAATATTAATTTTGTATGTGTGTGTGAGACTAGTTAGGTGAGTTAACTTATAAATCCATTATTCTAACTCAATATATTTATTTAATTTTAAAATAAATTAAGTGTTATTCTCATTTTAATTTACTAAGGTTATACTTGGTAAACACTTTCAGCTAACTTCTATTTTTTTAATTAGCTGAAAAACTTATTTGACCTTATTAATAGTATTTCCTAAACAAGTTTTTTTAGTAGCTTGTAACGTTTTTTAAAATGTTACTTCAAATGTATTTTTTAAACATTAACTTCTAGCTTCTAGCTTTTTATATTTATTTCCTTTTTACCCATAAAATATTTATTAAATTTCCTTATTATTTTTTTTATATAGGGTAGGATTTTATTATTATTATTATTTGTTTCTCTTCTACTTACATTGTTTATTTTAACCATTACACTATTTATATTATTTATTATATTATTATAATATTATACTTCAAGATATTTTAACTATTACACTAATCAACATAATAAAAATATGACATCTACATAACTGTATGTTAATTTATTTTATTCTAAACTTGGTTGAAAATATTTTAAGATATAATATAAGATTAATAATAGAATGTATAATATGAAAAAATAATAATAATTGAAACTAAAAAATAAAATTAAAATAATTGATCTACAAATAAAAAATTACAATAGTTTAAAATTAATTAAAAAGTAAAATTATAATTACCCAAAAATATATTTTATCTATAAAATAAAATTAAAATTTATAACAAAATATCACATAAATATGTCTATTTCTATCATTTTACATTTATCAGTTACTTCAATAGATAATTTTACTAAACACTTATAATTTAATAGGCTAACTTAACAATTTTCAACCTTTTGTTACCATCTAACTTTTTAGCTTTTAGCTAGCTCTTCAACTAATTTTGTCGAACATAGCCTAAATCTAAAAATAAAGATTTTTTTTTGACAAAAGGTCCTTTGAGGGAAGAAAGATAAGAAAGAAAAAAAAGTAGAAGTAGTAAATGTAATGGGTGATAATATCATAAGAAAGAAAAATAAAAAAAAGGTATAAAATAAGTGTAAATGTTAGAGTTTGAAAAGAAAAAAGATTTTTTCTTATTTTTAGGACTTGTAAAACAAGATGGATTAATCTTCCTAACTTATTTTTAATATAGGTTAGTTTGTTTAGTCTCATTTTTAGTCAACCTACAACTTGGCAAGACAAAGCTCATTTTTCGGGCCTTAAGGTTAATGTTCAGAAGTCTAAATTCTTTGCTTCTAAGAATGTTGCTTGCAAAAAAATCCAAAAGTTTGCTTATGTTGTGAATTTCAACATACTCAGACTCCTGGTAAATACTTAGGCTTTTCTTTCTTGGTTGGCAGGGTTAAGAAATCTAACTTCTCATTTATCTTGGACCGTATTAATGGGAAGATTACAAGGTGGAAGAGCAAGCTTCCTAAGCGTGCAGGGCATATCACGCTTGCCAATTCAATGTTATCTACTATTCCTTCCCATACAATACAAAATTTGTGGCTCCTAGAGGGTATTTGTGACAAAATTGATGCTAGAATAAGAAGTTTTATATGGGGTAATCCAACTAGTCATTGGGTGGAGTGGGACATAGTTACTAAGTCAAGGCATAAAGGAGGCTTGGGGGTTCGTGTTTGTAGACATGTGAACACATCTTTATTAGGGAAACATATTTGGTTCTTGATGAATGAGCCTCATAAGTTATAGGTTCAACTGTTAAGTACCAAATACTTGTGCTCATCTCATATTATGCATGCTCCTAATATTAAAGGATGCTTTTATTCTTATGCTTCTATTATTAAGGTCTTATCTCATCTTAGGCTTGGTTTTATCATTAGAATCGATACTAGTGATACCCTTTGTGGTATGATCCGTGGCTCGAAGAAGACCCTCTTTGTGAAAAAATGGTCACAGTAAAACCATCAAGGGAGAGAAAGCTTGGAATGAAAGTATTGAAAGAGAGAAAACTTAGGAATAAAGTTTTGATTTTCATTATTGAATGAATGTACACAAAGTTTTGTTTTGATATACATTCATGCAGTGCTGACTAGCAGTAGTTATCTAACTCACACAATTATAACTATAGTTAAACTAACTAACTATCAACAGGCTCATTATGGCCTTTTTCATCCGTATCTGATACCCCCCCGCAAGCTAGAGGGTGGAAGATATCCACCATTCCAAGCTTGGTGATAAGCTCATGAAAACCTGAGGACAGGAAGCTTTGGTGAACACATCTACAACTTGACAGTGAGAAGCAATGGGGAGTAAACGCATCAGACCATCTTGTGTCTTTTCACATACAATGTGGTAGTCTATGTCCAAGTGTTTAGTGCGCTCATGGTGTAACATCTTGTTTTTTAACAATACATGATTAAGTGTTTTAATAATTGAAAAGTGAAAATTTGATAGGTAATCTAGGTGATTAAAAGATATAAATGAATTGTTGGTATGTGGTATGTGGTGATAGTTGTGCAATGTATGTTTGAAATTTCTAGTTTGAATTTAGGAAACTTGAGATATGTACTTAAGCCAAATGAGGTATGCTGTGAGTGTAATTTTGGGTTTTGAGAGAAAAACAATTAATTAAACCAGATTTGAGATATGGGAAATGGTTTGGTGAGTTATGCACCTCAGTTGGCCAAAAGTCCACATGTGAGCTCTAGGAGATCGAGGTATATAAGAAGGGAAAGGGGCTGTTCTTCCTCATTTTTCCCTTTTCTTTCTCTCTCTACTCTCATTTTCTCTCTCTATCTCTCTAGAAATTACTGAGTTGTGAAGTTGTAAGTGGGATTGTGAGAGTGATTTAGTGATCGTGGTAAGAAAAGGAACCATTTCCGATAGTTTGGCTCAAGACAGAAGATTCTCAAGGAAGCTAAAATCAATCCAAGAACTTTTAGAGGTAATGGAAGCTTACTATTGTTTGATTTCATGTTTATGGTTGTTGATATGTTGATTAAATGCTTTGGAATCAATTGATTTCGGTGAAAATCTTGTGTATGTAAGTTTTGACACAAAATGGGTTTTGGAAAGGGATTTTGAGATTTATGGATAAAATTGTTATATAATCGGTTAAAAAGGTATTAGAAATGATTAAAATTGTTTTGAGATGCTTGTTGTTGATTGATTTGGTAAAAAATGGATGTTGGTGAGTGATTTGTGAAGAAAAAGATCAAAAATCGCACCCAACGATTGAGCTCTCGCTCAACGACGAATTTTGTAGTCGCTGGAAGCTGTCGCTCACTCAGCGACGGAAAAGCTTGCTGAGCGAGGGAAAAATAGAGTTTTCTTTTCTTTCTTATTATTTTTGTTGGTTGTTGATGATTTTATTGATTTCTATGAATGTCAAATGTATATTTTAAGTTAATTGGATGTTCAAATGGTTTTCTAAACTAATTTATGGGTTTTTATTTATTATTATTGTTGAAGATCTGTTTGATAAGTTGTAAGTGTCTTGCTGAGCGAAACATATGTTCGTTGAGCAAGAATTCTACCTGAGACTTGGTTGCTCTCTAGAATTGAGTTCGCTGAGTAAGACTTATACTCACTGAGCGAGAACCTTCGAAAGGAAGAGTATGCTCTCTGTATGAAAGGTACTCGTTGAGTGAGCATATGGATCGCTAAGCGAGTGTGTAATTCTGTTTTGTTGTGTGAGAATTTTCAAAAAGTATATGTTGCTTGGACATTGTCTTATCTGTTGACCATGCAAGAGGCCGATTTGGGCATGCATGGGGTTGAATTAGGGTTGATGGTGATTGTTGGACCACAGGTGGTGCTGAGTAGGTCACGTGGTGATATGTTGATACATATATATATGATATGATGATTGTTGTGGTAAAGTTGATGATTGTGGTGATATGTTGATACATATATATATGATATGATGATTGTTGCGGTTGAGTTGATGATTATGGTGATATGTTGATACATATATATATGATATGATGATTGTTATGGTTGAGTTGATGATTGTGGTGATATGTTGATACATATATATATGATATGATGAATGATTCTAGTTGAATTGATTATTGTGGTGATACATGCATTGGCATGCATATGTTGTTGGCTGAGGTAGCTGACAATGGACCTCATGCCGTGGTGTGAGCAGGCAGCTGAGGTAGCTGACGATGGACCTTATGCCATTGTGCGGGTTAGCGACTGAGATAGCTGACAATAGACCTCATATCGTGGTGCGGGTTGGCACATAAGTTGTGAGTTGTATCATTCATACATTAACATATGGGGTTGACAGCATGTTGTGTTGTGTTGTGTTGTATTGTATGTAGACCCATTTCCTTAATGTTTTGGATTCCAAATTGGACTATTGATAATTGACAATATGAATTGTATATATTATGTTGATTATTGTTTCGTAAGCTTACCCTTGCCTTATTTTATTACTGTGGTTGTCTTGTTGCTGTTGTTATGGTGCTGTGACTGTGATGATCACGTCGTTTGGCATGGGAGCAAAGGGTGAGGCGTCAGCAGATCCAACTTCTCAGAGCAGATAAGGGAGGTCTCAGATGGAGACTTTTGTTGTGGTATATAACATTACTTGTATATTATATCATTGGATTTATATATATTTTATAGTTATGAATGGTGATATAATCATGTTTATGTTGATGACTAAACATATGGGTAATGTATGAGGAATGTGAGTAGTACTGTAGCGGTAAAGGGTCGTTACACATGGAACACTGGATTAGCAGCAATGTGAAGAGCACTTTGATTGTTGCAGTAAAGAACTGGGGTGCGCAAGGGAGTTGAGTAGAAAGGAAATCCATTGTAGCTCTTAGGTTGCTGCAGCTAAAGCCCGATATTTTGCTTCAGCTGAGGAACAAGACATAGTGTGTTGTTATTTAGATTTCCATGTGATCAAGGAATGTCTAATGAAGAAACAATAGCCCGAAATAGAACACCTTGTGTCAACACAGCCACCCCAATCAACATCACTAAAACAAAGTACATGTACCTCAGATTGACGAGGGAAGAATAAGCCACACCCAAGTGATCTTTTCAAATTTCTTAAAACTCGCAGAGCAACTCGGTGATGAGTTTTAGTAGGATTAGCCATAAACTGGCTAAGCTGTTGAGTGGCAAAAGCAATATCTGGGCGTATGGTTGTGAGGTAAAGTAAGCGCCTAATGAGTCGATGGTATCCAGCAATATCAGCATAAGCAGGACTTGAGTCCTAATGTAGTCAAATTGCAGGATCAAGTGGGGCAGTTATTGGTTTACAACCAGTAAGACTAGAGTCAGCTAGTAGCTCCAAACAGTATTTCTGTTGACATAGTGAAATCCCTTAAGATGAATGCACAACCTCAAGGCCTAAGAAGTATTTAAGTTCTCCTAGGTTCTTAATACAAAATGTATGATGGAGGGCAACCTTGAGGGATTCAAATTCAGCAAGTGACATTCTTGCCAAAATTTTGTCGTCTACGTAAACAAGTAATGTTGTAAAGTTATCGTTGATGTGCGTGGTAAATAAAGTACGATTGACATGTGCTTGGACAAAGCCTTGAAAGACAAGGAAACAAGTTAGCTTTTCAAACCACTGTCTGCTTGCTTGCTTGAGCCAATAAAGTGACTTAAGCAACTTGCATACTTGTCCAGGTTTTGGGGCAGTCACACCATTGGGAATTTTCATGTAAACAGCCTTATGCAAATCCCCACGAAGAAAAGCATTGTTAACGTCGAGTTGATGTAAATATCAACCATGAATAGAAGCCAGTGCAAGCAAAACTTAAACTGTAGACAACTTGGTAACTGGTGAAAAAGGTCTCAAAATAATCAAGCCTTTCTATTTGGTTAAAGCCTAAGCCATTAGCCTTGCCTTAAAACGTTCAATGGACCCATCAACATGACGTTTAATTTTGTAAACCCATTTGTTGCCTATGGGAACAGTATCAAGAGGCAAATCAACAAACTCCCAAGTTTTGTGGCTGTTAAGTGCTTCTACTTCAAGTTGTATCGCTTCCATCCATTGTGGATCCTTACTAACTTCAACAAATGTGTGGGGTTCTATGGTAGCTGTAAGTGATAAGACATATGCTTGATGTGAGGTGGAGAGGTTTGGGTATGATATATAGTTTGATAAGGGATGTGGAGTAAATAAAGTGGTGTTACATATGTAGTCATTTAGATGGGAAGGGTTTCGTGTAAGTCTATTGGATTTACAAGTAGGTGGGTTAGTGGGAAATGTATTTGGTTGGGTGCTTGTGAAAATTGATTGTGGTTGGGGTGAGCTGTCTGGTTGATGGTGTGGCTGATTTAATATCCTTGTGTCCTCTATGTAGGTAGAAATAGGAGGTATGAGAGTTTGTGAGCTTGAGTGGAAAGGGAACTCTAACTCATAGAATTGCACATCTCTTAATACCAAGATTTCGTTTATATGAACATCCAGCACAACATAGCCCATCATTCCTTGCTTATATCCCAAGAACACACACTTCCTTGCTCGAGCATCAAATTTATTTCTGTGAGTTGATAAAGTTGAGGAATGACACAAACACCCAAACACCTTTATCAAATTGAGATCCGAAATTTTCCCATTCAGCACTTCATAAGGAGATTTGTTCTCCAATATTCTAGTGGGAATGCGATTTATCAAGAATACTGCATGTAGAACAGCATATGACTAATATTCTTTTGGGAGTTGAGTCTGAAACATTAGAGCTCTACTAATGTTCAGAATATGTTGGTGTCGTCTTTCAATTCTCCCATTTTGTTGTGGGGTGGCTACACAACTTCTTTGTGGATAATTCCTTTAGATGCATAAAATTCAAACAGCATAAACTCGGGCCCATTATCGCTTCTAATAACTTTCACCTTCTTCTCAAACTAAGTTTCCACCATAGCCATGAAAATTTTCACATGATTAGGTACTTCAGATTTTTGTCTCAGCATGACCGCCCAAATGTGTCTACTACAATAATCTAAAATACTTAAAAAATATCTATAACCATGCACTGATTTAGTTGAAAAAGGGCCCCAATTATCCAGGTGAATATTGTTGTCACTAATTCGAAATGGTAACTTCTTTTGTCTAGACATATAACATATGTCACATGCAGTATGATCAACTACAGGTATGTAGTTATACTGTTTATTCAAACATAACATTCTACCAGGAGATAGATGGCCTAACCTTAAATGCCAAATAGTAGCGGGGGACGTGACAAGAGTATTCAAACTATGAGCAGAAATTAAATTGCTACCAACACTTGAAAATTCTTTATCAAATTCCAGATAATACAAACCATTCACTTGTTTACCCAAACCAATCTTCTTCAAATCCTTCTTTCCTTGTATTATATAGCAATTGGAATCAAAATTCAATGTACAAGACTATTCCATACTCAACTTAGCTACTGAGATCAGATTTGTTGTAAATTGCGAAATGTACAACACATCCTTAATCACCAAGTTATCACTACATTTCACTGTCCCAGCAATAGAAGTCTCAATTATGTTACCATTAAGTAATCTAACAGTTATTGGGTCAATCTTACTATGTGAAACAAAATAGTCCAAAGTATGACAAGTATAGTGTGTGGCTCCAGTGTCCAAAATCCAAGTCAAATCAACATTCCTCACATTATAAACTGTCAGATTAAAGTTACCTCTTGCCTGTGCTGAATGACAATGACTCTCTCCCTTGACCACCTCTATAGGATTTCTTGTTTCCACTGCATTTCTTTTAAGTAATGCTATCAGGTTGTTATATTGCTCCCTCATAAGCGTCATGCTTCCTTTCCTCATTCTTCACAGAAGAATTTACCACCAATCTATTGTCTGATTCATCTGCAGTTGTATTATTAACATATGAATATCCACGCCCAAAACTAAGTGGATATCCATGCTTCTTATAGCAAGTCTACACAACATGCTTAACGCGACTGCAATACGTGCATATTTTTCCACTTCCTCTGCCTCTTCCAAAATCAATATCTCTTCCTTGCGGATTACCATTTCCTTGTCCTCTTCCTCTTCCAAAATACTTAGCTCCTTCAACAACATTCAGTAGACCAGCAAGCTCATCGATTACAGTTGGTGATACACCATACTGTGGTTGCTTCTCTTGTTCTAGCACCATAGAGAAGACTCTATTAATTGGAGGCAAAGGCTCCATTAAAAGTATCTGTGATTTTACTCCTTGATACTCATCATTCAACCCAATAAGGAATTGAATTATCCTATCCTCTAGTTTAAAGGTTCTAGCATTTCTCATAGCTAAGCACCCACACACCACAGGACATGTACAATGAGGCATTGGTCTGTATTGTTCCAATTCCTCCCATAATGCTCTCAACTCAGTGAAATAATCAGAGATATCAAGATTACCTTGCTTGCAATTAGAGATTTCTTGTTGCAATTGAGATACCCGTATACGGTCTCTTATCTGAAATCTAACCTTTAAATCATTCCATACATCCATCGCATTTTTTATGAACACCACACTTTCTGCCAATTGAGGAGTCATGGAGTTGAAAATCCATGAATGCACCAGATTATTGCACCTTTCTCGAGCCACAAAGTTTAGATCATTTTCGTTTGGTGCTAGAATTGATTCATCTACGAACCGAAATTCGTTCTTCAATGCCAAAGCTCTACGCATCTTCGTCGCCCAAGCATGATAATTTCTACCTGATAATGGTGGTGATACACTCACCGTGGTAGGTTTTTCAGAAGGATGCTCATAGTACTGGTCTAGAAAAACATCTTGATTCACATTTTGATTATTCGTCACAGATTCGGAAGTTAATCTATGGTTTCTCACCATTTCAAGAATCAAGGAGATAAAGTTGATCAAGAATTGATATACCAACAGAGAAATAGAACAAATCAAAACTCAGAGTGAGGATGCAGAAGCAGAGCGGGTTCAACCCGCTCTGATACCATCACAGTAAAATCATCAGGGGAAAGAAAGCTTGGAATGAAAGTATCGAAGGAGAGAAAACGTGGGAATAAAGTTTCTGATTCTCATTAGTGAATGAATGTGCATAGAGTTTTGTTTTTAAATACATTCATGCAGTGCTGACTAGCAGTAGTTATCTAACCCACACAGTTACAACTATAGTTAAACTAACTAACTATCAACAGACTCATTGTGACCTTTTTCATCTGTATCTGATAAGTGGACTTTATTCTTGTTGCTGATATGAAACTTAACATCTGAGACATTTTTGTTAATGGTGTTTGGCAATTTGACTCCTTTGCAACTTATGCCCCTTTTGATGTTCGCCAGCTTTTCCTAAGCATCTTTATAAACAAAACCATAACTAATAAATTCATGTGGAGTCCTTTATCTAATGGTGCCTATAACACTAAATCTGCCTATAGATAGCTTATTTGTGAGCCAGCTAATCGTCTTACTTGTGTAGAGAATTGGTCCTAGGTCTGGAAATCACCTTTACCAGAAAATATTAAGCTTTTTATTTAACTTTCTTATCGTGGAAGCCTCCCCACTAATCTCCTTGTTATAGGTGTGGTGAGGAGCAAGAAACTTGGATCCATACTCTCCAAGACTGTCCAAAAGCCATACAAGTTTGGAACATGCTAAAGTTGGACAGCCTTTCTACTTTCTTCCGTTTGGATGCAACTTCATGGCTTCGTACTTACTCGCAGGGTGCGCATAAACTTCTTTTTGGTGTCACATGCTAGTTCATTTGGTGTGCTCGTAATGACGCGGTGTTCAAGGATGTTAACTGGCCAATCTGGTTTTTTAATAACCAAATTTTAGCTATGTATAATATCTTGTGACAGGATCATCCATCCTTATTCTTAGAATGTGGGTTTGGACCTAACTCAACCTTACAAAACCCGCTTGTAAGGTAAGGGTTGCCCCCACCTATATACACTTATTTGGCCATATCACTAGTTGATGTGGGATCTCCAACACACCTCCCTCACGCCGAGGGCTGGACATCTTGAGCTTGAAGTTTGCAAGATTGGACATCTACAGATGGTCCGATAACGACCCGATAGCAGGTGGCCCGATAGGCCCAACAACAATTGCTAGGATAAGCTCTGATACCTTAGAATGTGGGTTTGAGCCTAACTCAAGCTTATAAAACTGGCTTGTAAAGTGAGGGTTGCCCCCACTTATATACACTTATTTGGTTATATCACTAGTCAATGTGGGATCTTCAACACTTATCTCAAGATCAGGTTCCTATCCTGGTTAAATGGTGTCCTCCTCCCTTGAATGTTATTAACATCAACACAGATGGTAGCTCGATTGGAAATCCTGGCATTTCCAGTTATGGTGGTTTGCTTCATAATAACTTGGGTAATTGGATACTCGAGGCATTGTGTTTCACAACAAACGTTGTTAAGACAAAGGACAAATATGTAGCCCTTAAATATTTTGATAATAAAAAATAGTTAAAATTATATCTCTCGCTCACATTATCGTCTGATTTCTAGTATGCATTATATCGTTTGACATTTTTTTCATATTAAATATCGTCTTATCTTTAATTGTATAAACTTCGTAACTAACAAAGTTTACAGACGACGACAGCGTTCTAAAATGATTTGCATATCAATCAGAGCATAAGCTACCTCAAAATGCATAAAGCCTATAACCTATTCTCGAGGAAAGTCAACGAAAAAGAAGGAACATGTGTGCGAATGTCAGAACGGGAAAGCGGACATGACAACTGCTAAAAGATTGAGTACAAGAATAGAAAAGATAAGCAGTCTACTTTATCTTATCATATGACAAAGTTGGTAAAAAGCATTAAATGTTGCATTTAATGCTCCAACGACTCTCTTCATCAGACGAAAGTCGTCTCTTACAAAATAACTCAACGGATACTTTTAGAGAAGCATATAAATAGAAGAAGAGACCTCCTTCGAGTGTTGGTCAAAATTAGAAGTGTTGTCAATATAATTGCTACTGAATCTGAAAATTCATAACTGCTTTGAGAAAAGAAAAAGTCTTTGTAAACTTAGTTTGAAAATCTGTTTTGTACTTCAATATATATATTCGTTTGATAGGACATTAAACCCAGTGAGGTAAACTCACACAAACCTCTTTTACGAGATTGGTTGAAGCCTGAAGAGGCTTTGTTTCAAAGAATACTTAGGTGTTTGCTTGGAGAGGCAAGTGAAAGACTACTTGGGTTGAGCCTGAAGAGGCTTGTCGAAAGAATACTTGTAACTTGAAAAGTTAGTGAAACTTGGTTGTTGCCAAGAACTGGACGTAGTCTCTGGGGTGAGACGAATATAAAATCTGTGTGCCTTTCAGTTTTGATCTTTTAGCTTTCGTCTGTCTTTTAAAACGTTTTGAAAATATTTCTGATCTTATTTCAATCTTTACGTTGCTTTGAAAAAGAATTGCAAAATTGGCTTTAACACAATTCAACCCCCCTTTTTGTGTTTATTTTGTGTTATACAATTTGGTATCAGAGCTCAGCCTCTAAGTGTTAAGCACCTTAACAAGTGTTAGAGGAAAAGATCTGCATAGCACACCTTGAAGGACAGTTCATTCCTGAAAGAGCCTCTTTGTCAAGGCCTCCAGCCTTCAATGGAGAAGATTATGCATACTGGAAGGACAGAATGGAAATGTATATCAAGTCCACTCACTATAGTATCTAGAGAATCATCACACATGGAGATCGTGCTGTAATCAAGCCAGAAAACGAATACAATCAAGATGATTACAACATGTTACAACAAAACGCAAAAGCTAAGTATATTATAACATGTGCCTTATCAAAAACTGAATATAATAAATTTTGCAGTTGCAGAACTGCTAAGGAAATATAGGACGCTATACGCATAACACATGAAGGCACGGAAGATGTTCGTCTCAAGAGAGCAGCAACTCTTTAAAGACATTATGAGATGTTCACCATGAAGGAGACTGAGACCATTGATGAAATGTTTGGAAGATTTCAAACAATTCTAAATGGACTTCAAAGTCTTGGTGTTGAATTCTCTAAGGCTCAAAACAATCTCAAGATCCTGGACAGCCTTCCCAAAGTGTGGGAACCCAAAGCTATAGCCATAACTAAAGCAAGGGATATAAAGACTTTAACTCTAGATGAGTTATTGGGAGCTCTAAGAGTACATGAAGTACATCTATTCAAAAGATACAAAGTCAAAAATAATGACTCTATTGCTCTAAAGATTGGAGAAACAAGTAAAAGAGTAGACGAAAAAATTGAAACAAAAGGAAGAAACAAAGCGTTGAAGGTTCAATCTGAGGAATCTGAGAGCTCAAACGAAAGCTCTAGCTGCTCAACAGATGATGAGATCTCCCTCATCACCAAAAAGTTCAAGAAAATGCTTAAAAAAAGGGACATATTCAAGCAATCTTCTAGAAAGAAAGACACTAGATACAGAAAGTATCCTCAAGAAGAGAACAATGAGATCATCTGTTATGAGTGCAAAAAGCCTGGACATATTAAGGCTGAATGCCCCAAAATAAAGAAAGGATGGAGTTCACAGAAAAGATACAAGAAGAAAAATCTTCTAGCCACCTAGGAAGATCTGGACAGCAACAGTAGCAGTTCAGACGATGAAAAAGCCAATATTTGTCTCATGGCAGATGTAGAAGAAGTAACGTCTGAGGTAAATTCTAAATATAATAACTTTCTGCACAAGTCTGATGATAGTGAATCTGAATTTGATGACGAAGATTGTAATATGAAACTCTTCTTGCTAACTCACACAAGATTGCTCTTAAGTACAAAAAATATAAAAAAAAAATATCAAGAAGCTCTTTTAGAAAATGAGATACTCAAGAGAGATCTGACAAGAATGCAAAAGAGTCTAGCCTCAGATCCTGAAAAGGCAATGCTTCTTTCTGAAGTTGATAAACTAAAAAAAGAGGTCATCAATCTGAAACATGATATGACCAAATTTGTAGACGAATCTTCAAAACTTCATATGATTTTAAAACATAGAAGATATCCGTCTGACAAATCTGGGATTAGATTTGTAGAAGACAAAAGTGCTAAAACATCGTCTTCTAAATCTTATTCAATCTTCTGTAATTTTTGTGGAAAATCTGGACATTCATTCCAAAGATGTCAATACAAGAGGAAATAGATGTCAAATAAAACCTTTGGGACTAACATAAAAGGACCCAAAAGTATTTGGGTAGCAAAATCTCAAATAATTCCTGTTGCAGATATCCTTAATTGAAAAAAGGAAGGATTCATTCCGGTACTTGGACAGTGGATGCTCACATCACATGACGAGAGAAAGGTCTATGTTCCTAGACCTCCAATCACATGAAGGAACAATCTCTTTTGATGGAAATGGAAAAGGAAAAATCATTGGTATAGGTAAAGTTGGTAAGCCGCCTTTTCTATCTATAGATAATGTCCTGTGTGTTGAAGGATTAAAATACAATATACTTAGCATCAGTCAATTTTGTGACAGTGGATTTATTGTATCCTTCAATAAAGAATCATGCATAGTCAAAAAAAATGATGAATCTATTCTCTTTACTGCCAAAAGACATAATAATCTGTACAAGATTGAGTTTGAAGATTTGAACAAATAAAATGTTACTTGCTTAATGACCAAAGAAGATGAAAAATGGATTTGGTACAAAAAGCTCGGGCATATTAATTTGAAACATATTTCGAAGTTATATAAAAAGAGTTTAGTAAAAGGATTGCCTGAGTTTTCTTGGAAAACTCATTTTCTTTGTGAAGCATGTCAAAAAGGGAAACAAATCAAAACTTCTTTTAAATCAAACGATGTTGTTTCCACTTCCAAACCATTAGAATTACTACATATGGATCTGTTTAGACATACAAAAACTCTTAGTCTTGGGGGAAAAAAGTATGGTTTTATCATTATTGATGACTATTCTAGATATACATGGGTTTATTTCCTAGTTCACAAACATGAGTCTTTTAATGTGTTTGAAATATTCTGTAAAAGAGTTCAAAATAAAAAAGGTGTTTGTATTACTACAATTAGAAGTGACCATGGAACTGAATTTGAAAATGCTGAGTTCAAATCCTTCTGTGAAAAGAATGGAATTTTCCACAACTTCTCCTCACTGAGAACACCTCAACAAAACAAGATAGTTGAAAGGAAAAATAGAACTCTACAAGAGATGGCAAAAACTATGCTCTGTGAAAATTTAGTCCCTAAGTACTTCTGGGCAGAAGCTGTAAACACAGCATGTTATGTACAAAACAGAATATTGATTAGACCATTAATTAAAAAGACTCCTTATGAACTGTGAAAAGGTAGAAAACCCAACATTTCATACTTTCACCCCTTTGGATGTGAATGTTATATTCTCAACACTAGATATCAATTAAGAAAATTTGACTCTAAGGTTGATAAAGGTATTTTTCTTGGATATTTCGACACATCAAAAGCTTTTAGAGTATTCAACTCTAGGACTTCTATTGTAGAAGAATCTATCCATGTTAAATTTAATGATACACTAACCCCTAATAGGAGACTATTAGATTTGGAAGAAGATTTTGCAGATTTATAGATAGAACTGTCTGATCAAATAAGAATAGACGAAGCAAAAAAATCAGAAGAAACTCCTCAACAACAACAAATAGACAATCAGACGAAAGGATCTCACAAGGAATGGAAGTTCGTTACCTACCATCCTCAAAATCAAATTATTGGAGAACACACAGAAGGGGTTAAAACAAGGTCATCACTAAAGAATCAAGCATATTGTGCCTTAGTCTCAGAAATTGAACCTAAGATGATAGAAGAAGCACTAACAGATGATGACTAGATAATAGCAATGCAAGAGGAATTACATCAATTCACAAGAAATGATGTTTGGATTCTTGTTCCCAAACCAAAACATAAGAACATCATTGGAACAAGATGGGTATTCCGCAACAAGCTAGATGAAAATGGTAAAGTGATCAGAAATAAAACAAGGTTAATGGCTCAAGGTTACAATCAACAAGAAGGTATTGATTTCATTGAAACCTTTGCTCCTATTGCTAGATTAGAAGCTATTAGAATTATGCTTGCCTTTGCCGCTCATAAAAACATTAAGCTTTTTCAAATGGATGTGAAAAGTGCTTTTTTAAATGGTTTTATTGAAGAAGAAGTCTATGTTAGACAAGCTCCTGGCTTTGAGGATTCAAACTTCATAGATCATGTCTTTAAACTTAAAAAGGCTCTGTATGGTCTTAAGCAAGCACCTCGTGCTTGGTATGACAGACTGAGCAGCTTTCTTATTGAAAATGGGTTTATGAGAGGCAAAGTATATATAACTCTCTTTAGAAAAGAATCCAATAGAGATTTCATTATAGTTCAAATTTATGTAGACGATATAATCTTTGGAGCTACTAATGAAACTCTATGTAAAGATTTCTCAGACTTAGTGCAGAGTGAATTTGAGATGAGCATGATGGGAGAATTAAAATTCTTCCTTGGCCTACAAGTTAAACAAGAAGAGAAAGGTATATACATTCATCAGTAAAAATACACAAAGGAATTGATTAAAAAATATAAGATGAATGAATCAAAACCTATGAGCACACCAATGCATTCATCTGTGGGTTTAACAAAGGACGAAGCAGGTAAACCTGTAGACCAAACTATCTATAAAGGTATGATTGGCTCACTTCTCTACTTAACTGCCAATAGACCAGATATCATGCATAGCGTCTGTTTATGCGCCAGATTTCAATCTGACCTTAGAGAGTCTCATTTAAAAGCTGTCAAGAGGATTTTTAGATGTCTTGTTGGTACAACCTAACCTTAGTTTATTCTATGAGAAAAACAAAGATTTCAGGTTAGTAGGATACTGTGATGTAGACTATGCTAGTGACAGATTTAAACGAAAAAGCACAAGTGGTGGATGTCACTTCATCGGACCATGTCTTATATCCTGGACCAGCAAGAAGCATAACTCAATCGCATTATCCATTGCTGAAGCAGAATATGTACCTGCTGTAAGCTGCTGCTCACAACTCCTATGAGTAAAGTAGCAACTTGAAGATTACTCTAGCTTTGAGCATAACATTCCTGTGTTATGCGATAATACTAGTGCAATCAATTTATCTAAAAACCCCATTCAACATTCTAAAGCTAAGCATATAGAGATAAGACATCATTTTATTCAAGACTATGTTCAAAAAGGTGTTTTTGAAATTAAGTTCATCAATACAGACCATCAATGGGCTGACATCTTTACAAAAGCTCTACCTGCAGAATGTTTTAACTTCATCTTAGAAAATTTGCACATGAAAGTTTTGCAAGAAGAAATTGTCTTGTATGCATCGTCTCATTTGATCTTTTACGATTCGTCTTACTCTATTTCGTCTTATCTTACTTTATCTTATTATTTCGTCTCATCTTATTTCGTCTTACTAACACGATGGTTTTTGAATATGAAAAGTTTTTAAGTTCATTAGTCTGATATTCCCTCTAATGATTACTCTCGATAACCACCCAAAAAGCATGCGCCGTATCCCCTGCCACATCAAGTCACCATAAATGCACGTTTCTTCAGTACTTTCAGAACCTTGTTTTTTATTCAAACTAACCACTCTTTCTTTCTCTTTACGCACTCTGAAAACTTCTCAAACTCTCTAAACTGAAACCCTATCCTTTACCCTTTCTCTCAAATCTCTTTCTCTCAAACTTGCACTCATGGCTACCTAAAAACAACTTGTGCCCATGGAGAGATATCCAAAAAGTGACTTCGTCGCCGAAAAATGGGTCGACTTACAAAGCTTGAGGACGAAGGATTCCCTCTGCAAATGTATGTCAAGAACGTCAGATAGGAAGCTTTTGTGCAGAAGAAAACTTCCTAGTACCATGCACCGTACGCCTACTTCTAGGCCTTTGCATCTAAAGTCAACGGAACTATCACTAGAACCGTCAACAATAAAGCCATCATCATCTCTACCGACACCATTGCAACAGCGTCTGGCTGTAAAGAGGAGGATGACCTCTTTACTTAAAACTGGGAAAATGTCATAACCCCAGAAATTGTTGACAGGGCATTGTATGGAATGCCCAAGCCTTAAACAGAAAACAAGGATGTTCTAAGGAAGCTTCTATACGCTTCAAACATGAAGCCTATATAGTGATTGCTTCACAACATCCTACTGCACATTATTCTGCCCAGAAAAGGCTTAAAGGATAATGTAACCTCTAAGGACAGATTCTGCATCTACAAGATGATGACTGGTCAGAAGGTCAATCTGCCTACATTAATCCTGGACAACTGAAGATCTTGTCTTGCCAATCGAAGGAAGGTGCCCAGAGTAAGCAGAAGCATCATATTCCCTACGTTATGCTCTTCACAGAAATCATCCGTCTGGCAGGAATAAAAGAATCTGGGTTGGAGAAAATGAAACAAGGTTCTGAGATCGATGTATCCATCATCCGGAGGATAAGGATTGCACATCTCTTCTCTAGATATGTTACAAGACATCCAGAGTTGGCATTGATCAAGGAAGAACCACCAGAAGAAGTTGTCGGAACTGCATTCAAAGTGGGATTGTCTGCTGACCCCTCTATTGGTACTGCATCTATTCAACTTCCACCACAGAAGAAACCCCAACCTTCTCAACCACAACCCAAACAGACCAAACCACAAAAACCTAAGCTACCTATCAAAAGACCTTCACAACTAGACCCTTAACCGCAACAGACTAAACCCCAAAACCCATCGTCTCCACCTCACAAGAAACAAAAACCCTTAACCATTCGTCTGAGATCCAAACCAACTCCCCATCCTGACTCAAACGATGACCTTCCCATTAACACCTTTCTTCCTACTCCAAGCACAACCATTCCTGCCCCTCCATTAGAACTACCACCTCCACCACCTACATCTTCAAAACCCACTCCATCTGCCCAACCTTCTAAAAAGCCCTCAAAATCCAAAAACATTCCAATACCAAAAACAAGGGCTCAAGAAGAAAAGTAGCTCAGGAAAGCTCAAGCTGAATCAAAACGGGCTAAAAAGAAGAAGAAAGAAGAAGCAAAAAAGCTAGTTGAGGTTGAGCAAGAATAGATTGAGGAAGCAGTGCTTTAATTTGTGATTGAACATTCGCTACAAATAGCCCCTGCAGAGCCTGAAACGCAAGAGCTGTTGACTCAAGAGGATATAGCTGCTACCTCAAAAGGTAGATTACCTAGATCTTTCTTCTGGGAAGTTCTATAATCTGTTTTTGTCTCTCTAGTCTTCAACCATCTTTTTGTAGACTTAATAGCTGCACCTAGCTTTGATCAACCTGCAAGGGCTGTTTCACTCTTTGTTTCCTTCACAGAACGCGAAGTAGAAGGAACTTCGTCTGGAGGAGTTGCACCTAGGATAGACGAAACAGCACTAGAAGATTATCGCTCTGAAATGCCTCCGTCTGAACGTCTCTAAAGACGAACAATGATTTACTTTGAGCAACTTGAGTCACGTCAGACTGGCACAACAAAAGAATATCATTTACCAGAGCCCTTTGACCCAAAAGGTCTCCAAGCCTTCATCAACTATGAACTAAGGGAGGTTAATAATCCAAGGATGTGGATGACTCTTATCAATGAAGAATGGCCATTTTTGGTCCGCCATAGGTATGCTGAGAAATTTCCTAATATTCTAGAAAAAGCTACCCCCACACTATCTTATGAACCGCACATCACCCCCTACGTTTGGGAGGAAGGATACAGCACTCGGTCAGACGCTCTAATCTTTGTCTATCCACCATCAACAAGAACAAAATTTCCAGTTGGATATGAAGTTTGGAGACAGCATAGGACCTTATGTCACACTTCTTCTTTCATGTTGAAATGCAACTACTCCGAATATCTGATCATGTGCAGAACGTATCATTATAAGCCCAAAATCATTTTTCCATTTTGTCATGGGATGATCAAGACTTACCCCCTCACCATCCGTCCAGAAGATAGTCCAGACTTTGAAAAATGGCAGATTGGCGATGATGACTAGGAATTAGGAAGAATGATGAACAATTTCTTGCAGGAAAAGATGCAAATTTCTCTACAGCATGCTATCTATAAGCGAAGGTGTCCAGACCTTGAACTAGGTTCACCTAGATTCATGGCTACTCGGATGTGGCTCCTCATGAAGCCATGGACTACCTTTCGCATCAGCTGTCAGAAGAACTATCCATGCCAAAATCTATCTATGGGGAAAGGAAAATAACCGAAATTCAAACGAAACCCCCAAAGGCACGTGATGATTAGACAAAGAGCATTATCGTCTGCACAACTAGCCAAATTAAAAGGCAAAGCAACTCTTCGAAGCACAGACCGCAAAAGGTTGCAAGACCATGTAGAAGCACTCAAACACTTCTCTGGTTTATCTGCTGATGAGAAGAGTCTGCTAAGCCATGAAGCTGCACTTCGTCCGATGGGTCACTGGACGCAAGTATCTCCGTCTCCCTCAAGCTGTACATCCAATCCTCAAAATCAACTATCCATAAACCTACCCCAAACCTATATCTTCTTCTCCTCTAAAACATTTGAAATATCTCTACCCTGTGGTCGCTTTTGGTTCTATGGTCCTCCTATGCCATATGTTTTCAATCTATGTTTTGTAGAGGAACCCAATGATAAAGCTGCAACCAGTTCTACACCTGCACCTTCAAACGACAAACAAGCTTTCAATAAATTGAAGTAGACTATGCAACGCCTTGAAGCTGATCTTAGGAAAGAATGCAGGAAACGCAAACGAGCAGAAGTTCTATTAGGCAAGCTAGCAAAGCGCTTCAAAAGTGACATCGGCTCATCATCTACACCGTCAGACTCTGAGTCCTCTAATTGATGATGCCAAAAGGGGGAGAAAAGACAAAGGGAAGTATAACGATATCAATCTTAGGGGGAGTACATTTCTTTTTATATATACAAGGATGAATTACGTTGAATGATATCGGCTGGTTTTCTTTTAGTAACTTCACTACATATATTGCACCTGCTTAACTGAAGTACACCTATATAAAATACGTGTTTGTTAACAACTCACTCATAAAAAAAAACTTTCATAAAAAAAAATGTTTTACAAGAGCTATAATTGTTTGTCATCATCAAAAAGGGGAAGATTGTTAAGATAAAGGACAAATCTGTAGCCCTTAAATATTTTGATAATAACAAATAGTTAAAATTATATCTCTTGCTCACATTATCGTCTGATCTCTAGTATGCATTATATCGTTTGACGTTTTTTTCATATTAAATATCGTCTTATCTTTAATTGTATAAACTTCGTAACTAACAAAGTTTACAGACAATGACAACGTTCTAAAATGATTTGCATATCAATCAGAGCTTAAGCTACCTCAAAATGCATAAAGCCTATAACCTACTCTCGAGGAAAGTCAACGAAAAAGAAGGAATATGTGTGCGAATGTCAGAACAGGAAAGCGGACATAACAACTGCTAAAAGATTGAGTACAAGAATGGAAAAGATAAGCAAACTGCTTTATCTTACCATATGACAAAGTTGGTAAAAAGCATTAAATACTGCATTTAATGCTCCAACGACTCTCTTCATCAGACGAAGGTCATCTCCTACAAAATAACTCAACGGATACTTTTGGAGAAGCATATAAATAGAAGAAGAGACCTCCTTCGAGCGTTGGTCGAAATTAGAAGTGTTGTTGATATAATTGCTATTGAATCTGAAAATTCATAATTGCTTTGAGAAAAAAAAAGTCTTTGTAAACTTAGTTTGAAAATCTGTTTTGTACTTCAATATAAATATTCGTTTGATAAGACGTTAAACCCAGTGAGGTAAACTCACACAAACCTCCTTCTTTACAAGATTGGTTGAAGCCTGAAGAGGCTTTGTTTCAAAGAATACTTGGGTGTTTGCTTGGAGAGGCAAGTGAAAGACTACTTGGGTTGAGCCTGAAGAGGCTTGTCGAAAGAATACTTGTAACTTGAAAAGTTAGTGAAACTTGGTTGTTGTCAAGAACTGGACGTAGTCTCTGGGGTGAGACAAACCAGTATAAAATCTGTGTGCCTTTCAGTTTTGATCTTTTAGCTTTCGTCTGTCTTTTAAAACGTTTTGAAAATCTTTCTGATCTTATTTCAATCTTTACATTGCTTTGAAAAAGAATTGCAAAATTGGCTTTAACACAATTCAACCCCCCCCCCCCCTTTCTTGTGTTTATTTTGTGTTCTACAAACATTAATCCTGAGTTGTTTACCATATACTACAGTCTTAAGGTAGCTCGAGATGTTTGTAATCAGGTCATCTGTGAATCAGATTCTAGAACAGGTTTACAGTTAATCATACAAGGAGCTCCAGACTTTCATCCTTATGCTTCTATAGTAAATTCTATTCGTTCATTCACGAATCATACTTGGGAGCTTAATTTCCAACATATGTTAAGGGAAGGGAATGCTTGTGCAAACATGCTGGCTAAATCTGGTGCTAAGTCTCGAGCTTCCTTCATGCTGCTGCAATTTTGTCCTCATTTTCTAGGTTCTGCTATCTTAGCATATGCTTTAGGCATCTCCTTTATTAAGCCTCAGCTTTTTGTCTTTATGTTTCATACTCATAAAAAAAAAGTCATGTAGTCATTTCTTTTAGAAATTAATGAGTACCATACACTAATTGTTATTCATCAATTCAAACGTGATTGATCACTTTAAATAAGTGAGTCAGTATGTTAATAATATGGATAATTTAAGTAAGAATGCAAGTTGTAATTATAATATTCAAATAAGTAACTATTGTGGAAAAGTTGCATATGTTGTGTTTGAATTAGGAGAAATGAGGTGGAAAGAATGAGGGCACAAAGGTGTAAAATAATAATTTCTATCATTTGGGAGATAGAGGAAATGTGGGAAGAGGGAAAAAATGTATGTAAATTTCACTTCATGTTTCTTTTTACTTGAGCAAAGATTTTGAGAAGAAAAAAGAGACAATATTTCACTACCATCTTTTATCCATCCGATCACACATATTTCTACTAGTAGAAAGAGAATTTACTTGTTATTACTTCTAGAAATATCATTTTCTTTGTCATTATTTTTCTATCCAAACAAATAAATGAAGAGAGAACTTAGAGTTTTTTTTCTTCTATTTCTTTCTTTCTTTTATCTCAATTCAAACTATATAAAAGCTACCTTCTTTTTTACTCATTGTCTTCTCCTTCTTAAACTTCTCTCTACTTCTTCCGTGTCCAAACATAAAATATTTGTATTCCCATAGCCAAACAATTGAACAAGAACCAATTTTGAGTATGAGAAAAAAAATATTAACCATTAAATCTTAATATGAATTGTCAAAATTAAAATATAAATGTCATGTAACTTTTTTTTTTAAAAAAAGGTCATGTAATTTTTTTAAGTAATCATATAATTTTAAATACTTCTAATCTTAACTATTCTAGTAAATTGTATAACTTTGATTTATTCCCCATACTCTCGTATAAGAATAATTTTCTCCTTATATACACAGCCCTCTCTCTATCGTCTATATATCTATGTATAATGAGAATACAATTCTCATTTTAACAAAATTAAAAGTTAGTGAATAATTATATGATTATATTAAAAAATCATATACATTTTTTTGATAATCTTAGCCATCATCCATCAAAATAAGTTCCAACGTATGATTAATATTCAATCAAAGTGATTTCACATTAGTCTTGTCTCTCTATCGTACTGGCGAAATCCCACCCGAGAACGACATCCGCTAGAAGGAATAGTTCTTAACCGCAACACAACTTTCATTGGCGTCTCTCCTTTACCGTGCACAATCAGTGCTATAATGAATCATAATCAGACCACATGGCTGTCATTATCTTTTTGACTTTTGACTTCTAGTAGAATCATTTTGCTTTCTTTGTGAATCAACATCAGATCATAATGTCAAGTTTGCCTACCCTCACACAAGCACCAAGAGAAAAATAATTTTGATAAAAACATACGTTTTTTGGGGGGCGGGAGCCGGAGGGAATAGGGTAACATTTGAATCCAGAAAGTTACACGTGCAAAATGTCCGGATTATGATTAAGATTTAAATTACACAATCATTTTAATACTTCTATGTAAATCTCACGGAATTCAATGTTTTGTTTGTTCTCTTTTTCATATGGAGACAAGCCCAACTAGGATGGGCATGGAGTGAATATTCCATTTCATAAGCCCCTAACATGTTACATTTTTTGTAGGGTGAAACCTAACATGTTACATTTATTATATACACGTGACAGATCCAGCTCCTTTGTCACGCCTCGTACAATCCTACTATGATAGATGAAACCTCAGTATAATACATCTTATTCAGACCTTTGATTACTGTTCAACATGGCAATACAATCCTGAAAAACAGTTCAGAGAAGCTAGAAATAGACAAGAGCATGAGGCCTGTGTCCAGAACACATCAAGCCATAATCACAATTTATGCAACCTGCAGTCCATCCCAAAATGGACTAATTCACTCACTGAATACATACAAAATACACCTATAAGTTAACACAGAAGAAAAGTCTATTTTGCAAGCTTATGAAGGCGGGAATCCATGGTTTGGGAGATGGCTTCAAGAAATGCCGACTCCTCCATGCCTGGAAGCAAGGAATCTTGGGCTTCCCCAATAATCTCTTCAATCACAGATTCCTTGTTCAAATTTTCCCGACACATAATGCTTCCAATAGCATAGGGAGTAAGGCCTCTCTCAACCCCTTTTTTCAGCAACATTGTGGAAATGCGAAATGTTCTAGCACACTGAAGTGGAATATCCCATCCATAACATTTCAAAAGTTCCAAGTCTTTTTCAGCATCCAGGGATTTGATATATTCAACTGTATCAGGAGAGTAAGGCTGACGCGCTTGCGGCCAGTAAAGCCAATCAAATGTGCAATCTTCAAACTGCAGATAGAATCATGAAGTTACTCCATATTCAATCAATATAAGAATAATCTTAATTTATAGGATGTGGACCTCTAGTACTATGTATCGATGCAACACCCTAATTCCTAGCATCTATGAAGTCCATCTACCCACAATTACATCAGTTATTCCACACACATAGCTTGCAATAAAAATTAAGTCAACTTCCAATACATGTTCATCCATCACTTTGAATGAAGTAATCATATCAGAAAATGCAAATAACTTCTCTGTATTAGAACCACAGATTCCCATATCTAATCTGCTCCGTGGATGCCAAAAGGGAGATGCAGAATAAGAACAGAAATTCAGGAAAAAAGGAATTAGCATGTGTTTGAGTGAGTGTTAGCAAAATTGACTTTAAATGAAATTGATTATGGTAAAAAATGATCTTGAATTGAATTGAAGTGATTTATGTTTGAATATTTTTATTCTGAAATCAAATTACTAATAAAATTCCATGTAAAATTTTTATCCAACACAAAAGTTATCTAAAGTTGTTTCAATTCAAAAATCATCTTGGACTTAGAATCAATTTTTCAACATGAGACCAAACATATGAGCATTTATCTAAAATCATATTAGTTGGTATTTCAATGTGATTTTGGATGATTCGACATGAATTCAAACATGCAAAAGAAGCAATGCTTACTTTATCTGGTAGACAATAGCCATGATCAATAGGAATGAGCTTTGTCTGGCCATCTGCCTCCTTTCTGATCAATATATTCCCAGCATGCCTGTCTGCATTAGCCAATCTTATATCAAGCACAGTAATCTTATGTACCTCCTCCACTGGGAAAGCCCAGGGTCCAATGTCCTCACAATTACCATCATTACTCATGAACTTCTGCAGTGACCCAATCTTAACATGTTTTGAGGAGCAAGCGAACCCATTTGGGTGGTTAAATTCATGGTGCAAGCACTGCACCATAACAGTAGGGGGAACACCAGAAAACCCCACTGCTTCACCTGACACCAAACGTGGCCCACTCCTTGGATGATCCAACAAGTAAGCTGCAACTTCCCTCAAGGCTCCTTCTCCAACCTTTGTCCCTCTTTTCAAACCTTCACCATTAGATGAACTTGGAAGGCCTCTTGGGTTGTTCAGAGCCATTGGTTCCTCATCCAGGGGCTTGAAAACCGAAACATGCTCCTGACCTGTTGAATCTTGCATGAAGTAAGTCCCTCCAGTGCCCTCAGAGGACCTAATAGGGTGATTTCCTTTCTTCAAACCTTCAAACGTGGAGTCGATCATGTCCCAAAGGAAAGGAAAAAAGTTGATCTTAGGATTCACAATAATTGGCTCCAACCAGAAACCTACATCAGGTGGCACCCTTGCTATGTGAACATGCTTGACCCTATTCTCTCCTACATGTTTCACTCTCTCACATGGTGCCTCCACCGAGAGCTTCAAATCCTTGTGAATTGGTGTGGTCCTAACCTTAGCCGATTTCTTAATTAATAAATGAATCACATCATCATCACTCTTGCATATGTCATGGAAGAGCCTCTGGTCATCGAGCTTCTCATCATTGCAGAAAAGCTCTTGATCCTCAAGATCAACGAAACCTTCCCCTTGCTTTCTAATGCGTTGCTTCAGATACCCCACATTTCTGTGCCTGTCGATGTGGAACTCGAATTCCTTCCCACAAACGGTCCTCACAACAATGAAGAGAAGATCAGAGAGGCGAAGAACCAAGTGAAGAACGTTGCCATCAGTGACACCATACTCCTTGATGAGTGTGCCATTGCGAGCCAGCTCTCTGCCACCAAAAACCAGCTTCTGCTTCTTCACCACGAAGCCTTTGCACTGCTGAATCCTCAGCTTCACCGAAGCAATGGAATCGGACTCCAACACACGCATTGGGGTCACAGCACCATCCACAGTGAGGTAAATCAAGATTGGCTCACCAGAACAATGTCCTGGTTGCCCTTCCCAATACACCTTCTCTTTGCAAACTGAACTCAAAGCAAACTCAGCAATTGACATCTTTCAAAGTCAATCACTAATTTTTCCTTTTTTTTTATATATATTTTTTGGTTTTGGGTTCCAAAATGGCCTTACCTATTTTGCTGCTTTACTTGAATTAGTATCACAGGAATAAATGTTACAAATCCATAAACATGTAAGAATAAACAAAGTCTTTTTAATTAATCAAGACCCAATAAAATGTAATCTAATGGGACCTAAACAAAAGCGAAAAAGAATTGATTTTGGGGAGAAGCTGAAATCCCCAGAAGGGAATTGTGTTGTGGGAATGGATGATTGGATTGAATGAAGAATGTGATTGTGGGTAGTGCAATACTGCAATAATAATAATAATAATAATAACTCTCGAAGGAATGGTGGAACGAAGAGATCGAGCGAGAGGGGACTCTTACCGAAAGGAAAGAACCAAAGGAAAAAGTGAGAGGGGGAAGAGCTTAAATGGAAAGGGTGGTTGCAGAGAGGGAGATGAATTGGGGAAGAATTGAGACGATTGGGATTGTGGCATTTTCCGATATTGATGTTGTCATCTGTTATGTGCTATTACCAGACCAGTGAGTGGCCGTTTTTTCTGGTCCGATAAACTAGTGATGGTGCAGAGGAGCGGAATGTGTGATGAACGGTATTGTAGCCGTTGGCTTTTTATACAGTTTTGACCCAACTCCTATAACGGGAACATTGGTGTTGCTTTACCACTTGCCGTCAACTTTTAACGGCGGTTTGTTTCGCTTCTTAACCATGATAATAAATTAATAATAATCTTTGGATCGTTTCAACAAATATAATAAAATCTAAAAATAAAATGTTCCCTATTAATCTAATATTTTCTTACTTTTATTTTTTTTTCTAAAATATACTTTTGATCTCTCATCTTATTTTTTTAGTTTCAATTTAGATTTCTAAATGAAATAAAGTTAGTTCTTCTATTAGTTTATCAATTATCACATTAACTTGGTTAACTTGATAATATGTGACAAATCATAAGAGATGTCACATCAAATAACATTCACTATGTCAGTCAAAATTAATACCATTAGTACAAATTAAAATGATCAATTTGGTTTTGCAAAGACATTTCAAGAGATCAAATTTTTAAACTTAAGAAACTAAATTAAAATAAAAACTAAAATGAGAGACCAAAAATGTATTCTAGCTTTATTCTTTTTTGGTGTCTTTTAATATTGTTATATGAAATTTAAGAAATATCATTAATATTTTCATTTTTATTGAAATTATCGTCTATTTTTATTTAATATGTTCATCAATTTCTCTATAATTTATTGTTTTTTATTTTTTTATTTTTTAATTTATGGTAGATGTATACAATAATTAAAAATTAAGTAAAAATAAATATAAAATAATAATTAATATTTTGTTTTAAAATTTTCAATTTTTAAAATGATAAATAGAAATAATTGTTTAAAAAAATTGATCCTCAAAAATATCATATTACATATAATTTAAAAATATAAAAAAAATATTCTTAAAAAAAATATTATAATAAAAAAATAATATAATTTTTCATAATTTAATTTATCATCAAATATTTTATTTGTATTTTTTATTTTAAATATTGTTCATGTTAAAATATAAATTCAAAAATAATTAAATAAAAAACATTTGTGTATGAATCAGAATATTACATGTGATAATAAAAATGTCATTTTCAATCTTTAAAATTACGATCTAAATTAGAAAATAATCATGGTAGGAATGTACAGAAATTTACGAAAAATTATTAAAACGATATTTTGAATAAAGTAGAATAAAAAATAAAAAACATAATTTAAAAAAGGATTATGGAAAGGTAAAAGAAAAATTATAGAATGATAGAGTATAATATTGAATTAAATTCATAATAAATATACAAAAAAATTAATTTTAAAACAATATTCATTTTAGTGATATAAATATTAATACACTTATATATAAAATTTTCATCACTATTTTGCAAATATTTGCTTTAAAATTTAGATATCAATATAATCTAAAGTAAAGTTTTCATCTTCCCTATGACCCAGATATTTGTTCTATGTTATTTAGATATTAATATGCTTTTTCTGAAAATGTAAATATTCTGGTAATTTATATATAACTAGGGAAAAGAAAGACATTCTATGTCTTTCTTCATTTTTTTAAAAAATAAAAATAAAAATAAAAGAAAAGAAAGAGAAGATGTAGTGGATAGTTAAAACTTAAAGGATTAAATAATACTAGTATTTTAATCTTTGCATTACACATAATAAATATTTATTTTATATAATTTAAATTTGTAATAAATAAATACTTCTGAATATATAAATTATATTATAATTAAAATTTGTAATAAATAAATATTTTTGAGCATATAGATTATATTTTAAATTTATAATAAACAATTATTGTAATCCAATGTTAATTTTTAATTATTAATAATTTCTTTTAAAAAAATACTAAAATTCAATTTAGAACTAAGGATATTAAAAGTGATAGATTGAAAGAGATAAGAGGTTAAAAAATCTCTAAAACACTCTCATTGAAGAATGACAGCTAAAAACGCTCTCATTAAAGAATAGCAGCTAAAAATGTTCTCATTCAAAATCACTGTTCTTATTTAATATATAGGGTGGATATAATTTAAAAAATAATTAAAAAATATAATAATCTAATAAAAAGTGAAGATCAAAAGAAAATATCTTCTTTGTCATAGTTATAGTTATAATTTATTTAAAAACTCGTTCTTGAGTGATGGAAGTATTTATTTTCACGTAAAGTTTTTCATCCTAATATGTTATAAAGTTTTATCCATTTGATTGAAATATACATAAATGTTTATGAAAAAAATTAAATATACATTTCATGTCCAGAGCGGTGAATGTAGAAGCTAATTACATTAGCTTCTGCGTCTTTTTTCACTATTGACGTGAGATTAAAGTAAAAATGTGGGTTTTGATGTTAAACTAAACACACTATTAATATTTCAATCACATTAATTGTATTCTAATTAAATTAAAAATATTCGTGTAACTCCCATAAACATAAATGTTACTATTTTTTCATAAAAAATATTTCTTCCTTATAAATACATTTGTTAATAATTAACACTCTAACTCCCTTTATAAAAAAATATCTTATACACATCCATCAATCAATCATAACAAACATTTTTATCATACTTCAGCATATGTTCTTTTTTTAAATTCCAAGAGAGAGATTTCGAGCTAATCTATAATATAGATTATAAATTCCACATCTCTATATATTTTTTTTTTAAATTAATACATTTGATAAAATACTATTGATTAAAAAAATTAAATTTTAGAAATAGAAACCGTGCATGAAAAAAATACAGTTATAAAAACATTTTAAAATATAGAATCTTAAATATATGTTATATTATATAGATATAAATTATAAATGTATTATAATTTTACTTAACTCAAGCTGTCTCTCATAAAAAAAAATATTAAACTATTATTCCTTAAAAAAATGTTAGGTTGGAACTTGGAAAGTGGGAACTGACAGTGTAGTATTTTTATGCATGTATGCGACTGTTGCACGAACATTGCAACGTGCCAACATGGGTAGATCGTACAAGTGTCAGAAACGATGACAAGTGGTCAGTTATATAAAAAACTCTTTAAGGCGATTTTCTTATAATTTCTTCAAAGTAATTTCATCATTTGAGAAGAAAATTGCAAGAAAAAAACATAAGAAAAACAATCTAATTAAGATTTGATCATTTGATGACATTAAAAATGTGAATAAGCCTCAAAAAAGACATTTTTTATTTTTTCAACAATTACTCTTTTTTTGGTTTTAAA
This sequence comes from Spatholobus suberectus, assembly GCA_004329165.1. Taxonomy (NCBI): domain Eukaryota; kingdom Viridiplantae; phylum Streptophyta; class Magnoliopsida; order Fabales; family Fabaceae; genus Spatholobus; species Spatholobus suberectus. Next base: position 79,928,650 of record CM014733.1, read on the forward strand.
ATGCTAATATAATTAATAGTTTAATTTAAATATATTGGTAGTGTAAAAAAATTTTACACTTTTATCAAATCAAAAATTAATATATATTATAAATTTATTGACTTTTTATAATAATTATTTAAAAATCATACCTAATTTCTGATTAACTGAAAATAAAAAAATTATTTACACCAACTAGAAATAAAACTCTTATGATGTGTTTGATAAAGAGGAAGGAAATTGAGGAAAAAGAAGGAAAGAGATGAGAAAACAAGAGAAGAAAAATAAGTGAAAAATAAAGTGGAAGTTAATTTTTGAGATTATTATTATTATTAATTATGATATTATTATTATTATTATTATTATTATTATTATTATTATTATTATTATAATATAAGAACACCAAATCAATTTTGCCCTTCAATATAACACAAAATCGATTTGTGTTTCAGTACAATAAGGAAAGCCAAATCGATTTTGCGTCTTACCAAATCGATTTGGTAACGGATGGTTGCACTCTTTTGCTGTTTTGTGAATAAATTTTTTACAGTGAGTTTCATATAGTTTTTTTAAAATTTTCTCATACTTTCATTCTACCAAACAAAGTATTAGAGAAGGAAATCAAGTAATTGACTACCTTGCTAAGAAGGGTGCCATTCAGCCTGAAGATTTGCAAATTTTTGACAATCCTGTCACTGGGCTACTTCCACTTCTTCACACAGATGCCATGAGAGTTGTTTTCCAACGTTTGTAGTTTTGATCTATTTGTTGTCTTTTTCATTTTTGTCTCTCATGTACCAAAAAAAACAAAGCATTAATTTAAAAGAAAATTCACCGCCAATTGATTTAGAGAAAACATGTTATGCACTGACAATATAAAATAGTTTTACACTGTCGTCTAATTACAAACTACCATTTATTGTAAGTTTGTTGACTTTTATAATAAATATTTTAAAAGTCATATTAACGGTTATTTTTGATTGATTGACAATGTAAAACTTTTTACATTGACAGTACATGACCATTAAACTCATTGATTTATACACTCAAGTCTCAACGATAACTTATGCAAGGATTTATGTATTTGCTGCAATAAACTTGTTATTATAAAGATAATGTCTACACCTCCATTTTTTGTTTTTGAAATAATCCTAAAAATAAATATTAAGAAAAAAATAAATACTTATTTACTACGTATATAGAAAATTAAAATTACCATGAGTGTACCATTATCATTGTTGATTTAACGTAAGTGAAATTCTTAAACTAACGGTATTTAATTTAAGAAGTAGATACTTAATTTTCTTTAAGTAAAGTTTGAAATTCAAACCTTGTATATAGAAAAAAAAATCTCTGCTAAAAAAACTAACCTCACTGTGTTAAATGCTAACTCATGACATTTTTTCATTTTATATTCATCAAGACTTCTAACACATTTTAATTTTAAAATGAGACAATTTTAATTCAATAACTGACAAAGATGTACGTGAAGGTGAAGTGTGATATATCATTGATTTTTATACATGTATACATGAAAAAATATATATAAAAAACATTTACATAAAAATAAAAAATTGACTTTCATCATATTTTATTCATATTTTATTTTTATTTAAATATTTTATACATTTTTTCTTTTACTAATTTACACAAATTAATTATATGTCTCATTTTTATTATATTTCTATTAATTATTAGATAACTTTTTTAGATAAAAACTTTTTTTGAATAATTAGAAAATTATAAAAATTAAATATGAATAATTAAAATTAAAGAAACTAAAATTGCACATATGTTACAGTATGGAAACAAAAAATGCAGTTAAGTCCGGTACATGGCATTGATTGTAGACTAGTGATTTTACAAAGGTCAATGAAATGAATGCATATCCTCGTTTGGTCAAGTGGTGCATCCCATTGCAATGGACGCTAATGTTTCTATCAGCGGATTTGGCTTTGCGTTGGATCCTAGAATTCAAGTTCTGCATCTTTAACAAATACCTTCAGATTCACAAAAGCACTAGGCAAAGATATAGATACTTGCTTTACTTTGTCTCCGCGAGCCAAATTCCCAATGTACTCATTTTGGTTTGCTTTTTGCTCCCTAAAGATCGTATTCATTGAATAATACTTTCAATTTATAAATTAAAATATCGGTTTAGCTTTTGATATAAGCAAACTAATGTTTAGAAAATTCAGTTATGTCTATATGGGAATATGGGATTTGGTGTCCCGTGACTTTGAGATCTGCATTATGACCAATAATACAGTCTAGTAATGGAAAAAAAAGGTGGATGATTTTATTTGCCCCAACATAATTCAACTTTTTAATTTATATCTACACCTTTTCCACTATCATGACTCTTCTTCACATGTTTCTTGACCCAAATGTATTCCTCATATATCAACTATCATTTTTCAACTTTTTTTTATTCAAAAAAGTTTATGTAAGTTGAGTCTTAAAAACTTACAAAGATCAGGTAGGTCTCAAGATTTAAAAAATGTTTATAAAAATACTTAGTGTATGTTTGGATTAAAGTTTATAAACATAAATTTGAATAAAAAATATGTTGTAAACTCAAGTTTGATAAAAAAAAATGATTTTATTATATATGTTTGGATATTTTTTGTTCAAAAGTATATTGATCAAATGAAATTTGTTTAAATAATACTAATTAAAAGTACTTTTACTCAATTTTGTTTTTGCATAAATACTGTCAACCGAAAACTAAACTTTAAAAACAACCTATGTCTTGCTTTGAATTGAAACTCAGTGTAATGTCTAACTTAGATTGAAAAAATTACTTTGAGAGACAACCAAATATAATAGAAAACTAATTTACTAAAGTAAAAATATGTTGGAGGAGGCCAAACCACTATCCAAAGATAACCTTATAGATTACTCATTAATAAGGTTTAGAGTAGATTATACTGACACCCCTTTGAGGTTTTGTTAAATTTTGTTTAATACATTTCCTTTTTTTACTCTTACACTAACTCCTTTAATTATTTGATAAACATTACACTAACACCCCTAATACATTACATTAACTCTCTTTAATTATTTGAAAAATATTACACCGTGTATCCTTATAAAAGAGGTTATTGTAAATGTTAAAAAAATAAAAGAATCATGTGTAATGTCAAAAAATCTCTAGGGGTGTCAATGTAATTTATTTTAATGTTACAAAGCATATATATTTGTTATGATTGATTAAGTGTTTGTTTGAGTATAACTTAATTTTAGAAATAATAATCATTATTTTTAATTTTCTTAAAATTTGGTAAAATAAAATAACTATTTTTAAAATAAACATACGAAACAAGTAATGAAAGATTATGATTTTCTTGCATTTCTGTCATTTCACTTTATGAATGAATAAGGAAAGAGGAAGAAATATTATTAGTTTTTGGGTGGTATAATTACATTTTTGGTCCTTAAAATTACGTAGATTTTCTTTTTAGTCCTTATAGTTAGAAATAATCCGTTTTAGTCTCTATACATACACTTTTAATATTGGTCTAGTTCCTGCCGTTTTAAATCGCCACAAATTGAATAAAAAATGTCAAAAAAAATGTTAATTTGTGGCAGTTTTACACTGCCAATTTTTATTTTGTGATGGTTTTATTTCACGAAATTAAAACATACTTGACGACAAGAACCAAACCGATATCAAAAATACATGTATAGGGACTAAAACGAATTATCTCTAATTATAGAGACCAAAAAAAAAATCTATATAACTATAGGGATCAAAAAAGTAATTAAATTTTTTCTAAGTCTTGCGAACCAGTGGTTTTAGGACACTAGTTAAGAAATTCAAAATAAAAAGTTTTTACTGAAAATACACTAAAATTACATTGAAAATCATAGTAGACATGTATTAATGACATTTTTTAATAAAAACTTTTCATTTTTATTTCTTTAATAGCGTCTTATGCTTTGTTTAGTTGAGTAGAGAGGAGAAAAAAATTGAATTTTTAAAAATTTAGGTGATTTGATTGAGTGAAAATAAATAAGAAATTTTTAAATTTTTTAGTGGGTCACTGGTTCACTACTTATTTCTACTCTATTTCTCACCTACTTTCATTCACTTCTCTATCTCTCTCCTATTTCTCATCTATTTCTCTCTTACTAAACAATCTAAAATTACAAATTATTTCTTATCTATTTTTCACCTCTTAACTTATTTCTTTTCTATCTATTTCTTTCCTCCTTACCATTTGTCTTATTTTTTTAAGTGCACCGTCCAGAAAAAGGAACCAAAAATGACTTTGAAAATTTCCGGTCTCGTTAGTAGTGCAGGAGCATGTTTGCAGACTACTGTTTTATTTTTCAGTTTCACGCATCATTGCTCTTCTTTGACCGTTATGGTCGGTGGGGCAGTCGCACACGTGTTAACTAGTTAATGTTGTTCACTTTTTTTCTTTTACTGTAATTTTTTTTAATTCATTTCATAGCATAATGTATTATAAAACTCAAATAAATAACTTTAAATATTCTTATTATTATCCTTTAATTAAAATTAAGGTTTTATTTAAAAAATTGCAGTAATAAAAATTATACTAAAATTGACGATAATTATTGAAATGAAATTCTGGTTTTAATTTAAGATAATAGTATAACACTAAAAATATATAAAATATTATACTTATATTTCATCACAATGTATTTCTTTTTTCCTATTCCCACAAACCAGCTTATTTGCAATCTTACGGGTAGAGATGTCAAATGGGCCGGCCCGAATTCTTAATGGGCCATTTTTTTTGGCTCGCCTTGGCTTGATGGGCCCATTGGGTCGAGCCAAAATAGCTCATGACTCTTTTTTTCTAAGTTTTTTTTTATATATTTTACAAAGAAAAAAATAGCAATAGGTCAAATAGGCCTAGTATCCTTCGGGCCAAATTTTTCTAGGTTCGACCCGATGAATCAATCAGGCCAAGCCATTTAGGCCTGATTTTATTAGGCCAAAAATTTTATGGCCTAGCTCGGCCTGCCCTATCGGGCCATCAGGTCGGCCGACTGTGCCGAGCCAATTTTGCCAGCTCTACTTACAGGCACTTCTCCTTTGAATAGATTTATCCGTACAAACAAACAAATAAATATTTTTCAAAAACATAAATATTGTTTTTATCTATAATAATCTATAAAAGTGATATTAATTTTTAGTATACACATTCCATGACTCATTTTATCATTCAATATTTTTCAAAAACATAAATATTTTTGTTATCTATAATAATATATAAAAGTGATATTAATTTTTAGTATAATCATTTCATTACTCATTTTATCATTCAATTGCTGTTTATATACTATATTTGCACACTCTTCGATTTCAATTTCCATTCTAAAGTAGTATTATATTACAAATTAATTATTCTCATTCTTATTTATCAAAACATAAAAGGTGCAAATAAACAAACACGTCTATCTTTCCATTTGTAAGGAAGAACATCAATAAAATTATAGATATATTCGATAAATTTGACAATAACCTTTTGATACGTGTGTGAAGAGTGAAAATAGGTCAGATTGCGCAACATGAACCTATAGCGTTATCTACACTAGGTCTAGGCTAGACTAAACTTTTTTAGAAAATAAATTAGGCCAAGATTTTTATTAAATTCTATTTAGTTCAAAAGGTTAAGTTTTAAGTCATTTAAAAATCCTTTTAGGTCTAATATGCCAATCTATTCAAATAAACATAAATAAGTAATTATTGTTAGTATTATTATTATTATTATTTTGAATTTGTTACAAAGTATTAAAACTATATATTTATTTTTCTTTTTAAATGTTAAGCATGTTAACCTAGAAAAAGAGTCAAGCTTATAAGTTTATTAAAAGATAAATTTATGTTCTATTTAGGGGTCTTATTGTAAAATATGTTTTTAAATAAGTTTTTTTTTATCCATTAAAGGGGCCAAAGCCCAAACTAACAATCACGAGAAAATACAATAGAGGCTAAATCAGCCCAAAGAAGCAAAGAAATGAAAGCAAGAACTACATCAAAAATCCTAAGATCCACATGAGCTAAACCATGCTTGGTTAAAGAGTCAGCAACTTGGTTATCATGTTTTTAAATAAGTTATCAAAAATGTCAGATTAAACCTTAAAAATATGTTTGTATCATATAAACAAGTTAGAATTGATTCTTATAAAGTCTAGCATACCTATTTTTACCTTTATCTTAGTGCTAAATTATTATAAAGTAGGCCTTTAAATATATAGGTCAAGTTATGTTTTTATATACGTTAGGTTAGGTCATTAAAAAATATTAATAACAGGTAAATAGATCAAGCTTAAGCTGTGTATTTTTAACCAAGGTCGGACTTAGACCTAATAAAACCTAGCCTAACCTATTTCCACCTGTGTGTGAAATTATAGTGTGTTAGACAAAGTGAGTTTTGACAAAACAAAATTTTTAAGGCTTTCTTGCCATAAAAAAAGAAAGAAATGGAAAAAGATAAGAAGTACTCTTACAGTTCACAATTAGTTAATTTATTTATGAATAAAATACTTATTATTTCCTAAATAAAATATTAATTTAACTTTTGATATTATAGAAAATTTTGACTCTAACTTTAATAATAATTATCACTCGATTTTATTTTTGAAATTGACATCATAAGTCAATTTCATCTCTAATATTATGAAAAATAAATTTAGTCTTTGACTTAATGATGTTTTACAATTGTCAATCTATTTGATCTTGACTTTCTCAAATGTTGAGGAACAAATTGATGAACACGCATTAATTTTGAAAACTAAATTTATTAGTAGTTACTAAAGTTAGATATTAAAATTATTATCTTTTATAATGTTAAGGATTTCATCTATTGTTTTTAAAACTAGATTAGTCATTGAATCAGTTAAGGCACTAATTTAAGATTTAAGGATTGAACTATGGTCAAACCAGTATTAATAAAATAATAATAATAATAATAATTAATGATACGTAGAATTATATTAAATAAATATAATATTATAACTTTATAACACTAAAAACTAAAATGAAAAATCATTTTATAGATTCTTAACATTCAAAGTACAAATAAAAGTCCAAATCAAATATATCATGATACTTAAGTTTAAATTTTGATAAAATACAACAATATCCATTAACAGTAACAAGTTTACATCTAAAATAAAAAAGAAAATGGTAAATTAATATAATATAAAATTATAAGAAATCAAGATATAAAAAATTGTTAATTAATATAATGACTAAATTATATGTTTTCTAAGAAAAAATAATAACAATTGATAAAATAATTTACACCTATTTGTAATCCTTATTAAATATGTTTTTATTGATCTTAAAAATATTTTAGATTAAATCTAAAAAATAAAAAATATAAAAATAAAAATAAAAAATAAAAAATAAAAATTAAAAATATTTTCTGCACTATTTTTTTTAACGATTTTGAACCCGGTTTGACTAGTTCTAGATCAATTCACATTGGTTTTAAAATGGTCCAGTTTTGTAGAGTTCACAAGCCGGTCAATTGATTCCTAATCAAACCGATTGAATTGTCCGGTTCAATTTTCAAAACTATCATTACATTGATTAGTGATGCATATTTTAAGGACTGATTTATTATTATTTTTTGTAATGTTAAGAATCAACTTAGAATGTGTTTAATTAATCATTTTAATTAGATTATTGGCCTATTTGTTATACCTTTTTTCATAAAAGAATCACTTTTTTAAAATAAAAACAATCACTTCATTTTTTTTACCTACATTTGTTTTAAATTTTCAAAATAATCAAAAGTTAGAAGAACGTAAAATCTTATTAAAATCATAAGTTATTTTAAATAGCTTCTTATAAAATCACTTGCTTCTTTTTTTAAAAAAATATTTTTATGATTGTAAACAAGCATAAATTAGCTCCTACTTTTTTAAAATTTCTAAAAAATAATCACTAAATTATTCCATATCAGATTTTTTTTTTTTAATTTGTAACAAATTGGCCCTAGAATTTACTTGACTAACTTAGTAACTTATAAGTTGGTTTAATTAAAATAGAGGTATTTGATAAATGAGTTTATTTCACTATTTTTCATTAATATTTTTAGATATTACTTGAAGTAATGTTTGAGTTCCAAGGTTATTATTATTATTATTTTCTATTTTTGCTTTCAATACTTTAATAGTTTTTTTCATTTATTATTTCATTTAATGTTACACTATTTATTTTTATAAAATTTCTATTTTAATATTACATTATTTATTTTAATTATCATACCGTGCATTCTTAATTATTAATAAAATATTTTGATTTTTAAATAAATAAGGATAATATTTCAAAATTAACTTAAAAAACGTAAAACTATAGTAACCTAAAATATACTTTTATTACCAAATTATATATATACACACGCACATACATAGATTATACATTATACTGTTATAAGTTATACTAATTCTTATATCATCAATAATTTTATACAGAATGTTTTTTTTTATGGATCTAACTATTGAATTATAATTATATATTATCTTAATTGTTTGTGTCAAATTTTGTTAAAATTAAACAACTATTAGTACATAATCAAATGATTTTTATTTTTACGCACACACACAATGGATTGTTTGACTTATCCCAATGTATGCTTGAAGATTGAGATTCAAATTCTCTTAAAGTTGGTCAAGATTCCAGTATGGCTGGGATGCCCTGGAAAATAGGTGAAATAGTTGTAAAAGATATTGTGACACTTAAGTTAATAAAAATCTTACTAAGTGACGAAATATATTAAATGCTTACCCAATACAATAAAAGTGTTGGTATTTATAGGAGTTGTAGGAGAGTTAGATTTTTGGCTCAGGACCCATGATCTTCTTAAGAGAAATAATACTTTGTTTTAATGTATCACAAGAACAATTTTACTCCAAGCCCATATACTATATGTTGCAAACATTCCTGCCTTAAGCTTTATGTACTTAAATATTGACTTCGTTCAATATCTATATATTTGTGGTAAGTTGCTTTGAGTTGATAAAACCCAGGATATGCGATAAGCCGCTTTGGTCTGATAAAGTCTGAGATATGGGTTGAGCCATGAACTCGATCCATAACATTTGGGATTTTTGGAAAAAAAAATGTGATCCATGGATCCATGAACATATTCACGATCCATTTTTGTCTACCAAAAACCGACAAAGGATCATTCCAATTGGTCCAGGTCCAAAGGGTTAGTGCTGGCGACCTGGGTAGCTTGTACTTGTAGCCCAGTGTCCGAATAAAGAGCATTTTCGAAACTTTTCCATCAGTCTCAGGAGGGCTTTTGGACCACTTTGTCTACTATAAAATTGCAATTTGCACATGGTTAGCCCGTGTAACCAAAAACTTCTATTTGTCTTTTCAATTCGAAATTATCATCATGTTAATTATTCTCTACACTTTCTGAAGGAAGGATGATCTTCCTCGATCGTGATATTAGTTATGCACCATATTTTGCTTTTATGGAGCCAGGAATTTCAGGTAATGGGGCAAAGACAAGATTAATATCTCTCTTCATAGGATTAATAAAAATTGTGCGTTAGAAGTCACTCATGTATCCACGTGACAATGAGGGCAAAATTTGAAAGACGGTGAGGCTGAAATGGCAAATACAACCACTATTACAATGGACAATTTCCATGCACTGCTGACAGGAATTGTATATATGTTCTTCAATGGTTATCTCTTTTATTTGCGCAATATTAATGCTGACACCGTTGAAATTGTCCTTCAAAGGGAGCTAGTGTTATCTTTCTCAAGGGATGAGCTGCTTGTACAGTCTCCAATGCCTGATGTTAGTTTAACACTAGGAAACTGTGTGTTAAGACCCCTGCAAGGCCCAGTAACTACTGTTAGTTCTAATTTGAAAATTCTTTCAGGAATAAAGGGAAGTTTTGATGTTTTTCTAGAATAATTTTAAATTCTTCAACAACATCTTCCTAATAATAAATCTTATTTTTAACCTAGTAACAAACGAGGATGGGGATAAACCATGTCAAGGAGTAACATTAAAATAATAATAAATAAATAAAAAAGATTAGTCAGATGGAAATTCTGAATATATTTAAAAGAAATTTACGGGCATGAAATACTTGTCAATTAACGTTTAAAATTATTAATGTAAAAATATATTTTTGGCTTTTATAGAAGACCTGTATCTTTATTTTAATCCTTAAAAATTATTAATTTAATATTTATATGTTCAATTACTTTTAACGTTGCCCCCATTGCTTACTGTTATTATAGGAGTGTGAGATTAATAGAAAGTTAGAATTTAATTAGAATTTACTCAAAAATAGTATTTTAGCCTGTGCATTTTATAGAATAAATATTTATTCTATATAATTAAAATTTACAATAAATAAATACTTCAAAATATATAATTTATATTATAATTAAAATTTGTAATAAATAAATATTTTAGAACGTATAAATTGTATTTTAAATTTATGATAAATACTTTATATTGTAATATAATATTGTTTTTAATTATTGATAATTTTTTAAAAAAATATTAAAATTCAAGTTAAAACTAAAGATATTGAAAATAATAAATTGAAAAAGATAAGAGGTTAAGAAAAATTCCTAAAAAACGTTCTCGTTGAAGAATGACAGTTAAAAACGTTTTCAGAGAGATATCATATGCATGTTAGGAGCGTAATATATATATATATATATTGAGAGAGAGAGAAAGAGAGAGGGAGGGAGGGAAGGAGTGAGAGGGAGAGAGTTGTGGGGGTTACCTTGGCCACCAAACCCTTAAGTCGGCTCACTCGAGCGACCGACTTAAAATCTGTCTTAGCAACTTACAACGACATCGATATCATTGCCACCTCGACTGGTCATTGCTACCTCGGCTACAATGACTATCCTAGCTACAATAGACAAAGCACTTGATGTGATACCCTAACGCACATCTCCACGTGGCATCCTAATTGCCTTAACAGCTTTCTCGCCAAGACTTTCTATATAAAGGACTCTGCACACTAGGTACACATCTAAGACTCTATTACTCACCTCTTAGACAAACACTAACTTAGGCATTCGAGTGTTTTTGTAGGTTGTTAAGATCGCGGCAAGTGTACCGGTTGTACAAGTAATAAAAGAAAAAGTAAAAGTTATCGTCTCCACAGAAATTGTGGTTTAATAACAATGCAACCAAACAATTATTCGTGAATTTAAGAATTAAAAGACAAACTAAAGGATTTTGTATTTTTTGAATTACTAAGAGTAAAGAACAAAGAACGCACTTTAAAGACGTTTAGAAAAGTTATGAATAAAAACGATTAGGTTTCAGAATCCTTAATGATTTTTCCCCAATGTAATTTCTCTCCCTTCAAAACTTGTTCCTATTAGGTAATTTACTTTTAATTTCTCTAAATTAATTCAACCCTAATTCTTTAGGCAATAAACCCTTCGTTCCTAATTCTGCACCCTAATCCCTTAGGTGAGTAAATTTAGTCACAAGCATTAAGAACAATAAATTAATGCGAAGGCATACAATCTCTCTTCTTATCCTTAAGTTCAAGAATTATATGGTTGTTAAAATGGAACAGTTCAAACCCCAATTTCCCAATTGTAAAGTTTGAATTACAAATTAATTCCAAATGGGTGTCAAGCATAGGAAAAGCATTAAGCGTAAAATTAACAACTGAATTGCATTAATAATCAAAGGCTCAGAAAGAAGAACAAATTACAAAAGATTCCAATCATGGTTCATCCTTACCTGACCCAAAAGGGATTTAGAAACTCATAGAAAAACAAACACACAAAGAAAATAAAAATAAGATAAAAAGAAAGCCATGAATCTTGACAATCAAACCCCAATTCTTCAAGATCCAAATCCGAAGATAAATCTTTGAGCTCTTCCTCGCTCCTGGTCCTTAGATGAGTCAAAAAATGAATAATGGAGAGACCTTTCCTCCTTTTTAAACTGATTCTGGACTGCTTTTTCTTTATTTTTTACACATCAGGCCTAAAAAGAGCACCCAGCAGAATGCGAACACACTGAGTGTGGATTGCTTATGCTAAGTGTGAGCACGTAGATTTTGTTCCACGCTGAGCATGGATAACTCACCCTGAGCGGGAGCAAGTTGGTTCATTTATGCACAAAGCGTGGTGTGCTTACGCTGAGCGGCCAAGTAGTGTAGATTCGATTTTGCATTTATTGTGAGCGATCCAAGCAGAATTCGCTCTCGGTGTCTTCACAAAAGTTGTAGATAATTGTGTCCTTGAAAAAATGGCATTAGTCTCACATTATTTTGATATCTACAACTTGAGATATTCTCAAAACAATGCACCTATGTTGGTTCTTTCAAGACAACATGTCAATTTCAACTTCAAGCTTCATTTTCTCTATGATCTATGATGATATTTGTCAAACTCTCTTCATGAAAAGTGTAGATCTATGTTTAAGCTTTCCATAGAGACCAATATCACTTCAATCACATTCCTATAATCTGACTTGTGACCCTAACAAAGAGGAAAGGTCAAAGTCTGAGTCAGCAATTTGAAGCTTCTCACTAGTGCTCATGTTCCCTACATTAAAAACCCAACAAAATAAGTGTATTCACGCATTTTTTTTCCATTTAAACCTTTCAAAACATGAATCACAAGAAATTATATACATATGTGTTATTTTCTCGCAAAACTTACCAAATTAATGCATTAAAACATATCAAGAATGCTTTATAAATCTACATATATTGTAGATTTATCATAGGTGATCACTAGGCATCATTGCTCGCCAGAGCTATCTCTGCTGCCTGAAGTGTCCACTTCGTTCGAGAGCCCTGTATATGGGAATGACATTCGTTCTCCCTCTTCAGTAGATGCTTACAAGCCATTGTGGCTTCGCCTCTGTCACCTCTAGCGGATTAGTCTTCGTGATAATGATGAAAATCGTCTTAGAACCAAAGGTCAAATGGTTCGAGTTCCAAATCAAGACTCGTGAACAACAAACATGATCCAACAATTTGAGTTGAAGGAGGAGATAAAAAAATGATCCAACAAACATGATCCAGCAATCGCACATGGACGACTTAACAGGGATTTCATTGGCTTTCTAATTGCTCAATTCTCCGACGAAGGAACTTGCACTTCTTACAACTAGACTTTTTATGAAATTGTAGATCATGATTGTAGCTTTTAGTTCTGGAGGTTACTCAAACCCACAGATCTAAGTCGGCTTCTACATCACCTATCCCGGCTATTATAGCCTCGGGTATCCCGGCTCACAAACCTATGCTATCCCGGATTGACTCCACCTCTATCTCGGTGAACCTTCACCTTATCCAGGCACAGCATGGGAAGCACCTAACGACAAGGAATGTGTGTAGGTAGGCACCCTAATACACGCTGCCACGTGGCACCTAACTTTCACAGAATTTTTCTCTAAAACACACTATATAAAGGACTCCACACCTACCAGGTACATACGCTCTCTCTCACACTCACTTATATTCAGACCCATACTAACTTAAGCATGGGAGTCCTTGCAAGTGCCACCACTGGAGACGCCAGCAATCACCATGGGAGCTCACTGGAGACACATTATTGTGTTTACCACACAACATTGGCACCGTCTGTGGGAAACCGCTTTTTGATTCTCTTCTCTTCATTTCGTTTTCTTCATTCTCTGAAGATCGTGATGGTCAGCACAAGGAACCGCAAGTCCGCTGTGGCACCTTCGCCACCGAAACTTCCACCACTGTCACTTAAGGATGGCAAAGCTATTTTTGCCACTCCTGAAGCAGTTCCTAGTGCGAACGCTGTTCCAGGACCATCAGTCACCATGGCAGATCTTTCTGCTCTACTACAGCAGCAAAGAGAGGCGTTGAAAGAACAGGAGAAGATCATTGTTGAACTCCAGGTAGAGAGAGACAGAAAGAAGGTTATAGAGAATACTTACGATCACATTAAAAGGCCCGTTGCATTTGCCCTAAAGCCTATGCTGGAAATGCATGACGTGCACATGGCAACGAAGGTGGACAAGGAGGATGAATTGGTTCCGTTCAACCTTCTTTTCACCCTCAAGATCTTAAATTTGCATGTCCTGAAGCAGCTGCAACAACTGCCTTCTCTGGAGTTATATGATGGATCTTCCGATCCTAATGACCACCTCTCAGTGTTCGAGTCAGCAATGTCTTACAAAGGAGCATTGGCTTCGTTGATATGTAGAGTGTTCTCGCTCTCGTTGAAGGGAGTGGCGCTGAAGTGGTTCCAATCTTTGGAACCGAGGTCCATTGACTCATGGACGACGTTGAGGGAAAAGTTCAAAACCGCCTTTGCGACTAGCAAGGCTAGGCCAAAGACTGAGGCCGATCTGAGGAGGATCTGCCAAGGCGCGGATGAGCCGTTAAGAGAGCATATCGGTAGATTCAACCAGGAGGCACGAGCTGCGAATAATATACAACCTAGAGTAGTTTTAATGTTGGCCAAGGACGGGGTGAGGCCAGGCTCGTCTTTCTTCATGTCGATTGCTAAAACACCTCCGGCTTTGGTGGAGGAGTTTTTGAAGAGAGTTGAGAAATACATCAATTACGAAAATGTGTTGAAGGCCGAGAAAGTGAAGACGACCGAGATTGAAACATAGAAGAAAAATCTGCAGGCAAAGACTGACAAACAGCCGTGACAAGAGAAGCGAGGTTTATATAAAAGAGGCCATGGATTTGAAGAATATAAGCCGTTGAACACTTCTAGAGGAACAATTTTGGATGAGGTGTTCAACGTAGAGTTTGTAGAGGAAGGAGTAAAGCCTCCGAGGCCGATAAAGAACAGAGAAGGAGGGGATCAATCCAAATACTGCCAATATCATAGGGCAACCGGGCATGATACAGACGAATGCTTTCAGCTAAGGGATGCAATTGAAAAGCTGATCAGACGAGGAAGATTAGACCGCTTTGTCAAGCGGAACGAGGGTCGCATTGATAGAGGACGACGCCCTTCACTGTCTAAGAGAGAAAGATCCAGGAGCCTAAGGAGGGGGCGTTCTCCACCCCAGAGAGACAGATCCCCACACCGATATAATCCTGCTTGAGAAAGTCGGCTGATTCCTTCACATGTCAAGATGCAAACGTGTCAATTGGCTGAAATCACGATTTCAATGCCGAACATACACTACTAATGCAAGAGTAAATATTTCAATGATCACAATTAAATCCGCACCAAGAACCGACTTACATGCTACACCTAAGATGGACACACATCCTACTTTCTGCTCCGCATCGTGCCGACTTCGATATCCACAAGCGCCAACCATGCAACTTGATAGAACTGCCAATAACAAATTGCTACAAATAATGACAAAATGACTTTATGTAAGCATGGAGCATTGCCTCGTGCGGTTTAATTTCGTAAGAAGAACTCTCGCACAAGAGCAAACGACAGCTAAGTAAATAAACACTATAGCCTCAATCTTATTTTATTTTACTAAAATTATCTATGCCATAATGCAAGCTTGCTTTGTGTTTGTCTAAAAGAAATTGCAAGACCGACATAGTGTCTTTTAAAGCAGACTTATGACCAATCTTAGGGTCAACATGGACAAAAATCATTTACAATTATTTTGCAGGTCAAAAATAAAAATGCAAAAGGAAAATAAAGAAAAGGCGACCAAAATGCAAGAAATGCGAGCCAAGGTAGGAAGATCGCTATGTGAACTACCTCGTGCATGCGGATACGCTCCAGCCGGGGTAGGAAGATCGCTATGCGAACTACCCCGTGCACATGAATTTGCTCCAGCTGGGGTTGGAATATCGCTCCAGCCGAGATAAGAAAGGTTCTAGCTCGTCGGACATATACAAGGCTCATCAGGCACAAAAAAGGCAAAAGGTATATATAACGAATATATATGTTGAAACTCATTTCAGGCACAAAAGCAAAGCAAAGCCAAAAGTGGCAACTTAACCGAGAAGCGACAGATGTGATTCGCATATCTTTAGCCTGCCATTGTCATGTAACACTGAAAAGCATGAAGAACGAAAGCTGACAATTACAAGCGGCCAACGAAAGCTGGAAAATAAACATATTAAACATAAGCGCTCAATGAGAGTGCGAAATGCAGTGAATAAACGCAATAGTGTTTAGCGAAGACATGAAAAGCAGTCTATACAGACGTTAGGTAAAGCACATATGCTAAATTGTATTCAGCAGATCAGACATTGAAGCAAAACATTGAAACTCATCATTTGCATTCAATGTATTAACATATGTACATGGTCTGAAGATAACTTAAACAAAAATTACAAAGATAACCGACATCTTAGCCCTTCATGTTCCGGCGCTGGCAGCCTTTTTAGTAACACCGGCGTCTCCGGGTTCAGGATCATCACCTAGAATCACCACCTCAGCTACACAAAAGATACGGCGCTGCTGTTTGAAAAATGAAAAGACTCGAACTTTTCGACTCCAAAATCGGCAATCCTTTCCCAGTGCAAAGCCTTATCGACTTGGGGGCAACTGTTACAGGCCGACTTAGACTCTTAAGCCGACAATGCTTCTCTAAGCATTACTAGCTTAGGGGCAATTGTTCTGGAGGTTACTCGAACCCACAGATCTAAGTCGGCTCCCACGTCACCTATCCCGACTACTATAGCCTCGGGTATCCCAGCTCATAAACCCATGCTATCTCAGATTGACTCCACCTCTATCCCAGTGAACCTTCACCTTATCCCGATACAGCATGGGAAGCGTCTAACGGCAAGGAACACGTGTAGGTAGGCACCCCAATGCATGCTACCACGTGGCACCTAACTCTCACAGAATTTCCCTATAAAACACACTATATAAAGGATTCCACACCCACCAGGTACACACGCTTTCTCTCACACTCATTCATACTCAAACCCATACTGACTTAAGCATCGGAGTCCTTGTAGGTGCCACCACCGGAGACGCCAACAACCACCGTGGGAGTTCATCGGAGATGCATTCTTGTGTTCACCACACAACACTTTTGATTCCTCAAAGGGGTGCAATTCGAAGTTTTCTTTGATCGAGTTTGTGTGCCAGATCTCTATGAATTAGGGAAGAATTTGGATTCATCTTCTTGAAGATTCATCTTCTCGCACCTAAAACGATCTTCAACGATTTTGAACGGCGGTTTTGCTTATCCCTCCGATGAGGCATCAACTGTCACCTATATGTCTTGTTAACACAAGATTGTTCGCCACCACTTTTTGGTATGTAGAACTCTCCCAATATGCATACTTGCATTGTACAAGGGTTCTCGAAGGTCCGAAATAGATTCGGTAGCGAGCTTGCCAATGAAATGTTGTTACAAATTTGGTACCGCAATGATGATTTTGTTTTTGCCTTCACCGTTTTTTTCTTTTGGCAGGTCGTGTTCATTTTTGCAGGTTAATCACCTTTGATTGGCAACAAGCTTCAATAGGGACTTGATATTTAGCATCATCATATCAACATGATAGCTGGGTTCTCAAGTTTTATGCTCAACCCATGGTGGTAGGGTTTTTAAACCCGCACTTCATGCCACATTTGTCGCCAAGGCCCACACGTGCCAACTTACAATGATGGTGAGGTTGACCATAAGGATGGCGACAACAAACCGACTTTAAAGGAGAGACTGCATGCTACTCATGCAATTGGACAACAGTTAGTGGCGTCATGCTTGGATAGCCAAAATCCAATTCACACCGAGATATGTTAAAATTCGATCCTAATCACGGGATGGCTACTACATCTGCTCGCTCATCTCCCCGGCAAGGTCGGGTATGCATCCACTCATATCGGCAACACTTCGCACGGTATTGTCTTTTCTTTTTCACAGCATGTAGCTTAATTGCAAAGACACTTGGCATCTCTATATTCGATGTCTCAACGAGTCTTGCAAGGTTGTGACCGATATGCGACCAAATGGTCCCACCATTATTAAGGGTCTCAACCTGGCGCAAATCCTTATACACTAACATGCATCCATGGACATATCAGAATGGATAACACATACGTCCAATGTCCAATGTCTAACAGTTTTCAAAGTGATGACCGTTAATTTCCAGCGAGTCATATCATGCAGGGTGATGTCGGTTTTCACTCGATGCGCAAATATGGTGCAACCATCGACCTTTTATTAGCTGCCTTGAGCATTCTCACGTGGCCTTTGCCTTGTGCTTGTAGGATCCACTTCCAAAGTGAAGTATGTAGGCATTCGTATACAAGCCTTAAGCCGACATGTGATTCCTTGAGAGCGTCGATAACCGACATCCATCGCCCACATTAAAAGGACAGACTTGCCGGCATCGACATCGACCCCAACCGAGGTACGTGACTTACATACGCTTATTGCACAAGTTCTTTGTGTCCTATGAGAAAGCCAACTCCCTAGGTCCTCTAGAAGTTTAGATTCACTCTACCCCAGTTTCCAGCCTTCAACTTTGCTAAACCGACATGTACTGAGGTCATATGGGTGAAGTACCAACCTAATACTCTTCAGTATGGAGATCATAGTTTTTGTGCACCGGTGTCCTTCGCTACAAAATGACCAAGTCCCATTATTCCCAACTAGAATGAACACACGTTGACATTTCAAACCCCTGCCAAGGACTTTGAAGTCTTAGCACACCGAGGGTAACATTACGCAATCAACGCTCCTTCACACCGACTTCACCCTAACATGCTCGCAAGCCCACCCGACATACTCGTGGCAAAGAACACATATAGTAAAGGTAACCATTTTACAATCCAATGATTTTGTTATATAACGTGTGCACGTGCTTGTTCTCGTGTTAGTCCCAGGATGCAATCTCCAAACCAGAGATGATTTGCACCTCGCATTTGCAAACACGTGTGTTGAGGTTATGAAACCACTGAGGTGTGATTCCATTCACATAGCGAGTGTTGCCACCTTCTTATGTAGATCTAACCAGAAGCCTGATTCGACGTATGAACTTGTATACAAGCATCCCATCATAAATAACCCGAGGCTCGACATCAAGTTGGCAAAGGCTTTGAAGTTGTCATCAAGATGAAAGCACTGACATTCCAAGGTTATGATCAATTGAGTCTCAACACCAAAACTATGCCGATATCATCACTGATCTAATCAGCATGGTTGAATTGGACTCGACGTGGTAACAAAGGCTTGAGTTATTATGAACAGGGATACCCTGCCTTATCTCCAATCAAGTATTGCCTCGACCAAGCACACATCGAATGTGCACCGACTTTGCAAACAAAGATAAAGGCAAATGTGCATGCCTCAAGCATAATAAATGCTTACATACAAGGTACCATGCGTCTGCCTTTTTCCTTTTATATGACAATTATCAAAATTCAAAGTCATCACCATGATATTTATAGTCATGTCACCATGCATGCACATATGATATTAGTCATGCCAGGGAATATTATCCATGCTACCTTATATGTTATCGTCATATGTCATCATGACATATTAAGTTTTTCACCTCGGCAAAGCCTGCAGAGGCTTATGATGAAAGTTTTCAATAATTGATAATATAATATTATGATATGTAAAGCTAACAAAGCTTAAGATATTTATGTTAAGGCTTAAATGGCCTTTCATAATATAATAAACAATGGCATATAATAATGCTCACATGTGTGAAAGTTTTGCCCATTTCAATCTTTTCAATCTCATGCTATTATGCAATGTCATCATATATATACCCAAAAATGTTGTGCGCATACCATTCCTTTTCATTGGGCTTATACTGGATTTAAATGACATAAATGCTTAGCACATATTATTCAGATGCATGGTATCTACATCGGATTCATACCATTATGCAATTGTCATCCTTTGCATACACGTCATCTTTTTTGGAGAAAAGCCTATAGGCAAGGACTATAAAACGGTGCTACAAACACGGCTTGATTAAATATTTTACACTAAGTTTGCTTAGCCTTGCTTTTGTTTGAAAGAAATTGCAAGACCGACATATTGCCTTCTAAGGCAAACTTATGACCAACCTCAGAGGCAGCATGGACAAAATCACTTACAATTGTCTTGCAGGTCATGCCCTGCTATGTCGTCGAGTACAAAAAGCAATAAAGGTGGAATGTCGTCACTTCGTATACGTGGATTGAAGTCAATCGAGTTTGAGATGAACAAGAAAAAGTTCATCGAGATGACAAAATAAGGCAGGAAAGTCATCAATACGTGTAAATGGATTTTAATCCAACCAGAGTTTGAGATGAATTAGCAAAAGTTCATTAAGGCGACAAATAAGGCAAGAAAGTTGTCACCTCGTGTAAGTGGATTTTAATCCAATTAGGGTTTGAAATAAACAATCAAAAGTTCATCGAAACGAAAAATAAGGCAAGAAGGTCGCCAACCCGTGTACGTGGATTTAATCCAGCTAGAGTTTGAGATGAACAAGCAAAAGTTTATCGAGATGGCAAAATAAGGTAGGAAGGTTGTCACCCTTATACGTGGATTTAATCTAGCTGGGTTTTGTGATAAAAAGGAAAAAGTTCATCGAGACAACAAAATAAAACAAGAAGGTCGTCACCCCACGTACGTGGATTTTAATCTAGTTGGGGTTTGAGATGAACAAGAAAAAGTTCATTGAGATGACAAAATAAGGTAGAAAGTGTAACAACTTGGCGCTGACGAGGGCGGGGAGTGATCGCCAGTGCAAAAGTGATGAGGCACGGACAAAGAGCGGCTCCTAGCGGGCTTTTAGTGGAAGAGGCACATAAATGAATCGAATATACACCAGAATGAGAGGGATCCAGAGGCTGTGCAGGTATGAGATTGTACAGTTGAGGATAGCTTAAAGGAATTAATAAGTGCTACCTATACTAACAAGATGCATCTACTTTTCGGTAGCCTATCACTTAAGAACTCCATAGTTAAGTGTGCTTAACTTGGAGCAATTCTGGGATGAGTGACCTTTTGGGAAGTTTCCCAAGAAGCGTGTGAGTGAGGACAAAGCACGCTGAAAAGTCTTGTGTTGGTGTTGGGGAATAGTCGTAGATCCTGAAAGTTGCCAGGAGTTACAAAGTGGTATTAAAGCAAGGCCTCTCTCCTAGTACGGTGTGGTTTGAGGAGGAACCAAAGCGGAAGCTGGTGGACATGTAACATTTCGGACGCTGACGAGGGCAGGGAGTGATCACCGGTGCAAAAGTGATGAGGCACGGACAAAGAGCAGCTCCTAGCAGGCTTCCAGCGGGAAATGCACATGAATGAATCGAATTCACACCAGAATGAGAGGGATCTAGAGGTTGTGCAAGTATAGGACTGTATAGTTGCGGATAGCTTAAAGGAATTAATAAGTGCTACCTATACCAACAAGATGCATATACTTTTCGGTAGCCTATCACTTAAGAACTCTACAGTTAAGCATGCTTAACTTGGAGCAATTCTGGGAGGGGTGACCTCCTGGAAAGTTTCCCAGGAAGCGTGTGAATGAGGACAAAGCACGTTGAAAAGTCTTGTATTGGTTTGTGGGGATAGCCGTAAATCCTAAAAGCGGGCAGGTGTTACAACTCATGTATGTGAATTTTAATCTAGCCAGGGTTTGAGATGAGCAAGCAAAAGTTCATCAAGATGATGAAAGCAATAAAGCAAAGTCCACCGAGATGACAAAGGCAATAAGCAAAAGCAAGAAAATAAAGAAAGCTTGGATATGTACAAAGCTCATCAAATCATCACCCTATGCACATGGATTTTAATCTAGCTAGAATTTGAGATGAATAAGCAAAAGTTCATCGAAATGACAAAAGCAATAAAGCAAAGTCCATCGAGATGACAAAGGCAATAAGCAAAAGCAAAAAAATGAAGAAAGCCTAGATATGTACAAAGATCATCAAGTGCAAAAGAAGTAAAAAAAAAAACATTAAAATCCATTTTAGGTACAAAAATAAAGTAGGACTTGGAAGTCCTGGCACCCCGGGGCAACAATATGTCGTCATGAAGGCATCCCATCGAGGCAGGACAAATCAGTTTTTAGATAAGCTGAAGCCCAACATTGCTATGACAGCATGATAGAAGAAAGTATCTGGCTTCACAACCTTGATATTGGAAAGTACATCACGTTGGATTTGCAAAGGCAAACCTTCAAGCCTCACATATGCAGGTACGTGCCTCAAGGCTTAAAGCTACCCATATTGTTAGAGGTACAAGTTTTTTAAGCAAATTTATGATGACGAGACATCACCATTGGTACTACATTACAATCTGCATATAATATAATATTAAAAGGTCAACACCGAGATGCATTCATCGCCAAAGCTACAAGGGCTTAAAAAGGTAAAAGTATTCATATTAGCATGATGTGAATAAAATATGCATGTCTTTTTTGCACCGTTATAAATCATTATCTAACATGCCTCCATACCATTGCGCAATTGCTAATTCAAAATGTCATGCATTCTACCATTTCTTTTCACATCGCTATTATTATTTTTAAATGCATATCATGCTACTATGCTACGTCATGACATCATGCAAAGACCTTTATAGTATATCCTAAACTACAAAGTATAAGCCTTTGAGGAATAACAATTGCTCATGTACAATCTTTATATTGAGGCATTACAATTATCACATTATGGCATTATACATCATCATCACGTCACCATGATATATTGCAAATATCGAGCATGATTCCTCTCCCGTGCAAACATTAGTACTAGCATACCAACATGCTCAACTCGACGTCAAGTCCAACAAATTTCGCATCTTGACAACAACCGACATTGGCACCTTGACCAACATCGGTCATCCTCCCATGTCTACACTGTCATCAACTTAAAAGATTGCAAAAATATTACCTCGATCAGGAATCGACGTATATGATTGGCCCTTCTTTAGCTTGGTACTTGAGCCTTAAGCACCTACTGACTTGTGTTAGGTAACATCGGCATTAGTTTTTACTTTCAGACTAACATTCTATAGGAGGAGTGCAAATGTGGCAACGAAGGCCTAAGCCACGTGACTCGAAGAACAAGTCGGTGCTTGTATCAACACAAGTCACCGACTTTGTGGGCAATGATTTAGGGAATAGAATCATCCAGCATTTACCTTTTAAGTCGGTACTGCTTCTTTCAAGCAACACTGACTTAGGGACAACAACTGTTCTTGAGGTCATCCTGGTCTCCCAACTCTTAAGTTGGTATTGCTTCTTTTAAGTAGTATCAACTTGGGGGCAACTACTCTAGTGGTTACCCTAACCACCAGACCCTTAAACCGGCTCACTCAAGTGACCGACTTAAGGTCTGTCTTAGTAACTTATAGTGACATTGACAGTCATCGCTACCTCTGCTGGTCATTACTACCTCAACTACATGACTATCCCAGCTATGACAAGTAAAGCACTTGATGTGACACCCCAACGCACATCACCACGTGGCATCTTAACCGCCTCAATGGCTTTTCTTGCCAAGACGTTCTATATAAAGGACTCCGCACACTAGATACACATCTAAGACTCTATTACTCACCTCTTGGACAAACACTAATTGGAGTGTCTTTGTAGGTGACCACCATGCGTCGCCACTCTCTGAAGTTATCTAGTGCCACCTAGAGTGTCAACTCCGCTCGTGGTAGCGAATCACTCTCTAGCATATATATATATATATTCGAAATTGGTTTCTAATATTTAATAGGAGAGTGAAGTCCACCTTTTCATAAAGGAGAGTATTTAAATGAAAGTGAATGTGAGGGAGAGTGGAGACCTAAGAATAGCAGATAGTTTTACACGTTTATATATAAAGAGAGATAGAGGGATGTAAAGGTTTTTAACACTACTATCACTTCTCTCCAAAAAAAAAAAAAAACTACTGTCATCTAATCATGAAGTGTCGTATATGAAAAGATTGTCAATTTTTATAATGATTATCGTAAAGTCATATCTAGGATAATTTTTAATTTGTTGATATTATAAAAAAATTTACACTAAAAGTGCATCAAAATTAAACTCATAAAGTTAATGTAAATTATAGAAAGTTTAAATTTGATACATTATCAATATATTTTTTTTGCACAGTCAACTAATTAGAAATTACCTTAGATATTATTTTTAAAACAATTATTATAAAATTCAACAATTTTATACATGACAATCCATAATTACATGACAAGGAAATTAGTTATAGAAATATCAAATTGAATATGATATTGATGTATAAAGTTAAAAAAATATAATATATTCTTTATTTCATTATACGATATGGACTATTAAGTAATTAGTCGTTATATTTCACTATGTTATAAAGTTAAAATATTATAATATTAACATATGATGAGCATCAAATTAAAAAGTACCATATGTTTAAAGACTGAATTAAAAACCTTTTTCGTATAAAAATGAAATTAAATGAGTATTATTTGTAGAGGTTAAAATTATATTTTAGCCAAAAATTGAAATTGTTCCCTGTAAATAGAACTATCTTTCAAGATAGGTTGTATAGGTTGAAGCCTTGGAGGTATACATTGAAGTCAAATAACATATAGGTTGTGTAAGTTTAAATGCCTAGCTAAAGTTTAGGTCTAGTGCTTGAATAATTGAAATTATAATAACCGTGGGGGGATCGGCCGATTGCTGAAATGTCGTTTTTCTGTTAGGAGACAAAGGAAAGGACACGTAAAAGGAACACGTGATTTCAATTCCTGGTCCACTCTTTAGCACTACAAGGGGGAATAAGGAAGGAAAGAAAGTCCATCAACTAAAGGTAATGTGTAATAAGCAGTTGAATAATTCATTTATTTTGTTATGTGGGGCAAGCTTTCAGTGTGAGATTCTGTGTATTAGTAGGGAACTTCAAAAGGGCTGTGAAAAAGAACTTACACAATTGTTTTTCCACAACATATTATATGCGGAAAGCTATGAAAGGGAAAGAGCATATTACTTCAAATAGGGAATTGTCATATTCCTCAGTAAGGATGGATTTTGAGCTACAAATTCTTGCCACTCCTCTGGATCAATCCTTCCATCTCCTTTTGAGTCTGCTTCTTCAAAGGACTGTACAACAATACAAAGAGGTACAGGTATATATTTAATAAGAAAAATCCTAGCAGTCAGATTTTGTCATATCATGTTTTAGAAAATATAATATAATTAATTAATCTCTCTAGAGCGGGAGAAATTATTATATAGTCTGAGATCTTCATGTGTTGTGGTCCGATCAATCTCTATGTGAAACATAATCACATTTTTCGCCTTAATAAAACAAAATTACATGTCACTTAGTATTCTTAGACCATTTAATGATTACTTCAAGAACACGAAGAAGTTAGAGAGAGGCAAAAGGAAAGAATGGATACCTTATCAATTATGATCTTAATTATGTCCTGAGGCAGAACCAAATCCGACTCACTTAGTAGTGCCATTATCATCTCTCTTACCTTCCATCACATATTTTGAAAAATATAATTACTCTACAAGGTTGTAAATAGGATGTTCATCAGAGTTACATGAAGGTTATGCTACGCGTTGTTTGCAATTTATTTCTTGAACATCTCAATAACTTATGCATGACCAAGATGAGAATTAAAGTCAATATCCCACATTGTTTACCTCGCCACGTCCAATAAAGCCTCTTTGACATATATCATAGAGTCGAAATGCAACTGCCACATTAGATAGTAGATACCAAGGCTTCAATACACATATTGTAAAGGCATGCAGAGTCACACACTCACAGGAAATCTTACAATCTGCTTTTTGTGCTTGTGGCGCTGCTGGGTGGAAGATGCTCAGAG
The DNA here is from genome assembly GCA_004329165.1 of Spatholobus suberectus. NCBI lineage: Eukaryota > Viridiplantae > Streptophyta > Magnoliopsida > Fabales > Fabaceae > Spatholobus > Spatholobus suberectus. Next base: position 79,954,326 of record CM014733.1, read on the forward strand.
CTCGAACGAACTCTCCAAATTCTATCACCCCATCATTTTTTGAGTCAAATAAATGGAAGACCTGTGAACAAATTTGGACAAAAACAGTGAATTGTGAGATTGTTGCCCAGATCATGAGAAATTATTAGACAGTCCATAAAATCACACATAGTTGAGTTTTTTAATTTACGAAAAAGAATTAATACATTTAATTATGTAGTTGGGACCATAATAGTCCTGGACCATGTAATATCACATATTATCCTATTGTTCTGTAACAAGATGTTTTCTAAATTTCAGAAGTTAAATATGAAAAGTTGACCCTATCGGCAAAGAGGCTTCGTTTCTCGCTGCTTCCAAATAAGCCAAGTTGAAACTCTTCCTGCATATTTAAGATATGTTACCTCAGTTGATAATTAAGGCCGTGGCACAAGGTTAATTATAGTAAAAGAAATGGTGTTTGGCCCTGAACTTATGAGCTTAATTTAATTACTTTACTGATAAGCCCGTCGTCGACGATGGAGCTGCTTAATTTCTTGAATAGATCATACAATGCTTCAATTTCAGAAATATTAACTGGATGAAAATAGGCAGAGGAAGAAGTCAGTTGATAAAAACTGAACAGCAGCGTTGGCTCATCAATGGAACTTATGAAGGGATAAAATTAAAAAGAAGGCTTACAATAGGTTTGGGCCGCAAGAGCTGCTGGATCTTCACGCCCAAGTCGCTGTTTGGTGCAACAAGACCCCATCAATTAGACTTCTTAATAATGCTTCTAGACTCTGGGCGGGGAGGACTTAATAGTACCTAGTTAAGTAGTGAAGACTACTTGCAGTCTTGCACTGCATGGAACTATAAAAATACTATCTATTCTCCATGAACATAGAAATCATTTTGTATTAGTAAAAAAGGTATAAGGAATAGCATCCTTTTTTTTTTCTTTTTCTTTCTTCATATAGGAACTTATTCTTAAAATAGTATTATTTGTACGTACCAAATGATTAATTTAATTAAAACACACTAGGGTTATCATAGTAGTTGATGATTGGGATAGTATGGTGGAGAGTGATTGTCGATGCAAAAGAGATAAGTCACGAACAAAGAGCGGTTCCTAGCAAGCTTCTAGTGGGAGGGATACATGAATGAATCAAATACACACCAGAATGAATAAGAGGGATCCAGAGACTATGCAGGTGTAAAGACTGTACAGTTGAGAATAGTTTAAAGGAATTAACAAGTGTTACTTATACCAACAAGATACATCTACTTTTCAGTAGCCTATCACTTAAGAACTCCACAGTTAAGTATGTCATAAGTTCTAATTTTAGTGCGACAATTATATAAAAAAAATAATTAATTTAATTATTAATTTCAATTATGTTATTGCTACTTGTCAGTCACATCAATTTATACCTTGAGAGAGTTAATAAAGATGAAAGGAGAGAGATCAATCTTAAGATGTAAAGATTACACTTAACTCTTTTTTTTTTTTTTTCAAAGGCTAATATTTAAAGTAACGTCAATTATAGGAATTAAATAAATACTTTAACTTACAATTAAAAAGAATCTGTAAAAGAGATTTATTCTTTCTTAACTCTCTAAAAGTATTTTTTTAAAATAAACAGATTACTTTCGAATAAATAATCTTAACCAAATATATGGGGAGTATGATATATAAAAAGAGTAAAATAAGAGCTTTGCTAATTAGTACGAGTGCTTTGCACGAAAAAGTACAGATGACATGTGGCATTATTTCATTGAATAATTTAAAGCTAAAAATAAATTTGATATTTGACGGAAAATACGGTGGATCGTTGATAGAAGAATTCGTCGGATTTGGTTTCGTAATATTTACAGTTTCTCGTAATGAACTTAGTGAAATGTAAGATATTACGAAAGATAACTGCAGGAATTGACACGAAAATTACATGACCAGTTTTTATTTGGCTATCTATTCAAACCACTATCAATGTTTTCTAACAAATAGCAATGTGATTGGCTCAACATTTTTCGTTCCAATTCGTATTTAATTTTTTCCCAACAATTCGTATCTAATTTTTTTTTGTTACAAATAGCAATGCTCATAAACTTATTGATCCCAAAATGCAATCCTGACAAATTCATTTTTGTCTTAATTTTAATCTGTCTTTTATCTTTTTCCATCTTCGCACAAAGTCTTGGATATTTATTTGTAGCAAAAAGAGTACGTGTTAAGAATTATAGATTTGCAATGTGGATCTCTAATTCTCTATTCTTCCTCTGTTTCCGCTAATTTGCTATGGAATTTGTTCGATGCAGAGATGACCAATATTTCCGAATCCAGGACAGATGCCCTCAAATTCCGTTGTAATGGTCATTTTTCCATTGCCATCTAGTTCAATAAGGCGCGAATCTAATTCCAATTTCTACGTACTAACACAAGCATTATCCGCAGATGCAAAGAACATATATTCTTTTTATATGAGAAACAACAAAAGCTTACTTAGGAACCCTATATCCAGCCAAGAGTTGTCAAGCACACGTTGAAGTTTGAACTCATTATTTTGGCATCTAAAATGGTCATGCTATCTTTATTCTCCTTGAATTGCTTGTCATGCTATCTTTATTTGTTGATTTTGAATTGGTGTGTTTTCGTACATATAGCATTTCTCTATTAGAAAAAGAATTCAAACATCTTTATTAAAGCATCAACTTTCAAACATATTCCTTTTTGCTTTATTTACGTAGTTTCTCGGATCATCCATTGGCAACTAAGGTCTAACTAGGTTCAGTACGTGCACTCAAGTAGTTTTTTTCATTATTGCAGCAGGGAACCCTTGACTGGTTAATGATGTTTTCAACATATTATATAATGTATTCAGAGAGGAATTATGTGCTTCAGCTGCAATCCTTCTGTCTGCTGCATTGACTGGAAATCATTTGTAGCTAGTCTTCCACCTCAGTGTGCAAAATAAAGCTGGGAAATGCCAGAGTTATATCCCTGATAAACAGAATCATCCAAGTTTGATTTTGTAAATAGACTTGAACAGTAAAAGAAAAGAAATGACTAAGTTTCATTGATTAGAACAGTGACTCACTTTAGATTTGGTAGAGTCACGATCTTCAGAAGAGAAGGATTTTTAGCCACGTACTCTCTCCACTCTTCGTTATCTATCTTCCCATCTCCTTTTGAGTCAACCTCCTTCATTGTCTGAAAAGAATAAGCCAAGAAAATAACTAATATGCGAAGAATTGGAACAGTGGATTGAGGAAAATTAGAGAAATTGGAGAACAAATATATGGTTGTTGCATGGTTAATTAACAACCTTGTCCACAATTGCTTCAGCAACATCATCGGGAACTGTAACATCTGATTCATTCAGAGTAGCCAAGACCATTTCCTTCAACTTAAGTGTACCATTATGCACAGAAAGGAATGCATGCATAATAAGAATGAAGCATAAACTATAAAAGTGGTTCTAACTACTAAGGAAAGCTTAGAGGGTACTCACCCCTTGACGCTCAATGTATCCACTCTGTCGAAGGTCAAACAATCTAAATGCAACTGTAAGAAAATTTTTGGCACAGTCAAGTCCTCATCAATGTGATAGGTAGAGCAGGGGACAAAGTTCTGCATGCTCAACTTATAATGTCATATAAACAAAAATTCATGGAAGTGAAAGAACGTTTGATTTCTCTAATAAACACAAATGATTTCATACATTCAATTTTCTTCTCTTCAGATGTATTTGGATGAAAGACGCTCAGTGAGCGAACAAATTCCCCAAAGTCAATTACTCCGTTACGCTTGATATCAAACATATCAAATACCTGCATTTTGTTTTCATAGGACGCAACATCATCAATCATCATGCATACTAAAATAAGATATTTGCAGAAAAACTATAAAGAAATAAATATTCACGATAAAAATCATAACAGGTTTATCATTAATTTTTGCCAAGTTGTGGAGTCAAGTTTTCATTTGTAGTGGTTACCAACACAAATTAACTTTTCAGATATTTGGTAATCGATTCGAAAACTTGGCAATATTTTTATCCATTAATTATTACAATTGTATAAACAGAAATGCTATTTTGTAAAAAAAAAATTAGTACGAAAAGTGATGAATAGACGAGTTGACTAATTAGGTTATGTAATCACTGCTAGGATGAAATGAAATAGAAGTTATTTACCATAAAAAGAGGTTAATAATTATGTACTGTCAGTGTAAAAAATTTTATACTATCATTTAATCAGAAATTATTATTAATATGACTTTTAAAGTATTTATTATAAAAGTCAACAAATTTATAATAAATTGTAATTTGTGATTAGATGACATTTACACTGTTAGTACATCATCATTAAACTCCCATAAAAATTATAAGAGTTATATTATTTTTATATACACTTTTTTATAACACTTTTATAATTTATTTTTTCTTTTATGATTTCATATCCCACTACTCGATACTCATTTTATATCTAACTTCTTTCTCTTCTCTTTTCATCTCTCGTAGTGGCAGGAATGAAAATTTTGAAACCATAACACTAAACACCTCATATTGGTACAATTTGGTAAAGTAACTTTTTATCACTATTTATCATTTTCTTTGGATAAATGTTCGTGCACTTAATAGGAGATAAAAAATAAAATAAAATTTAGTACATGTACGCACCCTATCTGCAAATAGATTCTGCTTGCTACTATTATTAAAAAGTGCAAGTTGGAACTCCTCCTGCAGATAAAAATCTTCAAAAGTTTAGCACTTCTAACTTACGTCAATAATGCTAATAAATTATGATGACATTCGGCAATATAAACGACTCCTAGTAACGTGAAAGGTAGGTAATATTAGCTCATTTAGGCTTTATTCGGATAAACTTTTTAAAAAGTATTATACTTATAAGAGAAAAAAATAAGGAGGTAAAATAAATTAAACTTTTCTTATAAGTTAAAATCAACTTATATATTTCAACTTTTATAGAAATTTTCTCATTTAACTTCTTCAAAAATTGAGATGTATAATTTTGATTGTAATTTATGATAAAAGTTTAATTTATTTTGCATTTTATTTTTTTCCTCCTATAAGTATTTATTGAAAAATTTATCCAAAGAGAGTGTTAATGAGGAAAAAAAGGGATTTATATTATTACTACTAACTTAATTAAATGGAAGTACCTTGTGAATGAAGTCATCATCAACAATCGCACTGCTTAGTTTCTTAAACGTGCAAAGCAAAGCCTCAATCTCATTTACAGTAACTGTAAAGAACTTTGGACAGTTAGACTATAAGAAATCTCACATGTATGTTCATTCAGTGGGCAGTAATCATATAAAAAGTCAAGCATATGTAACTCGTCACTGCACAACGCATCCAAAATTATGGTTTGCCACCTAGCTCTTTGGAATGAGAATGCATTTTGTGACAACTTGCAAAAACAAGAAGAACTAACACCTCACATGGAGAAGAAATTATTATATGGTTTGAGATCATCATGCTTCCAATCAATCTTTATATAATACATAATTGAGTGTGTGTGTTTTTTTAGGAGCATAATTGAGTGTTCTTAACAGAATAAATGTTTGCTATTCTTTTATTTGTTGACCATTGTAGGTTGTTAGGTCCTTTTTCTTTTACTATCCTGTAGTGCATACTAATATATATTCTTGTACTTCTCCCTTTTTCAATGAGAATTTGGTTTTATGTTTGCCTTTACTCCTAATATGGTATCAGATGGTTCCTCCATCACCTTCCATCCCTCTCCCTCAATAGCTTTTCTTTAATCTTCAATGGCAGAGTCTCCAAGTCCTTCCTCCCTTATTAGCAACACCAAGATCCTTCTCAGAATCCATCCAACCATCTTTATCTTCACCCTGGCAAAACCTAGGCTTGGTTCTTGTCTCACTTCCATTGACTGGCCCCAATTATCATTCATGGAGTCGTGCCATGAAACGTGCTCTTCTTTCCAAGAATAAACTCAAATTCATCAATGGCTCCCTTTCCACTCCTCCGTCCTCTGACCCTATCTCCGACGCCTGGGAATGTAGCAATGTGATGGTCATCTCTTGGATCACACAAACCCTTTCTCGTCAAATTGCACAAAGCGTTCTTTACATTAACAATGCGCATGCCCTGTGGCTTGATCTTAAAGAATGGTTCTCAGAAGGTGATCATTTTCACACCTCCGACCTCCTCCAAGAAATTCACTCTATGTGCCAAAGTGAACGCTCCGTTTCTGCTTTCTACACCGATCTAAAGGTCCTTTGGGAAGAACTTGATTCTTTACGGCCCACACCTTCGTGCACTTGTCCCAACCCTTGCACCTGCGATCTTGTGAACTTCATTAAAAAGAACAAGAACGATGAGTATGTTATCTGTTTGCTCAAAGGCCTAAATGATCCTTATAATGCTGTTAAGACCCAAATCCTACTCATGGACCTTCTTCCATCTATTAACCAGGTCTTCTCCCTCGTCCTCCAACAAGAACGATAGGTCACTGGTGGCTTTTTTGTTGAACCCACCACCTTGGCAGCACAATCTACTAATAACTCTAATGGTAGAGGTTCTGGCTGCCATTTTGGTTTTCCAAGTCATGGCAGAGGCAGAGGCCATGGCTATCGCAGAGGCTCGATTAAATGCACCCACTATGGAAAAACAAATCATATTGTGGATTCTTGCTATTCTTTACATGGTTTCCCTCCAGGCTACAAAAATCAAAACTCTGGTCATATGAATATTGCCTCTATTGAGGACTCCCATACTGAATCCTCTTCTACCGCCTCCAACTCCACCTAATGGCCCACTCTACAACAGATTTCTGACCAATATACTCAACTTTTTGCATTACTTAAAAAGTCGAACATCGACTTGCCTTCCAACACCACCAATCAAGTCACCACCACTTCACCCGAACTGCCTCCTCATCCACCCTCTTCGGGTAACTCTAAACTTTCTAGCACATGGATCCTTGACACAAGTGCCACAGACCATGTCTGTCCCACCTTGTCCTTATTCACCACATATCATAAAATTCAACCCCTTAATGTCACCTTACTTGATGGTTCCATAACATCAGCCACTATTCGAGTACTATTGTTTTCATAAGGACCCATATCTCACTTACGTTCTTTATATTCCTTCCTTCAAATTTAATTTGCTATTGATCCACTAACTCACCTTTTCTCTTGACTGTAGTCTCATCTTTTCCTCTTCTACGTGCACCATACAAGACAACAAATCTTTGAGGATGATTGGGTATGCTGAAGTCACTAAAGGTCTCTACATTTTGCGTCAACCAATCGTCCTCATCAACTCCTTTGTTACTATCAACACGTACTCTACAAACAGTTTTCCTATGTTCGATCTTTGGCACTTTCATTTAGGCTACCCATGTTCTAGTGTAACTCGTACACTTTGTACCAATTTTCCATATATCAAATGTAATAAAGATTACATTTGTGACTTATGTCATTTTGCTAAACAAAATAAACTTCCGTTCAGTACAAGCACAACCAAAACTGAAAAACCTTTTGATCTTATCCATATGGACATATGGGGGCCTTTACAAATGCCATCCATTCATGGGCATCACCATTTTTTAACTGTTGTAGATGACTACTCACGCCATACATGGCTCTTCCTTATGAAATCAAAAGCTACAACACGCAACCTTCTATCCAATTTCTTTACTCTTGTTAATACACAGTATGAGACCAAGTTAAAAGCCATCTTTCTGATAATGGACCTAAGTTTAACATACCACAATTATACCAAACCCTTGGCATATTTCACCAAACCTCCTGTGTTGAAACACCAAAACAAAACTCCGTTGTTGAATGCAAGCACCAACATATTTTAAATGTTACTCATGTACTCATTTATCAGTCACATCTCCCCAAATCTTTTTGGTCTTTTGCAGCTTCTCATGCTATTTACCTTATCAACCGCATGCCTTCTCCCACTCTTAACCACAAATCACCCTTTGACCTCCTTTTTCAAAAACCCCTAACATTTTTGGACCTTAAAGTCTTTGGATGTCTTGCATATGCCTCTAGCTTTACTCACCATAAGACCAAATTAGATCCCCGCACTAAGAAATGCCTATTCCTTGGATTTAAACCTGACACAAAAGGGTATATCCTTTATGATCTCACCATCCTATTCATCTCAAGAAATGCTATTTTTTATGAAAATAACTTTCCTGTCAAACCTCTCTCCTCAACCAAGAACTCCCCACCTCAATTATCTCTCACCAGCAATGATGTTTTTGACTCCTTTCTCTTATTTGATACTCCACACATACAACACCCCACCAGTACTAATTCCTCCTCCCTTTTTCCATCATCATCACCTGACACTATCCCCCCTCCTTGCCGGTCTAGTAAACCAAAGAAGGCTCCATCTTATTTATATGATTTCCACTGTAATCACGTGACTTTAGCATCTCCACATCCTCCTTCAGGTATTCCATTTCCTCTTCATTCTATTCTCTCTTATCATTCTTTGTCTCCTTCCCACTTAAAATACACTCTCTCTATTTCCTCTCACGTTGAACCCAAAATCTATGAACAAGCTATTCAATCCAAGCATTGGATTAAAGCTATGCAAGCTGAACTTCATGCTTTGGAGCAAAATCACACTTGGGTTTGAATCGACCTGCCTCCTAATAAGATACCCATTGGATGTAAATAGATCTACAAAATCAAATATAAATCTGATGGCGGCATTGAACGATACAAAGCCCGACTTGTTGCCAAGGGCTTCTCTTAGATAGAAAGAGTTGACTATTTTGATACCTCTAGTCCTGTTGCCAAACTTACCACCATTCGATTACTTCTTGCCATTGCCACCATTCAAAATTGGCATCTCCAACAATTAAACGTCAACAATGCATTTCTACATGGCTTTATTGATGAAGAAGTTTACATGGAATTGCCTAAAGGTGTTCAAGCCATTAGTGCTAATCCAGTATGTCACCTCACCAAGTCTATTTATGGCCTTAAGCAGGCTAGCAGACAATGGTTTGCACGTCTATCTAGCTTTCTAAGTTCTCATGGCTACACACCATCCCTTGCAACCATTCTCTCTTTCTAAAACATTGTGGACCTTCTTTTACTGCCTTACTTGTATATGTTGATGACCTCATCCTTGTAGCAAAATGATCATAATGAAATCACTGCTATTAAAACTTCCCTGGACCACACCTTTAAGATTAAAGATCTTGGCACCCTCAAATACTTTCTTGGGCTTGAAATGGCTTGTTCCAAGGCTGGAATCACCCAATGTCAACGAAAATATGCTCCTGATCTCTTAGCAGATACAAGACTCTTAGCCTCTAAACCTGTTACAACTCCTATGCTCAGGAACATGTCCACCAACAGTGATCTTTATGATGACCTAAGCAGCTATCGCAAATTGATTGGTCGCCAACTTTATTTAACAACCACGAGGCCTGATATTAGTTTTGTTGTCCAACAATTAAGTCAACACACGAGTGCTCCCTGCACTACCCACTACTGACGTGCTCTTCGTGTCCTATGATACATCAAAGCATCTCCTACTCAAGGGCTCTTTCTATTTGCTAACTCTTCTATGCAACTCAAGGCCTTCAGTGACGCTGATTGGGCTACCTGCCCTAAGACTAGAAGGTCCATTACTGGTTTTTGTATCTATCTCGGTCATTCTCTCATTTCTTGGAAATCGAAGAAACAATCCATTGTCAATCGTTCTTCCACTGAGGCTGAATATTGGGCCCTAGCCTCCACAGTTTGTGAACTTCAATGGCTGCATTACTTATTCACTGATTTATGCGTGCCTTTTATTTCCCCAACATTATTATACTGTGATAGTCAATCTGCAAGACACATCGCTGCCAATCCTAGCTTCCACGAAAAGACCAAACATATCGAAATCGATTGTCACATCGTCCGAGTGAAACTTCAAGCCAAACTGTTTCATTTATTACCTATATCTTCAGCTGATCAACTTGCGGATATTCTAACCAAACCTTTAGATCCTCACCCCTTCACTAGATTATTATCCAAGTTGGGAGTTATTAGCATACACTCTCCAGCTTGCGGGGGGGTAACAGAATAAATGTTTGCTATTCTTTTATTTGTTGACCGTTGTAGGTTATTAGGTCCTTTTCCTTTTATTGTCCTGTAGCGCATACTAATATATATTCTTGTACTTCTCCCTTTTTCAATGAGAATTTGGTTTTATGTTTGCCTTTACTCCTAATAGTTATTAATTCTTTTTTGTAAAATAATTCAACTACGTGTCACATAGAAATTGATTGCGACCATCTACATGTAGTGGTCTGAAACTATCTAATAATTTCTCCAAGTCACATGGAGTCCTATGCTTACAGTATGAGGTACTAGTTAGCTCTAGACATCTAGTGACAAGTGGCATGCCAGAAACTACAACATAAAGGCAATGACTAGATTGATTATGATAGCAAAGTCATGGTACATTTCATGAAAATTCCAACAAGTAGGATTCAATACGAGCTCAAAATAATAAATTGGGTGAACGTTGATTTTTCTACTTACAGGATGTCTCCGAAGCAAGAAGGGTGGATAGTTCTTGCTTAGTCTTTGGTCTGGCTTTCTTCAAGCAAAAGCAACTCATAGATATGGACATAATTTCAGTTTAAGGACTATATAACTCTATCGAACACAATACTGTCAAACAGAAGCCCTGCCACACCATAGAGAAAAATGAACAAATTCAGGATTAATGCTTGCTATAAACACGTCAAACACTCGTAAACAAAATTGCGTGGACTCCTCATTCTGGATTCTATTAAAGAGAGAGGAACCTGAAATATTATTATGTAAATTATATTTGGTGATCTTTTCAAAATAATATTACGGTACATTCCTTCCAAACTTCCAATCATTAATCTCTAACAGACTATGCTAATGTGCCATAAGTCTTTTTCACCCGCTCGATGCAAACACTATATCTCCATTAGGATTGGCGCACTGGTGGGAGTTTGTGTAATTTATATAAGGTTTTATTTGGGTTCAAACTTTATTACCCTCTTTTTACAACAACAAAAATGTGTAAAAACTGTATCTTCGGCCATTTTTACTCCTTAGATAATAGTTGGTTAGTAAAATAATTGAGTCTCTGCTGCCACACTCTTCGGAGAAAATAAAAAGTGGATCTAGATGCATGAGAATAACAAATTAAAGCTCTCAGCTTAAAGCATAAAAACTATGACGGGACCTTCAGTGAAGGCCCTTCACTATCCATGGTTCAGCTAGATATAAATAAACAAAGTCAGAATGTTAGCTAATCTCTCAATACAATTCAAAAACGGCAAGAAGGAAAAGAAAAAGAAAATTCTAGAGTTTGACAACTTCTGACTATTTTTCTTATCATTAAATTGTACTTCTGTTGATATTATTGATCGCCAATGAAAGAATGATTCGAAAGAAAGAAAAAAAAAAAAAAAGGTCAACAGAGAACAGTGTATCTTTGTTATGATATGATGATCCGGTATTAGTTATCACCGTCCTCAGATATTGAAGAATACATTGTGCAAACATCTAGAGTTTAGCGACAAGAATAATAACAAAACATGGACCATTATATTACATGGATATAAAAGCGACTTACAGAAACCAGAAGAAGATGGTTACGTCCTTCAAAGGAACAGAAATATTCACAGGTAGACGTAGGACAGCTTCGTTCGCACGATTGGATCCTCGTTCGTCCTTTTTATTGATTAATTGATGTGTTGAGTCACTGCGTCGGTGCGTCCATTTACTTTCGCCATTTGGTTTGTATATATTATGTTTGGTTTTCAACGTCACACTTCATACGAAAATTGGCTTGAGAGGCACGTCATTTCTTATTATATTGACTGTTGACTTGCCATTTATAATTAGGATATATAAAAGGAAAAATAAATTTAAACCATCGTACCAAATCTTCCCACCATTAAAACTTTAAAAGTACTTAACATTTTTAAAGTTTTCAAAATATAAAATGTATTTTTTTTTTCATATGGGACGAAAACTAATTGTAAGAAAACAGTACGAAAACACGCGTACATAAGTTGTTGGTTGAATATTAATTTAAAAAAAAATAAAAAATAAAACCTTAAACGGAAATCAAAGGTAATTGGATGTATAGCGGTTTCGTGCGTATACGAATTCGTACACATTAGCATTTTCCTTTTTCATTTAATACTTTTTTCATAAACTATCAAGAAAAGTTGTAAGAAGATTTATAAGAAAATACTACTATAATATTACTCTAAAAAGAATTATCTAGTAATTCTTTCATCCTTTTTTTTGGTGGACAACAGCAGCCAGTAATTTTTTCACGTGGATTTTGACTTTTTATTATATAAAATTTGGCTGTGTTATTTAATAAGAATTGATACATTTTTAATTATATCATTGGCGTTTTTAAAATTATTCAGACTAATATCTATTATATTCATTATTTTTATGTCTTAACTATTTTTTAAACTTTATCTCTTTTTTTTTTAACGGACATTATCTATTATATTTATTATTTTTTCTTCCTATCTTTTTTTTCCTCAAAGTATATATATACTTCAAAATATGTGGGAATTTTTTTTTAAAGATTACATTTTACTTTAACAATAAATTACTAATAACCATGTTTATTTATTTGTATAAAAATAATAAATTCATATTTAAATGATTAAAAAGATAATTTAAAATTTTAATAAGATATTTACCTTACATTCACATAAATATTTGTCACATGAAAAGTATTAATTTTTTTCATTTTCATTAAATATAAATTGGATATATTAGTAAAAGGAATATTAAATTAAATAATAAAAAATTATATGCATAATGAGTGTTTTTAAAAAATATAACATTCATTAAATAATTAATATGATTTTTATTAGGTTTAAATATATTGTTAGTTCCTATAAAATGAACGAGTTTTGATTTTGATCCCTGTAATTTTTTTTTATTTTTTATCTCTCTAAAATTTAAAATCACTATTTTTTGTCCTTATAAAATAAGAGAATTTTGGTTTTGGTCCCCGTAAAATATTTTGCTTTGATTTTCTTCTCTCTAAAATTTGAAATACGCAAATGACATTTATTTTAGGGATTTAGAATTTTTTTTAGCAATATCACATGTTGATATGGTACTACAGACACTAGTAAGTGTCACATGAGTAAGCCACTTGACCTTACTTAAACACATAAGCAGTTAACGAACGCCACATAATAGTAGGGTCCAAAAACAATGAATTTAAATTTTTGATGATGAAAAGTAAAGAATTTTTTTTATAAGAACTAAAATAAAAACTCATCCATTTTATAGGACTAAAAACATATTTAAGTATTTTTATTATAATACCATATTTATACATTTTATTATCTTTAATCTTATTAATAAAAAAATTAATGAAAATTATTTTATTACTATTTATTTAATTTAAATTTGGAATGTTTAATTAATAATATATTTTAAGTTTACATGTTAAAATTTTTATAAATATATACAAGATAATACATTGAATATATATGATCAGAGATTCGATTCATAGGTCCAATATGTATATGGAAGAACATCCGTTGAGACATATCAGTTCTTTAACTGAATTTTCATACGTCGATAAACTAGTCTACAACTCTCGGTTGGAGGTATCTAGTGCACCCAAAATTAAAGGTCATCTTGGGAGTCTAATTAAAATATAAATATTCTAGTTAATTAATGAGTTGACGTTTGAATGAATTATGAAGAAAATATAAGTTGAATAATGTTTCTTTCACATTTATTTTTTTGCATTAGTCTACACCTCACCTTTCATGGTAAAAGCAGGAGAAGGAAATTTGATTTTAATTATTTTCTTTTTTCTTGTCATGGAATGTTAAATTATTATCATCATTGTAACTTTTATTCCATGTGTAAGGGCCCTTGCATAAGTACAACTCTTCTCAATTTTGTATATACGATGTTGTGCTAGAATTTTATATATTTTAAATTTTATTTTGTATTTATTTTAACCTCTTAGACGTCAGCTTATTAAAAAAAAAGTGACATCTCAAACCGTTATTGATAATATTAAATTATATATATATATATATATATATATATATATATATATATATATATATATATATATATATATGCATATTTCCTTCTAACAGAATAATTTAGGAGGAAGATCATTATATAGACAACAATAAACGTAATTAGAAAATGTGGAATCACTAAAACCAACATATTCAAAATGTATAATACAAAAGCTTATACATATATGACAAGAAATCATAATTGGTTTCAACGGGAATCTAAATCAAATAAAAATATTTCTTAGAGAATAAAACCAATTTACGAGACATTTATAGTGATTAAAAACATATTTAGATAATGACATGGTAGTAATTAGGATACACGTGAAAATGCTAAGTTCAGTTGTTATTAGTCAATTCAACATTTAGTAAAACTCACTTAAAGCGGAAAACAAAATTATTCACTTTTAAAAAATTATGAAGTCAAATTAAATAAAAAAATTGAGATTAAAATTAATTTTTGAAATGTTTACAAAAACAAAAAACTTAGTTGAAACTTAATAAAAAAAATTGTCTTTTTATTTAATTTTGTGTATCGTAGATTTATTGGAAACTAGTTTTTGGAATGCAACTTGTTATCGATCATTCACTGCTATATGTTGTGAAATTTTTGCAAATACCTACACATGACATGCATAAGAGGCACTAGTGTTGACCACCAACAACCCATTGCTTCAATTCAAAAATGTGCAACGACGTAACAACTTCCTAGTCGTAAGTAGTCGAGACTGAGGACATCCTTCCACAAGATCCAAAACCAATACAGTTGCTAGTAAGGCATTTCCAGGATGTCCTCAAGGCCTGTCTGTGCCTAGGTCCTTTATAAGCCATGTTGCCATGAACCTGTGGATAGGGAAGGATAGTCACAAGTTGAAGGTGGTTAGTCATGGATGGAAAATCAAGGACTTATGCTTAGAGAATGAGCAGGTGAGGGCCATATTAAAGACTTATGGGCTAGCCCTCTTTTTAAAGGCATACTATCGCATTTTGGACAAAGGCCTTTTGTCTGCTTTTGTTGAGTAGTAGCAGAAGGACACCAGCTCTTTTCACCTCTTAGTTGGATAGGTTTCTTTACTACCACAATCACGTTCTTGAAGATGCCATGAAAGGATTGCGAGTAGCAAATCTAGCACAGTGTGTGGATGACTACATTGATTTGTTTCACCTCATTTCCCATCCATACCTCATACCCCCCACAAAAGGGAGATCCACTAAGAGCCTTCTAAGAGTTCGAGTGCAGCTCCCTATTAGTCAATCAAAGTATAGTTCGAGTGATTTTCATGCTTGTTTAGTAAGTGTATATGTACTTACTCTTAGTATGCATTTTATAACAATCATATTTTATGCTCCTTAGTCATGTTATATTCTTTTTTGCATCAACATTTTGAGAGGATTTCCAAGTTGCTTTAGTCCATGCTTAATCTAAGGATGGTTACAAATGGGTCTGATGCTTGGAACACCACGTGGGAGGCATTGAACATCTCGTGAGCTGGCATTAAGGCAAGTTTTACATATCAAAGGAGGAGGAAAACCGGTAGATGACCTGTATTAATATTTCACTTGTATGTATTTGAGTTGTATTTGAACCATTTTGTATTATATATATATATTACTATGTTACTCTTCTTTTTAATTGACTAATATATGAGTCTCTTATTTTAGTTAGGCTTAATTGCACTTTGTGCTACCCAAGTTTTATCATTTTGTGGATTTTGCCACTGTGTTTTTTTTTCTCGCATTTTGCCATCTTATTTTTGAAATCTTGCAAATTTTGCTTAATCATCAACTATTCATTAAATAAAAATTTGCAAAATTGGACAAAATTTGCAAGATTTAAAAAATAGGATGGCAAAATGCAAAAGAAAAAAATACGATAGCAAAATTTGCAAAATGCTAAAACTTGAGTGGCATAAATTGCAATTAAGTCTTTTATTTACTAGGTTATTTAAATTGGTAACAAAAAAAATAAATTAAATGCATAACATGCAAAGCAAAAATTTAATTTAAACTAATTTTGAAATTTAGTTTTCAGTATTGTTACAATTTTATCATATTTTAAAAACTAAATTCCGAATATAGTTAAATTTAATTATTTAGAAAACTAAAATATAATTCATCTTATAACATTCTGGAATTTAGTTTTCAAAATATTATAAAACTAAATTTCAGAAACTAATTAGTGAAAGTTTACAAATGTCTAAATATATGTTTTAGAAATTAGTTTTCAAGAAGATTATTTTTGTCAAAACAAAAAAAATACAAAAATGTGAAGGGATTTCAAAGAAAAAAGAACGTGCAAATAGAATCACCCAATGGCCAATGCAGCGAGTATATTTAGTTTGGTAAAAAAATAATAATGCATTGGGCTATCATTTGGGCCTAAAGTGAACTCTCACCCCCAATTTTAATGGCCCAAGAATAAAAAACAGATGAAAAAAAAAATGACCGAGAGGCTGAGAGCGCTCAATGCTCACGTCGCTCACGTGATTTTAAAGACAGAGACTGTATACAGGTTTTCAACGCGAAACGTTTCGGAGCCAGATTGGATGAATTGAACCCGGGCTCTTCCCAAATAGAAGTTAGATACCGTGGTTTCTCTTCACCCGATTCCATTTATATATGTTTTTTAAATAAATTTACAGGCAGTGGATTAATTAGTCGGTTAATCACTCTACTGCCGTGTGATTGTTCTCGCCGCATTTTTTTTCCCCTTTGTCCTTCCAATTTCTGTGTCTCTATTGTATTGCGCGTTTCATCACGATCCTGCCAGTTCACAAATTGAATTGTGCTGAGGATTGGTTCCAAAATCTCGAGGCCGTTTCTCGAATTGACGCAGAGCTTACAGTGAATTAGTTTTTGGCTTCGAATCAGCCTCTTGATGGAGGCGGATTTCGTGACGAATGATATGCTCACACTCACACAGGATGCTTTTGATGCCAACGATAATGTAAGTTCATCGCTCTCTTCTGCATAATTTGGACCTTTTCACTTTGGATACGAGATGCTGCTTAAACCCTCGCTTACACTTATTTTTGTTGCATTTTTTGTAGTTTTGATAATTTCATGCCAGCTTATAATTTTAATTTCATTTATGTTGTTTGAATGATGTACACGCGTGCATAAGATAGAGTCATGTATCGTAACTGATTGGTCACTTATGGTGTGTGTTTCACCTGAACACTTAGTATTTCTTAATTAACAGGATGATGTAGCTATTGAAGGGGAAAGATGTGGAATATGTATGGACGTTGTTATTGACAGGGGAGTTCTGGATTGCTGTCAGCACTGGTAAGTATTTTCTTAATTACTTCTTAAAGGCTTCAAATATATGTTTTCTCTCTTTTAAATTGTCTTCTCGATCTTGTTTGTTGGGTTGTGTCAATTTATTTTATGGATTGTGCCTTACACCTCATCTGCAGAAATAACAGAATTAGGTTTCATTATTCATTGTGCACGGTAAAGAAATATGAGAATGACTTGCATGGAAAAGTACAATGATTGATAATATGTGCTGGTAAAAATCTAATTGTATGACAGTTTGCTGTTAAGTATGTGAGAACGGATTTTCTAAATAGAGAAGTAGTTCAGTATATGTTGAAGAACTAGTTTTCCTAACTGATTTTAACTGGATATGTTGAAGAATAAAGTTGTTCAGTATAAAAAACTGTATTTTGTTTCAATTGAACAGGCAGAACTGGATTTTAAACCAGTTCTTCAACGGGTTTATTTTGTAGAAAAACAACAAATCTGGTTTGATTTTTGCAGATCACAAGCCCGTTCAGTTCAAAACTGGTTTGTTGAATTATAAAGTCAGTTTAGTTCAGTTTAATGGAAACATATATCCAGTTTAGTTCGGTTCATTTCAGTTTTTTACACTGAACTGAACCGTGATCAGGCCTAGTTATTTTTGAGGAATTATGTTCATGGGTGATGTTGGTTAAACTGTTTTAAATTGCTTATGCTCCCTGTGATTGTTTTTTTCTTGCTGTGCTAGCTTTCTGCTTTGTTGGGAAAATTAGCCCAAAAAGTGGTATTGTATTTGTAATGTGAAGATTTTCATGAACACAAGTTCCCCAATGAAAGGGATTTCTTAGATACACAGCCATTCTTTGGTGTAAACTTCAGCTTCTTTTCCTCATGTATTACGTATTTGTCCATTGGCAGTATACTATCTTAGTAAAGGCACTAAGGCTATTGGTGTACCGTGTACCTTTAGCCCCTCCAATTTACTTAGTGTAATTCTTCTTTATATTGGAATGTGTTATATGACCTTTGAGAAGAATCGTCTGGTTGGAT
This sequence comes from Spatholobus suberectus, assembly GCA_004329165.1. Lineage (NCBI taxonomy): Eukaryota > Viridiplantae > Streptophyta > Magnoliopsida > Fabales > Fabaceae > Spatholobus > Spatholobus suberectus. The sequence goes on from CM014733.1 coordinate 79,972,671, forward strand.
GTATATGTTTAAAGCGGCGCCTTGGAGCGACTAACACGTTGTTGCGGAGCGGTTTCAGGTTGTAGTTGGAGTGCTCGCGATTGCAGTAGAGTGGGGCGTCCGTGATTGCACTCTAGGGGTGTTCTTGCACTCGCTACACTGAAACACGTATGAAATCTTTAAAATACCCTTAATTTTTAACTATTATTAAGGGTATTTTGGAGTTTTTACAGGGTCTTTAGGTTAGCTTCTGAAGAAGCTCTTCTCTTTCCTGTTGCACAAGCTTCTCTGCCTTACTCATCGCCTTTTGTCTTCTCTCCCCACCCACTAGCGTTTTGACTTCTCACCCCCACCCACCTTCATTTTCAGCGACTAGGCCACTCCAATGAAGGCTTGCTGTTGGCTCTTTGGCAAGTGTACCAAGTAGTCAAATGATGAGTTGAGCATCGTTCCCTTGAGGACTTGCGCAATACTTAGCAATATTTCACAGATTTTTACTATCTAGACTAATGGTTGCAGCGATTAATGGGGTTTAAAAGAGTCACTAATTTTATAAATCAACAAAAGCGATAAAATGATGAAAATGGTTTAAGAAACTCTTTTTGGGTTTTTATAACTGATAAAGACGCATAAAACTATAGGGTTTTGACGATGAAATGGGGTTGTTGGGTTAGACTATGCCAAACGTCACTCTCTTCTGCAAATACGTTTAGACATGCATTTTGGACTTCAACATCAACATCGATCATACAAAAATACTCAAACCCTAATTCCTTAGAAAGATAGAGCCTAAATTCCTTTGTTAAGCTTCAATCCCTTGCATACTTAGCAACGTAACTTGCTTTAAGCTTTATGACCACAAGATGATCAAAAAACTAGGGCCTATTCCTATATATAAGGTTCATTGAGTGTTTTACTTCAGTTCAAAGCTATGAAAGTATTTTCCAATCACTTTCAAGCTAACAATCAAGTTATAGATGATCAGTGCACAACAAACATTAAGCAAAAGAAGTAAAAACACTGATATTGAAGAACAAAATACATATATTACTGAAAAAATATACAAGAGAGTTAAGTTTGGTTACATCTAACCCCAAAAATGGAGAATCTAGCTACTCATTGTCATGTGTAGTATCAAAATACAAAGAGAAATGAAGGAGGTAAGAAATGGAGCCATAGAAGAGCTTCAACTTCAATGGAACAGTGTATTTTCGGATAATCAGGAAGTAAGTGTCCAATAATGGCAAGTGGTCCCCTTTATATGTTGTCAATTTCAAGCCTAAAAAGGCAAGTTTTAGTGCATATTCGCTTAGTGAATCAGGAGGCTCACTTGGTGAGCTGACTGATTTCAAAACAGAGCTGATGTGACTTCAAATTCACTTGGCGACATTCATATTCGATGAGTGAATCTGGAAAGGCTGAGATTCTGCTCCAAACTCGCTTGGTGAGTTCTTCACTAAGCGAGTCCACGAGGTGTTGTCTTTCTACCTTGTATTTGCTTGGCGAATCCATGACTTGTTGAGCCAATCCTTGGCAACAAGTGGTCTTCCAAAAGAGCCTATTTTGCTTGGCGAGATGCCTATTTGCTAAGCGAATCTTCAAATTTCTAGGCTTCCACTTGTGCCTCCAAAGTGCTCCAAAAACTATTAAATCTTACATTCCTCAATCCTATACAAGAATTAACAAAAATTAGATGAAATCTTTTCAAAATGGTCAAGTAAATTAAATCCTAAATTTAATTTAAATTATCTACAAACCTACAACTAATGTGGCCAAACCTAGCTCTAAATACGGGAAAAGATGAGATAATTGCCTCAATATGAATCCAATAAGTGTTTATGGCAATTATCACTTTCCAACAACCACCACACCACTCTGGCACTTCTCTGTTTCAGTTCCAGTTTTTTTTTTTTTATTCTTTTCTTTTTCACTTTTTCTTTTCTTATTCTTGCTCTGTTTTTTTTTTTTTTCCCTTTTTCTTATTCTTTTGTTTAATTCCCCCTTTGTTTTCTTATTCTTGCTCTGTTTGTTCCCTTTTCTTGTTCCTCATTTTTTTTTTCCCTTTCTTGCTTGGCTGGCAGCAGCAATATTGATATCTACTTTATGTTTAGTTTTTATGTACTATGAGTTTTTATTGTTAATGATGATTAGTGCATGAAGTTTGAGTAATATTTTTCTGTTTGAGCTTATCTATATATATATATATATATATATATATATATATATGGTGGTCATCCCACTATCTGGGATTGACAACTATGGATTGCCGTCATACTTGTAGGAGAGCCTCTATTAGTTTGCATAATGAGTTATGTTAATTTTTCATTCTTTAGCTCCACTTGGTTCCATTAAATGTTGATTTTTTTTTCCCTCATTTTTCAGTATGTATGTTGAAATATGAATCTGAAATTTTAGCTCGGTTCATTTATTTCACAGGTTCTGCTTTGTATGCATTGACAACTGGGCTACCATCACTAATCTTTGCCCACTTTGCCAGAATGAGTTTCAGTTAATCACTTGTGTTCCAGTGAGTGATATAAAATTGCGGAATGCTGCTTTATCTTCATTGCTTTAGTATAACTCTTCAGGCTACAATTGAATTTGCTCACCTTATTAATTCTGTTCTAGACCCTTTACTTTGTTGTTTTGATTAATATTATGAAATTTTATGTTTTTAATGCATCTAATACCTTGAAAATACTATTAAAATTTGGGGCATGGTTAAACATGTGAAACTCATGATTGTGAAGGTATATGATACCATTGGAAACAATAAAGTTGAAGATGATTCATTCTTCAGGTAAGTTTCCTTCCACTACGTGTATATGATTGACAGCCTTATTTTCATTGTTTGTTTATATCCACATACATTAAGCTTAGGATTTTCAGAATTGCTGTTTAGGTTGAAAGTCATGAATTTTGCATAAGGCTGTTTAAGTTGAAATAGGTTGCAGTTTCATTACTCAATTTTGAGAAAATACTCTAGTGTTTTATTGCTCAAATTTGAGTAAATGCTTTACAGTTTTATCATGTTCCCTCTGTAAAAAAAAATTATATAATCTTTTTTATCTGTTTTCCTTCATGATTGCAGAGATGATGACTGGTCCATTGAAGGGAAGAATAACACACTGTCATTTCCCTCTTACTACATTGATGAAAATGTAAGTGTTCTCCATATAATATAATTTTAGAATTCCGGGCGAAAAATCTTGACCTCTGGTTAGTTCATATCAATGGCAACCTTGCTTGTAGTGTTTCTTGTATTTTTGAATGAGCACGTATCCTCTATGCAAAAATCTTTTGATTCATATCGTAAGTTTATTTCTAGTGTTTTCTAAATGTCAATACTCTCTCTTGGGTCATATTGCACATACAAATTTTGGCATATAGATCCTTAGCACAGTGTTACCTGCAGTTGGTTCATTAACAATACATGTGGTATATACTTTGGCTATATAACTAAAACGAAGCAACAGCAAGAAAAGCCTTATTCTACTAGGTGAGGTCAACTACATGGATCACACGACACCATTTGACTTGGTTAATGACCACATTTTCATAGATATTATTTACCATGAGATCCCTCTTAACAACTTACTCCAATGTTCTTCTTGGTCTCCCTCTCCCCTTTTCACAAGACTAAAAACAATACAAATTTACTCTCTTCATCAATGCTTCCAGTGACCTCCTTTGCACATGTCCAAATCACCTTAACCGATTCTTTGTCATATTTTTCTCAATCGGTGTCACACCAATATCTCCTCGTATATAGTCATTTCATATTTTGTCATTTCTTGTCTGGCCACACATCCATCTTAACATTCTCATTTCTGCTACTTCCATCTTTTTCTCTTGTTGTCCCTTTAAAGTATAATAAGAGTATAGTTGGACGTATAGCAGTATGATAAAATTGGCCTTTAAGCTTGGTAGGTACTTTGCAATCACAAATAACCTTGATACCTTTATGCATTTTAGCCATTTCGCTTGTATCCATTTTACCCATTCCTCATTAATTTTCCCATTATTTTGTAATATTGCTCATAGATATTTAAACTTAGAAAATTGTGGTATGACATCTCCCATTTTTACTTCAAAGTCATATTCATTTTTTGTCTCTTGCTAAAATTGCAATGCATATACTTTGTCTTACCCCTATTTAAGCAAAAACCCTTTGTTTTCAAAGTCTGTCTCCAAAGCTAAAGTTTAAAGTTAATTGGCTTCTTTTATTCTTCAATCAAACTATATCATCCACCAAAAAAATGTAATTAGGGATGATTTTTTGTATGTCCTTGGTAAGCACAACTAAGACTAGATTAAACTAGTAAGGACTTAAAGCTGAGCCTTAACATAGTACTATCCTTATAGGAAAGTCCTTAGTCTCATCTTCTGGAGTTCTCATTACCCCTTTATACATGTCTTGTATAGTCCGGATATAAGCCACTCGAACACCTTTCTTTTTCAAAGTCATCCACAACACTTCTCTTGGCACTTGATTATAAGTTTTTTCCAAGTCAAATAAAAACCATATGTAAGTCTTTCTTTGTTTTTGTACCTTTCCATCAATCCCTATAAAAGATAAATGGCTTCTGTTGTAGACCTTCCTAGCATGAAATTAAATTGATTCTACACATTCCTCGTCTCTTAATCTATGCTCAATCACCTTTTCCCATAATTTCATAGTGTGGCTCGTAAGTTTTATAGAAAGGATATATTTGAATTTTTAATGTTGTTTGTTGTGTGTCCACGGACGCTTCTTATTTATAGTCACATTTTAGGGTACAACAAAATCAATCGTATATACAAAAAATAAATTAAATCCTTAATTTGTAGTAACTATATCCTTGATTTCTAGTAATGGATATTTCCATGTTAACATGTATTAAATATGCTTATCTAACCAGTTATATATACCTTTATAGTTTGCACAATTCTGAATCTCTCCCTTGTTCTTAAATATAGGAAACAAAATGTTATTCTTTCACTCATTTGGCATTTTCTTATATGTCAAAATCTCATTAAATAGCTTAGTGAGCCAAACGATACCTTGTTCTCCTACACATTTCTAACTTCAATAGGAATACCATTTGGACCAACAATTTTACCATTATACATCCTCTCAAGGGCTTCTTTTACCTCTCCAATCTGAATTCTACGTTAGTAAGCCAAATTTTGTTTGTCCTTTTGGATTTCTAGTCATTTCATATTACTAGCCAATCCTTGTTCATCATTGACAAGCTTATAAAAATATTTCTCCCATCTCTCTTTGATATGTTGATCTTTGACCAATATTTTCCCTTCTTTATCCTTAATACATCTTACTTGATCCAAATCTCTTGTTTTCCTTTCTCTATATTTTGCAAACTTATATATCTTACAGCCTTCATTATTCACTCCCAAGTCCCAACTTTCCTTGTCTCATTTCTAGCATTTTGATACCTTGCCCAATTTTCAGTATTATGGCCCGCGTGTAAGGAAGCATTTTCTTTTGTTTCTTACCTTGTTTTGAATACTTTCATGCCACTAACAAGATTCCTTATCTCTCGGCTCAACCTTTGATTCACTCAAGACTGCTTTAGCAACCTTTTTAATTTCTTTAGACATCTCATCCCAAATGAGGTTAGCATTACTTTTTAATTCCCAATTACCTTTCTCCAATAATTTCTTCTTAAAAGTCAAATGTTTATCTCCTTTAGTTGTTGCCACTTAATTCTCAGACATGCATAAAAAACCGTTTTTGTCAGAATTGATTTGGTTTTATTTGTCTTCAAATATTTGCTGTCCTAGTTTTCTTGCATGGTAATTGGTAAGAGATAGTGGGGAGACTGAAGAGAGTAAAAAGTAGATAGAAAAGTAAAGAACACAAATATACTGACTGAAACTGCTTAACCGTTAGTAATGACCCTTGAACCATTATTTGTATCGATACCGTGGCTACAAAATGGCATGTGCCCTTTACTTTGGGTGCACTGCAAGGAACTATTTTATAATTCTCTGACACAGTTTATATTAATACATTTATAAATTCCTCAACATTTTTAAATAACAAAAATCCTTGCAGAGAATTTGTTCATGGATTAATATAATTTTCAACATTGTTATTTGTCTTTTTGAAAATGTAATGCATAACACTAATCCTTATGTATCATCATTTTGTAGGCAGTTATTTGCTTGGATGGTGATGGCTGCAAGGTTCGCAATGGGTTGGCAACTATTGAAGGAGATTCTGGTCTCGATACATCAATAGCTTGTGATTCATGTGATATATGGTAAAATCAAATAAACGGATTAGGTTAATAGGTTTCAGATATGCAATTTGAAATGAATAATTTTTGTTTAAGATTTCATTGAGTAAAATTTTAGTAGGTTTTTATCTTCCATGACTATGATGTTGGGGTTGGATTGGTCAGCTCTGTGTAATTGCATGTTTGCCTAGGCTTAGACCTCATCTATAAAGCCATTTGGTAGGAAAAAATTGTGTTTCTTAGCTTGTCATAGTATTTGCAGATAAGTTCATAACAAACACTAATAGAGAGATAGTTAAGTCTAATAGGTGGATTAGAAACTTGATGGTAGTCAAGGGTGCAGTCAGGCATGAACTTGCTTTCGGGACCACTGCGGATTGCTTGTCTTATATTTTACATGGTTATTGCTTGTCTTGTTATATTTTAAATGGTTAAGGCGACCGCCCCATCAAAGCTTGACCATCAATGATCAACCCATTCCAAATACGAGCTGGATCATAATTAAATGAGAGGTGATGTAAATAATATATTATACAAGAGCTTGTGCAAGTGTTTTTGTCACCCACTTTTAATGGGTGGGTAGGGAAATTAGTTCATGAATATATCATTATTAGGATTTTTGGAGCAGTACCACATAATTTTTGCTTGAATTGCATTGTGACAGGTATCATGCCTTCTGTGTGGGATTTGATACTGAAGGTACATCGGACAGTACATGGTTATGCCCCAGGTAAATTGACTTTACTGGTTATACTGTTGGTTTTTCTAATTGCTTTTTCTTTTCCTTTAATCTCAAAGCTTGATCTGGATTGTATTTTTTAACATGCATAGTACATATTGGCTACTAGCTTATAAATAATAACATAGAGTTTGACAAGTTCTAGCTGCTAATTGAAAGTCTATGGTTCCCTATGATAGAAAACTTGGTTGGATAATTAATTATCTAAACAAAAATTAGAAATTATTTTTGATGTAATTAACTATGAAAAGAATGTATTTTATCCAATAACAAAATAGAACTATCAAAGGGATGTCTTTAACAAAACCCTCTGGTAAGCTTCCTTCACATGAATTATAAAATTGTTTGCTGACATTATTTGATATCTTCTTTCCATCCTTTAGTATTCTAATTCACAGTTTTGTTTTAGATGTGTGGTTGATGAAGTTTCTAAAGGAACATCCAATTCAATAGAGAGGACAACCGTGGAATGTAATGCAGATAATAGTAACAGTGAATGCCATGCTGAGGATTCCTTTTCAGGAAAAGTGTCTGTGTCTGTTGCTGATACAGGAGAGACGGCTGTTGTTGTCTCGATGGTTGACAGAACAAAATGGGTTCCTGCAACAAGTGAGAAAAACCTGTTGCCTCTTGAAGTTGGTGGGGATCCAATGACTGAATCATGTATTTTAATGTCTGACACAAATAATCAGCAAAGTGGGGAAGAGAAGACAAATAAATTACCAATCATGGAGGAAGAAGAACTGGAACTGTCTTTATCAAACAATATATCCTGTAGCCTAACTTCTAAATCCTTAGTGCATAATGATTTAAAGAAAAGTGCCAGTGAAGCAAGGAATGAACCAAGTGGATTTGATGGAATCAAGTTATTTGATGAGTCCCACTCCCATATCAAAACTAGTCCATCCAGAATTGAATCTGATATGGGTCTTCATCTTGGTTTGTCAGTGGGCTATTTTTTATCTGGTAAACTATATGTATATCACTAGTTTTTTGTGAGCATGAAAAGTATATCATAAAACATTTTTGTGTTCTTCTATTGTAAGCTAGACTGATTGTCATAATCTTAAGGTGCTTATAGTTGATAATGCAGACAAGAATGAGACAAAAGATCAAGCAACTGATGTACCGTGCTTGAGTCCTGAAGAATGTTTTTCGAAAGGTACTCCACCATTCTTAGAAATATGATTTCTCTTGCTTTCTTTATTAGTCCACACTTGGACTGTGGGAAACTATTGATGGATGATATTGGTGGCTTTGAAGCATTTAAACAAGTGTTTAAGCCGTATAATGTCGTTAATAAAATGTTCTTAGGAGATGAAATTGAAGCCAATGCTTGTAAGGACAATGCCAGAGTGGCTGGTGGAAAGAGAAAGCATGCTGATTACAGGTAAGAATTCATTTAAATTTTTATCATATTAAATGGGTAGTGTTCCTTGGTCATTGTGCTGGAGGGAGAGAGAGAGGGTGTAAAAATGCTGTAGGATGAAGCACACTTTTCCTTAGTCCTCACGTGTCTTATAGTATACTCTATGAAGCATGGACACTAGAACCAACACTGACACAGACACTCCGACATGGCTAATGTCAAAAAGATAGGAAAGTGGGACACTTCTATACAACACATACATTTGAGCAATATAACAAAAGATCTAAAATAATAATCAAGATTTGTATATTCTTGTATATGCACCTTTCTATGATAATGGGCCTCACAAAAACATACTAAGAGACATTATTTTTTAATATTTTATATTACATTTTAAAGTGACTTTTTTCTGAATGTTAAAAGAATATAATTTATTTATTTATTTTTTATAATACCAGTGTCCTTAAAGTGTCCATCCACATGGAGGTGTTGACTTGACTGTCTAACATGTGCCATACTGGTGTTGGCATGGGAAATGTGTCCAACACTAACACCTCAAGCAAGGGGAGTGTCCCTACTGCATAGGTTATACTAGAAGGATGGGTTACGGGTATACAAATGTTTTTGTCAATCTATCACACTGCAATCAACTTCCTAATTAATAGGAATCAATCACTCAGAATCAAGCTCCCAATTATCACCCTTGATTTTAGGATTTGATGCTTAATCCATAAGACTTTCCTTAATACTTACCTATATTCTGAACAGTTACCAATATCAACTACTTCCAGTTTCTCATCACTACTTGCTTTTATTTTCTTTTGGTCGGGGGAGGGGAGGGGGAATGGTTACAAATGACCTCCTTGATTGGTAACTCATCTTTTTTGTGGATAATGTGATTCACACTTATGCAGCTATACTATGCGGTTGTAATTATGGCCATCTTGAACACTTGTGAAGGAAAACTGTAGATCTTCAATGGTATGTGGGGACCTAATGGGGTAATGAACTATCAGGGTTTCCTGAGTGATGTTGCTAATAATGTTTGCAGTAGTTTCTTCTAGTTCTGATGAACCTCTGGATTCAGTGTTTTACTCACCTGATACCAAGATGTACCATGCCATACATATTAGAAATGGACCAAGCCTAACTCAACCCTAAAAGCTAGCTCTAGAGGAGAGGATTGCTCTAATCTAATAAGGACTACTTTGATCATATTCCTAGCTGATGTGGGACAACTTAACAATATAGATAGAAACTCGTATATTATTCTAATAAAGCCTGGGAGATTTAGTTGTAATGTATAGGGGCTGCTTTTGGCATGATGCTCACTTTTGGAAGTATGTGGTTGTTGGCATAAAATATCATCATAAAAGTGGTGCTGCTGGTTGCAAAGACAAAATAATGAATCAGAGCACTTTGAATCTTTGTGTTTTCTAAACTCACAATTAAACAGAAAGAAATAGGACTAGGTGCCTAGATATTCTTCATACTCGTGCTATTAAAACTGCATTAATTGTCTATGATCTTTAAATTCATATTCTGTTGAAATAAATGTGCTAGTTGTTATTTGTTTTATGTTTATCACATGAGGAGCTCAAATTTTGACTTCCTTTGTTCTTTTTCTCTCGATTTCGTTATGTCGCAGTAATGAACAAGTTCATATAAAAGCGGATGATGGAGATGCTAAGCCTGAACTTCCAGATGAAGTTGCGCAAAAGAAAATTAAAGCTACCTGTAGTCCAATGAGTAGTACTAATGACTCAGCTGATGCTCATCTTTTTGAAAATGCTCAGAAAAACACTGCTTTAAAACATTCTTCAACAAAGGCGATTGTCACATCAGATATAATGAATATAGTTAAAGGGACAAACCGGAGGCTTTCCCAGGGACTTACTGGCACTGATGCTTGTGACAATTTATCTGAAAACAGAGGAAATATGGCTGGGTTGAGGGTTAAAAAGATCATGAAGAGAGTTTCTGATGATGGAGAATCATCCATGATAGTGCAAAATCTAAGGAAGGAAATTAGAGAAGCTGTCCATAACAAATCCTCTATAAACTTTGAGGATAACCATTTTGATCCAAAGCTTCTTGAAGCATTTAGGGCTGCTATAACAGGGCCTAAAACTGAACTTGTAAACAAGTTATCCCCTGCAGCTATGAAGGCAAAGAAGTCAATGTTGCAGAAAGGAAAAGTGCGTGAACATCTAACAAAGAAAATTTTTGGGACTTCCAATGGAAGAAGAAAGCGTGCCTGGGATAGGGACTGTGAAATTGAGTTTTGGAAATATCGTTGCATGAGAGCTACAAAGCCTGAAAAGGTTGAAACTTTAAAATCAGTTCTTGATCTACTAAGAAAAGGTTCAGACAGTCCAGAATCAAAGCAAGCTTCTGAATGTCAGGCCAAGAATCCTATTCTTTCCAGGTTGTATTTAGCAGATACATCTGTTTTCCCACGGAAAGAGGATGTCAAACCTCTATCTGTGCTTAAAACCATTGCTAACTCACCGCAAACTAAACAAAACCCATCAGAAAAAGCACCAATTCTATCTGTTGATAACAGTACTATTAAAGCAACAGATTTAAATAATCTTTTATCAAAGACCAGCGCTTGTTCATCTGAAAAAAAAATAGAGAAGACGATTGTACATGGTCCAGTTGGTGATAATTCAGCTTCTGGTAAAGTACGTTTAAACAATCACTCAGAAAGGACATCAGTTTCTTCAGCTGGTGCCAAAACTAGCACAAAGGAGTTAGGTCTTAAATCTAGTTGTATGAAGAGTGATAAAAGAAAATGGGCTTTGGAGGTTCTTGCGAGGAAAACAGCTGCCACAAGCAGGATCACAGCAAATGGAAATCAGGAAGACAATGCAATTTTTAAAGGAAATTATCCTTTGCTTGTATGTAAATATGATCTGATTAGTTTTTTATGCAATTGTTTTATTTACCTTTGACATTGGTGTCAGAAATTGTTTATGGCTATTCACCGTTGTTTCTTTCTGTTATTGTGAGTAGGCCCAATTGCCAATTGATATGAGACCAGTTTTGGCATCTTGTCGCCACAATAAAATTCCTATATCAGTGAGGCAGGTATGCTGTACCTTTCATTTCCACCATTTTAAGTTACACATGTTAGATTAGAGAAGAAAACTTGAGATGAAAAAGGCAATACCCCATTTTTTTGTACTCTGATGCATTTTTAATGAAGGCACCAATAGATGGCAATTCACAATGACATTGGGTTTGAGAAAATATGTTCCAATTCCTTAGAATCATCTTTCTTTTTTGCTTACTTTGGAATTAAATTTAGCATTTAGTTATCTGCTGTTTTCAAATGTTTAACACAAGCATCTGGCTGCCACTGGTTTTCCCATCCCTTACTTTATCCCTGTTCCATTGCTAATATCACTTGATGAGTGATACCACCCCCCAAAGTTCCCCACCAGAAAAGTGATAGAATACTTTTGAAAAATTGATTCTGCCATATAGATTAAAGTCACGGATTAACTGGTTGCCAGGTTTCAGGGTTGGGGTTGGAATTAAAACTAGTGGACACCATACAAATTTGGAATGATTTAATTTTGTTCCTCTTTTTTGGCATATTAGTGGAGTTGAATCATATTTAAGTAATGGAGCATGACTATTTCCAAAAGATCAAGTTACTGATCAGTAAGATAGAGCACAGCATTAATTCGAGCTGCTTTATTTCTGCATACGATTCTGTTGGTTACATTTCTGCTCTCTTAAACTATGTTACTTTTGTGCAGACACAGCTTTACCGCCTGACAGAGCGCTTACTGAGGAACACAAATCTGGCAGTGATTTGCAGAACTGCAGATACAGAATTAGCTGTTGCAGATGCAATTAATATTGAAAAAGAGGTTGCTGACAGATCAAACAGCAAGCTTGTGTATTTGAACCTTTGTTCACAAGAGCTCTTGCATCGCACAAGTAACACAAAAACCAATGTAGCCACAGATACAAGTCCATCAACCTCATCAGCAATGCCTACTGATCAACAATTGGAACTAAATAGTGATGAGCTTTCAACTGACCCTGCTGTTGAAACAGCCTTGAAAAATGCTGGTCTGTTGTCTGATTCCCCACCTGGCAGCCCACATGAGAACAGAGAAATATGTAATGGTGATATATCGGGGCCTGATAATATATTGGAACTGGATTCTCACCCTGAGCTGGATATTTATGGTGATTTTGAGTATGATTTGGAAGACGAAGATTACATTGGTGCTAGTGTTACAAAGGTCTCAAATCCAAAACAAGAGCAAAATGAGTCAAAAGTGAAACTTGTTTTCTCCACCATGAACTTGAAAAAGTTGGATATTGTGGATTGTGCAGACTCTGAGGGTTCTGAAAGAAATGAAGTGCCAGGAGATGCATCCTGCTTACCAAATTGTCACAATGATGCAGTCCATAGGGATAGGGCTTCTACTACTGATACGGAGATGGGCCAGCCTTCCGTTTCTTCTGAGCTCCTACCCTGTGAGGGTGCTGTTGAGCCGCATGACTCAGAATTTGAAGAATTATATGGCCCGGACAGAGAACCATTTATAAAAAAATTTCCAGACAGTGAATCAAGATCATTACATGGAGATGGCAAGACAGAAACTCTAAGCGTGGCCAATGACTGCCATATTGACGAAAAACATGTCTTGGACAATGCAGTAAATGCTTCAGAACTGGGGAATGGGAATCTCACAGAAAAAGTTTCTGTTCCTACCATCAGTGACAAATCTTCTAATATATCTGAGACTGGTGAAAATATCCAAAGGAAGGAAGAGAAATCTGATGTCACTGCTAAGCAGACTGAATCTGTAGATCATGTAACTAAAAAGGTATTGCAAAATTAATTTTCCCATGTAACTTTTTTTTTTTTATTTTTTTTTTCAATATGCAGTGACTTATACCATCATTTTTGTTTTCTTTTATTTCTATATTTTCCTGTATAATTCCCATATTTCCGTAATAATGCTGGAGTTTGTACAGGTTGAAGCTTACATCAAGGAGCACATCAGACCACTGTGCAAGAGTGGTGTAATCACGGCTGACCAATACAAGTGGGCGGTTGCCAAAACGACTGAGAAGGTTATGAAGTATCATTGCAAAGCAAAGAATGCTAATTTTCTCATAAAGGAAGGTGAGAAAGTAAAGAAACTTGCAGAGCAGTATGCTGAAGCAGCCCAACAGAACAGAAAAAATTGATTCATATGGTATCATTTCGTCCTCAACAAGTTTTCTTCGGTTATTGCCCGTTATCGGCCTTTGTTTTCTTTTGGTGCTGCGTTACTCACTTTTTAAGAAGCTTGCTTTATTGGGCAGCTGTGGATATGTTAGATTTAGTCTCACCTCGTCATTAATATGTGAAATGAGCACACAATGGGGATTTAGTATCTTTTTGGTGAGCATTTGCATTAAAAAATAATTTTGGTTTTGAAATGGAGTTATGTTTGTAAGTATTTAACGCAAAGTTATTTAGAGTTGCTTCATCTCAATTAATTTTAGATTAGAATCAATTTTTTAACATAAAACTAAATATGTAAATATTTATTTAAAATTATGTTAGTTGGTATTTCAATGTGATTTTGAATAATTTAACGTGAATATGAACATGCTCTTGTTCAGACATTCAGAAGTAAGAGAACCCAACGTACAGGGCGAAATTTCAAATTTTCATGCGATTAGTCAAATGAATGTGTTTGATTAGTAATCGGGAAGTTGGTTCCACTCCATTGTATTATCCGTAGAATCCTCTTGCCCATGAAATTCTCATTTTCATTTTTGGAATAAAAAAAAGCCAAATGAATGGAACTACATTTAAACGGAAGAATCCACTTGCCATAAAAAGAAAGGGAGGGGATGATACACTTATATTCACGGGAAATAAAAACTTCATTACTTCATAGTTCGTCCTGTACCGCTGTTTTTGTGATAAATATTTTTTTAAAAGGAAAAGGCTGTTTGTCTATTTAGTAAAATTGTCAAAGAAATAAAAAGTTATTTTTATTTATGATAAAAAGCTTTTTCATCATAAATAAATATGAATAAAAGTTATTAGATTATTTTTTTGTTAATTTTTGTTTTTTCATTTTATCTCCAACAGTTTATTATTTTTAACATGAAGTCAATTATTACAAATAATTTCATATTTTTTTTGTAATTTTATCTTAAAAAGGTGATTCTTTTAAGTAATTTAAATGACAGTTTATCTTAAATTCATTTCACTTAACATATTTAAACATAAAATTCATTTTATACAATTATAGCAACAACAACAACAATAATAATAATAATCAATTATTGAGATATAATAAATTATTAAAATATGTTTTCCACATCTAATATAAATATATAAATATATACTACATCTTGGATTTTAGTGGACCTGAGTGAGTTTTTTGATTTGGAATTCTTACAATTTTCGTATAGTTGTGTAGGTTTTAAGCATAAAGTAACGTTAATCTTTTTTAATTATTTAATCTATGCTTACAAACTTTATTCAAATGCAGGAAATGTTTTAGAATTTGATGGTCATGCATTATCGGTGTAAAAAGTTTTACACTGTCAATCAATCAGAAATCATCGTTGATATGACTTTTAAAGTATTTATTATAAAAGTCAATAAACTTACAATAAATGGTGATTTGTAATTGGATGACAGTATAAAACTATTTTACATTGTCAATGCATAACTTGTTTTCTCAATGTTTTAAGCATCAAAAAGATATATAACATTAATCTTTTCCAATTATTTTAATCTATACAGATCAAAGCTTGCAAAAGATTAAAACGAATGATCAGAGTATCAGCCCAGAAAGCACAAACGTGAAGAAGATGAACCCAACGGCAGGAAGACGTAGATCTGAACAAAAAGACAAAGGATGCAAGTCGAAATGGAGGAAGAACAAAGAGATGAAGAAAACGAAGGCACGAAGTAGAGACCAAAGAAGATGAGAACGGTGTGCCTTTTAATCATCAGTTGAGCAGCAATTTCTTCTTATTGTATAACAGTATGCTTGAGTTTACGTCATTTTTTTATGGACGTGCGTATTAGGCTCACAAGCTACATTTTGTAGTGTTAAATAAAGAGATAGGTGTCAATATGTAACCTATGAGTTTCCAAAATGCATTAAAACTTGAGAAGTAACAACGTTTTCGACCTTTTTATCCTCTTGTGAAGTTCGGACTATTTTTTGTTTACATACTAGATGCTCAATTCAAATGGATGAATTTAAATATCCATATTATGCAAAATCGGCATGGTGAGATTTGTCGCTCAAATGAATGTTTTTATTTTTTTTTATTTGTCAAATTTTTAAGGAGTCAAAATAGTTGATATTGATATCTTTGCAAATTTATACTTCAAATAGTGATTTATTTGAGAATAAATCCAAGTCATATTTCAAGACATTCTCACATGGTTAGATGTTTTATATTTTTTGTTTATACACTCTTTTGAACACATTTTTTTTATTGGTTGAAATTTATAGAAGATCACAAAATTTAGTGAGTCTCACATTCTATTTAATGAATCTCTCACATGATTTTTAGTGTGTTTGGAAACTTGTTTGCACCACTGCAAACCGGAGTTCACACTTTCCAAAGCATCAAAATAGGAAGCAAGTTTTTGTGTGAACGTAGACTTGCAAGTTTTTAACTGCTTATCAAACACACATTTTATAGTTTTTAATAATTTTTAATTAATAAAAGAGAGTTATTAAAAAGAGTGGGTTAGAGAATGTGTTGTTAGCACTTTTCTTTTTAAAAAATATAATTTTTTAAATAATTATGTATTGATAATGATAAAAATATTTAATAAATAATTTTTTATATAATATAATATAATATTATATTTATATTGAAATTATTTATCATAAACAAATATATTCTAAAATTTACTTTAATTATAATTTTTTAATTACATAATTTAATTATGCATAATGTTAAAATTAGTATATTATGTTAACAAATCAATTTAACTTAATCTTATTTTATATATTATCAAATTAGATTCATATTCATATTCATATAAATAATCCTATCAACATTTTGATTCATATAAAATTGATATATTCAGATTCATATTATCAAGTTGAACAAATTAATTTTAAATGAAATTACTTTGAAAATCTAACAAAGGTGATATAAATCCATACTAAAAAAATTAGTGTAAACTGTAAACCAGTCAGATTCGATTTCAAATAAATAATCCTATCAATATTTTGAGTCTAAAAGGGATAATGATAACCCTTGTACCCCCAAATTTTATATCAAATAGTATTGTTTACACTTTATACTAATCATCTTTAAAATTATCCTCTTTATATATTAAATGAGAATAGCTATTTTGAATGAGAGTGTTTTTAGCTGCTATTCTTGAACGAGAGCATTTTTAGCTGTCATTCTTGGCTTTTTAACAAAAGTAGTTAAAAAAAACTATTTACTAAAATAATAATTAAAAAATAATTTATTGATCTAGGTTGTTTTAAAAAAGGGGCGAAAAAATATATACACTGAGGCGCATACTCAGTGGACGTCACGTTTTTTTTAACAGGAGGTGCCTAGTGAGTTGGGTCTCGTGTTTAAATAATTTTTTTCTTACTATAATAGGAGAGTTGGTGCCTTGCATTTAATAATTTTTTTTACTATAACAATTGGCGCCTCGCGTTTAAATATATATATTTTTACTATAACAAGAGCCGACAACTCAGTTGATAAATTCAATTTATTGCCTTGTTTGTTACTTGTGTTTTCACGAGTGTTGGTTGTGTTTGTTATTTGCTCATGTGCTTCTTCTGCTTTGTTTTTTTACATCTGTTTTGATCTGTATTTGTTATCTTCTTGTTATGTGATCTACATATTTAAAAATGAGTTCCATTATCACCTTTATTTATTCGAATGGTAGAAAATACAAGGGTTCAGAAAACATGACTTTTGAAGGCAATAAAAGAACAATTCAAATTAAATGTGGCATCAGTTATGATGTGTTAACTAAGAAGATTTCTAATAAATTGAATTTATCAACAAGGTTGGCGCCTCCTGTTATAGTAAAAAAATAATAATTTAAATGCAAGGCATTAACTTCTGTTATAGTAAAAAACAAATTTATTAAGCCCGAGTTGGTGCCTCCTGTTATAGTAAGAAAAAAAAATTTAACATGAAGTTGACGCCTCTTGTTATAGTAAAAAAAATTATTAAATGCAAGGCGCCAACTCACTTGGCGCCTCCTATTAAAAAAATCATGTATATATTTTTTCACCCCTTTTTTAAGACAACCCTATTGGTAAATTTTTTATTATTATTTTAGTAAATAGTTTTTTTTACTACTTCGGTTAAAAAGTCGTTATTCTTCAATGAGAGCGTTTTTAAGAATATTTTAATCTCTTATCTCTTTCAATTTATCATTTTCAGTATCTTTAGTTATAAATTGAATTTTAATATCTTTTTAAAAGAAATTATCAATAATTAAAAATTAACATTGTATATTGTATTACAATAATTATTTATTATAAATTTAAAATATAATCTATATGTTCAAAAATATTTATTTATTACAAATTTTAATTATAATATAATTTATATATATATAATTGTTTATTTATTATAAATTTAAGGTATATAAAATAAATATTTATTCTGTACAATGCACAAGTTAAAATACTAGTTTAGTTTTAAAGCTGCACAAATTAATTTGACTTAATTGCATTTTTTACTCCCCAAGTTTTATAATTTCATGAATTTTGTCACCTTAGATTTTTTTTTTGTGAATTTTGCCCCCAAGTTGAAAAACTGCTACAATTAAAGAAAAAGTCACTACAAAATTATCTTTATTGTGGCAGTTTAAAGGAAAAACTACTGTAAAATGTCTTAATTGTGATAATTTTTCTACTTAGGGGAAAAATTAGCTAAAATTGAAAATTAGAGAGCAAAATTCGAGAAAAAAATTTTGGAATAGCAAAATTCGCATTGTAAAACTTGAGGGGTAAAAAGTGTAATTAAGCCCATTAATTTATAATGAAATTACTATGAAATCTAACAAAAGCAGTATAAATCCATACTCAAAAAACTATAAAAAATTTACATGTAACATAAATAAAATGAGTTTAATGGCTATGCACTGTCAGTGTAAAGCAGTTTTACACTGTCAACCAATTAAAAATTACTGTTGGTATAACTTTTAAAGTAATTATTATAAAAATCAATAAACTTTCCATACATAGAGGGTTGTGAATAGATGATAGTGTAAAAGTCCATAGCCTATTTTCTCAAATAAAATTATTAACAAAAAATTATAGAAAATTTAACTAGCTAAAATTTTACAGGTAAAGCTAAATTATTAAATAAATAAATAAAAAGTTAGCAATAGCTTTTCTACCCTTTTTATCTGAACTAGAAACAAGACAAGACTAGCATAGCGAGCAAGCTTTATCGATTGGGTGAAAAACTCAAACCAAAACAGCACCACTTGCAGATTACCATTTTCATTTCAATCTCATCTCCGTGGTGCACTTGCACTTCTCATGTTGCACAAAACCCTAATAATTCCATAAACCCTTCCCGTGCATTCGTTCACCCATTTATGAATTCACCAGAACGATGAACATTCTCTCCTCGCCCCACTTTCACGTCCCCAAATCTCATCACCCCCACCGCCATGGAACACCGAAGCAAACTCCGAGGCACGTTCCGACCCAACTTCTTCTTCTTCGTAGGCCATCTACAGTGCTGTGCAAATCCTCTTCCGCGAGCACCGAACCCGATTTCGTGAGCCGGGTTCTGAAGGAAAACCCGAGCCAAGTGCAACCCAAGTACCTAATTGGCGACAAGTTCTACACTTTGAAAGAAAAGGAGAATTTGGGTAAATCGTCCAATGCGGGTATTTTCGATGTGTTGAAGAGGCTGATCCCGACGAAGCCTCAGAGCAAGAGCGAGAGTGAGGTTTCGGGGGAGAGAGATTCTGTGTATTTGAAAGACTTGCTGAAGGAGTATAGAGGGAAACTTTACGTGCCTGACCAAATTTTTGGCACAGAGTTGTCAGAGGAAGAAGAGTTTGACAGAAATGTAAACGAGTTGCCCAAAATGAGCACTGAGGAGTTCAGGAAGGCTATGAGTAAAGACAAAGTCAAGTTGATCACTTCAAAGGAAGGTGGAGGTGTTTATAGGGATTTTATCGTGGAGTTGAAGGAGATTCCTGGTGATAAAAGCTTGCACACAACCAAATGGTACAAAAAGAATGGAATTATCTTGTTAGTTATGTGGTTTTTCTGCACCTTGTGCACTGCAGTGTTGCGATAGATTGTGATTGTGTATGTGATTTTGCAGGGTTCTCAGGCTGGGTAGCGGGGAAGCTCAAGCAATTTTGGTGGACTACACTGGACCGCGATATGAGATAGAGAGGAGGCATACTATGGTTGATAATCTTCATCTTTTTCATTCTTGAATAATTGTGACTATATTAGGTAGTGCTAGTGCTAAGAGGGGAAAGTCAATTAGCTTTGCTTGTTTTATGTTTCATTTTCCTTTTTCTAAGTTATGATATACTCTCTTACGTAGTTTGTAGTCAGAGACTTAGAGTTCTAGTCATTCAGCAAGATGCATGAGTGAGGTAGATACTTTTGTGGGTGATAATCATGGTGTCATTGTTCTTTTAACTCTCAGATTATTTTGTTGCAGTCTTGGGTGGGGAAAATGCCGGAGTACCCTCATCCAGTTGCATCGTCCATATCTAGCAGAGTGGTGGTTGAGCTTGCAGTGGTGACAGTCTTGATGGGTATAGCAGCAATTATTGTTGGCGGCTTCCTTGCATCAGCATTGTTTGCCGCCACCAGTTTTGTATTTGTGGTAGCTGTCTATGTTGCATGGCCCATAGCCAAACCATTCCTCAAGATTTTTATTGGTCTTGCGCTAGCAATTTTGGAGAAGATTTGGGATAATATTGTTGATTTTTTCAGTGATGGTGGCATTTTCTCTAAGATATCTGAGATTTACACTTTTGGTGGATTATCTGCCAGCCTTGAGGCGTTGAAACCAATTATGATTGTAGTTTTGACTATGGCCCTTCTTATTCGCTTTACTCTTTCAAGAAGACCTAAAAATTTCAGGAAGTGGGTATGTGACTAAGTGGAGACTCATATTACATGAATTATTGAGCCAATTTTCTTCCATAAATTTGCTTGATAAGTGTGCTCTAAGAGATGATTCTTTGATATACAGGATCTTTGGCAGGGAATAGACTTCTCACGATCAAAAGCTGAAGCTCGTGTTGATGTGTGTTAACACCTACATTTATTTTAGTCTCTATTCTTAAAATCTTTTAATGTTATTTTTAGTTTTCTAGTCTAAAAAACTTTTAATGTTATTCACTTATTCTTATTTCTAACTTTGGATTAACATCGTTTCAGGGTTCAACTGGAGTCAAGTTTTGTGATGTGGCTGGAATTGATGAGGCAGTTGAGGAACTTCAAGAGGTAATTCTTTTACATGTTGCTGATTCTAATTATGAGTGTGCAATCAAGTTTCTTGTCTGCTGGTGCCATGCCACCCTTTAAAAAAGGCTGAAGGTGAGGCCATTTGCTGTGAGACAACAATACAAGAAGAGTTATAACCACAATAAATAAATAAATGAAGTGGAACATTTTTTTAGGAAAATTTGGCACATTTTCCTCCTTGATCTTTTATCACTTTTCCACATATTATGAGTTGAAATCTTTTTCCTCGAACATGAAGTAAAAAGGTTTCTTGACCCCTTGAACTTGATTGCTTGTAGTTAGCTTGTTTTTGTTAAACTTTTTCCAGATATGTTTCGGTTAAACCTAAACTGTTGCAAAATTTTTGAACACTTTAGGCCCCGTTTGGGATGGTTGCGAGTTTTTGGTTTTTGGTTTTTAAATGCAATTTTCGAAACAAAACGCATTTGGCTAAAATGGAGCTGAAATGGTTTTTAACTCAATTTCAAAACACTTTTACATTCATTTTCAAAACAAAAAAAAAAAGATTTGTGAATTTGGTTTTTGATTTTTAAAAATAAATACACATTATTATATTTGACAATAGTCTTTCTTGCCACCACCACCACCACAACCACCGCCATTGTCACCACCACTATCACCACCACCACTACTGCTACCGCCATCTCCACAGCCACCGTCACCGTCACCGTCACCACCACCACCATCGCTACACCACCACCATGACCACCGGCACCACCACCATGACCACCGACACCACCACCACCATCATCGCTGCTGCCATCTCCGCAGCCACCGTCACCACCACCACCACTGCTACACCACCACCACGACCATCAGCACCACCACCACGACCATCAGCACCACCACCACCATCATCGCTGCCACAACTACCACGACCACCGGCATCGCCGCCACCATCACTGCTGCCACAACTACCACCCATCATTGCTGCCACAACTACCACGACCACCAGCATCACCTCCACCACTACAAGCTTCATCACCACTACCATCGTCACCGCCACCACCACGACCACGATCACGACCACCAGCGCTGCTGCCACCACCATAGGCAATGTCACCACCACCACTGACTTTGCCACCACCATCACCATTGGCACCGCCATGATCACCACCGATACCGCCACAACCACTATCGTCAACACCGTCATAACCGTCACTGTCGGCTTTACCACCACCACCACCATCATTGTTGTCGTCACCACTACCACTGTCGTCACTACACAAACATATTCTTAAACTAATTTTAACAGAATAAGAAATTTTAAAGTGAATTTATTTTGAAACCAAAAATTAGAAAAAAAAATTAAAACTAATTTTTAAAAACTAAAAACTGGTTGTGGTTTTTGAAAATTTCAAAACTCACAACCAAAAACCACCCCAAACGGGTCCTTAGTTGACAATATATAGGTTTTATTATTATTATTATTTTTTTTTTAAGAGAGTGGTTTGTGAATATTGTTGCTTAATCAATGTCACATGTTTCACTCTTCTGCTCAAATTACATTGCATCATAGATGGATACATCAGGAGGTCCAGGGTGTGGTGGTCTCCCCAAGTTTGAAATTTTTTTCAATGATTTTATTTTACTTTACTCCCTATGTTTGAAAGCTATTTTTAATGATTTTATGCATAAGACCATGTCTTGTTTCAACTTGGTCTCCACTATTTTATTTGAGCCTCCAATCTTTGTTGGTAGAATGATCTCCTAATTGGTTATTATTTATTTTCATTTAGAGGCCTGAGCAGCAGGCCATTGCCCATTTACTCCTAGCCCAGTAGCTCATTTAACTCTTCTAGACCAAGAAGGTATCTCATTTTACCTTTCTGGCTGGCACAGCAGCCCATAAATATTTGAGTTTCAACTTGATATGCAGCTGTGCACAACAACAAACAGCCCATAACACATTAATACAAAGCAACTGCATAAAGAAGACCATGGAGAAACAATTAAGCCTGTAATTCACATTAACTATTAATCGATTTTCCTTTAATTTTTCCTTGCCATTAGTATCCATTTCTCTTCTAATTTTTATGTATTTTTTTATTTTTATTTTTCTTCTGCATTATATTCTTATGTCTTATTTTAGTAGGCTCTACCTAGTTTATTGTATTGGAAGAAAACTTATGGAAGTTATTTATGATTTTGTTTAGTTGGTGAGATACCTAAAAAATCCTGAGTTGTTTGATAAAATGGGGATCAAACCTCCTCATGGTGTTCTTCTAGAGGGCCCTCCTGGATGTGGCAAGGTCAGATACTTGTTCTCCAGTAATGTTGGATTTAAGAGTCTGTGTTGTCTGGCATGTTTAAGTTTTGTCATGCTTTTGCAGACCTTGGTAGCCAAGGCTATAGCTGGTGAAGCTGGTGTTCCATTTTACCAAATGGCTGGATCAGAATTTGTGGAAGTTTTAGTTGGTGTTGGTTCTGCACGTGTTAGGGATTTATTTAAAAGAGCCAAGGTGATTCTACTTCTATTTTTTCTGATATTTCTACTTCTATTTAAAAGAGCCAAGGTGATTCCATACTCTCTTGAAGTAGAAATAATGTTAAGAAGGATACTCTTTAAAGTTTGCTTCTTTTTTTTTGTTTTGGGTAAATTTGTTACCTCTGCTTTGCTTGTTGCAAAAAATGGTTAGATGCTTTGTGTCATGAGGAAGCAGGATATTGTTTCAACATAAGATGTGACTGAGTATAGAGCTTCTTTTTCTCGGTTAAATTTTTAAAACATAGATTGTAGAATTTTGTGTTTCTATGCTTTGGAGAGCTAGTGATTGGTGGGTACTCAAATGTTTGTTTCTCTTTGCAGGTAAACAAACCATCAGTTGTATTCATAGATGAAATCGATGCGTTGGCAACTAAGTATGGCTATATGGATTTATGTTATGAGTTTGTAACTTGACAGATTGTATAATGTTGTGGATAGTTTGTGTGTCCATGGCGTGCTCACTTATTTAATAGAGAGAATGAATTTATAATGTTCATATTAGACAACCTTAAGCCAAATGAAATGTCAAGTGAGCAATTTAGCTGGCCTAGTAGAATCACCATGGAACATCTAACTATATATTGAACCCACTAGTCGTTGGGACTTGTGAGCTTCCTGATATGCCTGTATATTAAGTAATTGTTAGTGCCACTATATTGCATGCATTGTTGGTCATTTGGTTGGTCTAATCTAGGTATTGATTCTCAGATATGCTGTTCTTACAAATGAGAATGCATAGGGGGATGTGACATTAGGTTTGTTTTGCTGTAATATTTTTGAGTCCATGCTTACAGGCACTACCATAATTTTTTTTTTTTGGTACATTACCATAATTATTGTTGGGCATGGGGTACTTCTGGAAGTTCTCTTTAGTTCATGATTGGTGATTGTTTCTTGCATAATGAAATTTCATTATGTGGAACTAAGGGCCTGTTTATTTGGGCTTTTTTTTTTCTTTTAAAGAAAAGCACTTTGTAATTTAAAAGGATGTTTAAAATTATTATTATTTACGTTTTTTGAAAAAAAAAAAAAACCAAAAACTTCAAAAAAGCTATATCAGTGCTTCTCTTAGAAACTAAGAATTGTAGCTTTTGAAAAAAAGTTTTATCATAAACTTTTTTTTCTTTATTAATGCTGACACAAATGGATCTTACTATCAAAATAATTGCCAAACTGCTGATGTTGCTTGGTTACATTTGTCATTTGACTTGCCGAGTCCCCTAAGCATCCACCCTACCTGATTGTGAAATTTATGATTGATCAGGCGTCAAGGTATTTTCAAGGAGTCCACAGATCACCTGTATAATGCAGCCACCCAGGAAAGGGAAACTACCTTGAACCAATTGTTGATTGAGCTTGATGGTTTTGATACTGGAAAGGGTGTCATATTTCTAGCTGCCACAAATCGTAAGGATTTGTTAGATCCAGCACTTCTTCGTCCGGGTCGCTTCGATCGCAAGGTTGCTTTCTGTAGCTGTGTTAGTGAATTTTTCTCACTTTTGGTTGGGTTCAGGGTAAAGTATTTTGTTTTTATAACATATGGGCAAATTGAGAGAGAATGAGTATAAGGGTTTGTTTGTTTCCTGTTTTCAAACTGTTTTCTGTTTTTAAAAACAAAAGAACAAGAAAATTTGCTTAATAAGTGTAGTTTTTAAAAACTGTTTTAAAAAACAATATCTATTTTTCAATTTAAAAAAAAAAAAAAACATCTCTGAGTTGTTTTGGTTTTTTACTTTCAGTTTTCTATTATTCATATTCTTCCTGGCACTCTCATATCTTCTTTCCTGACTTCTATCTGAAAACTAGTTCTTGAAAATTGTATTATAAAGCAGTTTTTAAAAACTAAAAATCACAATCAGACACACCCTAAATCTCTTTTTTGTTTTTGCTATTAAATGCTTTGTTTAAAACACAATCTTCAGGTGCAAACAGTGGCTTTCCTGTCCACCACTTTCATAAGTAGTCTTGATTATATGTGATGTTTTGTGTAGTTCTTTCAAATTTCAATGATAATACGCTGTTAATGTTCGTTGAATTTTTCTTCTGTAGATCAGGATTCGCCCTCCTAGTGCAAAGGGAAGATTTGATATTTTGAAAATTCATGCTAGCAAAGTAAAAATGTCAGAGTCTGTTGATTTATCCAGCTATGCACAGAACCTACCTGGTATGGACTCCTGTTTTGCTTATTGAATTTTTCATTCTGATGTCTGTACACACATCTTAATTTCAGGATGGAGTGGAGCAAGATTGGCACAATTGGTCCAAGAGGCTGCTGTTGTGGCTGTGAGGAAACGGCACAACTCAATTCTTCAGTCAGATATGGATGATGCAGTTGACCGACTTACAGTAGGACCTAAACGTGTTGGAATAGAATTAGGTTACCAAGGACAATGTCGTAGAGCTACTACTGAAGTGGGAGTAGCATTAACTTCTCATCTGCTCCGGCGATATGAGCATGCAAAAGTTGAATTCTGTGATCGCATCTCAATAGTACCTCGTGGTCAGGTCCTTGTCCAGCTTCCTTCACTATATTATCCTCTACTATCTTCTGGAAGTATTTTGTCAATGTTTTCCTATTCTCATGTTTGAGGTATTGTCAGTACATGTTTGGAAATTAATAAAAGATATCTGATACATCTGCGACAGAGGTTCATTACTATAGCATGGGAGAATCTGGTACAGAAAGTATTAAAATTCAAGCATGTGAATTAGAAATGAGAAAAAAAGACAAAAAACAGTGCATAGAGTTAGAAATTGTGTTTAAAAGATGTTACAATCAAGGTGTTAGTAGAAAATGTAGCTATAGATGGAAATGAAGTGGAGGAAAAATCTGTATGGAGCCTATCTGAAATATATGCTAATGTTACTTTATTTCCATATGTATAAGGCTACCATATTCTATCCATGCTTTACAATTCCTGGTTGGTTGTTTATTACTTAAAACTATGCTACTCGAGGCTGTTTGTTTCTATAATTTTTACTCACAAAAAAGGCTTCAATCTGGCAGACATTATCTCAATTGGTATTTCATCGACTTGATGATGAATCATATATGTTTGAACGTCGACCTCAATTGCTTCATCGCCTTCAGGTATGTAAATGTACTTGAGTATATTAGTTTCCTTCTTCAAATTATTTGTTTCAGTTTGAGCCTTTACTGGCGAACAGGTTCTGCTCGGAGGTAGAGCTGCTGAGGAGGTCATCTATGGACGTGACACATCAAAAGCCTCAGTTGACTACCTTGCAGATGCATCCTGGCTTACTCGCAAAATATTGACCATGTTAGCATGATTATTGTATTTTTATACATTTAAGTTTCTGCTTATTTTCTTGTGCTACATAATCTCCTTTTCCCCCTCTCTACTTGCAGATGGAATTTGGAGAATCCAATGGTCATACATGGAGAACCACCACCTTGGAGGAAGTCAGTTAAATTTGTTGGACCAAGGCTGGATTTTGAAGGTTCCCTTTATGATGACTACAACTTGATTGAACCCCCACTAAATTTTAAGATGGATGATCAAGTTGCACAAAGGACTGAAGTGTTGATACGTGACATGTACAGAAAGACGGTGTCTCTTCTTAGGAGGCACCATGCGGCTTTGCTCAAAACTATTAAGGTAACTTGGAGTGAGATCTGAAAATGAGTTATATTACTTTGTGAATTGTTATAACCACGAGCTATATAACCAAAAAGTTAAAAAAGAACTTTATGGGTGGGGTCAAGCTTATTTCTGTAACTGGGATACATTACAACATCTGCAAGCATCTCGAGATAGCAGATATTGTACCACTGCGGTGAAAATGTTCATTTAGCCCTCTGTGGCTTTCCTTTTTTGTAAGTTCTGTAGCAACTGATCACTTTGACCGCTTATGAATTGGCACTGCAGGTTCTTCTGAATCAGAAGGAGATCAGTGGTGAGGAAATAGAGTTCATTTTGAACAAATACCCTCCACAAACACCTTTACATCTTTTGGAGGAGGAGGAAAATGCTGGCAACCTTCCATTCGCCACAGAACAAGTGCATGATTTGGAGTATGCCTTAAAAACTCAATCAAACGAAGAAACCATGTGAGTTCTTTCTCAATCCTTATCTAAAACCATGAAATTGTTCCTGGATTCCTGGCCAATCAGTGTTTCAGATTTGTGGCTGCTCTTCGGCAAGGTTCCTTCCAAGGACATTTATGCAAAGAAGGGCTACTTCAAAGCTTACTTTTTCAGTGAGAACAAAAGTATATGTATTTTGTTGAGCCATAAATTTTGATCATGCAATTTGTATGAAACGCGTTTCGTTATAACATGTTTTAGGGGCGTTTTTCTTTTCCATTTTCAGAACGAAAATGTGAAATGCTTTGTCTTAAGCAAATTGACATAATTTACCGTGTGCTGGTCATGCTTTCGAGGTATGTTTGGGTGGAAGAATATGAGGTGAAGCTATAGAAAGATCAACATTTCATTTTTTAACATTAGAAGTAAAAGAGTAAATTACATTTCATTACATAAATGATAGCAAATCTTAAACTGAAAATTACAATTTACTCTTTTTCTTTATCTTTGATTTAGCTTATTTGAAAGCTCTTTTGATTTTTCTTTAAAAAAAATTCTTAATTTGTGGAGCTTTTTTAAAATTGTGGTTGGCTTTGCTTTCCTTTTAAATAAAGATTGGTTCAGATATAGATAGAGCGGATATTGCTTAATTATTTACTTAATACCGACAATAATAATTTTTTTAAAAAATCACTTATATTAATTGTTAAATACTTAAATGTATATTATGATTAAAAAAATATTTTAAAAATATATGATCTTTCAATTTATTTATAAAAGCTTTTAACATAAATTAAAAATAGATAGATTTTGAGAAAATGTGAAAAAGATGTATCAGTATATTAATTTTACTCAAGATAAATTATCTTACCTATAATAAAAAATTGATGTATTTCTCTAAAATTTTTCCAAACTTACTATCTTCTCTTCTATAGAAAATTTTGTATTTTATACCACTATATGGTAAAATATTGGTTTCTTATTGAGACCTGATCAAGACAGAAATCAAATTAATTCCCAATGTTGATATTACATTTTACTATTGTTAATATTTTTATTAAAATATGATGGCAAAGTTGGATAATAAAAACAATCAAAGGCACCTTATAATGTTTTTGGGCAGTTAGTAAAGATCTCAAATTGAATGAAGAAAATCTAAAGAGGTATTCATCCATATATTATAAATCCGATTCCTCGTTCTTAAACGAGCATTTCGAAGAGCTATTTTCATCTTCATTAAAATATGATGACAAATTGGATAATAAAAACAATCAAAGGCACCTTATAATGTTTTTGGGCAGTTGGTAAAGATCTCAAATTGAATGAAGAAAATCTAGAAGAGATATTCATCCATATATTATAAATCCGATTCCTCGTTCTTAAACAAGAGCATTTGGAAGAGTTATTTTTATCTTCATTAAATCATATAATTTCTTATACATTGAGCATTTTTTTATTTTATTTTTGTTAATTTTTTTATCTCGTTCAAATTTATTTTTTTTTAAATTTTAACTTTTGATACATTGTATAAAAATAATAATAAATTATATTGACACCTGTTGAGATTTCATCAAAATTTCTCCTAATACCTCCTTTTTCTACTCTTATATTATCTATTTTTAATTGTTTGAAAAATATTACACTAACACTCTTAATTGTTTAAAAAATGTTATATCATAGACCCCTATAAGAGAAGATTACTGTAACGTTAAAAAAGTAAGAGGTTCTGTGCAATCTCAAGAAATTTTAGGGGTTAAGTGTAATTTACTCTTAAAATAAAGAAATCTTTCTTTTTAAATATATTAAATTTTAAAATTATTATAATCTTGGGTAATCTTAATTTAAATTTAAATTTTAAATTTTAAATTTTGACACATCATGCTAATAAAAATGATGTATCTTGATGTTAATAATTTATTTTTATAATTTTCTCATTAGTTTTGGAAATTTTATCACTTTAATTTAATCCTATTTAATATAGATTATTTATTATTAATAAAGAAAACATATATTATTCTCCTTAAATTTTTATTTATGAATTTTATTTAAATTTAAAAATGTACATGCAATGCATAAGAAACTTGCAAGTTAAAATCTAAATAGTATAAATTCAAAAGCTCAAAAAAAAAGAGGGTGAAAAGAAAGTTGATTAGACAATTGGGTTGGAGATCTAGGTCTTAAGTTTAAAAATATAAATGAGTATTCAGTCAATCATAATTAGTTTAGATCAAGTTTGACATGAAGTTTAAATCAAGTTTAAAAATACTATGACTAAGAACATAGAAATGTTATCAAGGTGTGTGATCCTTGTGATAGATTGGAGTGATTTAGTGAAAGGGGTCCCAGAGTAAGGTTTTTAAAGTAGATTTTTCTGAGTGTAAAATGCTTACTAGTATAATACTTTGAATTGATAATGAAAGCAATCATATATCCCTACCAAAAGGGGCAAATTTAATTTTTCACTACCGAAAATAAAATTGCAGCCACTAAAGTGCGACCACCACGATTTAGCAGCAAAACTCTGCCACTTTTCTCGCGACGGCAATCTTGCACCATAACACTCTTTTGTGTCGCACCTCTTCTTATTTCATGACCACAACTTGAAAATTTTCTCGATTGCAACATGATCAACTACATAATTAGAGAGAGAAATAAAGAATCATACACTTGTATCATTCATGATCTAGGAGAACACTAGGTGTCTTGAACACCTAGAAGGATAGATGGAGAATCCTACACATGTATTATTTCTAATCTCTATTTGTATATCATTGATACTAATCAGAGGGTATTATTATTATAAACTACAAAGATTCATTTCAATTTTGGTTTATTTCTTTTATCAATTGGTATTAGACCTCCCAACCATCTACAGAGACATATTTTACTCAATTTAAAAAGGTGGAAAAATTGAGAAGTTGCTGAATAACAAGGTGAAAGAAACTCTTATTTATATCATACAAGCTAATTTCTCCATCAAGTTAACTAATTGTAGTTTACTAAGGCAATCATATATTAGATAAGGATTCATGTATCGCAATGAAAGCAATCATATATCACACCTAAAGGATTAATTAACTAATCAGATTCCAACACTTTCTTTTATAAATAAAATTCCAACACTTCTAATGTAAATTATTATGAAAATGTTTAAAAAATATTTTTAAATCCTTCTCTAACATCTTCTTACTAATCTTTATACTTGTTTTGTATTATTGAATATTTTTTATTTCTAAGACATTAAATATATTTACTTTTTTATTTAGTATTTTTTATAAAATATTAAAAGGATATAGAAAGATATAATATAACTTGTAAAAAAAACAAATATTTTGGTTCAAAAAATTACCCATTAAAGAATGAAGAAAAGTAAAAAGTGACCAATTAATTAGCTAATTAGCTAATAAACCGTCAAGCAATACTAATTTAAATTTCAAAGTCAAACAAAGCATTTAATGCTACCATCAATATTTCCAAGTTCCAACATAGTAATTAATAGTAATTCAAAAGAATTCAACTTCAAGTAACTACTTTAATATATATATATATATATATATATATATATATATATATATATATATATATATATATTAAATGGAAACACTTTCCCATTACTTAAGATTTTATCTAAAAAAATATTAATATAAAGTTAAAACTAAAGGATCACTGGACTTGGACCAAAAAACAACTACAAAATACATGCACAAAGTGCAACAGTGTTATGCTCCACATTTGATTCAGAATGCTACCACCTTGGATATGTTCTCATTCTTTTATGATAAAAGAGATAGACACTAAATTGGCACATGTCCCATTAGCAAATACAATTAACCTGGACCAAAGCCTTATTTGTAGCTCAATTGATTTTAGAATATATTTGAGACAAGATCCAATGATAAAACCAATCATCTTAAAATATGATTAAAGTAAATGTGCATTCAATGTTTCTTAGATGGGTTAAAGCCATGCCAACATATAGCCATACATAATAATTTGTTTGCAAAGTCTTATATCTCATGCAAAAACTGATTACAAAATACAGCAACCATTACTAGTGAATAGATTAAAAAATTACTAACATCAACATTTTTCATGAATACATTGTTACACAATTCTGTACCAGTCATAAAAATTATTATTCTAATGAAATAATCATAAGGAAAATTAGCACAACATTGAGAACATAAGAATAATCATAAGCTTTCTACTTTATTCGTCACAAAGTCTTAGAGATTAAGCAATTAAGTAAAACCTCAAAAACTAGAGAAG
Source organism: Spatholobus suberectus (assembly GCA_004329165.1). Classification (NCBI taxonomy): domain Eukaryota; kingdom Viridiplantae; phylum Streptophyta; class Magnoliopsida; order Fabales; family Fabaceae; genus Spatholobus; species Spatholobus suberectus. Next base: position 80,004,311 of record CM014733.1, read on the forward strand.
TCACTTCAAATATATCAACAACAAAATAAAACAGGAACTCGTTGCATCAAATAAACCTCTAGAGTCTAAAGACATGTCAAATGCAACAATCACACAATTACAAAACTACACACAACAAAACCACATCAATGTCTCTATCATGCAATTAGTCTTAAAAGAACCAAAAATCGTCATAAGAGGTATAGATTTCTAAAATAACATCCCTGATTTTAAACAATTAAGATAGGAAATAACACTATTAATAATTATATAAAAACTTCAAACTTACACAACACCTACACGCCTGCACCATGAACATCAAACAAGCAAACTAGGATCTAGACCTCCACTTGACTGCTTCACCTTCCTATACTCTACAACATTAATTAAAACACTAACAATTAGTCTATGTGAATTAATGTGTAAAAAAATTGAAAACCCTAAAAATGAAAAAAAAAAAAACTTGAAGCTCTTAAATAAAATGAAAAGGAATGAAAATGAAGGTACCAACATGCTTACCAATTACCAACCAAGAATGATGTTGATATATGGAAAAGAACAAATGACAAGGATGAGAAGAAACGAACAATTCATAAGGAATGAAAAGTTGAAGCCTTGAAGGAACAAGATGGAAAGGTCAAAACTCGAAGGAACGAGGGGGTGAGATTTATTTGACAATGGCTTTGGCTGTAGGGAGATAACACTCAAGAGTTGAGAAAGAGGCAAAGGCATGGAGTTACGGAGCTAGGGCTAGATAAGGTTAAAATGAAAGGAATAAATAAAAGAAGCTTTTATAGTAGGACTATTTTATTCTCTTAAGACTAGTATAAACCCTAACTATTAAGTCAAAGGACTAATTTATAACCCTTAAATATTTTGATAATAACAAACAATTAATAAATGTGATTTTACAAAATCGTCTAGTCATCCGTAATATGTTCATAAGCAACTATATGATAATTTAAGCTCATATCGTCTTTATCTTTCTTTTAGATAAATTCAGTAACTAATAACTTACAAACGATGATCTAAGTGATCTGCACATCAATCAGAGCGTAAACTATCTCGATATGTATGAAGCCTACATACCTACTCTCGAGTAAAGTTATCTTTATGCGAAAAAGAAGGAATGTGCGTGCAAATGTTAGAACGAGAAAGTAGATATGACTACTGCTACAAGATTGAGTACGAGAATGGTAAAGATAAGCAGACTGCTTTATCTTATCAAAGTGACAAGTTGGTGATAGGCATTAAATGCTCCAACGACTCTCTGGAACAGACGAAGGTTGTCTCCTACAAGTACTCACAACGGATACTTTTGGAGAAGCCTATATATAGAAGAAGAGACCTCAATCTTAATGACTGACGAATCATAAAATCTTTAATTGTTGGAAAGCTCTCATTGTGTAATCTTCATATACTCTAAGTGTAAAACATTTCCTTTGTACTTCATTGTATATTCGTCAGTTAAGACGTTAAACCTAGTGAGATCAATCACAATTAACCTTTTTCCCAAAAAAACTGGTGGAAGCCTAAAGAGGCTTTGATTCAAAGAATACTTGGGTTTTTGCATGGAGACACAAGTTAAAAACTACTTGGATTGAGCTTGAAGAGGCTTGTTGAAAAAATACTTGTAACTTAGATAAGTTAGTAGAACTTGGTAGTTGCCAAGAACTGGACATAGTCTCTGGGGTGAGATGAACTAGTATAACTCTTTTGTGTATTCCAGTTTCTTTTTCAGCACTCATCTTTCTTTCAAAACCCTTTTGAAAAACTCTTTTGTTTAATCCTTCAGACTATACGTAATTAAAAAAGGTTTTGCGCAAATTTGCTATAACACAATTCAACCACCCTTCTTGTGTTATCTTTGTGTTTTACACTAACCTTACTATATTTGTCTGAATCATTTTTTTTATTTTCACCCGATGACCCAATGGCCTATAATAAATTGATCGTTTTGCCCATTTTTTTTCCTTGGGTTGGTCAAGTTTAGGTGAGTTTGGTTTTGTTGATCACCCCTACCTTAGGGATCTACGCAATCAAAGTAGCAGCAAGAGATTGGTCAAAAGATCCTGTGGAAAAAGCATCTCTTATAAGTTTCCACACATCATCTCCCACGATATGTCAATATTGCTTAAAAAAATTGGTTGAAATCTTTCCAGTCCTAGAGCTTTATAAGGCTTTATAGAGTTCAACATTCCAAAAACCTTCTCTTTTATGATTGGATTGCTAAGTAGTTTCCTCCCTTCCGCATCTAGACAAGGACTTCGAGTAACCTACAAGGCAAAAACATCCCTCTATGGGGAGTTACAAAACAAAGTCTTGAAATAATTTTGTACCTTATCCTAAAGAATGACAACATCATTAGTCCATATGTCATTGGAAACAGTAAGGCTATATATCTTATTTTGCTTCTTGTGAATAATAGTCTAAGCATGGAAAAAAGAAATGTTTTTATCTCGAAGCTTGCCCTATGACTCCTTATATTTTTTATACCAATGTAGTTCCTCTTGAAAAGAATTTGATTATATTCATGTTGAAGTGTTTTTTCTAATCAAATTAGAGATGAAGAGTCCACCTTCTCCAAAGATCTTTGGATTCATTTCAGTCGAGCCTCAATGTTCCTGTTTCTATGAAAAATATTGACAAGGAAATCTCGATTAAAAGTGATAGAATCCTCCTTGACTCTCTAGAGGGCGTCCATAGGATTGCCTTGGTAGCATTGGGCACTGTCTCTTGGTAACCTTACATACAATCCAAGTTGTCTCAAAGAGGAAAGGACTAGGACCTCTCTCTTGGGGCATTCCTCCTATCATGATAAAAATGAGGTTGTGATATGAGTGGAATTGACATATGATTTCAATGAAAGCATCTGAGAAGGCTATTCTCCTAGAGATAAGAGAAAGGGGTATGTTAAGCTTCCTAGCAATAGTTCTCTTACCCCAACAAATTTGGTGCCAAGCAAATAATCCTTCTGTCATATGAACAATTACTAATCCACAATAATTCATTATTTGAGCAAAAGCTTCAAATCTGGTGTATGAGAAACAACTTCTTTTTTGTTCTAAAGGGATAAATATCTCATTAAAATTCCTAGCAATGAGCTAGGGATAAATGATAATCTAACTCAAGGTGTGCAAGTGTTACCAAAGCAAATTTTGGAGTATAAGGGTGGGACTAGCACAAACACTTACACACACCCAAACATGGTCATTAATAGTAACACTGAAAGTAGAAGAGTAAGGGCCAGTGTCCAAAAGGGAAATATTGAAATTCTGACCTTATTTAACCTTTTTGCATGCCCATAGGCTTTAGCAACGAAAATTAGGCCATACCCAATGTGCTTATAGAAACACGAAGTACCTTCAAATTGAATATAGGTTTCCATAATGATAAAAAAAGAAAAGTGGGATGATATCTATTAACAATATCTCAAACATGTCTCTTAGCTCTCATATAACTCACTCCCTTAATATTAGAGGAGAGGATAGTAACATCATTAAAATCCTTTGTCATGATTAAATTTAAAGGTGAAAGGCCAAATGTAAGAACAAAATCATTAGCCATTTAGGTTTGTTTCACCAACACTGTCTTGTGGCACTTCCTCATCCACGGTCTCCATTGCAATACAATCTTTGTCATTGGATTGAGACATTTGTCGTTGAAGTTTTAAAATTTTGTTGATGTACCACCTCCTTGGAACTTTGTTGTGCAATGCTTGTAAAAGGACCAACCATGTAGACTTCTCCTTATTCTTGTTTTGACTTGCACCAAATGCACGTGAATTGCTGAGGAGCTTTGCACTTGGAGATGACACTACTAATTGGTCTCCACGCGACTTGACAGAATTATTAACAAACCATGACGCCCTGTTTTCAACCTATCCACATTTTAACCTCTCAACCATCATGTGGTAGGCCCCATGTTGTAGCAACATTTGGATTTAATGCCATTAATTCCTCATGATTGATTTGTTGTCCACTAGCTCATTTCTTGTATCCAAGACAAAAATTGTGTCATATGTATTTGAAATAAATGCACTCTTACCTTCTTCTTTTTTCTCAATATTATTTGCATTGATTGTGTTACATTTTTTCCTCCTAATAATAAGTCAATCCCATGCAAATCTAATTACATCGATTTTGGCTTGTTAGGAGGTGGTGGTAACGTTTCATTTTGCCCCTGATTTGTTGATAATGAATTTAATGATGCATTAATGGTGGTGTCTCCACTAGTAGCCTAGTTAGCCTCTATTTGTGGTCCACTATTAACCTTCATAGGCTTGAGTTTCATACTACAATTTTTGGCTAAGTGTCCATAGTAACCAAACTCAACATAAATTATGTGAAGACCCTCATACTCGACTTTGTACCAATGGTTGTTAAGCCATATTTAACAACTTTTATGCAAATACGCACAAAATGTCTTCTCTCCACCCTAACAGTGTTATTATCAATCTTAATAGGTCTATCCAACGTAGCAGCCATTGCAAGTAAAAAAAAATTCATTATAATAAACCAAATTTAAACTAAAGAACCATATCCAAACCATGGTTCTTCCCACTTTAGCATGTGGGGAAACGAAATATGGATTCCATTCCATTTCCACCAAGTAATGGTAAAAACTCATCCATGAACCTCCTGAAATAATATTTTCTCTGTTTGTTGATAAATCAACCTTGACCACATAATAGCCATTATCAACATCCATAATGTTGAAACCACAATTAAGTTTCCAAATTCTTGAGAGTTTTTCTTTCATTGTATTATAACCATTAGTCTTTCCTTGGAGTTTAACAATAATAACATCCTTCCAACACATTCATCCAGATGTACCTTGTGGTGGTATTGTTGTGTCTTTGGAACTGCCTTTATTCGATGATTCAAGTGGTGGAGGTAAATCTCTGTTGTCCTAGCAGAGAAAATGGAACCCTTTATAGCCATTTTGGCACTCATACATGACAAAAAAAAACCTAAAATAAGAAATAATACATGCAAGTGATATTTTTCTTTATTTAATAGATCTTACATAATTTCCTTTAATAAAAAATATGTTAAAAATGTATTGAAAATATATTCCTAATGTTTTTCCAAAAAACTTATACATTAATTCATAAATCAAATAACTAATATCTCCAATGATTAGAGCAGTCAAAAATGGAGGGCTCGCCTGGGCCATTGTTTGCTAACGGCCCACCCCGGTTTGTGTTCGGGCTTGTGCTTTTTTGGCCCAGCCCAGTCCTACGTGACCCACCAAGACATCGGGCCAATTTGACTTAAATTTTTTTGCACACCGACTAACATTGTTACATATTTTAATTATTATTATTTTGGCCAAAAATTATATAAAATTAAATTATTTAAATCATATTAAATATTTAAAATTAAATTCTACATACTTTCTAGCATAAACGAACATTTTTATTCATATATAATTGTTTTGGGACCGACCTAGACTCTTAAGCCGACGATGCTTTTTTCCAAGCATCACCGGCTTGGGGGCAATTGTTCTGGAGGTTACTTAGACACACAGCTCTAGGTTGGCCTACATGTCGCTTACCCTGGTTGGCATGACGACGGATACCCCGGATAGCAATTCCCCGCTATCTTGGACAGACTTTACTTCTATCCCGTCATTACATGGGAAGCGCTTAACAACAAAGAAAGTGTGTAATAAGGCACCCAAACACATGTTGTCATGTGGCACCTAGCTTTAACAGAATTTTCCTCTAAAACACACTATATAAAGGACTCCACACTCATCAGGTACACACGTGCTCTCTCATTCTCACTCGCACTTGAATCCCTATTGACTTAAGCATCAGAGTTCTTGCAGATGCCACCACTGGAGATGCCAACGACCATCGTGGGAGCTCACCGGAGACCTTCTCTTATGTTCACCAAACAACATTGGCACCGTTTGTGGGAATCGCTTTCTGATTCTCTTCATTTTCTTCATTACTTGAAGATCTGATTGTGATGGTTAGCACAAGAAATCGCAAGTTCGTCGTGGCACCTTTGCCATCGAAGCTTCCACCATCGTTGCCTAAGGATGGCGAAGCTGCTTTCGCTATGCCTGAAGTGGCTCCTAGCCTGAATGGTGTTCCAGCACCGTCAGTCACCATGGCAGACCTTGTTACGCTATTGCAGCAACAAAGAGAGGCATTGAAAGAGCAGGAAAAGATTATTGCTAAGCTTCAAATGGAGAAAGAAAATAAGAAAGTTATGGAGAATACTTATGATCATACTGAGAGGTCTACTGCATGCGCTCTGAAACCGGGTCATGTTGCGTCGGAGGTGCATGATGCACACATGGTGACGAAGATGGACGAGGATGACGAGATGATTCTGTTCAACCTCCCTTTTTCCATGAGAATTCTAAATTTACAGTTCTTGAAGCAGCTGCAACAACTGCCTTCGCTAGAGTTATATGATGGATCTGCTAATCGAATGACCACCTCTCAGTGTTGGAATCCTCAATGTCCTACAAGGGAGCTTCATCTTCATTGACATGCAGAGCGTTACCACTCTCGTTGAAAAGAGTGATGTTGAAGTGGTTCCAATCTCTAAAACCAAGGTCCATTAATTCATGGACAACATTGTGAGAGAGGTTCAAGACCGCTTTCATAACTAGTAAGGCCAGGCCTAAGACTGAGGCCGATCTAAGAAGGATCCGCCAAGGCACAAATGAACCGTTAAGGGATTACATCCGCAGGTTTAATCAGGAAGCAAGGGTAGTTGAAACTTTACAACCCAGAGTGGTTCTGATGTTGGCTAAGGACGGGGTAAGGCCAGGCTCTCCTTTCTTCATGTCAATAGCTAAAACACCTCTGACTTCAATGTAGGAATTTCTAAAGAAGGCGGAGAAATACATTAACTATGAAAATGTACTGGAGGCCGGGAAGGTGAAGAAGATCGAGATCGCACGACAGAAGAAGAATCCATAATCAAAGGCTGAAAAATGCCGCATCATGAGGACCGGGGTTTGTACAAGGGAGGCCCGAGATTCGAAGACTATACGCCATTAAATGCCCCTAGCGCAAGAATATTAAATGAAGTATATAATGTGGAATTTGTCGAAGAAGGGATAAAACCCCCAAGGCCAATAAGAAATAGAGAACGAGGAGATCAATCCAAGTACTGCCACTCCCTTCCTCGGCCATCGTAGGATGATGCCGAAGTACACGCCATCCGCCGCCAGTCTCCACGACTATTGTCGTCTCAGTGACCCACTCGATCTCCTATCCATTCTCTTGCACAAAGTCATGAAATTATATACGTTATTGCAGGTAGATTTTCGGGAGGAGGCTCGAAAAATGCGAGAAAGAGGCATGCCAGAGAAGTATTAGCAACCTCTTTCGAGGTTCATGCTGCTGATTACCCCGTGAAGAAGAGGGCACCGCCTTTAGTCTTTGATGACTTTGACTACGCCAATATTGTGCCAAACCATGATGATTCTCTAGTGGTGAATGCTCTTATGGCAAACAAGGAGGTCCACAGGCTGTTGGTAGACATCGGTAGTTCCGCCAACGTTATGTTCTATGAACTCTTCAAGAAGCTGAGAATTCCAGAATCTAAGTTGATGACCTATAACGAAGATCTGATAGGATTCTTTGGACACCATATTATGTCGGTAGGTTACATAAAATTGCATGTGACATTTGGGAAACTGCCCTGTACAAAAACCATAACCACACGATTCATAGTCGTGGATGCTAAGTCCTCCTATAATGCTATTTTGGTTAGACCGGCATTAAATGCTTTGGGAGTCATTATCTCGGTCTCACACCTAGCTATGAAGTTTGTCGGCGATAATATGGAGGTAGTCACCCTTCGGGGAGACTAAAGAAAAGCTAGGGAATGTTACAAGGAGTCCTTGAAAGTTGACTGCAATCCCAATGTGGATTACAAGCCTAATCCCGGAGAAGGCAAAGTGCTTCTAATAAAGTTGGATTGCCGGGATGAGATAAAGCGAGATACTTGGATACCTCGTCCAGAGCCAGAAGGGGAGTGCATCCTGGTTCAGATTGGGAAAGAGAAGGATCAAGTCGTTAGAATTAGTGCCAACCTAGACGAGAGAATGAAAGAGGATCTCTCGGTGCTTATGAAGAGCAATGCTAGCTTATTCGCGTGGAAACCGATAGACATGCCTGGGATGGACCCCAATCTCTTTTGCCACCGGTTAGAAGTGGATCCCTCGGTGAAACTAGTGTGCCAAAAGAGGAGGAAGATGGCCCCTGAATGCTTATAGGAGATTGATAGGCTAGTGGAGGAATTGTTGAAAAAAGGATTCATCCGAGAGGTGAAGTATACCACCTAGTTAGCTAATGTGGTGCTTGTAAAGAAGCAAAACGGTAAGTGGAGAATGTGTGTTGATTATATTGACCTCAACAAGCATTACCTGAAGGATTCGTATTCTCTCCCCGACATTGACAGGCTGGTGGATGGTTCTTGTAACAACCCTCTATCACTACTGTATTCCATACAATCCCATACATAGATAAAATATTCAATAATAAGTAATCAACATGCTATATAAAATATATGTATAAGATATTACAAAATACAATATACAGGCCCAAAATGCAAAACCATGGGAGATACAAAAACAAAACTCCCTATAATTGATCAACTATATAATACATGACAAAAAGGAAAACTAAAAGGATCTCTTCAAAAGATACACCCACAACGGCCTTTAAAACTTTAACTGGAAACCTTCAATCATCAGCTGTGGGAAGTTGGATCTGCTGAAGCCTCTCCCTCTACTCCCACGTCAAAATGACGTGATCATCACAGTCATAGCAACACATATAACCACACCAGCAACAAAAGCAACCATGACAACACAAAACAGAACAGCAAGACAAAGGTAAGCTTACATAATAAATAAACATATCTAATAGACAAGGTTTATTTCATAAAACCCTCCACATACAGCAAACATGAAATCAAAATCACATAATGAGTTTCCACAAAATCACTACATACATACCATACTTTCAACATCAACATGTCAATGCATGAATAACACGATTCTCGAGAGATTTATTACATTTTAGGTGATTAGCCAGGTCTTATCCCCTACCATGGCCTTCAAAGCACCATTCAGGGATTTCCAAAAACTCTTATCAATGGATAAGCTTATGGTTGTTAGGATAAGTGAATGTGGGTGGTGGTATACCGCGACATAAGGCCTACACTGCCTTGGCCCCCTATGGGATTTACCCATCCACTTATCCCCTCTGCCCATCTTTCAGACCCCACTTCTTATCCAGGCACTAGATTAGAGACTCGGCTGAGCCGCAACTCCGTTCAGCCCCAACTTCCATGCCTACTCACATACGGCATAAGGCCCATACAACCTCAGCCAACAACATATGCATGCAAATGCATGACTACCACAATAACTCAAACACAATCATTCATTAATATCCATACATAAATATGTACCAACATAATACCACGTGGCTTACTCAGCACCACCTGTGGTCCAATAGTCATTACCTACCCCATGCAGGCCCAATTTAGTCTCTTGCATGGTCAACAAATAAGATATCCAATTAACAGACCATACAGTCAGACTATAATCAATAGACCATACAGTCAGTTTATATCCAATTAGACAATACAGTCAAACTATATCCAACAGACCACACAGTTAGACTATACTCAATCAAACCATACAGTCAGACTATATCTAATCAGATTATACAGTCAGACTATATCCAATCAGATTATACAGTCATACTACATTCAACAGACCATACAATCTGACTATACCTAATCAGACTATACAGTCAGACTATATCCAATCAGACGATACAGTCAGACTATACCCAATCAGACGATATAGTCAAACCATACCGAATCAGACGATACAGTCAAACCATACCCAATCAAACGATACAGTCAGACCATACCCAATCAGACCATACAGTCAGACTATACCCAATCATACCATATAGTCATACTATACCCAATCAGACCATACAGTCAGACCATACCCAATCAAACGATACAGTCAGACTATACCCAATCAGACTATATAGTCAGACCATACCCAATCAAACGATACAGTCAGACTATACCCAATCAGACTATATAGTCAGACTATACCCAATCAGACTATACAGTCAGACCATACCCAATCAAACGATACAGTCAGACTATACCCAATCAGACTATATAGTCAGACTATACCCAATCAGACCATACAGTCAGACTATACCTAATCAGATCATACAGTCTGACTATATCCAATTAGACTATACAGTCAGACTACATCCAACAGACTATACAATCAAACTATACCCAATTAGACTATACAGTTAGACTATATCCAATCAGACGATACAGTCAGACTATACCCAATCAGACCATACAGTCAAACTATATCCAATCAGATGATACAGTCAGACTATACTCAATCAAACGATCCCCATCGCTGAATGGTGATTTCCATCATCCTACGAGACTACAAATCGCTGGATGCGATTTTCGATCATTTTCTTCGCAAATCAACCACCAACACCCATTTTTTTGACCAAATCAATCAAGAACAATCATCACAAAACAATCTTAATCACTCTTATTTCATTTATAACCGATTATTCAACAACTTTATCTGTCAATCATCATCAGACCTCAAAATCCCTTTCCAAAACCTAGTCTACATCAAAACTCACATACATAAGGTTTTCACTTAAATCAATCAATTCGACAGCATTGAATCAACATATAAACAACCACAAACACCAAATCAAACAAGAGTAAGCTTCCCTTATCTCTAAAAGTCTCCGAGTCCGGATTTAGGTTCCTTGAGAATTCGAGTTCTTGAGCCAATATCTTCCACATATTTGTTCCTCCTCTCACCACAAGTGCTAAACTAATCTTACTACTCCTTTTACAACCTCACAAACTCAAGAAATCTTAAAGAGATAGATAGAGAAAATGAGCGTAGAGAAAGAGAAAGAAAAAGGAAGGAACCCCTTTCTCTCCTTATATACTTGATTCCCCCAGCACTCTCACAATTTTTTTTTTTTGGCCAACTAAGGCTCAAATCTTTCCAAGCCACTCCCCTTATCTCAAAACTAGTTTAACTCAATTGTTTTCCCTCAAAAGCCTAAAATCACACTCTTAATATATCTACATTGGCTCAAGCACCTATTTCAAGTTTCCTAAATTTAGACCAGAATTCAAACAAACAATGCACAACCATTATCATAACATACCATACATCAAAACAATTCATTTATTTCTTTTAATTACCTGAATTACATATGTAAGTTCCACTTTTAATTATTAAAACACTTAATCATGCATTAGAGAAAAAACAAGATGTTACAGTTCTTCCGGATTCCATTATCTATCTTTTCATGGATGCTTATTTCGGATACAACCAATTTTCTTTATACTCGGGTGATCAGGAAAAAACGACTTTCATTACTGAAAAGGCCAGTTATTGTTATAAGATGATGTCTTTCGGGTTAAAGAACGTCGAGGCCACATATCAAAGGATGATGAATAAGGTGTTTGCCTAACTAGCAAAGTACAACATGAGATTGAACCCCAACAAGTGCGTATTCGACGTCTTGGCAGGAAATTTTTTGGGGTACATGCTATCTGAGAGGGGGATCGAGTTAAACCCGAAGAAATGTCAGACTATACTAGAGATGAAGGGCCCTCAAAATGTAAAGGAGGTTTAGAAACTAACAGGGCGGTTAGCTACGTTGACGAGGTTTATAGCCAGATCAGCACAAAATGCTCTTCCTTTTTTCCGGTTTTTAACGAAGGGCAAAGCTTTTGAATGGACGGAAGACTGTCAAGCAGCGTTCAAAAGGTTGAAAGAGACTTTATCATCTCCCCCCTTACTCACCAAACCCGAGTTAGGTGAGGTCTTATACTTGTATTTAGTTGTGGCTGATGAAGCTGTGAGTGCCGCTTTGGTACGAGAGACTCCGAAAGGACAAAAGTCGGTCTACTTTGTAAGCAAGGCTCTCCAAGGAGCTGAACTGAGATATCCCAAAATGGAGAAGGTTGTATTCACTTTGGTGATGGAGGCAAGACAATTAAGACCATACTTTCAGTTGCATCAGATCATAGTAAGAACGGATCAGCTAATCCGGCACATTTTGCATAGGCCCGAGTTAGGAGGGAGGATGACAACCTGAGCCATAAAGTTTTCAGAATATGGGATTCAGTATGAACCAATGCAGGTACTGAAAGCCCAAGCACTAGTCAATTTTATTGTAGAATTGACTCTGGCAGAATCTTCATCCGAAATTTTGACTTAGACTCTTTTTGTTAATGGGTCATCTAATGAAAAAGGAAGCGGAGCCGACATAATGTTGGAATCGACAGACGAGGTTGTGCTGGAGCAGTCATTGACTTTTACGTTCACCACTTCTAACAACTAAGCAGAATATGAGGTGTGTATAGCTAGACTAATTATGGCGGCCGATATTGGTGTCACGTCACTACATGTGTGCAACAATTCTCAGTTGATGATTTCACTGATTAACGGGGCGTACCAAGCTAAGGAGCCAATAGTGTAAAAATATCTAGCAAGAGTCAAGATTCTCCTTGAAAAGTTTGATAATATAGACTTTGTCTACATTTCCCGAGAGAAGAACGTAAGGGCGGATATTTTATCTAAGCTGGTTAGCACAAAGTCTTCCGGCAATAATAAGATGGTCATTCAACAGACAATTCACGAAACCTAACCTCATGATGGCGGTAGAATCGGAGCAGAGTTGGATGTCCCCTATTATTGACTATCTAAAAGAAAATATCACCTCGAAGACAAGAAGGAAGCAAGGAGGCTAGAGAGATCAACAATTCATTTTTGTATTGTTAACGACAAATTATATCGGCGTGGTTTTTCCCAACCATTGCTTAAATGTTTGAGAAAATCAGAGTTTGAATATGTGATGAAGGAAATACATAAGGCATGCTGCGGCCAACACTTAGGGGGTAGAGCACTAGCCAAAAAGATACTCAGAGCAGACTATTACTGGCCGACACTAGAAAATGACGCTATGGAGTTCACCAAAAAGTGTGACAGATGCCAAAAATGCTCCGATATTCATCTTGCGCCCCCTGAAGATCTTAGTACAATCACTTCCCCTTGGCCTTTCATCTGGTGGGGGATCGACATACTTGGCCCCTTTCCAAAGGCGCCCGGTCAAGTAAAATATTTGGTGGTAGCGATTGACTATTTTACTAAGTGGTTTGAAGTAGAGGCATTGGCCACTATCACAGCAAGGAACGTTGAGAACTTTGTATTCCGGCAGATTATTTGTAGATTTGGAATACCGGATGTTCTAGTATCAAACAACGCCATGCAATTCACAAACAGAAGCTTCCAGGAATTCTTGGTCATGATAAAGATTAAACAACACTTTACGTTGGTCGAACATCCCCAAACGAATGGGTAAGCATAAGCGGCAAATCGAGTCATCCTCAAAGGACTCCGACGGCGTTTAGATGAAGTGAAGGGATGTTGGGTTGAACAACTACCACATGTCCTATAGACATATTGCACAACCCCCATTCTTCCACTGGAAAGTCTCCTTTCCGCCTTACTTACGGCATGGAGGCACTGATCCTGGCAGAAATTAGAGAGCCGACGTGGAGAGTGGCTAATCTAAGACTCGAAGATAATGATAGACTGCTATGTACAGAGTTAGACGTAGCAGAAGAAAGGAAGGAGGTTACCGCCACAAAAGAAGCTGCTTTGAGAAGATAGGTCGCGGCGAGATATAACAAGAAGGTTGTACCCTGTGCCTTCGAACTCGGAGATCTGGTTCTAAGGCGTGCCGACATAAGGGGGAGAAACGCCAAACAAGGAAAGCTCGTCGAGAAATGGGAAGGCCCATACTGGGTTACCTTAAATACCGGCACAAGTGCATATGTGCTAGAAATGCTACCCAGGAATCGGGATTGCCAACCCGCAAACATGGAATGCAAGCAACCCTAGACAGTACTACAGTTGAGGCTTGATTGGAAACTCTAATTTTGATTTCATAGTTTAGCCGGACAGAGTCGCATACTATAATTTGTGGCTCTTGTAATATTCTTTGCCCCACGTGATTAATAAAATGAGAGTTTTTCTGGCCTAAAAAGCTAAACACAAGACCGAACAAATATACAAGAGAAAAGGGCAATGAAAGAGACAAGAAAGCGAACTACCCCATGTACGTGGATTCGCTCCAGCTGGGATAGGAAGATCGCTCTAGCCGAAACAATGAAAGTGAACTACCCCGTGTAAGTGGATTCGCTCCAATCGAGGTAGGAAGATCGCTCTAGCCGAGATAAAGAAAGCGAACTACCCTGTGTACGTGGATTCGCTCCAGCTGGGGTAGGAAGATCGCTCTAGTCAAGATAAGAAAAACTTTCACCTCACGTATGTGGATTCGCTCCAACCGAGGTAGGAAGGAAACCACCTCGTGTACGTGAATTCGCTCCAGCTGAGGTAGGAAGATCACTCTAATCAAGATAAGAAAAACTTTCACCTCGTGTATATAGATTCGCTCCAGCCGAGGTAGGAAGGAAACCACCCCGTGTACGTGGATTCGCTTCAGCCGGGGTGGATTCAAAAAAGACGAAAATCGAGAAGCACCCAAAGGCAAAGTCAATCAGACTAAAAATGTGAAGAATAAAATATTTACGAAAGAATGGAAACTAGAGCGTGTGCACTCATTGTATTCAAGGCATGAGACATTAAAAGAAAATATTAAAATATACACTTTATGTTCAAACTATTCAAATTGTATACAAGTCTTGCAAAAACATAAACGAAAAGCTATAGGAAAAACTGGCATCCCGACCCTTCAACTTCTGGCATTGGCAACACTTTCATCAACATTTATGTGGTGAGAGGCACCAACGTCTCTGAGTGTAGGATCATTACCTAGAACCTCAACTTGGCTTGAGGGAGGGATGATCGATATCACCTGTGGGGTCGATATGAAACTATTTGCAAGTTGCGCTTCAACATCTTGCTCATCGGTGTGAGATCCAAAATCGACCTCGGTCCTCTGATGCTCCAAACCAACCTCAACCTTTTCCTTGGCTTCATCATCAACATCAAAATCAGCGACGGGGATAGTAGGATCTGTCGACATCATCTCACCATTCACGTTTGCATGCCAAATGTCGTCAATAACTTCATAGTCAGGCCAGGCGCATCCAAGGTTCATGCCTTGCTAGAGGAGGTAGCGCACTTGCTCCATTGTGTTTTCAAAGGAGAGCTAGACGGACTCTATCCAACGGTGGCGCATCAGTTGAGATTCCTCCTGGAAAGTTGCCACGTCGATTTCTAACTCTTGCACCCTAGCTTCTAAATCTTTAACTTTGTTTTCCGAAGCTTTGAGTTGAGAAGATAGATCCAAGTCAAGCTCAATATATTTGGCGTTGGCAACAAACAACTTCACCTGCAGGTCAACTTCAGCCTTTGCCAACCACAGTTTCTCAACTTTCTCCTTCACCGCTGCTTCTTTAAAGCTTGCACATCCTCCTCCAGCTTGGTGATGCGACGGCCGGATTCTTCTTTAGCTATGCGAGCCCCTTCTTCGGCTTGCTTCAGTCAGGTTATGACTACGTCCTTCTCGGCCAGGACATCCAAATGGTTTTTATTGCCGTAAGCCTCCCTCATCAACACGTATTGAGTGTACCCATGAAACATATGGCTAAAGAGAGAGGCTAAACCCTTAAGCCCACCCTGCATGGGGCCCAACTCGCCCTACATGGAACTTACCTCGTCCATAATATTGCCCTCAAAGACAGCCGCGTTTCCAGCCAAGATTTGTCTGTCGACCCTCTCCACAACTGAAAGAGAAGACTGATCATCCCAGTGCCTTTTTGAAGGTGGCTTCTCCTCTCGTGTATCACCGCTCACAGCTTTTTTCTCAACGACTCGAGAAACCTAGAGCACTTTGGAAGGAATGACATTAAAAACCCCGGCTGCCATGTCAACCTTGGAGGGAGCCACCTCGGCGGAAGTTGGCTTAACAGGAACCGGTCTAGTCCTAACCTCGGCATCCCGAATGATAATTCCCTTTGTCGTCGAATGAGTAGGGGGAGGAGAAACCTTTACTTTCTCCACAGCAACAGCCTTTTGCTTCCCCTTAACCTTCCTCGGCTCTTTCGGCTTCACCGCCTTCTCTTACTGCGAGGCCAAGGCAAAGTCAGCCATCTTAGATTTCACCATTTTTTCTGCAAGAAAGCATATGAACTTGGTCAAGCAATGCATAAAATGTTAAGACAACCAAAAAATAAATCTACAAAACCTTCATACAAGCACACCAAAATTCTGCCAGTATTCAGAAGGAATGGTGCCAATCAACCATTGGCATGGAATTTGGTCTTGTAAATTCTTTATCATTTCTGAAAAATGATCCTGGGCTCGCGTCTTTTCCGAGGTCAGATCACTATCTCGGACCAAAAACTGACTAGAATCCAAACAGTAATGATCATATGACCAATATAACGGAAAATGTGGCTCAGTTATGTTTTCCCCCACATCACGCACAATGAAAAAAGCCTCCCAACTCTCTACGCGGGGCGAAGGAATAAAAACTTATCCTTATAATCTTTGTACGAATCCTGAAAGGGCTTGAACAGGGCCTTACCTCAGACGCTTTGAAGGAAGACAGGATAGAACTTGTTGTCATACGTCTGGCGGATGGGAGAGAAATAATATAAAAATAAATTCTGGGTACATACGACCCCTTCCCCGGCTGCGCAGACTTTCCAATGCTACAATGAATGCCCAGGTATTCAGATGAAGTTATGAGGGGGTGACATTAAGAAAATTCAATATGGATACTTGGAAGTCAATGAGTGGTAGCCTAACTCCAAGATGCTCAAAAAACGTTAGATACATGGGTAGAAAATCTGGGTATAAATAACCAGTCGCTGTCCGCCTCAACCTTATTCAGTGGGGTCCCTATATTGTCTTGTCGACCTTGCGAGCAGATCCGACCATCATCCCCAGGGGCCACTACATCAAAGGACATATCTATAGCATCTCGGCTCAACTCCAAGTGACCCTGTCAGTGCATCTCATACCGCCCGATTGAAGCAGGATTGAGTCTTGGCCACCTCCTTATCCACCCAATTAACATTTAGATTCGCTGCGTCATGGTAGTCCTCTAGAGTGGTCTCCGTGTTTCTAACAGTTTTTCCTATCTCCTTATCAAAAATATCAGAATAATTGGGGCTTTAACTACGATACAACCTTGGCGCTAATTCTCGCCGACGTAGCTACCCTAGAAGTATTTCCTAGCCCAGAGGGAATCTTCATCAAATCCAAATACTGCCCCAAGCTTTAGCATATTCCAACACCTTGTCCGGGCCGTATAGCATCCCTATAGCTTTCAGGTGGCTTCGACATTTTTCTAGAACTTCAGGGCAGATAACAATTTCAAATGGCAGGGGTTCCTTGGGGTCGGCTGTTAAAAGACGCTCATCAGTTCTCCTCATGGCCCTTTGTCTGCCCTCCCTACCTCGGACGACTACCCCCTCTTGAGTAGCCACATGAACAACTGAAGAACTGATGTGGCCTATAGTATCCTCATGACCTTCCAAAGACCTTTGTTGGCCAGTGCGGTGAGACGGAGGCAGTGCTAGAGATTAAAACAACCAACTAGCGGTAAAACTCGTTGGATGATTGCCCCGACCTGCCACATATAGAAGATAAAGTGTTGCGTTTGCGCAGGTCCATCTTCGGCGAAACAAAGGCACATAATACAGTACAGAAAGAACACATAATACAGGAAACAAAAGCACACAATACAATACAAGAGCATTATCTTAGTATGAAGAATAAGCAATGCTGGAAAGTGAATGGTGCTAGCAAGAAGCATTGTAGCTCTTGACAGAGAAGGAAGTTGCAGTAGACAGTAAGGAGCTCGTGAAGAAGAAAGAAAGCCACAGTAATGAAATGCAAATAAGTGTAATAAAACAATCAAAAGTAAAGCATATATTATATGGGCTCATATCACGGTCAGGCCCAAATTCGTCAATTTGAAAACAAATGTGAATCCACGTAACCGCCAAAATCTCTTGGAATTTGAAATGCAGTGGACTTTAAGATATCAAATCATTATGCATTTAATGCCAAAGATACGATGCAGTTGTCTGATAAGATGAAAGACACAGACTAGACCTTTCGACTCCAAAAAACTCTAAGCCAGTAATTTTTTCTACCAAAAAATCTTATCGGTTTGGGGGCGACATCATCCCAGAGCCCTTCTTCAAACTCTTAAGGTAATGATGCCTTTTCCAAGCATCACTGGCTTGGGGGCAACTATTTTGGGATCGACCTAGGCTCTTAAGCTGACAATGCTTTTTCCAAGCATCACCGGCTTGGGGGCAACTGGTCTAGAGGTTACTCGGATACACAGTTCTAGGGCGGCCTACATGTTGCCTACCCCGGCTGGCATGACCACGGATACCTCAGATAGTAATTCCCTGCTATCTCGGATAGACTTTACTTCTATCTTGTCATTACATAGGAAACGCCTAACGGCAAGGAAAACGTGTAATAAGGCACCTAAATACACGCTGCCATGTGGCACCTCGCTTTAACAGAATTTCCCTCCAAAACACACTATATAAAGGACTCCGCACTCATTAGGTACACACGCTCTCTCTCATTCTCACTTGCACTTGAATCCTTACTGACTTAAGCCTTAGAGTCATTGCAAGTACCACCACTAGAGATGCCATCAACCACCGTGGGAGCTCACTGGAGACCTTCTCTTATGTTCATCACATAACAATAATTAACTTAATTACTCAATAGTCCCATTAAAAATATATCTTTAAGCGAATTTATTTACAAAATGAAATATTCATGTTAGTCTTTCTTTTTTACAAACGTGTGACACCCTTTTTTAAAATTTTTTAAGTATATTAATATTATATATATATATATATATATATATACACCGGGTCAAAATGGCCCGATTTTTTCTGAGCTATATATTTTTTAGCCCAGTCCAAGTCCTTTCTGCGAGCTAAACTGGTTGACCCATCGGGTTAGACTCATTTTGACAGCTCTACCAATGATGTCTAATTAAAACAATGAGTCCCCTACTTTTATTTCCTATTTATTAAATTTTCTATAAATTTTAAAATTTAATTTTCACTTAATGATTAATAAAAAATATTCAAAACTATCAAAAAAATGATTTTTGGAATAACAATCTACATGCAAACTATTAAAAGAAATACACATGAACTAAAGAATCAAAACATAATCATCGAATTAAATTTCATTTCCGAAACCTATATCAAATAACCGATAAACATAGTTAAAGTCGGGTGCCTAACGTTGGCGTTATTATCATCTAAAATCAAGAGAAAATGTAATGAAAATGAACTTCATCCCCAATTGATGCATTATTACACAACATGCTCCTTTGAAAATTTGACCAACAGAGCAGTAGCGAGAGCACAGCACAGGTTGGGTCTGGTTTCGTTGTTGTTAGTTTGAGACTTTTGAGTGTGTGAGTGAGTGAGTGAGTCAGATTAGCAGCGCCACTATCCTCACGGGTTTGGGTCTCTCTTCCAACAAAACCAAACCCACCCCCGTTCCCTTTTCTCTCCAAATCCTCCAACTCAACTAGGGTTTGGGAATTGGGAACAAAAGTTAAGGTCACAGGTCACTCCAACAACAACAACAACAAGGAATATATATAAGAAGTAGATAGATAGATAGATACACAGACATTCAATTAGGGTTTTGATGTTCTTCGAATGCCGAGTTTTGATGTATTATGAATGGAGATTTTCTCTGTCTTGTCGGAACCGTCCCTCGTCGCCGTCGCCGTGACCGCGCTCTGTTTCGTCTTCGCGCTCTTCTCTCTCCTCCGATCGTTCTCCCTGCCCCGGAGATTCACGCCGCCGAGGAAGCACCACACCGATTGCGGCGCCTCTAATTCCGACTCCGGCGGCGGCGGCGGTGCCGCGCCCTACCTCAACGGCGGTGGCACCGAAATGCTCGAGCCCAGTCCCGTTCCGGCGGTGTTGGCGGAGCGGCGAACGGGGTCGTCGATGATGGAGGAACTGGTTCCGGAGATTACGACGCACGCGCTCAGTTACTTGGATTATCCCAGCCTCTGTCGCCTTTCGATGACCAATTCCTTGATGCGAAAGGCTGCGAATGATGATAACGCTTGGAAGGCACTGTATCACAAGGTGAATTCTAATTCTCGTGCTTCGTTTCTTGTTCGATTGTTATCTTGTGCTAAATGGTAAATAGACGCACAAAGTTGTGAGGGACTGTTAGGATTTTGTAATTTTTTTAGGGTTTTTCTTTTCTGCCATTTTTGTAGATTGGACATAAATAATGCTGCAGGGTTTCCACTGGTTTTTTTTTTTTTTAAATGCTTTGTGGAGTTTTATTCGTGTTGATAACCTTTTTGGCCCTAATTGCGTGTTTTGTATTTGTTATTCGAGGAAAAGTTTGAATTGAATCGTGTTAGGAGTTCTCTTTAATTGTTGTAAAATCACAGTGACATTTGTTTCGAGGGTTTGTATGCAAAGCTTTAGGGCCTCTTAGAAAACAAGAAGCGGTATTAAGGTTTGTGTAGTCACATCGGTTTGGAACAATTGCTGGGGAAAAACACATGGGGGAATGAACATTTATGTGCTTTTCACCTTTTCCATCATTGTTATATAATAGAAGCTGCTATAATGTCAGTTTGGAAGCAAGGTTTTGAAAAACAGTCCGCAGCTACAATTTTGGCCGCAACATCAGTGCGTTGCGACCTCAATTGTGGCCTCATCAGCTGCATTTGTATGCAATTTCCTGCAACATCAAAGATTGCGATGAAATCGACTGCATCGGACCATTGGGACTTCAACTTGCCCTCTACTTCGTATATCCAAATAATTCTTGCCCTTTAAATTTTAGGGTTTATCTGGAGAAAGAAGTGGATTAGTCTGTTGTGTTACTCCTTTATCTGAGTAAACTGCTACAAACAAACATCCAAATAAGTGCTGTTTCTTCTCTTCCTTTGCCTAGTTTTGAAGTGTAGGAGGAGTAGAACAATGAAATAATACAAGGAAGTGATTATGTTGTAGGATAAAGGCTTAAAGCAAATTGACATGAGTAATAAATATGCTCTAATTTGTCCTATCAACTGAGCATGTGTGTGGTTACTTTCATTGGATTCTTTAGATGAATTCCATCATTCTCATGTTGTTCTGTGTATACTCAGTTGTAACATTTTTGAATTTCTGTTTTTAGGATTTCACATTGGAACAAGATAGTATTACACCCACTAATGGGTGGAAGGCTTACTATGCTGCAACAAGAGCAATTGTGAATATAAATACAGAATTCTTCAACATTGTAAGAGATAAGTCTCTTCCAGCAATGAGTCGTTTTTGGCTTAATGCAGATTATGTGAAGTGCATTCATGCCTCAGGCGAACTCTTTTCCGGGTATGACTTTTTGGTTTCCTGAGTAGTTGGTCTGCTTTTCTATTTTAAATTAACCATTTTGCAAGAATATCTTCATATTTTTGGACTTGCTGTTCAAGTTGATTTCTTGTTGTGACATGCATGATATATGCTGAGATACTTGAGGAGATTGTTTATTGGGGCCTAGTGAGAGCATGAAAGGTGAGAAGAGTAAATTTTAGCCATGCAACCATATACAAATAGTCAAAATTGTTTTAATTAGTTTTAATCTTAGCCATCCATTTCAATTCTATGGTTGAGATTCACTTTCTCACGCTTTCATCTCTCACCTATTACGCTTCCATTGTTTACCAAGTCCCACATATATCAAATTGGCAAAAGTTCTTGAATTCTTATATTTGACCTAGGTCACTGAATTTAATTTTTTTATCGATAATTTAAATCTGGACCGGCTGTCTCATATTTAGATCAGAAATGAGAGAATATATTATTCTTTTGTTATACCTATGCAAAGTTTCACTCCCTACCACTGATATTTTTGGGGATAAGAAAAGCCTCTTTTGATTTGGTTCCCTACAGGAAACCCCACCCTTCTCCTTTCCTCCTTTTTTATTATTTTATTAAGGCTAGGTGTGAGCAACTAGTGCTGTAGACATCTCATCTAGCATGTGCGCAATAGGGTGATGTGAAATTCCTATTTGTGTTCTTTTATCTTTTAACTCGGATATTTTGACTGAACCCTCGAGTATACCAGTTTCCAGCCCATAATACTGGTTTTGCATTACTTTGGAGCTTGATACTCCGGAGATATAATCACTTTAAACATATGATGCAGTAATTTCGTTCTTAGAAAAAGATCCTGTTTATTCCATTTGTGATTCTTTTAAAGTTCTTGCAAGCTTGTGAAATTATGTAACCATTTTTAACCTTAATTCAGTTTCTGCTGAACTGGTGAGCAATTATACATTCAGTAACACAGTCATCCATGCTACAGGTACAATGCAGTAATGCAGAGTTGGCAACTCGTGTTCAACTGGGAGCAAGGATTGAATTTTCAGGTTCGAGATGTTCGTGCTCGCGTCTTGACAGACATGGCTTGGGTTACCATGAAAACATTTGTTGACATGGATACAGGGCCATTCAATGTGACCAATGTTTTTGAGTTCCATAATGGACGGTGGTATATGGTTCATCATCATAGCTCTGTGATGAATGGGGAGATAGACCATCAGATTGTGCATGGATAATAGTGAGAGACGATGATACATTGTTATGTCTGATACTGGTTACAAAAGGTGGTTTTATTTGCAGAAGCAAGATGCTTGAAATTTTCGTGATTTCTTTGGAAGTTTCTTTTTTTAGTTTCCAATTTTAGTTTCATTTTTATACTGTATATAAGACAGGAAGTTGCAATGGCGCCAGAAAAAGTGTTAAAAGTACAGTAATTGGATTAAAGTAAACACAAAAGATGGGTGGAAAAGGTTACCTGTGAATGATGCGTTGGATCAGGATGTTCGCAGGCATCTATTCTTAAGGCGAGGCTCGTGAAAACCAAGGCTTCAGTCACGGGCCGGGAGCAAATGCACAAGCATTCTCCATTTTTGTCGTGCATCCTAGTAGTAGTGTGCAATTTTTTACTGTGAGTTGAATTTTGAATCATATGCTAGCAAAATGATGATTTTATTGTAAAGCATGGTTATGAGAGATTCGGAATAGGTGGTACGAGAAGTATTGCTTTTACTTGAACCTCCAACAAGGCGATGAAGCAATATAATCAATCTGACAAAATTGTTTTACATTAGTCTCGGAAGCAATATAATCAAAGTAAAATCACGGTCTAAGAAATATTGACGAAAGTTAATTTGTTAAATGTAGTTTTAATTGTATCTGTTATAAGAACAGATTATTGGTTAGTTGGTAAAAGAATAGTTAATAGATAATTCGAATACTAATTGAATTAACTCTAATAAATCTTGATTACGGTTCCTGAAAATGTTTGTGAGACTTTCAAGAGAGAAATTTTGCTGCCAAACTTGAATGATACTTCGCGGAGCCCGCCCAGGTAACTTTATTACTGGTGAGAAGTGAGTAACGAGTTGTGAAGCGTGTAGTGGCCACCTCGTTGCAACTTAGCGGCCTCATATTCGATTGAACGCTTTGGAGAGGTTACTCAAATTAAAGTAGTGGTGCACGTTATCCATCGGAGAGAGCGCAAGAGGAGAGAGAATGACAATATCTGTTTTCTCAGTTCCGACACCTCAGTTGTGCAAGTACAAAAACTCATGGCCAACTCCCACTTACCCATCTCTTTCTTATTCTTCTTCTTCTTCTTTTAAGTTAACTGTTCCTCTTTGCTCTCCTTCCCCTCCAACATCTGTTATCGAAGAGGGTCCTTCTCCTTCATCAGATGAACTTTCCGTTGCTGATTACTCAGAATTCACAAGGTACAATGATTTGGCATCATAATTAATTTCTGTAATTGGAAGTTTCTCATACCATGTTTTGTGCATGAAAATAGTGTCTAGATCTTTTTCTAGATTGACAAACTAATTTCGGGTGTTATTTTCACAGCGGTTGTAAGGCATGTGGAAGAGAAGAAATGGAGAAAGGATGCAATGGTGAAGGAAGGATTCAGGGGGGGATTGCGACAGTACCGGGCTTTGGCTGGTGGCCTATAAAGGCTTACAGGCCGTGCCCTGCATTTGTGGCATCTGGTGGTCGGTATAGGCGACAAGGACAAAGCATGGACGAGGTTGCCTTCGGACGTGGTGGAACACCCTCTGTAGGAACTGTCAGTGACTCGAAGACAAGGTACATGTAATTTTCCTTCTTTTAATGAGCTTCTTATTGTCTAATGTCTAGGTATGGTCTCTTTCTGGTAAATGGACTAGCAATCTCTCATCTTAGATTTAGTTTTTCTTACAACTTATGATTTAAACCTGCAACAAGACTATTATATATGCTTTAAATAAAATTTCACCATTCATCTCTAAAGTAAGGACAACATTCGCTATATCTTATATTTCTCTTCCTGGGGATTAAAATATCACTTTTTGACGGCTCTCCTTTGTTTAATCCTTTTCAGAAGGGTATGAACAATAAATGAAAATATTAAGATGAATGTATGAATAAGATAGAAAATAATTGTATAAGACGAGATATTGGCATGATACCTATTGAGGAGAAGATGACTATATCAATTAAGGTGGTTTAGACATGTGTAAAGAAGACCACCGGAGACACCGATAAGGAGAGTAAATTATATGGTTTTTAGCCTTGTGAGAAAGGGTAGAAGAAAACCAATGATATTAGAGGAAATTATTATAAGGGATCTCATGGTGAATGTAATTATTGTTCCTAAACATTTGGTTTTTGACCGAGTCCAATAACATCGTGTACTCCCCTAGTGGGATAAAATATTGCTGTTGTTTAGAAGAGTATCGACAGCCCCAATCAAAGTCTCTTCCCATTAGGTGGGGTTGATTACGTGAATTCAAACAACGCTACTGTGTTTTGTACAAAACCAATTCTACAAAGATGCCATTTGATTCAAAATCCTTTTTCATGACCAATTCTTCTAACTGGGACTTCTATTGGACTTCCTCTCATGTGTCCAAAGTTCAAACCATCATAGGTGTGGTTTTACTTGGTTTGAATCCTATGATTTCCATCACTTTGTATTAGATCCAAGATACCTAACTATATGGTTTAATTTCCAATTTTCACCTTCAAGCCAATGCTAGCACACATCTTACTGAACTTGCCTTCCTTGTTGTACTCCATTTTATGCCTACTTAAGTAGAAACCATGTGATGTGATACCAAGGCTTCTTCCCTTAGCTACAATTTACATTTTATTTCCTCTTCGGACTTTCCTACTAGAACTGTACTATTTGCAAGAAATGTGCATTGAAGCACTAGCTCCTAGGTATGTCGAATAAGAATGTCCAAAACCAAGGTAAAAAAATAAGGGCTTGAGTTTCACCCATTTTGAGAAGCGTAGTTGTTCAACAAATACAAGCAAGTTTTGATGTAGGTGTGGTCTTTAGTTTGATTATGTTTGATTATCGAATGCCTCAACTATTGATTTGGCATGTCTGGTTGGAACTGGGTCTAATAGGTACCCACCCCCTATATATAGTAGGAGAAATAAGCTTGTAACAAAATGTAACAAAATAACTGATAATAAATGACTACATTAGTTAGTTAGAGGGGCAAGGGATGTATAAAATAGAGAATAAGAACGTTACAGGGGGTAGGCGAGATAATTCTTGTGGAGAGTCCAGGTCTCTCGAAAACCTGAGGATCTTTGATTGCAATAAAATTTCATTGTTGTTTCTCTTTTCTTTCTAATTTTGAACCAGTTCTATCAACTGGTATTAGAGCTCCGATCTTGGAGCTGTGGGTACCACTTCTTGGCGATTTTATGGTGTCGACGAGAATGGAAAATAGACTCAGAGTTTGGAGAGGGCTGTGGCAAGTTGGAATTGAAATCAAGAAAGCATGGACGAACGATGCGCATAGCAAGAAAGACGCGAAGCTCAAAGAGATGAGCGATTGAAGAAGATGGAGGACATGCTCGAACGTTTGATCTCCAATTTGAGCAAAAACGTGATTCGGGTAAATACATCGGGGAATCTTGGGCTAGAAGGAGATTCAGTGGGTGAAAATTTGAACGAAACAGTAATTGGGGATAAATGACGAAAACTAGAAATTCCAATCTTTGAAGGGGATGATGCGTATGGTTGGGTAAGTAAGGTGAAAGGTTATTTCCGCCTAAGAGGAGTGATAGAAACCGAGAAGATGCAGGCAGTTATGGTGGCTTTGGAAGGAGACGTGTTCAGTTGGTTCCATTGGTGGGCAGCGTGCAATCAGAGCCATTCTTGGGAGGGATTCAAGATGGCCCTAATTCAGAGATTTTAGCCAACGATGATGAGAAGCCCTTTCGAATTGCTACTTTCTTTGAAGCAAACTCAATCTGTTAATGAGTTTATCAAGCAATTCGAGAAATATGCAAGTGCTATGAAAGGGTTGGATGAGGAATATTTGATGGATGTGTTCTTGAGTGGGTTGAAAGAAGAGCTCAGTGCAAAGATGAAGTTGTACGAACCACGGACTTTGTCGGAGATGATAAGCAAGGCTAGGAAAATTGAGGAAAAAAACCTTGCGATGGCAAAGGTAGGAGGAAATTTGGGAGGAAGATCAGCGACTTCGTACAGGGGGTTCTCTTAGAACAGGACCCCTAGAGAGTGGAATTCTAGGGTTGCCAAACCAACAGAAATTAGTAGTTCAGGGTCCCAAACCCCCGTAAGCAATCGGAATAGCTGAGGGGCCACACAAACAAAGGAAAGATCAGGCTTCAAAAGATTGACAGATGCAGAGATAAAGGAAAAGGTGAGAAAAGGGGAATGTTTCAGATGTGATGAGAAGTTTGGCCCAAATCACGTATGCAAAAACAAATAGCTCAATGTGATGGTGTTAGGAGAATTGAATGAAGATTATGAAGAGGAATTTGAGGGAAGCCCAAAGAAGGACGAAAGCCCCACAGCCCAGCTGTCATTGCATAGCATTGTGGGGTTAACATCAAGGAGGTCTCTTAAGGTGTGGGGGCAAATTGGAAACTCCAGAGTAGTCGTCTTGGTGGATTGCGGAGCCATCCACAATTTCATCTCTAAGGAGTTGGT
Source organism: Spatholobus suberectus (assembly GCA_004329165.1). NCBI lineage: Eukaryota > Viridiplantae > Streptophyta > Magnoliopsida > Fabales > Fabaceae > Spatholobus > Spatholobus suberectus. Next base: position 80,031,410 of record CM014733.1, read on the forward strand.
GGAAAAACTGGGATTGCCGGTCAAGGATACCTCTCCATACATTGTGGAAGTGGGGGATGGTCGTAAAATTTGAAGCATTGGAATCTGTGAAAGGATCATACTTTAGGTACAAGATTTTACTATTAAGCAAGATTTCTTGTTTGGATTGGGAGGAGTAGACATTGTCCTGGGACTAGAATGGTTGGCGGGATTGGAAGAATTCAGAGCGAATTTTGATAAATTGACCTTCACTATCCGAATAGAAGGGAAGAAATGGATACTGAGGGCTGAACCTGAGTTAACTAAGTCTATGGCTTCAGAAAAGACTATTAGAGGGGCATTGCAGGATCAAGGTCGAGGATTCTTGGTGGGGTGCTATATGGTAGAAGGAATGCCAAGACCAGAGGCAATAATTCCAACCAGGATACAATTAGTTTTGGACGAGCTTGGGGAAGTCTTCCAAGAACCAAAAGGCTTACCTCCTAACCGAAGGCAGGATCATGCAATTGTGTTGAAACTAGGGGCCAATATTTCGAATATCGGCCCTTATAGGTACCTTCATTACCAAAAATCTGAAATTGAGAAATTAGTAGGAGAAATGTTAGCAGCTGGGATCATAAGACCCAACATTAGCCCCTATTCGAGTCCTATAATACTAGTGAAGAAAAAGGATGGAAGTTGGAGGTTTTGTGTGGATTATAGGGCCTTCAATAAAATTACTACCCCAGATAAATTCCCTATTCCTATTATAGATGAATTATTAGACGAATTGGGAGGTGCGGAGGTGTTTTCTAAATTGGACTTGAGATCCGGCTATCATCAAATTCAAATGAAGGAAGAAGATGTAGAAAAGACAGCTTTTCGAACTCACGAGGGTCACTATGAATTTTTGGTAATGCCATTTGGATTAACGAATGTCCCATCTACATTTCAAGCCTTGATGAATGAGGTGCTTAAGCCTTTTTTAAGGAAATTTGTGATGGTTTTCTTTGACGATATTCTGGTCTACAGCCCTGATATGGACAGTCATGCTGATCATTTAAGGAAGGTCTTGCTAGTTTTAGAGTAAAACCAATTGAAGGTGAAAAAGAAGAAATGCGGTTTTGGGCAACGTAGTTTGGAGTACCTGGGCTACATGATATCTGCAGAAGGGGTGGCAGCTGACCCTAAGAAACTAGAAGCCATGTGGCTATGGCCTACACCCAAAGACGTTAAGGAGTTGTGTGGATTCCTAGGACTTATAGGGTATTATCGCAGGTTCATTCGAGGTTATGGTAAGATAACCAAACCCTTAACTCAATTATTGAAAAATGAAGGGTTTAGTTGGGATGATGAAGCACAGAAGGCTTTTGATCAACTTAAAGCTACTCTTACAACACTGCCAATATTGGCATTACTTGACTTTAGCAAACCCTTTGTAATAGAGACTGATGCTTCAAGGTTTGAGTTGGGGGCTGTCTTGCTTCAAGAAGGCAAACCATTGGCTTTTTGGAGTAAAACGCTACCAGAAAGGGGCCAACAAAAATCTGTCTATGAAAGAGAATTAATGGCAGTGGTCTTAGTAGTTCAAAAATGGAGGCATTATCTTCTGGGCAGTCATTTTATCATTCTATCAAATCAACACAACGTTAGGTTTCTAATGGAACAGCGTCTTATGTGTGAAGAGCAATTTAAGTGGGCAACAAAATTAATTGGATATGATTTTGAGATTTAGCACAAACCAGGAAAGGAGAATTCAGCAGCAAATGCTTTATCAAGGAGACTCGCAATTGTTGCCATATCCATAGTAAATATAGAGGACATGGACGAATGGGAGAAGGAAGTCCAGAGTGATGTCAAGCTTCAGAAAATATATTAGAGTTGCTTATAGGGAGTGACAACCACAGTGGCTATGAATTACACAAAGGGTGATTATACTACCAAGGGCAATTGGTCTTACCTAAGGGATCTAGCAGAATTCCCCTACTTCTAAAGGAGTTTCATGATTCTCCAGTTGACGGGCATTCTAGATACTTCAGGACTTACAAAAGGTTAGCTGGAGCTGTCTACTGGGAAGGGATGAAGGCGGATGTCAAAAACTGTGTGGCTGCTTGTACAATTTGTCAGCAAAATAAATATGAGGCCCTATCCCCAGCTGGCCTTATTCAACCTCTACCAGTTCCTACACAGGTTTCGGCTTATGTTTCAATGGATTTCATTGGAGGGCTTTCACGAGCACAGGGAAAGGATACCATTATGGTAGTGGTGGATAGGTTGTCTACATTCGCCCATTTCCTAGCTCTGGGTCATCCATTTACAGCAAAAGAGGTGGTTGAGCTGTTTGTGAAAGATGTGGTTAGGTTGCATGGTTTTCCATCATCTATAGTCTCAGATAGGGACCAAATCTTCATGAGTCAATTTTGGAAGGAGTTATTCAGACAAGCTGGGACTCACCTCAAGTTTACTTCAGCTTACCACCCACAAACAGATGGCCAAACAGAAGTGGTAAACCGCTGTCTAGAAGCCTACCTACGTTGCCTCGCGGGTACAAAACCTAAACAATGGCCGGCACATTTAGCTTGGGCTGAATTCTGGTTTAACACCAATTACAGTGCTTTTACCAGAATGTCACCTTTCAAGGCTTTATATGGAAGAGACCCCCCTGTATTATTGAAAGGTGCTGCTATTCCTTCAAAGATTGAGGAGGTGAATAAATTAGCCCACCAACGAGATGAACCACTAGAAGAACTGCGAAGTAATCTTCTTAAAGCTCAAGATCAGATGAGAGTACATGCTAATAGACGAAGAAGGGAGGTTGAATATCAGAGTGGTGATTGGGTTTATCTCAAACTGCAGTCATATAGGATGAAGTCATTAGCTAAACGGCCAAATGAGAAACTCAGTCCACGTTTTTATGGTCCTTACCAAGTCATTCAAAAAATTGGAGCTACAACTTACAAACTTGAGTTGCCGCAGAATAGTAGAATCTACCCAGTATTTCACGTATCCCAGTTGAAGAAGGCTATTGGGAATCAGCCGCAACCCCAACCACTACCAGAACTATTGACTGACACTCATGAGTTAGTGGCACACCCTAAGGCTGTTTTAAACACGCGGAGGAATGATGCAGGACAAGTGGAGGTTTTGATACAATGGCAGCAGCTTCCCAGTTGTGAGAATAGTTGGGAATTGGCTTCCGTCATTCAAGAGATTTTTCCTCAATTCCACCTTGAGGACAAGGTGGATTTTGCAGGGGGGGGTATTGATAGATACCGACCCCCTATTAGGAAAGTATATAGTAGGAGAAACAAGCTTGTAACAGAATGTAACAGAATAACTGATAATAAATGACTGCATTAGGTAGTTAGAGGGGCAAGGGATGTATAAAATAGAGAATAAGAACGTTATAGGGGGTAGGCGAGATAATTCTAGTCCAGGTCTCTCGAAAACCTGAGGATCTTTGATTACAATAAAATTTCATTGCTGTTTCTCTTTTCTTTCTAATTCTGAACCAGTTCTATCAGGGTCACGGGGTGCTTGGCTTAGTTGAGTCGAAGTTCTTTGTGATATTGTGAATGTATTAGACCTGCATGCTATTTTGATTTCACAGAAACACACAATCTTATTTTGCATCTGTTTTCCACTTTATTTCCGGTTGTTGTACATGCTTCGAAGTTTATACAGATAATTGAAAAGCTTGGGAACAACTATTTGTCACGCAAGTTCTTGCTTTGTTTCCATTCTGTGGTCCAAGGAAAATTAGTATATGCCAGAGGAGAAATTAGAGTATATTAATTAGCTAGCCTAAGTTACTGTTCAACCTTGTGTATTAATCTTATACAGTGAGTTGAGGTGAGGTGACATTCTGTTTGAAAATCTGAGCTCTATTTACCACAATTTTCTGATCTTTCACGTACCTCTGTAGCTTCTAACTAGTGTTGTAAAATGGTGCCAAATTTTACAGTGACAAAAACGAAGGTCTGAAGAAATCTAAGAGGTAAATATTGTTTGGGAGGAATATTCCAGTCGTTGCTTTATTGAGGCGACAAAAGCAAGAGCTTTTAAGGAGGGAGGGTAAAGAAAATGTTGGTGGTGTTCTGGTCTGCTACAAATGTTAAATTCAATATTCTGTAAGGATTATGGAAATCTATGTACGTCTTATAAATGCATTGGGAAATAGGGTGAGGCCATGTAATCATGTACACGGATTTCTTTGAATCTCGACAGTTTTTTTCATGCATCACCAGTTCTCTGCCATCAGAATTACTTTAGGCTATGTTTGGATAGGTAGAAGATAATGGAATGGAGGAAAATGAAATATAATAATATTATGTTTCATTATTTGAATTAGTAAAATGAGGATGAAATATAATGAAAACTATCACATTATATTGTTTACCTTCATTTTTCTTTTCCACCAATTTGAGAGGAATGCGAAAGCATGAGAATTTTATTTTATTTTATCAGAACATATTCGAACAATGAAATGACAGTTTTATTACATTATATTCTATACCACTTTTTTTTTTAATCCTTTTAATTTCATTCCAACTATTTTGATCAATCCAAACATAGCTGAAGGCAAACTACAAAATTGTTACCAGTGTGGAGGAATTACTAATAAATTATTTGTGGGGCAGATCACATACGGTACAAGGAAAAGTTTCGAAATATAAAAATTTAGTGGGTATGCAATCTAGAAAGAGCACCTAATGAAGGAAAATTTTAATTGGATTTAACACTTTTAAAGTGAAAAAAAAAATGTAAAATGAGAAAGGATATTTATTTCCTTAATTTTAAATTAAGTTAAATTTACAAGATATTTTAATTTAATTTAGATGAAATATATACTTTTTTTCTTCCTTTAAATGAGTTAAAATTCATCTTTTTTATCAAACACTCGAATCCATTATAATATGTGTGGCATGAATAGTGTCAAATTTTGGAAATAAATTGTGTACTAACAAGAATAAAAGCATTTTACATTCATTTAAAGAAATAAATTATTTTTTAATATAGTTATAATAGAGCATTGATTTCTTTTGTTAGTATTTCTTTCAATATCTTCAATTTAGGAAAAAAAAAAAATCAAGGCCACTAATATCAAATTAATGCTTATTAAAACTTAAATTTGTTTCAAGATTAATACAATATTTTTTTTTAACTTATTATCTTTTAAATTTTCAATTATTGGAATTGAAATAAAAAAGGTCTGCAGTGACTTCATATTTTAAAATTTATTCAAATAAGTTGTGAATGAAAGAAAATAAATTGATTTGATATGTATACAAAATAATCAAAGTTAAAAGAATTAATATTTTTATAAAAACCAAAAGAGTTAATCTTCAACTAAATGTGTTTTCATCACTATCTTTTTCATCAATGTTTTTTTTTTTTTATGGGTCATACTACTTTATGAAATTTAATCACTATGTTTATTTCAATGCCAAATTTCTTGTTTGAATTCAAAGCAAATATAAAATAATTTTTTGATATAATTTTTATGTGAATAATAAAAATTCTTAAATAATCTACAAAAATAACTATGTATGTACATATTTTTAAATTACATAATCTTACTAACTAATTAATTACAAATATGAAAGGAAAAGGCAGGATCTGTTTAAAGTACAATATGAAAGGAAAAGGAAAAGGGAAAGAAGGGAAAAGGGGGGGCGGGGGGTGAGAATGAACAGTAAAAAAATAAAGGAAGACTTATTCTTGATTGTATAAGTATAGATAGATGGATAGATAAATACTTGGTTAACAGGAGAATACCATTGCTACTGTCCGACAATACATTTAAGTACTGATAATGTATTGCTAAGAATTGAAACACCAATCAACTATAATTTTGAAAATAAAGCAAATAGAGTAGTATGGTATGATAATATTTGTACATTTACAAATAGCCAAGGATGGTTTATATTTCAGTTCACGATGTATGTCACACTTTCTCATTAATTTAATGGCTGAAATTTACAAATGCACATTTTCTAAGATCATTTGATGGAAACAAGTTTTTCTGTGATTGGATTTCTATTGAAATATAATTTAACAGCGTTGAATAGAAGTTTTCCACTTTTTAAGACTAAAGCGTAGAAGATAGGGGATATTGAATTGGTGTTCTGTTAACTCTAATTAAAAAATAAACACACTTTTTTGTTGGGCAAACCTCTGTTCACAACTAATACAAACGGAGGTTATTTGTTTGTTTAAGTTGCAACACAACACAAACAGGAGTTGAAGGAAAACAATGAAATATTTAGAACATGTTTGGGACAATTGAAAATTTTTCATTTCAACTAATTTTTTAGAAAAAAAAAAAGTTGTTTGAAAATAATCATTGTTTGGAACATCAATTGAAATTTGCAAAAAAAGCTTTTTTTAAAATAAAAAAAAAACCATTTTTATGTATATGAAAATTTGAAACTTATGATTTTTTTTCAACAGTTTTTTTTTTCTTAGAAAAAGGTTATCCTCAAATTATTCCAAATTTTCCAACATCTTTTTTTTCTTTTAGCTTTATACATACCTCTTTTTTGTAATTTATTATGTAAAAACTGATTTTTTTGTATCCAAATGAAATTAATTATTTTAAAATTACTTTTCAATAAACTTATCCAAACAAAAATTAATTTTAATTATAATCGATTATAACAATAATCGACTATATATATAATTGATTACTGAGATAATCTAATTTTCGTTGTTGTTCACACCCTTTCTCAAAATGTTTTCCTTCACTTTACAGCCTTGGGTCCAACTCAAACCAATCTTAGTCTTTAATTTTACTTCATAATGTGCATTGCGATAGGCATAATATAAAACAAACAAAGCCTATGTATTACACTACTACGTGGATGAAACAAATTACACCGGTATAAGTTATATAAACTATTACATTATTAATAATTTTATATAAAATGTGAATTTTATTGATTCAACATTATATATATATTGCCGGTAGATTCAACGTTATATTATAACTATATATTATCTTGATTGTTTACACTGAATTTTGTCAAAATTGAATAATAATAAAAAAATAATCAAATAATTAATGTTTTTTATTTTTTTCAAAAATATATATTACATGAATTTGATATACATGAATGAGGTATCAAATCATTTTGGATTGATATAAAATTTTATAAATATAATTTACATGAAAATAAATTTTAATCTAATGGTTGATTTTGAAATAAAATCTTTCAATTAAAAATTGTTGAATGATGTAAGAGTAAATATAACTTATATTGATGTAATTTAATATCTCCTCTTGATTATTGAAATAATATCTAAAAATAATTCAATCTAAACATAATTTAATCCATGTCTAGATTAAATTATTTATAAAAATTATAATTTTATTCCTGCTTATTTGGTAATGTTAATGATAATTAAATTATAATATTAAATTATTTCTATTATAAAATATTTTTTTAAGAATAAACAAAATTTTGGAGATCATCATTAAAAACTAATAAATTATTTTCTACTTAAGTTTGATTTTTTTGATTTTATCCCCAACAATTAATTAAAAGACAAAACTAACTACTACAAATAATTTTATATCTTTTTCGTCAATTTATTACAAAAAAATAATTATTAGTTATTTTAAATAATTCAAACAACATAAATTATCTTAATCTTTTTACGTGACACAATAAAATATAAAACTTATTTTAAGTAATTGATTATAATAATTAATTATTAAAATAATATCATAGTTATTATTACTGTTGCATGCTTTCCCCCTTTAGCAGAAAGTGAAGTCACCCAACACTGACAGCGCCGTTTACATGTCTCTCCGAAATCTCTATTAGATTGCTTTGGTGTCAGAGAAATTGGCGAGAGTGTGCAAAAATGGACGATGCTGAAACCAAAGAAAGAATCGAAGAAACTGTTCGCAGGATTTTGCAAGAATCAGACATGGACGAGGTTACTGAGTCTAAGATTCGAAAGCAGGCTTCCGAACAACTTGGCCTCAACTTATCTCAGCCCCACTTCAAAGCCTTCGTGAAACAGGTCGTGAGGGCTTTTCTTCAAGAGAAGCAACAAGAAGAAGAAGAACAACAGCAACAACAACAAGATGATGATGATGATGATGAAGAAGAAGAAGAAGAAGAAAAGGGAGGTTCCAAGGGCAAGGAGTACGATGACGAAGGCGATCTCATCATTTGCAAGGTCTGTTTCATCTTTCTTTCCTCGAACCCCTTTTGGTCATTTTACAGGTGGCAGTGAGAAAAGGGTCGCTCTGGTAAATGATTTTTTTTTTATGTTTTGGGATTTCAGCTTTCAGAGAAGAGAAAGGTGACGATTCAGGATTTCAGAGGGAAAACATTGGTCTCCATTCGGGAGTATTACAAAAAGGATGGCAAGGAGCTTCCTACTTCCAAAGGTTACTTGTGCTATTTGTTTCCTTTAAGCTTATTTTCGATTCTTCTGATTCTATTTGTAGAGGAAAATCGGTTTTGAATTGTGGGGGTTTCTGAAATTCTTTTTTTTTTGGGGGGGGGGGGAGGATAGGAGTTGGTTGGTGTTTTTGTTTTAGGTTTTAACCATGTGCTAATCCTTGTCATTAAATTTAGCTAATTAGCAGAGAATGGGGACAAGAAAAAATGTTCCTTTCTGGTGTTCAGTGGTTACTGAACACATCCTTACATAATGGTCAAGGAGTAGGAGTTCAATACACTGTAGACATTTTATGATATCTCAAGGCATTTTATGTTAAGCGTGTTGATTTCGTGTTGTGTAATGTTTTATGCATGCCTTCCATGTGCAATACATTCAAAATCAAAGGCATTAGTTTTATCAAAAATAAAAATAAAAAAATCAAAGGCATTGGCCATGGCTATAGCATAATATATGGCTACAGTTCCGTTTCAGATGTCTTCAGTTTCAACCTTAGTATTTCACATGAATGTCTAGTTGGAAACATAAATAAATAAATTTTGGAGACTTAGTTATAGAGTATGATTAGCTTTGTTTAGTATAGCTCTTGTCTTGCTCCATTAGGTGCTTAAGAGACAGTAGAACCAAAATGGTTTGTATCTAAGAAACAGTAGGACCGAAATGGGTTGGGGTTCCCTCTCCGAGCATTACTTCATTATGTTAATTGGACTGGTCTATGTTTATTCCTTACACAGATCATCAAAGTGTCTTGAATTGAAACTACCTGTCTTTGATTTAAGATTGGTTTTGTTTTCATTGGACTACACCTATCCATGCTGTGTTGCCAGTTTGACTAGATAGAAGCCTCAGTGTTGTAGTTGGCATGCCAAAATTTATCCAGTTAAGAAATTCCTTTGTAACTTAAGCTTATCTAGTCTTGCATTCGTGTGTGATGTGACACCATACCCCTATCATGTAGCTAGATTAGTATTGTGTTTGATTCTCAACTTGATGCTTGCTAGCTGTAATGCCCATGCGTGGATTCATAGAAGCTTCTATTCTATACAGAAAAGGAAAATTTTGTATCTCCCCGTCTGCATAAATAATTGAATATATGTTCTTTGGTCCTGATAAAGTTTTTCTTTTCTTATCTTAGAACTAGAACTATGAAAAGAACATAAGATTTGTTGCTACTGCTTCAGGCAAGTGGTGCTGATAGTATCAATTTGGTATTGTGTACTGCTCAACTTAGGGTGCATTTGGAAGAGGTTGTTTACAACTTCTTTAGACTTGTAACATAAACACTTTTGTGAGTGTTGGGAGAACATACGAAAATAGCTTATGATTTGTTCATAAGCTGTTTCTAGTTTATTTCAACAAGCTCTTTAGGATAACTTGTGAAAATAGCTTATAACTTAAATGAAAACAGTTTAATTTTATTTTCTTTGAATATGGAAAAAACTTATATATAAGCGCTTATATGATGAGCACTTAATAAGTGCTTACTTAAGCTAATTACCCAAACTTATTAATCTATTTTTTCTTAAATTTTCGTTTCCCTTATACAACACTTGATGCTGATCAATAATTGAAGTTTGATTCCTAACTCTGACTTTCTCTGTCTTTCAGGAATAAGTTTGACAGAGGAGCAGTGGTTAGCCTTTAAGAAAAATGTGCCTGCCATAGAAAAAGCCATTAAGAAAATGGAGTCACGCAACTGATAAGGATGTGAGGATGTCCATATGCAGATTAAAGTATTCCTAAAGTGATGTGGCTTTGCTTGTTTCTTTTTGGTGAATATCCTGCATCATGGTGCCGCTTTGATAGTGGACCATTTTGTTAAAGTACTTGAAATCACTGTGAATGCTGTACTGTTTAAGTGTTTTGCAACCGGAGTGCGTAGAGCCATTTTAGGAACACTCCGGAGCTAGGCTAAAATGAATGCCAGTAACTTTAAACTGAATATATTTCTCTGTTATTTCCTTTCTGAAGTTTTTTCTAGGCACAGGCTTGTTTCCTGATAGTACTTAGTTGCTTGCAATGGTTTTCGGTTCAATTTGGTAATATGCTACAAAAAACATTGGATAATGGTAGAAACTGCGGATAATTATGGACACAAATATCTTATTGTGTCCACGGGTAAAAATATTAGTAGGTAGATGGTATACTCTTTACAAACTGCAAAAATTATTAGGAAGTCAATTGTCTGCACTCAGAGAGTGCAAGTATACTCTTTACCATATATTTTATTTTTCAAACTCTACAAGGTTAATGGAATATAAATAAATAAAAAATGAGTAGTGGGATTATGATTGCAGGATTGCCTGCATGAAATTTGAATGTAAAAAATTTAGGTTCGATTGAATTGTTCATGGACCATGTCGTCTAGACTGCATTCAGACATGAGACCCTAGGACTCACGTCCAGACACCATATACTGTCCAACTGGTCTTGTCAACCAGCACATGGACCTGATACACCTCAAGTATGTCTTCAAACCAGCTTATTATAAACATAAATAAATTTTTTTTTCTGGGATAGGGAGATGGGAAAAATGGTTCAGTTGACAATTGTTTTCATGGAAAATCGAACCTATTATTATGAAAAAAAATCGGTATATCACTGTACTGAGGATGTGTTTGGTAGAGAAAAAAGAAATAAAAGAAAATGAACAAAAGAAAAGAGAAGAAAAATAGATAAAAAATAAAGTGGAATTAAGATTATTTGGTTGAAGAAAAATAAGTAAGAAATAAAATAGAAGTTAAGTTTATTTTTATCATTAATATTATTTTTATTGTTATTAATAATAATATTTTTATTATTAATAATAATATTTATTTTTATTTATTATTATCATTTTTATTATTAATAACAATAATAATAATAATATGCTGAAGCAAAACCAAGCAAGTAAATCAATTTTGCCTCTCAAATTTGCAATGGACATGCACGGTAGGTAAGAAAACGACATAAACAGTAAAAAAAACTTCTTATTTTCTTTTCATATTATGAAGGAAGTTACTGTATATGAGTTTCACAATTTTTAAATGTTTTTTTTCATATTTTTACTCTACCAAACAATTTATTTTTTCTCATTTTCACTCTCGTTCTTCCTCTTCTCCTCTATTTCCGTTCTACCCTTAGGCTCAGACTTTATCCTCTTTTTGGGCCATGCTTAGAAAACCTTTCGAGACATCTATAATGACCGGACTTTATATGTACAGAGAGCACGTTGATGAGTATTACTTGTCTGTGCACTGATATTGCTGGCAATTTTTTTGGGTAATCTAAGGCAACTGATTTCTTAAAACGCATTAAATCCACTCAACAGTCAGATTTAGAGCCCCGCACGTTAGTGACATAACTCTCAACCCAAATTCATTTCTGGTATTTCCTAGTTAAGGCTGATAATGATTGGCCATTCTAGTCTTGTGACCCATTCGTGTGATAAGTAAGATGCAGAAACAGAAATCTGGAAATACCATCAGACTGAAAAATGTTTAATAATCCATACATCCATATCATATCATTAATATTTGGACAGGTCATCCAAGTATATAATTTATGGACCTATTTGTCAGAGAAAACCTAACATACTAAATGCTTTCTGGCTGCATAGATTATACTATAGCTACAAAACCTTTCCCTAACCAGAACCCAAATACAAATTAGACCCTGCAGTGGCAGTGTTTTTAGCAATTTTTCCCACTGAAGAGTGTTGTCTTCCACCCTACTTTCCAAGTGCTCATGGTTGGGCTCCTCGAAGGACTACTAGTAGAGCACGCAGTAGCAGCCATCCTCATCTTCTCAATCAGCGCTTCAGTATTCACCTGCTCCGACAAAATCTCCTCTAGCTGTCTCGGGTCAATCACCAGCTTCACTCTCCACACGCCATTCTTGGCCGATGGCAGCACTTCAAGCGCTGACCCATTTGACAAATTCTCAACATAATCACACGCTGCGGACTTGCACACTTCCTCTGATCTCTGAAGACCTTGCACTTGTTCTGAAACCCCAACGCTGTTGCAGCAACTTTTTTGGTCCACTTGCACCTCCTTCAGGGGAAGAAGGTAATAGAAAAGACCATAGCTTAAGCTCTCTTGCTCCGGCAAAGGTGACGATGCATGACCCTGGCGGAAAATACCATAACCCGGGTAATGTTGAAGCACTTGAGCCACTGTTTTAGGAGCTTTGAATTGTAAAATGGCACCACTGTCACACATGACCCGAATAGAGTGGTGACACTCTCCGGTGGTGCCCCCCTTGATAGAGCAATTCCCCATTTGCTAGATTTCAGTGATGGTTCACTTCAGTGTTTCTCCCTAGAGTTTAAGTGCTAGCTTCACTCCACACTCCAAGGTTATATTTAAGTTTGAAATTTCTGATGCTTAGCGAAACTTGTCCTCATAGTGTCACCCCACGTTGCTGTCCTCTTTGGACTTTGTTTATTTTTATTCGCGTATTTACCTTAGCGGCGCGCATGTGAAATTGGACCGTTGGGAACTGCTTTGACAAGTGCTGTATTTGTGATGACCCATCCAAAGGGAAAACAACAGAATAGGAGGTGGATTCTCAAATTTAATATTGAGAATCAAACAGTTCAGAAGCAGACTTATTTCAAATATCCGCGCCAGAGGCTCTGCATCAGCCTCTCTTCTCTGTGCTAGTCCTTCTACAGATTCATTTCGAATAATAAATACTCTACCCCGCCATGCTTTTTTTTTTTTTTTCCTTGTGAAATTGTATGAATGCATTTGTTCTGCTAGGGAAGAGTTATGGTATGATAAAATATTGAATTTTTTACATCAACATCACGTTCAAATCTTAAACGACGGGACTAATTGAATCACAGGTTCATTCGTTGATTTTTTACTTCGAACCGGAGAAAATTCCCATAATCTTGTCTGGACTTGAAGTACTTTTGGATAAGGCAGGGGAATTTTTCTGAAATCTAAATCATCGTAGCTCATAGGTTCGATGTATGGGCAATGGGGCGTCAAGGAGTAGGGTTACTAAGAAATATTAGAAGATGCCTTCACGGGACCTTCTTTTTGTCTATTTGGTCCGTGATATTTTTCTAATATGCGAGGATGTTCAAGCATGTCAATGGCATTGGGATCATAACATTTTAGTTTAACTTATTTTTATATAATAATAGAAAACATTATCATTTATTCAAAAAGTTTTTTGTCTTATTATTTCTAAAAAAATTTCCAAAAAACAGGCTATAAAATTGAGAGGGGGGCTGCTATTTCCATCCTTTTTTTTGGTTGCTCTTTTCACCCCTTTTACAAAAATATAGCCAATTACTATTTTACCTTCACTTTCTTTTACTCTCTCTCTTCTTCCCACCTTGTATTTCTCAATACAATGGAAACACGTTTCTGTTGTATTAATTTTTTTAGAAAAAATTAATTAAAATATTAAATATGATATAATTTAGCTTTTTTAATATTAATCGTATTAATTATGATATAGATTATCATTTTTAATTGAAATCAAATTAATTACAATACAATTTACCTTTTTTAATAGTAATCAAATTAATTATGAAACAATTTTAAAAAATATATGATACAAGTTACCATTTTTAATAATAATCAAAATAAAAATTATGTAAATTACTGTTTTTAATAGTAATTAAATTAATTATGATACAATTTAAAAAATTATACAATACAAGTTACTATTTTAATAGTAATCGAATTAATTATGATAACAAGTATCATATATTTTTTAAAAGTGTATCATAATTAATTTGATTATTATTAAAAATAAAAATTTGCATCATAATTAATTCAATTATTATTGAAAATAGTAACTTGTATCGTATTTTTTTTAAAATTATATCATAATTAATTTGATTACTACTAAAAAGGATAAATTGTATCGTAATTAATTTGATTTCAATTAAAAATGGTAATCTATATCATAATTAATATGATTAATATTAAAAGGGATAAATTATATCATAATTAATATTTCAATTAATTTTTTCAAAAAAATCAACACAACGAAAATACATTTTCATTGTGTATCGAATTTGATACACAACAAAAATACATTTTCGTTTGATAAAAAATACATTTCTATTGTGTATTTTGTACAATAAAAATGCATTTTCGTTAGGGATATTTAAAAAAAAAAATAACAAACAATATATAAGATGAAAAAAGCAAAAAATTGGGGGGGAATAACAAGGCCCAATTGAGAAGTGCAAGTGCAAGCATTGATCCATCAGCTAAAGGATAGCAAGGTTCAGATTAAATGTATTTTTTAAGAAGATTTAGATTAGGATCCTAAAATGTTGATTAGGAACCTGACAATTACATCAAAACATCGACGCTTGTCTTTATCATTTTTTTTATTTGCCTTAATAGACATAATATATATATATATATATATATATAGAGGGACAAGATCTATTGATACCAGATATAAGTATAATGACTTATACCAAATCTCATTCGTTCAATTTAATTAATCTAAAGACTAAAATTGATTCACTTAAAAAAAAAAATTTTAAAAAGGAGTAAGTCACGTGCCTTGATTTTGCCACATCACGTTCAACTTTTTATCCAAACCCTTTTCTTGTAGCACTACGATACGTCAATTGCGGCTGTGTAATTGATGGAACGTTCTCATCCCAGCGTTTTCTTTCCAGACAAAAAGAATTCTTGGCAATCAACATTTTCTTTTCTGCCAATTGGAATTCTTGGCGATTCAAGATTGATTCATCAATGCCTTTTCGATTAAGCTAATTGGAGTCCCGTGAATTTATTTCCCTGCATATATATTCTTTTCCTCCATTAATTACTGTTGAACCATACCAATTCTACAATTGATTTCTTACATGGTTTTATTCAATAAAATAGGACAATTGAAATTGGTTTCAGCCAATACCCAAAGTCACGATTTTATTCGATTAGATTTTTTATTTTTTTTTCAGCTACGTGGTCAATATGATTCAATTAATTAGTTTGGTTCAACATTACATGTATCGTGAAGGTGCTTGATGCGAGGAGTGAGGGAATCGTCGATGTATTGAGATAACTGCGCAAAATTTAAAAACGTGAATTCCCGAAGCTCAATGAAATTAGAGGAGACACACTGGCACATGAAAGGGTGCAATTTCGGCAGGCTAATTCAAAGATGGTGTCACAGAGTTTCTTGAAGATGAATTTGAATCCAGGAGAGGAGGAGCGATTTGGGGGATGACTCATGACTACGTATGAGGAAGAGAAAATATTTCAGCATGCTCACGGAAAGAGGGTTTTAGACTCATGTGAGTTACTCATTTTTTTTGTTAAATTATTATGATCCGTTGGATCTATTTAGATTAAGAGCTAAGATTTGGTGTAAGCCAATAGATTTATACCTGATATCAATAGATTCTGTCGTGTATATATATATTTGGCACATTGTCAATTATATTTAAATCCACTTAGAACATGTTGCGATACTTTTTTTTTTTTTTTGGATAAATGCGATACTTCTTTTTAATTATATGAAAATACAATTCTTACGACATCCTAGAAGTGGCGTTCGAGCTACTTAAGTGACAGGATTTCATTGATGTGAAAATCGACTGATAAAGTTAGTATTCGCAGGCAGGGGGTACAAATCAAATCATGTTTGGTTCAAAACTTTATTTTAGGTTAAATTACATTTTTTTTTTCATTATACATACATTCATTTTTCATCTTAGCCTTATACAAAAAAAGTTTATATTTTTATGCATAATATCGTTTTGAATTGTACCCAAAAAACAAAAAATTGTTTTGAGTCCATTTGTTGTTATTTACAACCGAAATAACATTGGAAACTACTTATCTTTCATGGTCCAATAGATTATCGTGTGACGTCAACTTATATTAGATTAATTGTTGAATTTAATTTTGGGTATTTTTATTGTGACACTCATTTTTAATTTAGTCTTTTAATGAAAAAAAATTCAAATCAATCTCTGTCTGAAAATGGTTTACTCTTTATCATTCACAATTGCGATAAAATAAATGAAAAGCTAATATTTTATATTCAAATTGACAATAAAACTAATAAGTAAAGAAGTAATAAATTAAATGAAAAAAAAGTATAATGCTTGTTACCATTAAAGTTTTGGAAAGGCAGACTTCGCCACCTATAAGGAAGCGTTTGCTACATGGGAAAATTTAGCTTCTTAAGAATTTGAAGTTACAAGAGTTAGTTTCTCATGTTTAGTATACAATTTAAAAAAAATAAAAAATTCACGGAACATTATTTTTGGGAGTATTTTTTATCTTCATTTTTTATAAAATTGTTTCTATGAGAGGATGTAATAATTTAACTTTCTTGAGTTGGAAGAAAATTTTTAATGATATAAAAAAACTACAATACCCTCATTAGCTTATTCAATTCAATTATATAAAGTCTTGAAACATTTTCTTATTGAATGTGATAAATAATTAAATTTAAGAATAAAAAAAGTAATAGATATTCTTATATTGATTATAATTTTGAAAAATAAAAAATTGTTTTATAAAATATATTATTTTAATTTTTTTAATATATTGAACATTAAACTTTTTAAATTCTTTTTATTTTTAATTCTTTAAACATTACGAAAGTTTGTTTTTTCTTTGATCAAGGTTTGACCTGAATCAAACCAATAAGACTAAACGTCCATTAGTTCAAGTATTAGGTTTATGCTCTACAACCCGATCACATGAACACTCGACCCGATTATCTACCTTTTTATTATTATTTATTATTATTATTATTATTATTTTCCTTTATTATTCTTTTTTTCTTTTATTATTTGCTATAAACTCAAAACTTAGATTTTAAATATTTTTAAAATTTGGTTATGGATTCGACTTGAATTGTTGAAAAAAAAAACGAAACTTTTAGATTTTTAAAATAATTTTTTAAATTTTATTATAATTATGAAGCTAATAGGCCTAAACCGAACTTACCCGTTCTTGATTAGATTAATTTGATTTGGGTTTGATGAAAATAATTGTCAAAATCGAAGCAAATCGAATTGAACAATTTTTGTTGGTTCAATTTCTATTATCCTTTAAAATTGAACCGCACTAACTCATGGAACAGTCCTAACTCAAAGTTAATTGAGGAGAGTGAAGGTGTAAGAAAACATGTGAAGGAGGCTTAAGACATAAAGGATGAACCAAATCACCCTAACTCATGTATAGGGGTAATAAAACGGGTCAACTCATCCTGTCATTAACTTGCCAAAAAAGGTAAAAGGCAAGTTGACTCATTTCAATGGAATTTGTTCAAAATTATAATTCAACCCATTTTGTGTCAGGGTGATGTTTGATTGGCAAAAAAAAAAAAAAGTGGGTTGGTTGACAAGTTGACTTACTATGAAATAATTAAGAAAGAAAAAAAATTAAAAGAAATTCAAACATACACATACAAACATTATTTGTTATCTAAAACATTTTTGATAAAATTTAGACATGATCAAAAGCCATAAAATACTAGTAACATAATAACTAATAACTAATAAAGCTTTTAAAAGGGAAAGAACAAATTAACAAGTTAACCTGTCCTGACCAATCCCTAATTCATTTTCTAGGAAGGTTAGGTAAGGGTGATTCAAGAGAAGTTGATGGGTTGAAAATCTCAATCCACTTTACCAAAAAAAAAGTTAAACAAATTGACTTGACATGTTTAATATGTTTTAACGCCACTACTCGTGTATTTTATGATTGATGTAGATAACAATATGTGAATGATTTTATGTATAAGGTTCAATATGAAAATTCTTATCACATGGGAGCTAAATTGAAAATGAATATTATATGTAATGATCAAATTTTTAATTTAATTCAAGTTACATGATTAGTCAAACACAAGTTGTTGTCTCATCTTAGTCTATTAGCTATGTAGGACAAGTATATGATAATGTTACCACAATAATTGTATATGGTAAAGAGTAAGTTGAAAAAATTTCATGTATAGAGATAATTTAAAATCTTGTTTCTACATAGAAATCAAACTAAAAAGTGTCATTATAATGATTGAGTACATAGATCAACTAACACAGAGTTGTTTCAATTTAACAATGGTCTTGAGTTAAAGTTCAAGATATACAGCTACGTTAAATACTCAAAAGGAAAGCTTTGCCACTTACAGTGGTCCTACTCGCCTCAAGCAAAACTGTCCTGTGAATGATACTTGTAGTAAAAAAAAAGTGTCATTATAAAAAGTAAAAGTTTAATTTAAAATAATTAACCAAATGCAAGCAAATATTGTGTCACGATGCTTTAATCACATAAAAATAAAATGACTAAATGATAATGTCATTATTGAGGATAAAGAGTGAATAACAATTTACGTAAGGATTAATTTAAATTTCTGTATAAAATAAATTAAAAATGAGCAACATTTCCGAAGACGAAAAGTTTAATTTTAATTTATTTTTTCTTTCATGCTAATATGCCTTTTATTTTGCACAAATATATGCCATGGGAGATAAGAGTATGAGACCATGGTGGCGCCAAAAAAAAAATAATGATAGACAGGTAACTCTGCACCCTCGGTTATATCTGTGGGCTTTGGGCTGGGCTACGAGCCTGCAATTTGGATACCGCAGACCAACTTCAGCAACATACAATATGTTTAGATTGAGAAAAAAAATATCAAAAAACCTTAGCATGATGCGGGATATTTGTCTACATTATAAACAAGCCTTTTGGCTCGAAATCACAACCATCCAATGGATGGATCTAGATTGACTGCAGTCACATAACCACGTAGTCACACACAGTCAGAGGATCCTGGCCCTTTAAGTCATCCTACGGTGCATATTAACTTCTATTCGTTTTTCAATTTTCAGAGAAAATGTCAAACGATAAGGCAATATGAATGTCTTCGACCCTCTGATTCTAGAGACTAGAACATAGAAGAAAATAAGGAAAATTTAAATAAGCTATTACAATATTATTATATTTATATTTTAAAAGATTTTCGGATCTGGATCTATATTTATATGGTTAGTAATTTGTTTATCCATTAAGCATTAATATATTTTATTTGAAATCATTTTTTATATTTTAGTTAATTTAAATGTATCTTTTTATAATGTGTATCTTTGAAAAATTAATGAAACAATAACTATTATAATATTAACATTAATGGTAAAAAATTAATAAAAATTGTTAATTAAAAACATACTATATACAACATAATTAAAAATATTTAAAAACAATAAAACTTTTAATTATAAATTATTATAAATAGAATTATTTAACTTAATAAAAAGTTATTTAAAAATATTTTAAATGTTAATTATAAAATACAACAAACAAGGGTTTTTCTATAATGTGCATGCATGTTAAAGATATTATTACACTAATTAATTAATTAAAAGTATTAAATATATACTGTTTATTTTAACCATTACATCATTTATTATATTATTTTAACATTATACTTCAAGATATTTTAACTGTTACACTAATAAGTATAATGAAAATATGACATCTATATAAGTATATGTTAATTTATTTTATTTTAAACTTGGTTGGTAATCTTTAAAATATAATATAAAATTAATAGTATTTATTTGGTAATGGGAGACAACAAAAGAAGAAAAACAAAACAATAGCAAAACTACAAACACATAAATGTTGTGCCTACTCTATCTGCAGATAATAAGAAAAGCAAATCTTGAGGAGGAGATTCATAGATAGACAAGTTGTTAAGACAAAGGATGAATTTATAACCCTCAAATATTTTGATAATAACAAACAGTTAAATTTATATATGTCCTCGCATAATCATTTAATCATTCGTTCGTATATAATCGTCTGATGTTTTTAAGATAAGTATCGTTTTATCCTTTGATTAGATAAATTTTGTAACTAACAAATCTTACAAACGATGACAACGTTCTAAAATGATCTGCACATCAATCAGAGCGTGAGCAACCTCGAAACATATTATGCTTATACACCTACTCTCGAGGAAAGTCAACGAAAAAGAAGGAATATGTATGCAAATGTCAGAACGGGAAAGCAGACATGACAACTGCTAAAAGATTGAGTACAATAATAGAAAAGATAAGCAGACTACTTTATCTTATCATATGACAAGTTGGTGAAAGACATTAAATGTTGCATTTAATGCTCCAACGACTCTCTTCATCAAACGAATGTCATCTTCTGCAATACACTCAACGGATTATTTTTAGAAGCCTATAAATAGAAGAAGAGAACTCTTTTGAAAGGTTGTTGTTGTTGTTGCTGATCATAATTGCTTTAAGAAATGAAACAGCTTGCGTAAACTCTGTTTGTAAAATTCTCTTTATACTTCATTGTATATTCGTTTGATAAGACGTTAAATCCAGTGATGTAAACTCACACGTAAACCTTTTTCTGAACGAGATTGGTGGAAACCTAAAGAGGCTTTGATTCAAAGAATACTTAGGTGTTTGCTTAGAGAGGCAAGTGAAAGACTACTTAGGTTAAGCCTGAAGAGGCTTGTGAAAAGAATACTTGTAACTTGTGAAAGTTAGTGGAACTTGATTATTACCAAGAACTGGACGTAGTCTCTAGGATGAGATGAACCAATATAATTTCTGTATGCTTTTCGATTTTGTTTTTCAGCCTTCGTTTGTCTTTTAAAATGTTTTTGAAAAACCTTTTGATCTTATTTCAGACAATACGTCATTTACAAAAGAATTGCAAAAATTTGATATAACACAATTCAACCCCTTTTCTTGTGTTATCTTTGTGTTCTACACAAGTCTTCATTACCCAGCGCACCTTTGTTGGCCAACATATCAACACATTGGTTTCCTTCACCTCACAGTAAGTATGCAGTAAAGTAACATTCCACTGTGATCTAATCTGGGTATGAATAAGATCAATTAAAGGAGCATAACAATGAAAAGACTATGGGGTACCATTAAGCAGAGAAAGAGCTAAACAAGAGTCTGTATATATTGTTACTTGTCTGATGTTGCACAACCAAAGTTGATTAAGGTCATGATGGATGGCCATAAGCTTCGCTTGAAGGATATTAGAATTGCCAATAGAACCACTAAAGCCAACTCTACTAGGATGGCCAATGCAACTGTCGTCAACATTCAAGACGAAGTCACCATGATAAGAAGGATGCCATTTAACCCACAAAACAAATTGAGATGGAGATTGAGCAGAATGAAAGCATCCGATAATAATTGTAACACTGGACAAGAGCATAACCAGATCAATATCTTCATTATTAAAACATTTTCAATTATGCGCACACCAAATGCACCAGATTCCAACAATGAACAAAGCTTGACTTGGGCCATTTACTTCCCTACGCAACCAAGAAACTTGATCTTGCTCCTAGAAGACATAATAGTATAATGCATATTGCCTTATGAAACAAAAATAATAATTCATCTACAAATAAAAAATTACAAGAGTTTAAAATTAATTAAAAAATTATAATTATCTCAAAATATATTTTATCAATAAAATAAAATTAAAATTTGTATAAAAATGTCATATAAACATGTTTATTTTTGTCATTTTACATTTATCAACAACTTTAACAAATAATTTTATTAAACACTTGTAATCTAATAAGCTAGTTTAACAACTTTTAGCTTTCAGTCAACAACTTTCAACTACTAGCTAGTTTTTAGCTACTTTTGCCAAACATAGTCTTTATAATTAAAAGTTTGATTGCTTTTAAATATTTTTAATTTAGTTTTTTATACATACACACACACACACACACACACACACACACACATATATATATATATATAATGTTTTTAATCAACATTTTTTATTAATTTTTTTACCATTAATGTTAATATTATAATGCTTATTGTTTTATTAATTTTTCAAATATACACATTATAAAAAACCATATTTAAATGATCTAAAATATACAAAATAAATTCAAATAAAATATATCAATGCTTAATGGACAAATTACTAAACATATATAAATATAAGTCCAGATACGAAAATATTTTAAAATATAAATATAATAATATTGTAATAGCTTATTCAAATTTTTCTTATTTTTGTCTATGTTCTAATCTAGAATCAGAGAAGAAATTCATATTGCCTTATTGTTTGGCGTTTTGTCTGAAAATTGGAAAATAAATAGAAGTTAATATGTACTGTAGGATGAATTAAAGGGCCAGGATCTCCTAACTGTGTGTGACTGCGTGATTATGTGACTGCAGTCAATCTGGATCCCCAATGGATCCCCCACAGCCACAACTGTCACTGGCAGAGGCAGGACTGCCATTTGAAGAATAGTCACACAGTAGGACGAAACTAAATTTCATTCTTGGAGGTGGCAATATCTTGCAGGTCCACGTAAATTACACAGATGCCAGACATTTATTATAAGGCCCGCATCTCTCCTACATTCACTCTCGCTCTCCACAATTTTGTCCAATATAAACTAAACCACATGGATAATTCCTCCTCCAAAGCCACAATTATTACATCACACTCGCACCACGAGTGTAGCAACATGTGTATGTCATATTAGAATTATCATTATCAACAGATTAGCTTGCTACCTCATCGCCTTGCTGTCCACGGTTGCTGTTTTCTTTTTCATTTTTACATTAATTTCTATATATAAATAAATTTTTGCAGTAAATTTGTATTAATCTTTATATTATAGCAAATATATATATGTGATGAAAAAGGTGTAGAAGAAATAAAAATACCAATTTTTTGTGGGTCATTATCAGAAGAAATATATTTTGAAAAAAAAAATTGCATATAATTTTATGAGTTTAATTTTTATGTACTATTAATATAAATTTACATCGTCAATAAATTAAAAATCATTATATGTATTGTACCCTTTTCATCATAGGAACCTCAACTAATTTTATTATAAAACTTGTGACTTACAGGGCTATATACCTTCTTGGTCATAGGGACCTCAGTCGACTTCATGAAACTTCTTCAGCTTGCGAGTTTGTGTACTTTCTTGATCATAGGGCCACAGTCATAATTATTAGATTTGGTAATCCTTCAAATCATGTCATTCATTATTAGAGAAAATCTCGACCATAATGAAACATTAAATACACTAAGCCAACTACCATAGTGACTAAATGTGTGATTCCCTTAATTAATATTTCAATCAGACCGATCCTCATAAAATTTGCCCAAATCATACCATAACGATAAAGGGCTACTCCCTCACAATGTACATTTTCTCTCCATATAAACGCAAGATATATCTCAAGTAAGTTCATCTCTGTCCAATTTTGAACTCATAACTAACTTAAACATCAAAGTCTTTCCAGATATCCCATCTGGTCTTTGCTTGTGGATCTTTTCCAGTACAACTAGACAGCATCAACAGAATATTGGTAAGAATATATATGATTTTTAAAATAGTTATTCTAAAAGTTAATGATCTTATCATACATGACAATTTATAATTGAATGAAAATATAAAAAACTTTTATACAATTAATATATTTAAATTAAATCCTAATTTTATTATCTATTTTTATATTATTTTATTTTTCATCAATAAAATAAAAGGCCCACGTTTCAATACATATTTTCCTTTTTCTTCTTCTTTTTTTTTTTTTTTTTTCAAATTAGTTGATCCAAAGAAAGAAAAGAGGCTAAAAGAAGTGGGGAAAAGATATACATTGGTGTCCTCCCGGTAGTTGGTCCTATATGTATTATGTTGTGCATTGTTTCATTTTGTATATGTAGCCTCCCGTACCTATCTAGTGAGTTAGCAACAAAGCCAAATGGGGTGTGCTTCCTCCAAGCGTGTGGACGCCGCAGCAGCCCCTTACCGTCCCGCACCCACGAGCTTCGCGGTGTTCGACATCAACGCCATCGAGGAGCCATGGCTGAAGCACCTCAACAACACCACTCCTCTCCCCAAAGACAAACCCACTCTACCCGCCCCTATTCTCCACAAACTCAACATGCTCGATGACACCGAAGCTCCCCAGTCCTGGGACGAGGTTAGCAAAACACTGCAAGACCTCAAACCCGTCATCAACAAACCACCCTCCACGCCACCACCCCCACCCCAACCTCAGCCTCCACAAAAGAGCAAGTCCTTCCACACAGTGGAAGAATTAGACGCCAAGTTAAACCCCAAGCCCGAGTCCAAGCCCGAGCCCGAGCCCAATCCAGAATCACAAAAGCCAGCTGAGACGAACAGGAACATAATAAACGAGCCCCGAGGGAACAAGTTGAAGGACAACATCTTCATAGTGAAGGACAGGTTGGAGAGGCAGAAGGAAGAGAAGGAGTCGAATTTGGCGCGGCTGAGGAGGGACCCGCTGAGCGAGTTCCCGGAGAGGTGTCCGCCGGGGGGGAGCGACGCGGTGGTGGTGTACACGACGTCGTTGGGGGGCGTGCGGAAGACGTTCGAGGACTGCAACCGCGCTCGGGACGTGCTGGAGGGGCACCGGGTGGTGTTCGACGAGCGCGACGTGTCGCTGCACGGCGAGTTCCTGAGGGAACTGAAGGAGCTGGTCGGGGAAGGGGTGGCGCTGCCGGGGGTGTTCGTGAAGGGGAGGCACGTCGGCGGGTTGGACGAGTTGCTGGAACTCAACGAGTCGGGTCGACTCGGGAGGATGTTGAACGCGACGCGTGTGGAGAGAGGGATTGGGAGGCAAGCGTGTGGAGGGTGCGGTGGGGCTAGGTTCGTGCCTTGTTTGGACTGTGGTGGGAGTTGCAAGGTTGTGGCCAGTGGGCCTGATAAAGAGAGGTGTCCCAAGTGTAATGAGAACGGGTTAGTGCTCTGCCCTGCTTGTATTTGAGCTTCATCTGTGCAACTCCCTGGACGTATATGGGGTGTTTAATTTTATGAAAAAAATTTCTAGTGTTATTATGATCATACATATTTGTTTGTTATCAGCTATTTCAGGTTGTGACTCTGTACCTTGGGATTGTGAATTATCCATTACATGTTTATCATCATCAACCGTGCGAGTAGTTTTGTTGCACAATCTCGTTAGGAATCTATGGGGTTAAAGCTAAATTTTATTGGATTTTTGGGTTTGTTTGACAAAATTATAGTTTATAAGTTAGTTAAAAATTTATAAATCAGAACTCAGGACGTAAAAGTTTATAAGCTAGTTAATTGAATTAAAAGTGTTATGTGAAATTAGCTAATAAATTGGCTAGTAAATGTAAAATGATATAAAACAACATACAATATTAGTTATTTGATTAGCTAATAAATTAGGTGAGTATGTATTGATAAATCGCAAACAATAAATGGCAAATGTCAATTTCGCATCGATAAATCATTGGGTTTGCATATGATTTCAAAGTTGACATGATTCAAAGGATTTTTAACCTAAATTTGTGTGACGCAAGTGAATAAGTGTGTTAAGGGTTGGTATGACACAATTGATTAGTTGAACATGGGTGTGGTTGATGATGCACACTATTGTTGTATGAATGTGAGAATGGAAGATGTGAAAGGCACAACATGACATAGTTAAGAGTGACAAGATAGGCAAAAAAAGTTATTAAATTAATTGAAAAAAAGGTAAAAAAAAAAAAAAAGAATTTTAAGTAAATTAGAGAGGATACGAACCTATATTCCCTATTGTCAAGTTTCACACAGTTGAGCTTGCAGTCATGATCTAATGACTTTTTTTTTTCTTTTTATACTTTATTAACTTTATAAAAGTTGAAAAATAAAATTAATAATTAAGATTTATATTTTCTTCTTTTTCTAACTACAGAGAATCCTCATATGAGAGGATACAAAGGGGAAAGGAAAAAAAAACCTAGTAACTTATAAACTATAAGCTATTTGAAGTAACTTATGAAAATAAGCAAAAAAATTACTAAAATAAATTCATGTATTAAACAAATTGTTATGATTAAACCAATTTATAAACTAATCAAACTAACTTATAAGGGCATCTACAACACCACTTTTTTGGTGGTTCTTTCGAATAAGAACCGATGCCTATTAAGTTATCATCGTTAGAGGAGACTCTAAATAAAGATTGAGTGCTTATATAAGCACTAGATATTATCCTTGTTGGTAGACGATATGTAAATTTCACTATAAATTCTCACTGAGATTGCCTTGCAAGGGTGTGTGTCTTCCCTTAATCTAAACTTTTATGTGCTAAAAAAATGACTTTTAAACACTTTCAATAACTTAATCTCTCTATAATAAGGTTTGGAAAATATTATTATCCACTTTTTATTTTAAATCAACTTTTTTTAACAATTATTTAAGCTTAAACTTAATCTAACTATACTAGAAATTTATTTAGGGCTTTTAATCCATTTTACCACTTAAATCAAAACTTTTATGAACCAAAAGGGGTTGTCAAGAGCTCAAAATATGCAGTCCATGGTCAAGGTCTCATCTTTACTCCTAAGTGTTATGGAGGCTTCAAAATTAGGGCTTTTTGATATCCAAATCATCAAATACCAACACCAAATCATATAGCCATCAAAATATAGCATAAGAAGACATTTATACAACCAATATCACAACAAAGTAAGCATTATATAGAGTCAAACACAAGTAGATCAAGGGTTAAAAATATCAGGAGTCAATCTTTTTGCAACAAGATCACGTTTTTCAATCAATAGCATTACATATAGAGCAAAATTTGTAGAAAAAAGTTCACCAAGCAAACTTTCCATACAAAAATGCAACAAAGTCCACAAATCTCTCAAAACTTGCGTCATGAAGCTCCCTTACCAAAAGATGCAAGCTTTAATGTCTTTCCTTCAAGATTCTTTGAGAATGTAACCATTCCCACCAACACCTCCAATAAACCTACCATTTTAGCCCAAAAAGGTAAATAGAAGAATGAAATGGAGCAGAGGAGATGGAAAGAGAATTTCATGCTCTATAGGTAGGAGTGAAAGAAAAAAAGAAGAGAAGCTCACCTTGTAGATGAAATGAAGAGAATGTGAAGAGCTTGGAGTTGCAGGAGACTTATATAGTAGAAAGTATGGTGTATTTAAGTTATTGGATGGGGAATCTTGAACAAAAAATGGCCTCAAAGGGTGCTAGGGGGTGCTTGGCTAAGGGCAAACAAGAAAGGAAAAGAGAGAATTTTTAAGAGAGAGAATGTGGATGTTTGAATGAACTAGGGTTAGGGTTTTGAAGTTATAAAGTCTTTTGAAAATTATTTGAATTTGAAATAGTAATGAAAACGAAAAAAAATATAATCAAAATTCCCTCTCATTCTATCATAGGGCTAGACGAAGCTAATGGGAATCATTTCTCATTGGTTGATTCAAATTTTAGCTTAATTGGAGCAAGTTTAAAGCATTTTGACCAAAGTGTAAGGTATATGTTTAACCATTTTGGTGTAACGTCCACATTAACCAAGTTTAATATGTACTATTGTCCTATTAGGCTACATAAGACAAAAAAGCATATAATAGTAATTTACTAAGTGTAGTGAGTGGTACTGGGTGTACTATGATCTAGAACTGCTTCCCATAGAACTTGCATTCAACACTAGATAAAATAATATTATTCTATTTCAAAGTATTAGAATCACTTCAAAATTCTATAGGAGATTAATTATGATTAATAATCACTAATCATATTAATATGCATGAAATATTTGACTATCTACTTACATAAATTAATAGAATCTCTTACTGTCTGGTTCACAACACCAATGGGTATTAGCAAAATCACCGAGTGCCTATATTGCCTATGTTATATATATATATATATATATACACACACACACACACACACTTTAAGCTTTTGTTTATAGTTATATATGTATTTTATTGAGAAAACGTAAACATATGGTGTTAATTTTATAATAATAATAATAATAATTTATTAACTAGTTAAAAGAGAAAAATACCAAGACCAATAAAATGGAATGAAGAGGTATCATAAAATTTTAAATCCTTAGGTGCCTAATTATGTGGGCTACCATGTCAGTATCAATCAAGGCTTTTGCAATTAAAATAAATAAAAACTAATGTGCAGCAACCATACACATTTTCGGTGCTTGTTTTTCCCCTCCCATCATGAAAATTAGCTATGTTTTTATTTTTTCAAATTTTTACTTTGTATTTGTAAAAAAAATATTTAGCAAAAAAAAGTATAAATAAATTTCTTAATTTTATAATTTAATTGATTTATAAATAAGATAATTATAACTTAATAAATAAATTATTGATGAAATATAAGGATGTGGAGTTATTGGTGGGATTCATTAGTAATTTTTATGGAAGTGTTGGTTAGAAGAATTGGGTGTTTATAAAGTACTTATATTAAAAAAAATAAAAATGAGTGATATATATAAGTACGATCCACTTAAAAACCCTAATGAAAAAACTTGAGTTGAAAATAGCTTAAATTACTAAAATCACTTATCAAACACACTCTATATGTGAAAGCCTTCATTTTGATTTCTGAATTTTCTGTCAAAGACGAGAAATATTGTGTAACAAATTAAGCATGGTGCTTTAACCAATAAAAATAACCGTAGATTCGGACTGAGTTTTGTGCAAAACTTTTCGTACTATAGAGCACCATTGATTATCATATCATGTATCGGATGGTCGTGCGACCCACATTGGTGGTGCTTACAATGTTAAAATACTATTTGGCTATTGCTAAAACTCGGTCTTTGGGGTAATTCTCTAAGTATATAAATTAAAATAGTTATTTTGAATGAGAGTTTTTTTAAAAATTATTTTTTCACGAGAATGCTTTTAGCTGATTCTTTTTAACATGAGCGTTTTTAGGATTTATTTTTTTAACCTCTTATCTAAATTAAATTTTAATATTTTTTTAAAAGAAACTATAAATAGTTAAAAATAACTTTGTATCACAATATAAATTGTTTATTATAAATTTAAAATATAATTTATATGCTCAAAAATATTTATTTATTTATTATAAATTATAATTATATAAAATACACATTTATTCTGCATATTGCAAATACTAAAATACTGATATCATTCTAAAAAGGAAGGACATTGCTGAATGGTAGTTGGGCGTTAGACACGAACATATATGAGACATTCGATTGACATTTCTAACACTTTGAGTTACATTTTTGCTATGTTTATAATAATTCAATCATTTTTAAAACATGAATCTTATCTTATAATTTAATCTTTTCGTTTTATGTTAATTTTAATTTAATTTCATGTGCTATATTATACTTGTGACATATCTTATGAAAATTGAAATGTAAGAAAAAAAATAATAAAGATTGATTTCTTAAACTACACCACTCTTACAATGTTTTCTTCTAAAAAAAAAAGAATTATATTCAGTATCCATTTAGTTTAATGTTAAAGTAGGGTTGAATAGCTTTAATTTTAAAAAAGTTGGAAAAGAATATAATAAATGTGTGTTTTTTTTAATTAAAAAGTACAAAATTTTTAACAATAAGAAGAATATTTATATTAAGCTTAGTTGTATTTTGTACTATCCAAGTTTCATCATTTTGTAAATTTTTCTAATGTGATTTTTTCCTCACATTTTGATTTGTCTCCTTATTTTTAAAATCTTGCAAATTTTGCTCAATTATCAACTTTTCATTAAATACAAATTAGCAAAATTGGGTAAAATTAGTAAGATTTTAAAAATAAAAGGACAAAATATAAAATTTACAAAATAATAAAATTTGGATGCGAGCAATTAGGCCTTATATTTATTGAAGTACGGGCTAGATTCTGATTAGTGAGCCCCGTTGGGTTAGTAATTGTTATTTTACAGTAACTTTTCGTATTTCACAAGGGAAAGAAATCGGATTAGACAGTTAGGTTGTCCTGGTAGGTGAGATTTTTTTTTTCCAGAAAAAGACAAAAGCGAAGGGCCCAACCGGGTTCGAACCGGTGACCTCTTGATCTGCAGTCAAATGCTCTACCACTGAGCTATGGACCCAATGCATGTCCTGATGGTCTCAAGTATATTATCATAACACTTATATATAAAAAACCCAAAAAATATATTGAATTCTAAATTCAATGGCATATTCCTTTGATCCTATTCCTTACTGTAATCGCACTGCTAGCAAGTAATCAACAATGATTTCTAATTTCCTTTGATCATAACAGTCATATGGCAAGCGCTGACTGGTTAGCAAGATTTTTTATTTTTTTTTTCGATTCAGATTTTTTCTTGTTCAGTTTTAGATTACAGGCACAGGGAATGAAAATAATAATTCAGTGTCTCATATTCATTAAACAGCCTAAATTTTTCGTCCTCTAATTTTTTATCTCACTCTTTTTTATTATATAAATAATTTTTTGTCCTCTCTCTCTATTTTCTTCTCCTCTAAAATGTATATCCCATTAAGCGTCCATCTCTCTCTTTAAATTATGTTTGTTTGGGTGAATTTTTATTCCAACTTACCCCTTCTCTAAGGTCACCTATTAACATAGAGCCACTTATAATAGTACATGAAATAGTTCAAGTCTACTTGTTGAAAATAATCCTTGTTGACATCTTAAACGGGTTATAAATTGTAAAAAAGTGTTTCTTTTATTTTTATATAACAATATATAAAAATATATTTTTAAAATAAAGGGAATAAAGTTCCTTCTAAAGTAATAAGGCGTGATAAAATATAGATTTACTAGTGTGTGTCGTTCAATTACTATTATAATAAAAATAAAGATTTTTTTTTTGAAATATAAAATATAGATGTTGTTATCATTAAAATTAATTATTAATTTTTATCATTTAATATGTGTGTGCGTGTGTGTGTGTGTTGAGTTATTATTATATTTATATATAATCAAATTATTATATGAATTATAAAATTTAATTTTTACCATTTTATCTACTTCTCAAATAATAGGATGATAATTTTATTCAGCTTCATTGTAAAGTATTCAAATAATGGAGTGATATTTTTATTATATTTAATTCTATCATGCTCCACTATTTTAAGTATTTTATATAAAAAAAAATTAAAATAATTATTAATTAAGTTAATGAAATGAATTTTTATTTAAGATTTAAGTAAACTTATGTAAAAATAGAAACTTAACAATTATATTAAATAATTATGATAGTTTAAATCTTGATGCCTGACCCAAGTCGCGTGAAGTTGGGCCGAAGGTGTGTGTGTGTGTGTATATATATATATATATATATAATTTACTTTATTCATGTAAACATATATTTTGTTGAATTTAAAGGGCCGGTCCACATTTTATATCAAGTCACTCAAGTTAAACAATTGGCTTCACCTCATTTTATCATCTTTTTAACACAAGTGAATATGTAATTAAGGGTGTCTTTGGACGAGCTGAGACAAATTTATCTTTATCTCTATTTGATTTGAAATTTTGATTGCATCATTTATTTGAACATGAACTTAGTCCAATTAAAGCTTGATAATATATGGGAAATCAACCCAATTTGTTGATATAATATATTAATCTTAATTTTATATGTAGTTAAATTGTAAAATTAAAAAAATATAAAAATATAATATAGGTATATTTTATAATATATATTTTAAAATAAATAATATCAATATAAATAACATATCATATCATATTATACAAAATAATATCCATTAAGTTAAAAAGTTTTCTTATTAGTACAAATCTGTTTTAAAAAATAATATAAGTCATTAAAACGGGTTAGGACAATCAAAAGCATAATCTAAATTTATCCTCAAAATAAATTGGGTCTTAATTTCTAAAGTACGAATACACCAATATTAATTTCGGATCCAATTAGGACAGGGAGATAAAAAAAAAAAGTCATGAACACTCCTAACTCACTCTCTCTCTCTCTCTTTATATATATATATATATATATATATATATATGAAGAAAGCTCAACCATCGATTGAAACTCGAACATTACAATAGCCATTGAATTTAATCAAATTTAACAGATATAACTCTTGTAAAAAAAAAAAACATAATCATATATATAGGGGACTTGAAAAAAGCTCAACCATTGATCAAAAATCGAACATTACAATAGCTGTCGGATCTAATCAAATTTAACGAACATAATTGTGTTTAATGAAGAATTTAATTGCTTTCGTTAAAGTTATTTATTATACAATTTTGATAGTTTTATGTTAATAAGATATATTTCAAAACTAGAAGACGATAAAAAAAGTTAGATATATAAATACTATAATAAGAACATTTTTTGCAAAACATAATAATAAAATTAATATATTATAAATATGTAGTTAAATTTAAAATGATTTATAATATTTTAATTTAATTAATAATTAAGGATATAAATTAAAAAATAAATTAATGTGTATATACATAAGTTTATTTTATTTTTTTAATTTCTTACTTTAAAATATATTTTTTGAACAATGATAATTAAAAATAAAGATTTTATAGACTTGAACCTATGAATTAATAAGATATTTAATGCTATTAAATATTATTTTTTGATATATTTATATATTTAAAATTTTGTGATGAAATAAAAAGTAATTATTTCTAAATTTAATATATATATATATATATATATATAGATATGTGTGTGTGTTGTTAAATATATATAATAATTTATCTCTTAATTTCTATCTTTAAATATTATTTTAAATAAATTATTTTGAATTGTTATAAATTTACTAAATATCGAAAAAATCCTTTTTAATTATTATTGTTTGTAACCATATTATAAAGTAATCAAATGAAAATAAAATAGACTCATATATAAGAATTTGTTTCTTAATTTCTATCCATAATTATTATTAATTATTTTAAATTTAATTATGTGTGTATTAAATCTTTTACTTTTAATTATTATTCATAAAACATGTTTTAAAGCAATCAATTCAAAAAAAAAAAGTACATTTGAGAATATGAATTAATATAATCTTTATATATATATATATATAAAGAGAGGCTGTTAGAGTAATTTTCTCTACCTAAACTAGAGATATATAAATCATTTTAAATTTTTTCATTTAATATAGTTATATTTCTCTTTCAAACTTTGTATTAAATTAAAATTATGAAAAAACAACTATTTTTAGTGGGTGAGTTTTAAAATTTAAAGTTACAAAGTAAACTGAAAGGTTGTCTTTTTTCCTCTACTGGATAATAATTATTTTTTTGTCAATGTATCGTTTTCAAGTCTAATTAATTCTCTGATTCAATTTCATAAAACTGAATAAATTGTTGAATCATCATTGTGCATTTTTTTTTTTTTATATATTCTTCCATTGAGGTTGTGCATCAACTCGCAAGTGTATTTCTTCATTCTTTGTATTTTTATTTGTTTACCTTTCATTTTTTGGCTTTACATTTTCTTTTCTTCATTTTGCTCTTGCTCTTTCATAGAAAGAGAAATTTTCTTAATATGTCTTAATTAACTTACAGCAATAACACTATTTGTCGATATAAGAAAAGAAAGTTCTTATAACAATGTATCATCTAATGAATTTGGCGACGAATTGAAAGTAGGGATTAAGAACCAACATTAGGTATATCATTTTACTCTATATTTTTTTGTTCTTTTAATATGTATCATCCTTGTGCATTTTTTTCCCATTTTACTATTATGTTATTTTATGTTTTATTATTATTGTTCAAGCTTTTCATATATGTTTTTTTATTTTTCTTTTTAATATTATATTACAAATAATGTATATATTTATAGTCATTCTCATTTTGAGCAATAAAAAACAATAATCTGACTTTTACTTTATATCTTTAACTCACAATATTTTTTTTTTATTTAACTAGATATAAAGAAGAGCATATTATTGTTACAATATTACTTCTTATTCATTAATTTCTCTTTATTATTTTTTTATGTAATTCACTTAACACAATTTAATGAATTTTATATAGTTAAATTTTTCCATTAATTATTTTTATTTTTTCTACTTAATTCGATTGCCTAATTAAATTTTTATACATATTATTTATATAGTTTATTATTTACTTCAATGTTTATTAATTGTTTCAAATAAATTATGATATAAAAAATTAATTATTTTCATAAAATAATTAATTATAACTCTCTCTCTCTCTAAGTTTTACTTTTTAATAAAGAATTAAATTGATTATATTAATGATAATTGTTACACAATTTTAATAATTAAAAGTTAATAATAATTATTATTATTATAAATAGAGTCTTTTTAAATTTGTAAAGGTCAAATTTAGCCTTGTAATTTTTTATTTTTATAAATTTAACTAATAATAATAATAATAATAATAATAATAATAATATAATGGTAGTAATAGTAATAATAGATTCACTTAATTGTATTTCATAATTTTCCCCTCACAAATATATAACATTTTGAAAAATGATAATTAAATTGATACAAAATTCTCACATGTTTTTTTATTGGTAAATTATGCTAAATAATATATTAAATTGATCAATTAAATAGTACATAATTTACAGCGCTGATTAAATTTAATATATAATTAATATACAAATACGAAAATAATAATCATTATATATAATAATTTTCTTTCATAATGGTCAATCATAAGTTATTATGATTTTTATTCTTATAATTCAGACCTTAAAGAATAATAAATACTCATTATATATATCATAAATATAAACAGTTGTAGAATATGCAATAATAGTGTAGTTATTATTATTAATGACATTGTCTTTTTGAAATGAGGAAAAAATTATAACAATTTAAAAAGTAATATGTAACAATATTGAAAAAATTAGTGACACATAAATAATTTTTATAGATAAATAATCTTGATAATAGTTAAATTATAAGATATAAAGTCTAAAACATATAAAGATTCTTATAGATAAATAATTTTAAAAAGTAGCAATTAATGAAATTAAAATTAAATAACAAAGAACAACAACAATAATAATAGGCAAATCTCATTATATTGATTGTGAGTATTCAATTTATCTTGCGTTTAAGTTAACCAACTCAAAATTTTAACAATATCACATAATTAAAATTAATCCCTTCTAATTAATTAAATATATCATTTTAAAATAATTAAAAAATAAATATTTAAAAGAATGATATTGTTTCAACATATTTAAAATCAATTTTAATTTTTATAATAAATATATTTAATATTATTAATTATAAACACACAAAAATCAAGTACATTTTAACATAATATCCATAATAACAAAAATGAACACTCAAATTTAAATATTTATATATTTATATGTATTATGCTTATTTTCGCTTTGAATTTATTCATTTCATATAAGTATTATAGCACATCATTACTTGAATAAAGAACAAATCATAATACATTTTAATAGGCTTAATATTTATGAACACAACATTTGTTTAATTAAAAATATGATTTTTCATCTTTCTCAATTTTAAAGTAATTATACTTAATTTACTATTAAATATTTTAAAAATTGATAATTTTATTTATTTACATATATTTTAAAAATAATAAAATATAAAAATATATATAACTTAAACAAACCGTAGAACGTGAGGTTTAAAATCTACTATATATGTTCGTCGAGGTGTGCTATTTAGTATGAAAACTACTGGTACAAATTCACACAAATTTAAAAATAGCCAATCAAAATAGAGAAAACAGGTCATGCACTGATAATGTAAAGTAGTTTTATACCGTCATCCAATCACAAACCGCTATTTATTGTAAATTTGTTGATTTTTATTATAAATATTTTAAAAGTCATATCCATAATGATTTTTGATTGGTTGAAAGTGTAAAACATTTTATATTGACGGTACATTACTATTAAACTTATCAAATATTGCCTAACTATTCAGGTAGGAAAGAAAATGAAAACTGACTCCAATAAATTCACACCACTTAAGATTTGTGTGGATTCATATATATTTGTTCCTGTGAATTCGTGTGTGCGCGCAATCCATTGACACTTGTAAGTATATATTTATAAACTTATTATAATAATTTATTTTTACAGACTTATTTCTTTCTGTAGGAAGAGAAGAAAGAGGGATGTAAGATAAAATGTGTAATATAATAAAAAGAAATAAAAAATGAGTTATAAAAAATATTATAAAAATATATTAAAACAATATAATAACTTACATTTTCTTTTTCTTCTTTTCTCTTTTTTTTTTAATTGCAGAAATTTATTTGTTATATATTAAAATAATGTCCTGACTAGACACCTGATAACATGTGGAACAATTTTTTTCCACCCATTTTTTCTTTCATTCATTGATGATCTTTATCTAAGTTACTGATATAATAATAAATATACGTTCAATTTCTTCTCTTTAAAGAGAAGCGTACATAAGAAGTTGCTCACTTACGTTTTCAATATAATAGACATAAATTATATGAATAGATTTAATATATACCAACTTATTATTATTATATTTATAAGTTATTATCCGTATCCCTCGTATACATTAAAATGAAATAGATTGTTTTTACACACCCTCTTCGCAACATATTTTTATCTCTCAACATTACACTCACCTTATTTTACGTTTTTTTTCTCTTCTCTTCTTTTTATTTTTTAAAATTGTAGAAATAATTATAAAAATATAAAATTTGAATTTCCTTAAAAGAAATGAGTCGTGAAGGAAAAAAGGTGCAGGGATAAGGTGCCTCGCCACCGCCATTGGCATCGGCGTAAGAATCCAAAGTGAAAGTTGTGGCCAGCTAGTTTTGTGACATACCAACTGCAAAACTGACGAATAAATTAAATAATATATTAGCAAAAAAAAATGAAATGTGTAGTTGTAGTTGACTACACTATTGTCAACTAGTGGGATGAATACTTCTTCGTTTCGACGCAGTCCAATAGTTTGGTTATCATTGACAATTTCCAGCCTACCGCAAGACCTCCAGTATTCTGTGTATACATGGCAATAAGAAAAAGCTACTTGATTAATTATTAGCCATTCATTGAAACCAAAGAATCAGCTACTTTATTAGAAATAAATCTATTTTTTCTTACAATTTTTATTAACTTTTTTTATTTATGAACAAAGAATTAAATATATTTTATATGTTTAAGATAATAAATATATTTATTTTTATTTAATATTTTTTATTTTGAAAATTTTGTAAAAAATAAATTATTATTCTTTATTTTTTGTTTAAAATTATAAATATTTTTTTCCTAAGAGACTATTTTGTTCGAATAAAAGTTTCATAACACAACTCTTTTAGTAATTTTTTGTACATAAACGACAAACTTTAAACTTTTTTTTAAAAAAAATAAAAATATGCCCTCTATTCTTTTATCCTTATTATTGCTAGCTTTTTGTCACCTACAGTTTACACAACATAATTTTCCTTGTTTTGGGCTTTAGTCCCCTTAATTCAGAAAAAAAAAATACTTAAAAAAATAAGATGTTATTCTTTTATTATTTATGAAACAACGTACCTTCAAAGTCTATATAATTCTACATCTATAATGAGATAATCAATTACCTAACAGACAACTAACTAATTATTTTTGCATATTTATTTATGTTGGCCTTTCGTTCAAACCATGATACACCATGAGTCCCTTAATTATTGACATGTGATAGGAAGTGAAGCATATTCATATTTTGTACACACAATGGCCAAGTCGCTGCTTGTTTTATCACGAAACTGATCACCTAATTCTCTTTTGATAATTTTTTGTTACCATGATTACCAATTTCCAACCTACTACCATTGTAATAACTGATGAAATGACAATTTCCTCCTTGTTTGTAAAAGATCATTATTCCCGAAAGACGCGGCACAAAATCTTGACGAAGATAGTGGTCTAGTTCCCCGGTCAATGTTAAAGCTTGACCAAGCCTCACGGATTAAGAAATCGTGGATCTCAAGACAAAGAAAACAAATTGAATAGCAGTGCCAAATCAAATGGTCTTAGCCTAATCATCCAATAATTACAATTAACTCCCCTCCTGTACCAGGTAATATCTAACTATTGAGCCATACATGAACTATTACTATTAAGATTTGAGTAGAGATTTTCTAAAGTTGAAAGCATATTAACGCTTAAAGCACAGATTTATAATGTGTGAATACACTGGCAGTGAACCACCATGGCTTCACACTTTTCCACTATTCAGTTCCTTCTCAACACAACACACGCTATACGAAGCTACAACATATAGGTTCTCCATTTGTCACCATGTAGTTTTTTACAAGAACCCATATGCAAAAATAGTTCATTCTTATTCTATTCTCTTGATATATATGATAGTATATATATGAGAGTATATATACCACAAACAAGAAAAATGGACCATCCTCTATACAAAAGTACTAGCAATACATATATAGGCTGTTGAATATCCAAGCGTCCTCCGCTGTATTCATTTTGTTTTGTCTTTGGACTCTCTTCTTAAAGTCCATACATAACTTTCAAACCAACCCAAATCTCTAATTATCTATTGTCTCTGTGAGGGATGTTCTTGTATTATTTGTTGTTTCTGTTCTTTCATGCCGACAAAGCCTTGAAGGCGTCGTTAAAAGTATCTTGTTCTGCAAAAATATCCAGCAGAGACAACGCCTATAAACATAAAAAGGGGGCAGTGTTTAGTGGACCAGGAAAAAAAAAACACTGAACTGTGTTATCTTCTTTCAAAAGGGATAAAATAAAATACCTCGGGCACGTTCAGCTCAAGACGGAACTTGGGACCATCATAGTGGTGAAGGATTGGCCTGAAGGAATCCTCCTCCAGTGGTTCACAAGTTTTCCTAGTAAGCACTCGTACCTGCAATCATCATTTATGAAGAGTCTTAAGCCTCCACAAAGTACTAAATCATAAAGATACAATTAAGTAGCAAGGAGTGGTAGTAACACACTCTTAAATATATTCTTTCT
This sequence comes from Spatholobus suberectus, assembly GCA_004329165.1. NCBI lineage: Eukaryota > Viridiplantae > Streptophyta > Magnoliopsida > Fabales > Fabaceae > Spatholobus > Spatholobus suberectus. The sequence continues at coordinate 80,070,506 of CM014733.1, forward strand.
ACGACAATTTAATTAATCAAAATTTATTAAAAATTATAAAATTATAAATAGAGTTCGTTAAATAAAAAGTAACAATCACAAATTTAATTTTAACTAATAATAAAGAATACGTTCAAAAAAGTGAATTAAGAATTGTGTTACTAGCATTACACTTGAGTAATTAAGATTTAGAGTTGGATTGGAGATGTTACCTGAGCAGGGAAACGAGATTCACCAGGGCACTTCTTATCCTCCCAAGCCGTTGGATCAATATTTGTTCCTCCAAAACTTGCAGCCTGAACAAACCCCACCACATATTATGACTCTTAAAAATCGAAATTCCAAAAAAGTATTCAAAACATGAAGCTGTTAAAGGTTAATTCAAATCCAATGGCCCAATCCTTAATTTAATGCAAATTGGGCTCCAGAACAAGCAGTCTCATTAAATTAAATAAATTGAGAAAGAAGATGCTAAATCGTTAACACACCTCAAAGATTCCGTGGAGTTGGTGAGTGGAATAGTTGTAAAGGAAAAGGGGCAACCCCGGAGTAATGGCCCGAACTGAATCTCTGTATCTTGGAGGCAGACCTAAAAACACAAACATGTTCCGAGAAAACGAATTTAATTAGCATCAATCATATATGAAAGTATGATGTATACATGGGCCTCACCTAACAACTATGAGCATAAACTTTTTCACAAAAATGATTCATCATAACAATTATGTATGAAGTTGGGAAAAAGAAAAAAAGGGACGAGATAAAATTCTTTGCATAGAACAGATAATATTTGATTTATCACAGATAATATAATAACTGCATAATTGAGAAATAAGGGAAGACTAGAAAAGAGAACATACCAAAGAGTTGCCTTTTGAGATTCTCAGCCATGGTATCATTGTTGCAAACAAAGATATAGCCTCCAATGCTTTCATTCCTAGGTAGAGACTCAGATGGTGGCAGCGTCTTGAATCTCTTGTCGGCAGCAGCCTTGGCATCCTTGTTGTTATCACTGTTGTTGTTGTCATGTTTCTTGTTGGGGTTGTTGTTTTTCTTGGAAGACTTGGAAGGGTGAAAAAGCTCATCTTCACCTTTGCCCTTGTGTCCCTTGGGATTGACATTCAGGTTAATGTTGTTGTTAAGATTGGCAAAGGCAGGCTTGGAATAAATTCCCTTGTTGAAGCCTCCATTGAGACCCACTCCACCGTCCAAAGCAACACCCAAAATGTTGTTGTTGTAGTTGTTGTTGTTGTGAGGCATGGCAAGGAGAGACCCATTCATGTTGCTCATGGCCTTCCACCCATCGTTGGAATCACCTGCTGGCGCTTTGGACTTGAAAGAGTTGATTTCACCACCCACTTTGATGTCAAAATTAATCCTCTCATCACGCCTCTTGGAGATGTAATTGTTGCTCCAAATCGAATCGTTTAGAGAAAGGTTCGCCAAATTGGATGTCTGTAACCTCAGCTGGTCACTGAATTGCCAAAACGACTGGTTGTTCTCCATTTCCACCCACACAAACAGATTTTATCAAACTACACTGATATGGTAAAAAATAACTTCGAAGCTACTTGAGTATATAATAATATCTATGACTATGAGTAATATGATAAATGTTGTCTTGCCTAAGGGGAGGCAGAGCAGTTTCAGGTTGGAATGAGAAAATTTGAAAAAGAATCTCTAGTGTCGGTTTATATAAGATGGGAAAGGGTGGATATTTTCTTTTGTGTTTGAGTGAATAAAAAATTAAACAGGAAATTAGATGAAATGAAACTTCGTGGAAAGTTACGGGGGCTAAGGGTGGGGTTGCGTGTGTAATTATCAAATGTAAAAGGAAAATTGTTTTCGGTATTGTCATTTTTTTCATTTAATTTTAATTAGGTGGGGTGCTCCTTACACTTAGTGAGTGATGTGGGTGATGTGATGATGCCAAAACGCGTACACGTGACGAGGGGGAGGGAAGAGGGAGAAAGTGGAAGGTGGCAGTTGGGTTTGATTTTGTATACTACTTTCTAGAAGGTGTTGGAGTCGTCTTTACGTTGGTTTGAGTTCACACGAAGAATTGTTTTTTTTTTTTTTTTTTTGATAAATACACGAAGAATTGTTTTAGTTTTAGTTTTACTATTCTGTAAGAAAAAGTATAAAACAAAGCACTAATGTTATTACGTAAATTCATATAAAAATAAACAGATCAATTAAATTACGTTATCTCTAAATGGGTCAATTAAAAATATCACTTGCATTAGTTTAAAACTTCGAAGTTAATCGTACAAAGAATAATGTTAAAAATATTCATTTGCTTTTTGTTTTGTCGCCTTCTTTTTTTGATAAAGTGGATTGAACTTCCTTAGCTGCTAAGACATGGGAGTTTGGACGCGGAAGCGTAGTGTAGTCAGCACTGTGGAGCCTGTGAGTGTGTGCATCTCTATGTGTATGATACTGTGCATGACTTTGGATGTGGTCCGTGACAAACGGGCACGTCGGTTTAAGGCATGTTCAATGGATCTTTATCGACAGACACCTGTGTTTGGTGCCCTTTCTAATTACCACTGCTTTCTTATTCTGTTTTTTGGTGAAGCATCTAATTACCATTTCTGCATTTCAGCCCCATCTCACCCTTTCTCGCCATTATAAATTTAAATTATGAAAAATCTTAATAAATGTATTTAAGATATTAATCAAATAATAAAAATAAAAGCATTTTATTAAAATATTTTTAATATATTTTCATGATTTTTATACAATTTTATTATAGTTTTAATAAAAAATTTATTTATTAATTCTTTGGTTAATATCTTTAGGTACTGATTACCAAAACTCTTAACTTATTTAAAGAAATCACACATATTTAACATTTGGATATGTTATTTAGAATCATGTTAACGGATATTTTAAGTATACTTTTAAAAAAATTTAAGAATTAAATATAATATTTGGTGCATTTTTAAATTTTTTTTATTAATATATTTTATTTTCAAAATAGTTAACAACTCTCATAAAATATTAACTAACATTTACCTATTATTCTTATGTATAAAGATGAAGTTAAGAGTTTAATTTCTATGCAATAAAACTCTTCACACTATTAACCAATTAAAAATTATTGTTAATATAACTTTTCAGATAATTATTACAAAGATGAACAAACTTATTATAAATAACAGTTTGTGATTAAATAATAAGAGTTTAATGGTTATGCAAAGTTTTACACTGTCGAACAATTAGAAATCACTACTAGAATGACCTCCAATTAGAAATCACCACTAGAATAACTTTTAAGGTTGTTATTATAAAAGTTAACAAACTTACCATATATGATGATTTATGATTAGATGACTGTATAAAAACTGCTTTACACCGTCAGTGCATAGCCTATTTTCTCAAATAATAATGTAAAAATTATTTATACTATCAATACACATATTATTTACTCATAATTTATTTGAAAGTTTAGCTACAGGTACTTCCAATAAAGCCCTTTTCATATACACTATCAAAAGTCGAATTTAAACCTGTATCAACATGCTTAAGTGATTTAGTTATGGTTTAATTACTTTTTTGATCTCCATAGTTGCACAAACTTTGCCTTTTGGTCTCTATAGTTAAAAATAATCTATTTTAGTCCTTATACATACACTTTCGATAGCGGTTTACTCCCAGTCGTAATTAAACATTTAGTTATTTATCAAATATGTCCAGTTCTGTTGGGTTTTTTTTTTATATATACATAGTTTTGTTGGGTCTTTTGCCCTTTATATCTGCAAGCGTTTGATAGATATAACTTTTTTTAAAATATAAATAAAAGTGTGAGAAAGAGATAATATTGTATATTGATCGAGAAATAAACGAATAAAAATTTATTACAAATTGAATATATTGATAATAGTAAATAAAATAGTGATATATCCTCCTGTAATATTTTTCTATTAATTATCGTAATACTTTATAAAGAAAAAAATTAGATACAAAAATAAATACATTTGATGTCTTAAAAAATATAAAAAAATATTTAATACTTTCTTCATTTAATAAAATGTAAGAAGATTTAAAATTATTCTATTAAATATTATATTTTGAATAAAAAATGTTTTATTTTCCTTAGCGTTTATTTTAAAAAAAAATACACTGCGCCCAAATCAACTCATATCAATATGTATATCACAAGTCTAAAGTAAATAAATAATCACACGGCACCCTAATTGTTTTTATTCTTTAATTTTTTATTTTTTATTTTTCAGTTTTACTCCACATACCTTTGACTTTGCCCTTAAGCGCATTCAATCAGGCACACCAGTTCCCCCGTAAATTGAGATGTTACTTGTATCGTCATGGAGCAAGTGAATCAAGAGTAATTGAGCCCAAAACCAATAAAATTTTTGAATTTCTACTCAGTTTATAATAAGACTTCTTTTGTTTTTGTTAGGACATGTGATCTGAAGAAAATATCCGCATTTTCCTTTCTTTATTTTTGTTAAATTTTATTTTAAGAATATTCTTGTTATTTTCAAAATTTAATTTCAAGAAGTGATTTTTACTTAAGATTATAAATTATTTGAGATTATAATTGTTGAGTTTGTTGCTATAATATATGTTGTAGAAACAAAAAATATAATTAAAATAACTGGATAAATAAAATAGGAGTGACAAATACTACAAATTAAATAAAGAGTCAAATACTCTATAAACAAAATACTTTTGGCACAAATATTGGATAAGTAAAATATAAATATCGCCTAAAAAAAAAAGGAAGTTAGTAATGGGTCTTCTTTCTCCTCTGATATGTATAACTCTCCTCATTGTCACTCCGTGAGATGTTCAAAGTCTCTTGCATGATTTCCTAAGCCTCAATCTTGTTCGTGACTATCCTTTTATCAATCATGAAGTGAAGCAGCTCATAAATCCTCTCAAACATCGCCTACAAAGAAGAATATATCATATTAAAGGAACAATACAATTTGATCATTATAACATACGTAGTAAAAGTAAATACATATACATTTACCAAACAAGAATGAAAGTCACTTAAATTGGACTTTGGCATGGCAATAAGGTGATACATTGCACCTCTCAAAAGGTCTCCCCCACATGGTGGTATAATGTATGAGGTGGAAAATGATGTGGAACTAGTGCATGCAGCTATCAATGCATTATGTTGGATCTGCCATATGCAGTTCTCTAGTGGCATCATCAACATGATCATTGTAAATAAGCCACCTTTGATCACAGTCCTCACCAGATGACACATGATCGTTAATCACAAAGGGTGAATGAGGAATGCCCTATAGATATCTAAAATGTTGCAACATCTTCTCTAATAGATATGCATGCATGAACGAGCCACATCTGCCATAGCTTGAGTAAAGGGAGATGTCCTAAAAAGGGTGGTGTTGTCTCTGATTTGCATATAGTATCCAACACATATCCTTTGTTTGTAACAGATCCAGCGCAATGCAAAAAGGAAGCAAGTCACTTGCACCCTTAACAGGTGTTAATCGACGACAAGAAGTGTGTCCTTAGTACGACTAGCAGAACCTAATAACTAAACAATGCTCAAAAATTCATTCCTATAACAAGATTAACATGATTAATTGATTCACTTGAGTAAACAATAAATAATAATGAAATATAAACTTTGTTACCTATAGAATAGTCATATAACCTCCATTTGTATGATGCATACTAGAATCATCATGGTGCTTGTATAGGTATGCTAAGGAAATTACATCCCATGCATACCTACCACAGGTTTGTAGGTCGCAAAATAGTTGCAAGAATGCCACATCAACATATGTGGCATTCTTGTCAACAAAGATGGTGCACCCAACCAAGGGTTCTTTTGAAAGAGCATATTTACAACTTATTTAGATTTATCTTATGGCACATGCAATTGTGTAAGTGTTTGGGGGAGCTTATGAAAATAACTTATGATATGTGCATAGGTTGTTTTCAACTTATTTCAATAAGCTCTTCAAGATAGCTTATGAAAGTAATTTACAATTTATATGAAAATGGTTTAACCAATTTTCTCTTTAATTTTATAAACAATTTATACATAAGTACTTATATGATAAACATTTATTCAATAAGCCCTTAATTAAGTGGTTTACCAAATGAAAAACAAATGTATAAGAAAAGCTTTTATTGCATAATTGAAGTGTTAGTCCTGTACGTGCACTTGGTACACATCCTACAACCAACTAAAATGAACGTATGCTCCTTAGGTCGCTAGAGTCTTTGTTAGTGCTTTTGATATGATCACCTCATATAGCTCCACCATATATGCACAAGTAATGTCTCTAGATATCAATCAATAATAAAAAAAAAAACTCTTCAAAGATCATTAGTTGTAATAAGGATCACACATCATCTAAAGTAATAGTCATTTCTCCAACTAGCAGGTGGAAAGTACTGGTGTCTCTGTGCCATTGCTCAACAAAACCAAATAACAGGTCCTTGTTCATTATGTGATAACTGCATAGTAATAATGGTTCCAGTCTAGATGTCTCCACCATAACCTGTATGTGGTCGTTCTCCATGACCAACAATCTCAATTTCCACCCATGAATGACTTCCTTCAACTCATGACAGTTCAGCATAAATACAAGCATTTTTTTTAAGTAAAAATCCAATAGATATCACAATAATTTAAAGTTTTATTATCTCTCCAATCCACAACTGAGTTGTAATATGGTCCTTAAAAGACCTAAGGACAAACATGTCTTGAGGACCTCTAGGAAATGGCTCAAGAACTTGTAGAGGGACCTACTTAGGTCCTAATAGGTCTTGTATGTGCAAAAGAATCTACTCGTGCTTGTCCTCAAGTGAAATAGGAACCCATTATGTTGTAACACATCTTGTCAAAGCTATCGATCGTTGGCATGCAATATCACCGCCTTTGGTACTTGCCTTATTACCCTAAAAGAGGGTGAGTGATGTTTTCAACTTGTTTTTCAAAAGTCATTTTCAATGGGTTAATATGTAGGTTGAGACTAATTTACTATTTTAAGTGAGAGATAATCTTCAAAAATACAATTGGCTACTAAAATAAAAATTCTTATCAGCAACATATATTTCTTTACATATAAATTTTGAGATTAAACTCAAAATTACGTATTTAAAGGATTTAAGTTCTTTATATGGGTTTTGTGTTATTATGATAGATAAGTAAACGAATAAAATAAAAAAGTTATAACAATAAGCATATATTATTTAATTTATTTATACAAATAAATAAATATATTAACGACATCTTCTTCATAGTACTTGTAAATTGTATCTTTTTTCATTTTATGTTAAAAAGTTAACTTTATTTTGAAAATAATATAAAATTTAACATTTTAAAAATGTTTTTATCATTATAATATATAATATTTAGTAATAACAATACCTATTTTTTATTTTAATAATTCTTAATAATACCAAATTAACACCTAGTTAAAGATAGAAAATAGTGCAGAGTATGTACAACAAAAAGATGAAAAGTACAACAACAAAAAATAGTGCAAAATATAAATTTTAGCAAATTAATTTATTATCATTTTAACAAATCTTAATAAAATGTAAACTTCTCAATGTAATATACGATCAATTAATTTAAGCTTAAATATGTTTTTAATCCCAATAAAATGAGCGAATTTTGATTTTAATCTTTATAAAAAAATTTCTTTGGTTTTCATCTATCAAAAAGTTGAAATCACTGTTTTTGGTTTCCATTATTATATGACACTTGTTAACTACTTATGTGTTTAATGGAGAATCAAGTGACCATCTCAAATGGCACATACTAGTGTTTATGGTACAATATCAGCATGTGATTTTTCTAATTTTTTTTAAATCTCTACAATAAATATTTTTTATCTAACTTAAAATGAATGTTAAGGACCAATAATAGTGATTTCAAATTTTGGAGGAATGAAAATAAAAAAAAATATTTTATAGAGACCAAAACCAAAATTTGCTCTTTTTATAGGACTAAAAATAGTAATTTCAAATTTTAGAAGAATGAAAACAAAGAAATTTTTTTACAGGGACTAAAATCAAAACTCGTCCATTTTATAGAGACTAAAAAATATTTAAGCCATTAATATATAATTTCGTTTCAGTTACTTAATTTCCATCATTATATTATTTCTCTAGATTTGGCTTTTCAAAAATACATTTTAACTAAATAAATCCATAAATCTTATTCACGGGAGACAAGTTTGAGCCAGGTAGACAATAAAACTTTTTCTCTAAATATTTAACATAATTGTATACTCAAGACTCGAATTTAAGACCACTAATTAATCTAAAATAATATGTACTAGTTAATTCACGCATTCGGTGATTTGTTAATTCTTAATTCGTATCATATGTATGTATTTTTTTTAAAATGCAATATATAATAAATAAGTATAGCCTATGAATAATAATTAATACTTTTAAAATATATTAGAGTGATTATTGGCAATTATGATAATAATTTCATCAAAGCATTAATAATTTGAAGTTTCCTAAATTGATCATGTCAAAGGAAAAAAAAATCTACTTTGAGTCTGTAAATGGATTTCAGTATCTCAAAAGAGTAGTTCTTAGCTTTCAGCTAGGAGATATCTCGAGTTCAAAAAAAAAAACTAATTGGTTGGTTCATTTCGTCATTGAGGTCCCGTGTTCTCCATGTTGGATCTGCACGGTGTTGCGATTTAAATGCACCTTCAACTTGTTAGAGTCGTGTTAACGTTGTTTTCCTGCGTGACCTGCCTAAACCACACCGGTGTCAAGGAGTTCAAAACAAAACAATTGTTTGATTTGAGTGAGGCATTATCTTCATAATCAAAGTTGTTGATAGGAACGTGTTTGTCTCGGTGTTGTGGTGACCATGTGTAGGTCAAGTTAATGAAGGGAAGAAAAACTTTTAGGAAGAGGGATTGATTAACAATTATTTTAAATTATTTACTCTTGAACAACTATACAATACATGTTACAGGTTTTAGATCTCAATCTCTCGTTAAATAAATAATAAATCCAACGATATAGAAAGAGGTTGGATCACTCGTGGTCCGTTATTTCGGAGGAACACCATATAAGGACACTAGTATGATTAGTTTCATCATGCACCGAAAGCAAATATAAGGACAAGATTTTTCATAAAAAATACTCTTTTTGTTGCTTTTTAATTGTCCATTTTTTAGAAAATTTTTGTTTTTATTTATCTATCATTTTTAAAATTTAAGATAATATTAATTATTTTTTGGTCAATTATACCCTTATTTCTCACCTAATTTTTAATTAATTTACAAATCTATAACTAATATGTATTTATTGTAGAATAGAAATAAAAAAAGTATAATTAGAAACTTCAAAACTATTTTATGAAAAACAAGAAAATTTATTGCACTTTTTAATTTGTGTATAAAAATCTTAAACGACACTTAAAAAAAATGGAGATAGTATAAGGAAATAGTGTAGTTTGCTTTTACAATCAACAAATTAGAGTACTTCTTAAAAATTTGTCCGCATAGAGTAAGTTGAACTTGATAAAAAAGATAAAACTATAGTTTTTTTTTAATTTCTGACAATTAGTAAACCGCCTGTTCAAAATTGGTTGAAATTATTTTCATAAAAGTATCTTCTGTTTGTATTTTTTTAAAAATTATATTAGTGTGATAATTTTAAAAGCAAACTATTAATATGATCAAAATGTCGCGTAACTTATATAAATATCATAAGTTATTATTATAAGTTTAATTTTAATACATTTTTAATGAAGATATTTTTACATTCTCAATTAATTAGAAATCATATCTTATATATAACTTTTAAAATAATTATTACAAACCAAAACAATCTTATCATACATGATAATTTATAATTAAATGATAGTATAATCTTTTTTTTACACTATTAGTATATTTTAATTGAATTTTATTATTATTTTATATTTTTTGCTTACCATAACATATTATTTTTACTTTATAGGCTAAATTACTATTTTGGTCCTTTATCTTTTAAAAAGTTCGTTTCAGTACTTTATCTTTTGAAAACATCATGTTTTGATCCTTTTTGCCAAGTTTGTTAACTGAGTTAATGGAGAAGGTTGATGTGGCATCCAACTTCGTTTTACACATCCTATGTGGCATTGTTAATTCGAACAATGTCGTTTCTTATGAATGTACAATAGTTTCCTCACGTCTTGCTTGTTAATTAAGGAAATTGGAAGGTGATGTTCATTAGACAACGAAAGGTCACTTGCGAAAGGGAGGGAAAGCAAGATACTCTTCGCTCTCGGGGTTTAGGGTTCAAGATCATTAATTGTTGAGGGAAGACAGTGAGTTGAAGGGAGTGGTTGGTGAAATTCCTACTAAAGGTACGTTATGATATCGGTATTCCATTTTGTTGTGTGTTTTTTGTTTGGTGCAATGGATGCTCTGTTATGGTTGTCTGACATTGAATTGTGGTGGGGTTTGTTTGTTTTGAACATTGGTGCATTTGTTGTTGTTGAAGAAATGTAAGGTTTTTGCATGTGGTTGTAAGTTAGGGTTAAATTTTAGTCTCATTTTGTGGTTTCATAATTGTGGGTTTTGGCCAATGAAAGTGGGGTTCGTTTGGTGATTGAACCTTGTGCTTATTTGTATCATGGATATTTGTTTATTGGTGTGACATGTATTGTTTAGGTGTATGTGGTCGTACAATTGTCTTTCATTGTGTGTGGGTGACTTTTTTGATTGCTTGCATTTAACTGTTGAATTGAGGCATGAATACTCTGTTTGTGTAATTATTTTAAAATTGTCTCACATCCTTATTTGTGACATTCCTTTTCTGTGTTGTAGTTTGTTGTTGTTGGGGTTGATTAAATGGAAGAAACGTTTAATGTTATGGTGCATCATGGGGGCAAATTTAATAGACATGGTAAAATGGAATATAAGAGGATTGAGTCTGAATGGAATTGTATTGCAAATAAGTGGTCATATTTTGAGGTTGTGGGCATCTTGAAAGACATAAGTTATCTAAGTGTGGATGCAATGTGGTACAAGATTGGAGGGAAGGAGTTAGAATTTAGATTAAAGGAATTTAAGGATGATAAGGGTTCTTTGGAAATGGTGGCAATAGCAAAATGTCAAGGGTTGGTATATTTGCATATTGAGCACCATGTGGATTAGGCTGAGGTTGTGAAATTACTTCCAACTTCACAAAGTAAGCAGGGTAAAGAGCAAAATGATGTAGATGGAGAATTTGGACCACCAGTTAAAGTTGAGGGTGAGAAGGGTCAATGTGAAATGAATGTAGTGCAGGATCAAGATGAGGATGCGAATGAGGTTCAGGGTGAGAAGGGTGATGAGGTGAATGTTGTGCAGGGTCAGGGTGAAAAGGTGGATAAGGTTCAAGGTGAGAAGGGTCATGATAAGGTTCAAGGTAAGGCTGTACAGGGTCATGATATAATGGGAGTTAAGCTACCAAAATTTGGACCAAGAAAGAAAAATAGGAGACCAAAATCTGTGCAACTTATCGATACAGTGTCTCATTTGAAGAGATTAAAGTACACAGCAGGTGTTAGGTTGACTGCAAAAAATCCAAGTAGACCTTATGTAGTCTATGTGACTCCTAAAGATATAGCTAATTATAGTGGTGATGAAAAGGAAGAGACACATTTGACTGCAAATGAATAGGAGAGTAAGAAAGGCAATGACTAGGACAGTGAAGATCCAAGTTATGTTGCTGATGATGCTATGAATGATAGTGACGATGATGATCAAAGCTATGTTGTTGATGAACAACTTGTTAGTGAAGATGAAGGTAATGTAACAGGTATAAGATTTAATGATTCAGAGGAGGAAACTAATGATGTTGAAGGCTTTGATGGTGAAATTCCTAACAATGAATAGACTAGTATAAGGGGGGAAGGAGAAGAAGTAAACAGCCAAATGTAGACCTTACTAGTGCAATGCATGCACAGGGCCCTATTGATGCTGATTATCAGTTAGAGGAGTTGGAAAGTGGGGAAGATTTTGATGAGGGTGAGGGGTTAAAACCACATGCAAAATATCTTGAGTTTATTTTGCCATGTGATATGATTAATTATAAGTAGGAGGTGGGTATTTATTTTGGCAATAAGAAGGAATTTAAAGAGGCTATACAGATTATGTAGTACACTTAAGGAAGAATATCAAAATTGTTAAAAATGATAAAACCATAATGAGGGTTGTATGTAAAGATGGATGTTCTTGGTTTGCATACTGTGCAAAGCTGCCAAATGAGGAAACATGGCAGCCAAGGACCCTAGTAGATAGTCATTCATGTAGCAAAGAATACTAGGTCAGATTGTTGAAGTCAAATTGATTGAGCAAGAGGTTATTCTCTTGTGTCAAAGAGAATCCTAATATTAAGATAACTGATATAAGAAATAGGGTTCATAAGCAATGGAATAGTGGCATAACCAAGACCAAGGCAATCAAGGTAAGGTCTTCTGCAAAATCTTTGGTCCAAGGTTCATTCAAGGATCAATTCACAAGATGACATGATTACTGTCAAGAGCTACTTAAACCTAATCCTCTGTCCACAATAAAGTTAACAGTGGAGTCTGACCCATTTGAAGAGAATAATGCGGACCATCCCAGTAAGAGTTTGGTTTCAAGGTTTCAAAGACTATACATATGTATCAAGGCATGCAAGAAGAGTTTTTTTAAATGTAGACTTATTATAGGCTCGAATGGTTGTTTCCTAAAGTGTTATTATGAGGGTTAGATTTTGGCTGCTGTAGGAAGAGACCCTAATGATCAAATGCTTCCTGTAGCATTTGTAGTGGTTGAAGGAGAGAATAGGGCATCATGGCAATGGTTTTGAGTGTTGCTGATAGATGATCTTGATGGCAGGGAAAGATGTATAGGATACATAATCATATCAGACCAGCAAAAGGTTTGCTATAACTATTTTGGTCCTTCATTTTTTAAGTTAGTATCATTTTGGTTCTTTATGATTTTAATTTAGTATCATTATAGTCCTTTATGTTTTTAAGCAATATCATTTTGGTCCTTCATGTTTTTTTAAAAAGATGTATTTTGGTCCTTATAACATGCTGACTACATTATTATAATTTTGATTCATCTGCTCATAAGGTTTATTGCCAACAATTGAAGAGTTGTTTCCTAGTGTTTCACAAAGGTTTTGTATGAGACATTTGTACCATAATTTTAGAAAGAGATTTCATGGGTTGAAATTAAAGAACATGATGTGGAGGGCTGCTAAAGCGACATACCACCAGGCATGGCAAAGAGAAATGAGAGAGATAAGGAAAGAAAATGAAGATGCTCACAAGTACCTACCAACCTTAATTAGTTTTTTAAATTTATTATGTAATTTGAATCATTAATAATGTAACGACCCGCTGTCGCTACATGACATTCTATAATAAATCACATATTAATTTAGTTTTAAGTAAAACTCTTGTTAATTCATTTATGAAAATATGAGTAAATTTTTCGTGTTTTATAAAACTAATTGACAACGACATTCATCTCTTGAAAATAATTATCTACACAACTGGCAACTACTAAAAGTTAGATATCACACACACACACACACATACATACATACATACATACATACATATATATATATATATACATATATATATATATATATATCAGAATATCAATATTATACTGATTAGCAATTACAACCCATATATCAAAAGATCAACTGTATCTCAAAAAGGTAAGGTGTGTGTTAGCTAAAGTGTACCCATCAGTAAGTACATATAAACTCACTCCCTGATAGCTGGGCATAGCTACACACTACTTCTAAGAAGAATTAGGGTGGTACGAAGGAAGACTCCTCGACGTCTAACAGGCTCCTCCTAGAATGAAGTCCCTCTACCTAGAAACGTATCCTATACCTAATGGTGAAGAGTCTGATCTGTTGGTGGCTTACCATTTGCTATCGCGTATAATTGCGATCATCACAATCGATTACATATCGAAATAAATAGTGCAAGGGTAAGCTCACAAAATAAGGATAATTTACATTTAATAATCCACAATTAAAATATATTAACTTTCAATACAACAACATATCAATAGGTAAAAGCAAATCATCATTAAATAACAATTATAATATGAAAACAATTATAATAATAATGACAGTCATGCTATGGATGCATATATGACTCCATGGAGATTTTTCAACAATCGAGCGATCAGTACGGACTTGTTCCTTAACATGGTACAATAACAATAGGGACCTCACATATCCAAAAAGGTAGCACATGCTATAACCATTGGGGAACCCTGTTAATTCTGATATACGGAAATGATGTAGTGGTTTGTTAGGATAGACATACGTAGGTAGTGGCTTACCACGACACAAGATTTGTAATGACCTTGGTTTACAATGTGGAATGTGCCCGTCTATTTATCCTCAAGGTCCATCAATAGCTACCCCACTAACCTTTCTAGCACTAGGTAGAGGCCCCCACCAAGCAACCTTAAGTTACGTGCTTGCTCGCGACACAGTTACAACTGTGAACTCATGCATGTATGCATGTACATCTCATCAACAACGATATTCAACATTTTTTTTATATATAATTTATCCACTACTATATTTTCAAGGTCCTACCAAGTAACCTTCATAGTCAACAGGCAGAGGTCCCATCAAGCAACCTCTGTCTTATAGGGATCCTTCTGACAATCCTTACTAACAACAAAATTCTATCTTTCGTACTTTAACGTTTTCCATCAACATTGGATAATGTCTATTATAAAATTTTATAAAATTTCTTAAATAGATTTCATTTGAATCTTTTAAATATTTTATTTAATAATTCATTTATCCACTATCATTTTAAATTCAGAATATCTAATGAAAATTAAAAAGGGATGTCAAATTTCTAAAATATCATTTTTAGCATTTTTCTCATTAAAAAGTCTATCATTAATTAATTCTTTGTCAAAATTGATAAAAATACCAAATATATTTTTAATTTTTTTTTCTACAGAATTAACTTAAAAAAAATATATTAATAATTACTAAAATGTGAAATTACAAAAATTTACCTTAAAATCATTCAAGAAAAGTATAGTCTTAAACTTGAAATTTTCTCTATTTCAAGGTTAGATCTACAAGTAGATTTTGAACATTAAATAATTTTTTTTGTTGAAAACAAATCTTATACCATATTAATGGTATGAGAGTCTATTTTCTAAAACACGAAACCATGTCTTGAACAAAAATCTAAAAAAAACATGATAGTTGTTGAAATGGACAAAGATCAGATTTGGATCCTTGGAACACACTCAATTTTAAGCTAATATTTCTCTTTCAAAACAAAATCAATTAAAACAAATCTTATGTCCTTTCAATAGCCTTGAAAGTCTATTTTTCAAAAAGCTAAAGTACATTTTCTAATTCATTTTGTACAAGGAGAAATAAGCAAATTACTAAAACATGTTAAAACTGACCAATAGAACATGGTCCCTGCACATAACCCAGTTTCAAACAAACTTTTACTATATCAAATGAATGAATTAGAAAGCTTATGACCCATCACTGGAAATCTCTTTAAGTCTATTTTTCAACCATATAACTCATTTTTCCATATCATTTTTAGAAGAGTAAAAACGAACTAAACAATACACAGAGGTCATCAGCGCACACAAGAAGTGTCGCTCATTTTTGGATGCACATATCATGGTCATTTATTAATGTTTTTGCATGATTCTTTTGCCAAAATCGTAGCCCCAGATTCTACTTTCCAACCCAACAAACGACACTCAATTTTGTTAACTACACAGAGAGAAATGTAAAAATATAAAGTTATGTTTAGACGAAAAATAACCAGGCAACAATTACAACATATACACCGTTACATATTTCAAGCAAACCACCAAATATAACCAACAACCATCACCAAAAATAGGTTTCCATTCAACCTTTAAGGCATTAAAATGAAAGAAAATAGCAAGTTTCCCTTACCTCTAGTAGTCACAAGCTAGAGCTTCTAGGAGTAGAGAGGGAAAGGATTTTCCTTAAGCCAATAAGAAGATATCTTTTCATAAAACAATAGACAAGCCAAATAAGAAATTGTGGGAGAACTCTTCAAAGTGTGAAAAAAAAAAAAACAAAAGAATTAGGGAGAAGGGAGGAGAGTCTCGTAGATGCCAAGAGGGGAGGGTGGTTTTTAAAACCTACTACCTAGTATAATACATGATACCCCCTAGTTGATAAAATTTTGAAATCCAATTACAAGTCAAATATGGCTGCATCAGAAAAATTTGAGGCATTAGACTTTCTTTGGACAAAGTATATGGTAGTTGAAAATAAGGAGAAAGAAAATTGATTTGTTCTTTAATTGACACTACTATGACACAAATTAGAGAAATTTTTGATAAAGTGAGTATGTACTTGGAAAGAGAAAATTATTTAGACTAAAATATGTAAATTTTCTTGACTATTTGCTCACTTTTACAGTATATTTCTTACACTGTTAGCGTGCAATGCAGTCCCGATTTCAGTAGAATTTTCTACTAAAACTTTAATAGAAAAATCATACATATATTTATTAATTAAATTTTTCACAAAATTAAATTAAAGTATCTCTTGTAATTATTTTCAATCAATTTATTAATCACAGAAGAGAAAAAAAAATTAGTGTTACAAATAATGTGTCTTCTAACTGTTTCCTATAGATACCTTCAGATTCCACCAAGATACTGGAGCAAGTCATATTTCACACCAGCCACCAAGTGTGATGTACTATTGAATAACATGTTTTGAAGGTTTTAATAGTGTTATTCTTGGGGCAAGAAAGAAGCCAATAATCACTATGTTAGAAGAAATTCATGTATATTTGATGGAGAGATGGGTAGCCAACAAACAAAAGGTAACTGTCTGGGAAGGTAGCATCTTACCCAGAATAAAAAAGAGGTTGGATATGGAGCTAAAGGCATTAAATATTGGTTGACTAGGTAATTATAATTCTAATATAACATGACTCATGCTAATTATATTGCAATTGTTATAATGGTTGTTACTTGCAATGTGTAGGTGGGCAGGGGAGCATTGGTATGAGGTTAGAAACATTACCCAAAATAGAGACATATTCATAGTCAATCTATAGGCTAAAGAATGTTCTTGCAGGAAGTGGATGCTCACAAGCATACGATGTACACATGCTATTACCTACATGAGGTACATGAATCTAAATCTTGAAGATTATATACCAAAGTATTACAAAAAGGAGATGTATGAAACATGCTATTAGCCCATAATTATCCTGCCAATGGACAGGACATGTAGGATATGATTGAATACACTAATGTGCAACCACCACCAATCCAAAAAATGATGGATCAATACATGGGACAACGCCCCTTGTTGTTCAAACAAATGACACGAATCAAGCTAATATAATATAGAGTAAGGAGTTACCTTTTTGTTCACTAAACAAAGCAAGCGAGCAATGGTTCTACAAGTGTGCACACAAACAAGCATGTGTCTTTATGCACACACTAGGGTTCCTCTTCGTTTGCTGTACTAGCTGCAATTAGAAGGAGGTGATGACTAACCCTAATTTCTGTCACAGTATCAAGTACGGCTACATCTCTTATAGTACTTATTAATAGAAGGTAATTAAGGTTAAATGGGTGTCATTCATATTGGGCTCAATTCTAACGAATTGGTTTGTTGGTCCAACCATATTTTATTCCTAGTGGGTGGGCTTGTCTTAAGTATGCGACCCCATAGGTTCTCTTAATAATGGGCCTCAATATTAAATATCTAGTACATATACCAACAAAAAATGCCAAGGAGGCCCAAGTACGCAAGAAACAAGGAGCTTGGAGAGAATAGCCGTGATGGCAAATGTAGGAGATGTGGACAACAAGGTCATAATAGAACCACTTGCCCAATGGGCCCAATTCCAACCCCAACAGAAACCTAACATGAAACAAACTCCCAAATACCAAGTCCAACCCAAACCCAAATGTCTGAACCAACCCTAACCTAAACCTAACCACCCACACCATCCCAAACAACCACCCCAAGTGAAACTCAACCCATTGCACCAACCCAAGCACCACCAGCAGCAACATCCCAAACCCAACCCATTAACCTAACCCAAAACCAACCACCAACAATGTCCCACACCTAACCCACTGCAACATCAAACCCAACCACTCTTACCATCCCAAATAACCACCCCAACCCCAACCCAACCCAACCCAACCCACTACACCAACCCAAACACCACCAGCCACAACATCCCAAACCCACCCCACTGCACCAACACAAACTCGAGCAACACAAGCACTAAACAGACCAACTACACCAACAAGATTCAGAAGGACGAAGTTGCAAACAAGAAGGCCACCAAAAATTAAGTAAATTTAGGTGGCAGGCTTTTTTGGAGATGTTTTTGTACTAGAATTAGTAGTGTTTGATAATGCATAACTGCACATGTTTTAGTTTGGTTGCTGGTGTTGGATAATTATTTTTTGGTTCACTGACGTTGTGAAATTAGCAATCTTTTTTTTGGTACAGTGATGTGTTGTCATGCACTTAACAATTGTAATTAAGCAAGTTTTAATGTCAATGATATATGGTATTATGTCAATCAATTTAATTTCAATTTGTTCTTATTTTCA
This sequence comes from Spatholobus suberectus, assembly GCA_004329165.1. Lineage (NCBI taxonomy): Eukaryota > Viridiplantae > Streptophyta > Magnoliopsida > Fabales > Fabaceae > Spatholobus > Spatholobus suberectus. The sequence continues at coordinate 80,089,102 of CM014733.1, forward strand.
CCTTATTGATTATGTAGACCAACAAAATAACCAAAACACATAAACACAAAATAATGAACAATGTCACTAATTAAAACTGTTTTTCATTAATTGATAACCAAACACATAAACATAATCCTTTTCATGGCAACTGATTCAACTTCAGTCAAATGTAAAACACACTTCTAGTCCCACTTTAAATACATATCAATTGAAGAACCCTCTGTCATAGGTAAATGGAACAACTTCAAAAGCAGAGTTATAATTAACCCTAACATAGAAATGCAAAAAAAGTCATGATCTTCAACCATCTCTTACTCCAACTTAATGAGTTTTGCGGAACCAAGATCCTTTTCCTCTGTCTGATAATGACCCAGTCTTTTTCGTTCCCAATTTCATCAGAGTACTAATGGACAAAACCACATCCACTGTCTTAATTCCCTTTCTACAAACAAAATAGGCTTACCAATCAAAGAATCGTTAATGAGTCTTAAACAAAAAAAAAATTGTGTTTGAGATTACCACGAAGTATCTACATCCCCAAAACTTTCGCCCTAGGTTGCTAGTTGTTCCAACGGTACACAAAACTGCATTCTCCCCACAATGGCAGAGAGGAGCCCACCTCCTTACACTATTCATGGACGAACCTTGGGAATCAATGCGTGTTGACAGTCTACATCTGCAATTAGAAGCACTAGAATCCATTGAAGCAGCTTCAAAAGAGGAACCTTAGTTTTTCAATTGGGGGATGTGACCCCCTTTTAACATTGCACGAGCTTTTTACCCCAGTGGCTTCCTTCAAACATTCATATTTTCATTAGAATAAATTAAAAAGAAATAAAAATTCATGTGTAAAGACAGGGTGGATTAGTAAAGGGTCAGGGTGGATTCATTAACGGCTATGTTAGCAACTACTAATGTTTGTTAGTGCACCACTGACGGAAAGGACTAAAATAGAACGTTTTCAAATGATAAAGTACCAAAACAAAATTTTTAAAAGATGAAGGACTAAAATAAGATTTCTTGAAAAGATAAGGAACCAAAATAATAATTTAACCTACTTTATATAACTTAAATAACTTTCTTCTCTGATAGTGTAATTACTAAAAAAATCATTAAATAGACCCGCATTTCACCCCACATCTTTTATTTTATTTTAATTTTAATTTAACTCATTTTAAAATAACAAAGTATTGAATATATATATATATATATATATGATAAATGTAGCAAGTTCAGCTTTACTAATTTTTAATATCAAATATTTTATTCGAGAAAATTGAAATATATCAAAACTATAATAATAATAATTTTTATTAATATAATTTTATTAAAATATATAAAAAATACATAATAATATTAAATTAAATCAATATGAAAAAAGAAAAATATATGTGTATATATATTCGAGAAAATTGAAATATATCGTAACTATAATAATAATAATTTTTTATTAATATAATTTTATTAAAATATATGAAAAATACATAACAATATTAACTTAAATCAATATGAAAATATAAAAATATATGTATATATATATTTGAGAAAATTGAAATATATCATAACTATAATAATAATAATAATTTTTTATTAATATATTTTACTAAAGTATATGAAAAATACATAACAATATTAACTTAAATCAATATGAAAAGAGAAAAATATATGTATATATATATATATTTGAGAAAATTGAAATATATCATAACTATAATAATAATTTTTTATTAATATATTTATTAAAATATATGAAAAATACATAACAATATTAACTTAAATCAATATGAAAAAAAAATGAAAAACAAAAATGAAGGTTAATTGAGTTTTTTTTTTAAATGTTTTTGAAGTATTCATTAACCTTATTCAGACTCACAACCTAAGCATTCAACATTCTTTAGGTTTCACATTCCTAAATTTTTAGAATGATAAAATTAATAAGAGAAAATAAGTTATGCATTGACAATAAAAAACTGTTTTGCACTATTATCTAATCACAAACTACCATTTATGGTAAGTTTGTTGACTTTTTATAATAATTACTTTAAAAATCATAATAACAGTGATTTGTAATTGATTGACAGTGTAAAACTTTTTACACTAACAATGCATAGTCATTAAATTCATTTAATAATATCTCAAGATTTACAAGGTAGGATCAATGATAATAACTAATAAATAAAGGTAATGTTCTAAGACTACACAAAAGAATGAAAGAATGAAAGATTTGAAATAAATGAGCATTTTGTGTAGGTGGTAGCTTCCTTTCATAAATTCTTCTCATCATGGTATTAGTTCTAAAAGTTTTACTTGTAATATCTTCTCTTTAGAGTAAGGAGACGTTTTTCAATGAAGGTTCTAGCCATCTTTAAGATGCTCTGCTCATCAAACTGTTTTCCTTTGTGAGACCCTTTGATATGTAAACGCTTTATTTCAAAACTGTTTAATAATTTTGCACACTTTCTTTTAGAAATTCATCCAAATCTAATGCTTTATATCTATTAAAATTTTAGATTGTTAACTGTCTTGGTTCTAACACATTTCATATATTTCTTTACTCATATTACATAATATTTCATGATCATTACGTTGTTTCACATCATGTTGGATATATCTTTTAAGAGAAATTGCATTTCATTATAGTACAACTTTCCTTTATTTATCGTGTTTTTTTCACGTCCTTAATAGGTACAAATTCTGCCATGATTTTCATTTTTGTAAGGATTGTTTCTTGTAATATACTAAACTTGACATTGTTAGAGGAGATTACACATTATTTTTTTTCATTTGCCTTCCTCTTTGCCACTGCTTAGACCACACTTTTTTTTTTAAAAAAAAAAAACTACAATTTTCATCGTTAAAATTTTCATTTTCAAATCTTAAGTTATTTTTATGAATATAAAAATATATATTTAATACTATTATACTTCACTTCCTAACATGAATGAATCAATTAATGATAAATTAATAAATAAAATTATTTAAAGAGAAACTTGATAATAAAAATATTAAGTAAAAAATGAGGTAAATTAGACAAGGCTAAACTTTATATTTTTTAAACTAAATTAAATTCAAACTTAAATTTAATTTATTTAAATAAATGAGATAAAGTTGAATATTTTTTTTTTTTTACAACCCAAACATAGACTTTAAATGTTTAGACTTCACTTGTTTACACTCCTAAAGTCACTTTATGTCTTTTAATTTTTAAAGTATATACTTTATATTTTATAAAGGTATATAAAACGTCTTTTTCATTCAGCATTAATTCACCATATATACTCGTTTCTTTGGTCCAACCTTGGCAGCATCACATTTAAATTCCTTTCATTTTTGGAGTAAATATACGTAATTTGGTGGCTATTTAATTTAGGGCAAAGTTTACATTTTTTTTTAGTTTAATGGCTATGCACTGTTAGTGTAAAAAGTTTTACACTGTTAACTAATCAGAAATCATTGTTAGTATGACTTTAAAGGTAGTTATTGTAAAAATCAACAAACTCACCATTCATGGTGGTTTGCGATTGGATGACAGTATAAAATTACTTTATACTGTCGGTGCATAACTTATTTTCTCTTTTTTTTTTTAACATTTTCATTATTAAATTCTCTAATTAAGTAATGAGACCTATTTTTTATTTTAATCCAGTAGCATATATGTCGACGATAACATATATGTAGCTGAATTAAGATAAAATATTCATAATATTATTATTTGATTTAAAATCTCGATGACAAAATTATAAGATTTTAATTTCAATTTTATCTTTTAATTTAATAATTATTTTATTTTTTAATCTAATGGTAAATATGTAACCCACTTTAAACGGAATAAAATTATTAAGAAGGACAAAACTCTTTTTATCAAATTTAATGAGCTATATTTCCAAGCTTTCGTTCCATGTATGTATTGACTATTGACAAGTACTATATGTAGTAAGTATTGAAGTTGTTTTATTCCAAATTCTGAGGGTTCACCTAAACTGAAGGCGCATGAGTAGTTATGACAATAATCATGATCCACCAACAAAAGTGCCATGGACGACGACTTTTCTTTATTCAAGGTTCAATGGGGTTGTTTCGGTAGTTAAGCGATTAAAAGAAAGTGAAAGGAAAGGAAAATTTAGAAAGAAACTGTGTTTTTTTCGCCGCTATCGCCAAAGCCATTGGTTACATACACACACACAATTCAGGACAATAAAACAATGGCGGACTTCCCAAACCAACCGTTAAACAATGCTTGCTTTATTTTATTTTAATTTATTTTTCTTTTTCATTAGCGCTTTCTTCCTCTGACAATCCAAAGTTCACTCCCTTACTTTAAATCAACGTCAAAAGAGAGACAGAGAGAGTGAGAGAGAGAGAGATGGCAGGCATTGCCTGTACATGTCCTTTAGGAGCATTGCTCAGAAACAAAGTTTCAGACAGCAATGGAAATTCTGTGGTTCATTGTGAGGGGCTTAGATTGCAGCAGAGAATGCAAATGCCTTTGCCTAGAAGTATGCCAAGCCAGTACATTTCAGATTCATGTAAGAGCCATCACTCTTTCCTTTTGATCCTTGTTCTTTTGCTTAATTATGAAAGGAAACCTTGAGGACTAGTAACTAGTTACACGAATGATTGCAGTGGTCTTAATTCTTAACATATCCCATTAAAACATTCTCCTTGTTTCTCTGGTTTCAGTTATTGCTTGTTAAAATTTGTTTCACTTCCACTTTATATGCTGCTGCTGCAGCAGATGTGTGTTTTGTTTCTGTATGTTAGGGGCAGCTAATAAATTAGATTCTCAAATGCAGATCGTGAATCAGAAGAGTTTAAGTTGAGATTAGTGTTTCACTTATCATGTTATCCACAGCCTGTTCAAATTGCTTGGTACTTATTTACTTTTACTTCTGTTTTGAATTTGAGCTATTGAACATCCTGTTACCAATCTCTTCCTACCCATAGTACTAATAGGATTTGGAATTTCTTCAAGAATGCCAGCTAAGAATCAACTATAATCATGATCACTTAGGTGAGTCTAGCAGCTTGCCCATGTTGTCTGCGTATGTTCAGGCTCTATAGGATGTAGTAGTATTTCCACTGGTTGTCATACCAATATTCGGAAGGATAAAATAAGTAATCATGATCATTGATGAAAAAAATTAACGGTTGATATTCAAATACATTTATCATTTGTTATGTATGTACAAGTAATATTACATGTTGACAGTGATTACTTATTTTGGCTTCTTAAAGGAAATTGTTCACTTTAGATGAGTCGGATCCCAATATTCAGTAGCTACCGTATTAAATATTAGGAATTAGGATGTAAATCAGAATGTATTTTTATCTTATCCGTTATTTGTGATTGAAGCTTCACACCTGCACTTGCAGCTCCTAGATGCAGAACAATCAAGGCCATGGCTTCCCCAACCGTTGCAGCACCAAAGAGAGAAAAGGATCCAAAAAAGCGGGTAGTAATAACAGGAATGGGTCTTGTGTCAGTCTTTGGCAGTGACATTGATTCATTTTACAACAAGCTTCTTGAGGGGGAAAGTGGGATAAGCCTAATAGATAGGTTTGATGCCTCAAACTTCTCTGTCCGTTTTGGAGGTCAGATACGTGATTTCTCTTCAGAAGGCTACATTGATGGCAAGAATGACCGGCGCCTTGACGATTGCTGGAGGTATTGCATTGTTGCAGGCAAGAGGGCCCTTGATGATGCCAACCTTGGACATGAAGTCCTTAACACTGTAAGTCACAGAATTTTTTGAAGTTGCAATATGTAGCTGCCTAACTAACGAGAACAATTCTGATTGTATCTTAATTTAATTGTATCTTTATTCTCATTACTAATCATATCGGTAGTGATTTGTTGTAATCATTAGTTTTTATTAGGACAATGATTTCATTAGGAGGATTGATAACAAGCTATAGATTCATTGTGTTTCTAGCAGATGGACAAAACAAGAATAGGAGTTCTGGTGGGATCAGGAATGGGAGGTTTAACGGCTTTCACCACTGGTGTGGAAGCTCTTATACAGAAGGGATATAAGAAAATCACTCCATTTTTCATTCCCTACTCCATCACCAACATGGGTTCTGCTTTGTTGGCTATAGACACTGGCCTAATGGGACCCAATTATTCCATTTCTACCGCTTGTGCAACAGCAAATTACTGCTTTTATGCGGCTGCTAATCACATTAGAAGAGGGGAAGCAGATATCATGGTGGTTGGTGGGACTGAGGCTGCAATCATGCCTACTGGTGTTGGAGGCTTCATTGCTTGCAGGGCTTTGTCTCAGAGGAATGAAGACCCCAAGAAGGCTGCAAGACCATGGGACAAAGATCGTGATGGTTTTGTTATGGGTGAAGGCTCTGGTGTGCTGGTAGAACCTTAAACCCAAAATTTTCTTTTACAGTACATGGCTTAACAAGCTTTTGTCTTAAATGACTTTTGTGCACCTAATGAAAAACTTGATTTTCTATCACTGAAAAAAGGTAATGGAGAGCTTGGAGAGTGCAACAAAAAGGGGAGCCAGAATAATAGCAGAATATTTGGGGGGTGCCATAACGTGTGATGCTCATCACATGACTGATCCGAGGTCTGATGGACTTGGAGTTTCATCTTGCATAACCAAGAGTTTAGAAGATGCTGGAGTTTCCCCTGACGAGGTAAAAATAGAGAGTTCTACCAAGTGACCGTTATCAAAACTGAACTGATATATATAATATAGAATATTCCTTTTATAAACACTTCAGATTCTTGTGTTCAATTGTTTATGTACAATTGATGAATTCTAATTGGCTAGTTTCTAAACTGCACAGGTGAACTATGTGAATGCTCATGCCACGTCAACATTGGCCGGTGACCTGGCTGAGGTTAATGCAATCAAAAAGGTTTTTAAGGACACAGCAGAATTGAAAATGAATGCCACTAAGGTAAGTAACCTTTTTTTTTCTTAAAGATTTCAGAATCTTAACAGCATCTTTTTGTTAACCTTGAAGCTTATCATTTTATTTTCTTCGTCGTTTCAGTCAATGATTGGCCATGGTCTTGGGGCTGCTGGTGGTTTGGAAGCCATAGCAACTATCAAAGCCATAACAACTGGCTGGTTACATCCAACCATTAACCAAGATGTACCATCCTGAACCAGAAATACATACTATTAATCAAATATGTTACATTTTGTAACTTTTGTTGATTCCCACAAGATCTTAATTTTAAGTGTCTAATTTTCTCACTTTTCCGCAGAACTTGGAGGCTAGTGTTACAATTGACACTGTCCCTAACGTTAAGAAGAAGCATGAAGTTAATGTTGGTATGTATGATCCTTTTCATTGAATAGAGGTAATAATGTAAATTTCAATGTTTCTGATCTTTAGTGTACTTCCTGCAGGTATATCCAACTCATTTGGGTTCGGAGGACACAATTCAGTAGTTGTCTTTGCCCCATTCAGGCCTTAAGTAGAATTCAAAGTCTACCTGAGTATTTCTTTTTCTGTGTCTTTTTTCTTTTCACATTTTGGGAACCAGTGATTTTTAGACACAAATTCATATGACTGTATGAGTTATGGACGGAAAATAGTTGTTTCATATGTGTTGAAATCATAACGGGTATATGACTAACTACCCAGATCGTGTGGTCTAATTTAATGATGAGCCCTGAAGTCAATAAAATGTTATTTTCAGCAATTGTGTTGAATACTGTCCTTTGCTAAATTTATATTAAGAATGAGAACTCAGTTTGGTTAGTGTATTAGTGTGCTTAAGAGGTAGTTTTGTTTTCACGTATTTGATCTTCAAGTGAATGCCGACACCATACCAATACCATCTGCTTTTTGTAAATTTAAATCTCACACAAAAAAGTGGACCAACTTTAACAGTGTCATTATTTCAACATCATATTTGACATTATATCTTTATCTTTTACTTTTTATCTTTTTCGATTACATATAAATCAAAATTCAAAAGTACCCTTCAAAATTAAAGAGAATAACAAAAATGATCTCACTTTAATTATACAAAAAAACATTGAGTAATGATACGAAAATACCTTTGTACTTTAAGCATCTCATTAACATCCATCACTTTTATCTTCTGTTTTTTTAATCACATCATATCATCTATTATATCTAATTTTTTTTTCTTTTACTTCTTTCTCTTACTAGGTGTCAACTAGGTTTGAGGTTTCCATTAATTAATTTTGAAAAAAATCGTCCCAAAACTTAAATATATACCAAATCATAATAAGATAAAGAATTAGGACACTAGTTAAAAAATTAATAAATAGAAAGTTTTTATTAAAAGTGTTGTATTAAAAATATGAAAAAGTGAGCACAACACTTTTCAATAAAAACTACAACACTTCTAATAAAAACTTTTTATTTTTAATTTCAGAGTGTTCTAAAGACACTGATTTATAACTTCCTAAGATAAATTAAGGATTTTACTAATGAATACGCTTCCAATATTAGTTAAGAAATCATTAAAGAGAGAGTTTTTATTGAAGGTTACAGTGAAAGTACAATGAAAATCATGATAAAGTGTGTCAGTAATTTTTCCATTAAAAAATTTAACTTTAATTTAACTAGTTAGCGTTCCCCATAAATTAATTGCGGGGTTGCTAGTCCAAACAAGTTTATGGCCTTACTTCCTCGCGTCCAATCCAACAATTCGTCACATGCATTTCTAATTCATTGTTTGGATTAATAGAAATTGAGAATAGAGAAGTCAAGATGGAAGAAGTAGGTAAAAATAAGTATTTTTATATTGTTTGTTTAAGGAGAGAAGTAAAGAAGAGAGAAAATAATTTTGTGGGACCTATCAAAAAAATAAAAACTCTAATTTGCTAGAGAGAAAAGAGAAAATAAGAGATAAAAAATTATGAAACCTATTTAAAATTATAATTCTAACTTTATTATTTATTTTTATCTTACAATATCTATATATATTAAGGAAAAATATGTCTATACAAGAAAAATTCATTCTTTTTCTTTATAGTTATCAAAGTGAGCCACAATCCAGAGTCAACTCGACCCACCACGGGTTTGAGCCTAGTTAGATTGAAAAAATTTAGTTTGTCATGATTATAAGTAAAAATGAGCCTGGCTCACTTAGATTGTAGCTTACCTGGGTTGAACCCATAGCGAGCCAGGTTAGCTCACGGGTTAGGGGTTAATAATTTTTAAAAGAAAATACTCAATATATATATATATATATATTAGTTGTTATAATATTTTGTCCAAAAAAATAAAAATTATGTTTGAATTTTATTTTTGTTTTAGGTGAGCCAACTAGTTTAGCCCACCAATCTATGGTGTGTTGAGCTAGGTTGACTATTTTTTGGCTTGTCCAAAAGTGAGTTAGGTTGGGCTAATTCACTTTTTTGTTCAATCCATGGTGAGCTAATCCAAGTGAGCTGTGTTGACTCACTTTGACAGCTCTATCTTTTTCTCTACTTTTCTATCCAACTAAACAAATAGAAAGTAAACTCAATTTTTCTTTTTCTTCTACCTTTTTTTATATTTTTTTCAATCCAAACACTTTAAAAATCTATCCATTCTCTATTTATTCTCTCTTACTTCTCTCCTTACCTAAACAAAGCATAAGTCTAACGATCCTAACAGCCCCATATTTGCTAACCTTGTTCAATGGCCCACCTCAAGTCTGCAACAGGAGGCTACTTTACTGCTAGTAGTTGACTAATTTTTTGACTGAGATAAAATCCATGGGCTATAAATGTACCCGCATTCACGCAAGACCTACTTTTGTTATCTCATTATTGTCCATGCGAACAATGACCTTCTTCTTGGCCATATTATTGTCCATATCGGAAGATTAGTATCGTACGCACTCATTTATTGAAGTTGTTTCAAAGTACTAGAATTTATTTGTAACTTATTAATTAACAGCGAGAATCTATTTCAAATTAATCCTTGTTTTCATAATGGGCTATCTAGCCCAAAATTGTCATTGGAATATGGGCTAACGTTAGGATCGACAAGTATTCTTTCTAGGCCTGCTATCGGGAGCTGCTATTTTCACCCCATTTTTGTCTAAATTTATCCCGTACTTTGTTTGATTTTTTTTTTTTACAAAAATATTCTTGATAAAAACATATTTTTGTTATACAAAATACACAATAAAAACATGTTCTTATTGTATTAGGAGGTGTAGCCTCCATACACAACGGACATTGCAAAACAAAAATGTGTTTCCGTAGTATATGAAGGCCACACCCCCTAATACAACAGAAATACTTTTTCGTTGTGTATTTTGTACAACGAAAATGTATTTCTATTATGTATCAAACTTCAATACATGTTTTTGTTGTGTTAATTTTTTTGAAAACAATTAATTGAAATATTAATTATGATATAATTTACTCTTTTTAATATTAATTGAATTAATTATAATATAGATTATCATTTTTGATTGAAATTAAATTAATTACAATACAATTTATCCTTTTTAATAGTAATTGAATTAATTATAATACAATTTTTTTAATTAAAATTGAATTAATTACGTAAGTTACCCTTTTTAATAGTAATCAAAATAATTATGATGCAAATTTCCCCTTTTAATAGTAATCAAATTAATTATTATACAATTTTAAAAAAATACAATACAAGTTACCATTTTTAATAATAATTGAATTAATTATGATGTAAATTAACCTTTTTAATAGTAATCAAATTAATTATAATGTAATTTATGATACTATTAAAAAGGGCAATTTGCATCACAATTAATTTGATTGCTATTAAAAATAGTAACTTGTATTGTAATTAATTTAATTTTAATTAAAAAGGGTAATTTATATTATAATTGATTTGATATTAAAAGGTATTTTAAAAAAGTAACTTATATTGCAAATTAATTACACAACGTAAATATATGTTAATTTTTTTGAAAAAAATTAACACAACAAAAATATGTTTTTGTTAATAAAATAAGAATGAGAAGAAAGAGAAAAAGAACAAAAAAAAGAGAGTGAAGACAAAATAGATATTTTACCCTTTTTTGATAAAGTAAGGGAGGGTGAACTTAATAAAAAAAAAAAAAAACAGCCCCTGCTATCTTTCCATACTTCCTAACATATTCAAGTCCATTCTGGAATGTCGTCTGAAAAAAGAAAGTCCATTGTGGACCAAAAGAAAAAGTCCATTCTGTCACAGCGTCACCTTGGCCCATCATTTAGAACAAGAGGGAGTGGGTATAATTGTAGGCAGAAAAAAAAATTAGAATAAATTATATTTGATACTTTCTGAAATTTTTTTGATTGCACATAATTTTTCTGTTTTTTTAACGTTTACAACAACCTTTTTTATAAAAGTACATAATGTAATGTTTTAATAATTAAGGGAGTTAGTATAATGTATAAAAGATATCAGTATAATATTTTTCAAATAATTAAGAAAGTTAGTATAGAAATAAAAAAAAAAAAGGTATCATGTATACATTTTGAAGAGCTCAAGGAGTGTTAGTATAAGGGATGAGATATGCCTATTTTTTTTCTCTTTCTCACTTGGTGTCAAATAAGTTTTTAAGTGCCTAAAAATCATTTTTAATAAATTGGTAAACTAGGGTGGCCTTTTCTTCACTACTTGGATTCTGGGTATTATTCACTTCAATGATGAACATAAATGGTTTCCGTCCTTATGTGGCTACAAGCAATGTTTGATGGTTACGGGCTTGTTATCTTTCCCAAGGCATCATCAGTGAGGTTACCACTTACCAGAATCAGAATTGGTCATCTTTGTGTTAGGGAAAAATGGATCGAATAATAAGCGAAGAATGTGGACGGTAAATGGAGTTGTCATATACATGTTTCTTATAGGGAATCATTGATTACTTTGTGGAGTGCTTAGGCATCCCCGCAGCCGCAGCGACGGCCACAGGACAGGAGGTTCATTTTGACCAGCAAGGTGATAGAGATTGAAGTACGCAAAATGTGAGATATGCTATGCTATGATATGATATGATATGACTTCGACATATATTTTCGAACGAATTTGGAGTTCCGCGTCTGATGCAGTAGGCAGTAGCAACGGCAACTGTACTCAACTCGGCTATCTGCTTTATTCCAATGCCTTTTTGAGCATTACAAGGGAACCTTGCTGTAGGTTTATGAATATCAAATGGTTCTTATTTATTTTCCAGCTTTCATAATATAATATATTTATGAGATAGTTTTTGAGGGTTGAGATACAAGTTTCTAGCATTAAAATATAATTTTTTTTGTGGAAACAATTAACACACGTTTGGTGGGGTAGTTGCCTTGCCTCCAAAACCTATAACATAGTACCGTCTTTGTCAATCGGGAACCATGTTATCATGTACTGTTATTTGGTCTAATGTTTATCGTTGGTTTTGCGGTGATGAGTTCGTGGCCAATCCTTGAAGATTGCACATAGCTTGTTCTCTTAGTAGAAGTTAAGATTCGGATTTGGTAGTTGTTTTGGCTTGTGGTGGGTAAAGAACGTAACCCCACCCCCATGCAAAGTAGTTGTCAATATGAGAGAAATTTTAGACCCCATTTGTATTTTAGTTGGAGAAATGGAACATGATTTCTTAGAAAGTGATCATGTTCCTTTCGAACAGTCTTGAGCAGTAGAATGTGGACTAAGTAGTGCTTGCAAAAAACATTCTTGCGACGCTCAAGTTAGTTTTTAGTAAATTAAGGTAGAGCAGAGGGAAGAAGTGTGCTTGGGTTTATATAGAGCAAGAGTGCATGGTGAGTTATAATTCTGTAACGGGTGGATTGACGATCGAAACATGTTGAACCCAATAATATCTTTTATTAATTAGAGTGTATTTACTATTTCGTGTAGATTATTTCGGTATTATGTAAAAAGTTGTTAAAGATACTGTTTAATCTTGATTGATATTTGTTAAAAAATTAGCATACACTCTCTGATTATTTTTTTTTTTATAAAGGAAACATTTTTTTTAATATAAATAAAATTTTGTAACTTATGATTAAAAATTACTAACTTTTTCTAGTTTATTTTTATTTTCATCCCATCAATTAATTATTTCAAATATAAAAACAGTTACTGTAAAATATTTCATATCTATTTTTTTAGAATTTCTTTATAAAAGCTAAGTTTTAAACAAATCTAAACAAAGTACATTATTTTAAAATGACGTATCACTTAAAATATCTAATCATAAAATTTATTTTATATGATCATTTATAAAAATAATAAAGTACATAGACATAATTAATCGTTAAAATAAACTCTCTTTTTTTCGTAATTACTGCACACATACACATCCTTTTTCCAGGTTTCAATAAAGTGGCAAAACAAAGGCCTGCTTTTCTTTTAATTAATCATTTGATGCCGTTTTATTTGATGCACGCTATTAGCTTATTATCCTCTCCCCACTTCTGCCCCATACCCCAAGTAAATTCACTGAGATACTCTCACTACTTTCTTCCTAATATACCATGATTGGCTAATGTACGATCATCCGGGCTCCATACGATGGTGGGGTACAAAAATTCCTTTCCAAATGTAAGATTGCAGATATCGTGTTTCACATCCCACAAACTCACCGAATATTTCAATGTAGATAAAGAAAGACCACATTTTATTTCATAAATTATTGGTTTTGAATATACAGCTAGAACACTAGACTCATGAGGGCCAGTTGAGTGCCTCCCTTCAATTCAAAAAGCATTATTGTCTAATTAATACATCATTCCCCTGAAAAATGGTGGTATTTGTGGAAGCACCAACTTCTTCTTCTTGTTGATGAGGCAATGACATGACGTGTGATGAAGAGCCTAAAATTCCACCTTGCTGTGGTGGGTCTGATACAATAGGTGGTACTGGATTAAGGAACTTGTTAGAGGGAATGATGGAACATCTACAAAGTGGACACGTGGAGTTTGATTGCAGCCAGTTACTTATGCAGGTTATGTGAAACACATGCTTGCAATAAGGAATTTGTAGGAGCTCTTCCTTCAGCTCAAATTCTCCCAGGCAAACACAACATCTGTTTACAATAAATAAATAAAATAAAAAATTCAGCAACTTTTTAGCCTGCATGAATTTATAATTATTAGGATATTAGCACAATCATCCTAAGTCCCGAATTATTGATGTTCAACACTACTAAATCAAAAGAGTTTGGATACGTGAGGGAAAAAAATAAAATAAAATACAGGGGACCAACATAAGAAATCCAAGAAAAGTGCAATCCAGCACTTGCCCACTAGAAACACAAGAAAATATAACCTATATCTATCTTTGAAATTTGTTTTTTTTACTATCCACTTGGGTTACACGTGCAAAAATTATATATTTTTTATTTTTCTTTTCTGACTTTATTCCTGGTGAGTCACCTTCAAATGTGCAAGTTATACATAAAAAAAGGCCATTCTTCATATATTTTTCACACCTTTTACTTCCTTTTTCTGTATCACTTTTTATGAAAATAATGGATGTCAAGCAAGGTTCTAATTAAGAACTTTGGAAATCGAATACTCTCCTAAAAAAAATTTCAGCTTTTGAAACAACAACAATCATTTGAGCATAATTTGGTAGAGGTAAAATTACAGTATAGCAACTTAACAATTTAGGTCCGAAGCACATACTGTAGACACCTTATGTAATAGATAGAGATCAAAGCACATTGAGAAAAGTTCAAACAGCAATGAAAAAGAAATCAATAACTACACAGTCCTCTTTCAAAGATAATACAAACAAAAAGACCAAGAGTAGGCATAAAAATGAAAAAAGAAGAACAGAAAAGAAAAGGCTTACACTGAATCTCTTGTTCTCAATTCCTCATCAAATAAAATTCTTGGAAGTTTGTCCAGAAATTGCACTGTCAGATCTAAACGGCAAGGCTGTGATATTAACAACATAGAGGCTAATATTAGTTTTTCTTTTATTCAATTACTGATAATGGATGCATGTTGGTGCAGTGCAGAAAGCAAGCAAGCCAGCCACCTAAATAGCTAGCCATAGCATCTAAATCCCTCTTGTGTGTTGTGCAATTATGACTTCAAATTACAGAGAAAGAAAATCTTACTTACTTGTGAAGGATAAGGATATGTAGTTTGTGGATTAGTAGTACTGGGAAGTGTGTGGAGAGGTGGTGATGAAAGAGAGGAAGCCCTCCTTTTGAGGTAGAACAAGTAAAACAAGAGAACCAGAATGATGGAAAAGAGTATGGGAATTGAGAATATGAAGGCTTGGTAAAGTTTAAGCTGAAGTTCTTGTGGATAGAGATGTGGAGAGGTGGTTGGAGTTTGTGGGACACCCATCACACACCTTCACTTCTTCCCTAACATTCGCAAACCTTCTGCTGCCACTGCCATAAATTCAATTCAGATACAAATGTATGGAAAATATGAATAGAAAGATTGTTGAATAAGAATAGACAGAGAGAGTTGAAAATGTTATGCAATAGCTTTAGTTGAGCATGCACTACTTGTGATGATATATTCAGTGAGACATCAAAAATAAATGTCTGTTTGAATATAGGGAAAGGAAGATATATACCAAAATAATTAAAATTGTCTATTTATATTCAGTGATAAAGTAAGGGCTCTAGCATTAGCAATAGCAATATAGAATTATTATGTGTGATGGCCATGAAGATGATAATGGCACAGGTACATATTCTGCGTTTTCGAATGGTGGAACAGGTCCATGATTCTCCACTACTAAGATATGGACCCCAACGCAATGTATACTACTGAGAGCATTCTTTCTGTGTCACTATCAACATGCTAGTGCTAAATTGCACGTTAAATTACCTGAGTGAGAAGGCAATCAAAAGTTTCAGGAATTAGAAAACGTTGGTTTGAATATTAACATTTCATTACCGACCCGCTTGAAAGAGGAAAATCAAAAGTTAATTATGATTGTTGTAAAATGAATACCACAGGCACTAGGGTAATTATGAGATAAGATCTGTTGACACTAGATATAAGTGTAAAGACTTATACCAAATTTAAACCATTAACATAGATTAATTTTATAATTTATAACATTTTAATAAATATAGTAACTTTAGCATATTTTGTGACAATTAATTTGTTAATGCTAATTAATCAATTAAATTGTTTGATTTAATTTAATTGATTGTTTGATTAATTTAACCTTCTATTTTAATTATTTATGAAAGATATTAAAAAATAATATATTTTACAAATTTGTCTTAAAGTAAAGTATATATTTATTTTCCTCTATTTACAATTTACATATAACAAATAAAGTATATTTTTTATTTTTTTTCTATTTTTAATAAAATTACATTAATTAAAACATATAAAAAGAATGCAAGATAACCTTATACTTTTGCACAAAATCGTATGAAATTTTCCTAATTTAATGCTTTTACACTACAACATATAAAATAAGGAATACAACATAAAAAAAAACTATAAATAAGCTAAAATAATAATAACATTATATTTTTATTTTTTAATAAAATTAACAAAATATTTAACAACTTGAGAAAACGTTTATTACAAAAATTGACTAATTTTAAAGAAAATAGATAAAAAAAATAAAATATAATTACTATTTTAAGTTGTATTCTTTATTTTGTACATTTTAATGTAAAAATATAATATAATTTGGCTAATTTTTCTTTTCTTATATTCTCTATTTTATACATTTTAATGTAAAAGCATTAACTTCGTGCTTATTTATTTTAATTTTTCATACTTAACTAATAATATATTTTAGTAAATATATATCATCTAAAACGTTTCATTTTCAAATCTTATTTCCTCATAATTAATTTTAAAATTTGGTAAAACAAATATTAATGAAAAGGGGATTAATTATTAATAAATCAAAATATATATACTATGTATATTGGTCATATAAATGATGAAAAATAAACATTCATGATAAAAATATTATTTATTAAGATTTTAACATCACCAATTTCGATCTCCAAAAAAAAAAAAAACCAATTTTGTGACAATCTAATTGTTAATTTTCTTCTTCTAAATTTATTAAAACAGTAGCAACTAAAATTTTTATTGATTCTTAATGAATCATAAAAAATATATATTTTATTTGTTACGAAAATCATAAATAGAGAAAAATAAATATATACTTTATTATAAAAAAATAAAAGGTACTAATTTTGTTAATAATTTTCATAAATAATTAAATCAATCAAAGAATCAATTTAAATCAAATCAAATGATTTGATTGCTTGATTAAAATCAAATAATTGATTGTCACAAAATATGTTAAAGTTACAATAATTATTAAGATGTTATAAATTTGGCGTAAGTCTTTATATTTATACCTGATGTTAACGGATCCAATTCCTATATGAAGAGGAATCAAATTATACTGGTGTAAATCTTTAGAATTATATCAAATTCAAACCGTTAATACAAAACGAACCTACAGTTTATAATATCTTAATATATATAATAACTTTAACATATTTTGTGACAATCAATTAGTTAACTTTAATCAATGAATTAAATTATTTGATTTGATTTAACTGATTATATGGTTGATTTAACCTTTTGTTTTAATTTCTTATGAAAATTATTAATAAATAATTTTTTATAATTTTTCAGAATAAATAGTAAAATATTTATAATAATATTAATTTTAAAATATTTTAATTATTTACATATCTTTTTTCATTCAAACAATATATAATCTCGGACCTTATATTTTCTCGGATTTTATATATAATGACTTTTGTATATTTTAATTATAAAATTATATATATTTTTACAAACTAATCTGTTAATTAAAATAATTAAAATTAATGTTATTATATAAATTTAAATAATTTATATAATTAAACTTATACATAAATTTTAATATTAAATTAAAAATATATATAAACATTCAAACAATATATATATTATATCGGATCTTATTATACATAAATGTCTTGCTTATATTTTAATTATGCTATCATATAAATTAATATAAATTAATCTGTTAATTTAAATCATTAAAATATTTTAAAATTAATGTTATTATATATTTTTTAAAAATTTTAAAATTAAAACATCATTATAAATAAATTTGAGAATCCATTCACAGGTTTGGATTACACATGGCGAATCAAGAGTAAATTTCAAGGTTTGGATGACACGTGTCATTTACAATAGAGGTTTGGATAACGCATCATTATAAATAAATTTGAGAATTCATTCACAAGTTTGGATTACACATGGTGAATCAAGAGTAAATTTCAAGATTTGGATGACACGTGTCATTTACATAAAGGTTCGGATAATGCATGTCGCTATTTGGTGCTTCATAAATATTTGGTTTGGTTACATACCACAATTATAATCGTTATAATTATTACATTAATGAGTTTTAAATAGCTATATTTGAATTTTGAATTTGAAAATTCTATTAAATAACTACCTTTTAAAAAACTACCTTAATTATGATAAAAAATTCTATTGATCATTTGACTTAATTAGAATAACTAATGATAATAATATATATAGTTTTTTTTTTAATTATTTCCAAAATCAAGGATAAACTAACGAGTATTTTCTATTTTTTCAAAATTATATACTTCATCAATAATTTTTTACCTACATTCATCTTAATTTTGTCCTAAATAGAAATCAATAAATAATTTTTACTTAATCGATAATATTTTACTTACATTCTATTATTTATGACAATAATCCAATATGTATTTCACTGACCAAAATTATTAATATTATTATTATATATTTTAAGTATACTTTGGGAAGATATTTGTGTATAATTATTAAGTATAATTTTTAAAATAATTTGTAAGTGTAATTATAAAAAATTAATTTAAGATATTATTTTTAAAAAATTTCCAAAATGATATAACTGGTATTTTTTTATATTAATCAGTTTCTTTTTGCAAGACAATTATTTGTAGGTAATGTAAATGTTATAATTTAAGAAAGAAATCATATATTATTTATAATGCTTCAAAATTTCCATAAATATATAAAGGTCATGAAACTGCAATTAAATTATTGTCATAAATATAATCCAATTTCAATGCTATTATGATTATTGATTATTGATACGTTTTTAAATTAAATTATATTAATTAACATTGTTTTAGTCAATATTGGATAATTATAAGATTTCTAATTAATATTAATTACACGAATAACTAATGTTTGGATAAATAAATAATTAAAAATTCATAAAAAATAAATCTATTATATATTATAAAAGAAAGTTTTGCTATATAGGCAGACCCGTGACATCACCATATTCATTATTTTTTCACCTAAATTTCATTGATTTTTTGTTTTATTTTTTCATTCATATAAACATATTATTATATTTAATTATAGTAATTATAATATTTAAAATAATTATGACAAGTATATATTATGATTACATTAATCAATTAAATCATTAAATTTTAAATGAATTTCGATTTTATATAATAAGATAATTAATTTATTAAATTTTATTGAATATTTTTTTTATAATTATGGTAACTTTTTGTTTATTATCACGATTTTATAACAACTTACTATAAATATATATTATAATGATAATAAGTTATTATATTGTCTTAAATACTAACATAATGAATAATGATCAATTATATTATTATTATTATATTATATAAACGAAGGTTTTGCCACGTATGCAAATGTCATGTCACAACACCACATTGATTTTTTCTTACCAAAATATTCATAAAATTTTTTATTCTATTTTTTAATTCATAATAATCATAATTATAGTAATCAAGGTAATTACAATGAGTATATATTCTGATTTGAAATAATTAATGTATTTATGATCATCATATATATGTTTTAGTTAAAATAGTTAAGATTATTTTAAATTTAGATAATTAGATTATATTAAACTAATTAGAATAATTATTATCAATATATATTATTTTAAAAATTTCTCTATATATATTTTCAAATTTAAAATTTTTGTATAGTATTACAATTTTTGTCAATAAATTAAATTAAAATAATATAAACAAATTCACTTGATAATCATGAGTTACGATAAAAAATTGTATTACAGACAACCTAGAAAATTTTTATCTAGGATCTAAATTATCTAAGTTTCGAATATTATTAAAATTGGTACTTTAAATTTTTTTAATTTATGAAAATACATATTACATATACATACATACATACATAACTATAATAATTAAGGTAATTACAAACAATATAAAATGATTAAGACAAATATTTTTATAATGATTTTTGTTTTTATTTCATTTGGGTTCTTTCTATCTTTACATACCAACAAATCAAAATTAAAGTCATCCCATATGTCCATATTTTTTGTTTCCTTCCCTCTTCCAATTTGTTTAGGGCAACAAATTGTGAAAATGGTTAGTTTTCAATTTATTGCGTTGACATTATAAATTGTCGTTTTTATTCTTCTCCCATTCTTTCTAATAGATGGAATTCTTCCTTCTTTGTGTCTAGAGCATATTTTGGTGCCATTGGAAAAGGTAAACAATTAGTCTATTTTATTATTCTCAAAATTTTATTCATTGTTTTTGTGTTTTCTTTTAACTTTTGGGGTGATCTCTCACTTTTTTCTTTAATTTCATTCTTAAACCATTGAATCTTTGTACTTAGGACATTTTGCTCATGAAGAATAGGGTAAGCATTAAATCTATTTCACATTGTTCTTCATTTCTTTTCTAATTTATGAACTTTTTTCTTTTTTTTTGTGTTTAGGGCATATTTTGTTGCCATTGAAAAAGGTAAGCAATTAGTCTATTTTATTGTTTTCAAAATTTTTATTTGAGTTTTTGTGTTTTGTTTTTCACTTTTGTGGTGATCTCCCACTTTTTTTATATTGCATTCTTAAACCATTTTAAAATTTATGTTTTTTGTTTCCAATTTAAGTTTTTCATAAAATTCTTCATTCTTTGTATTTAAGACATATTTTGCCCCATAAAGAATAAAGTAAGCATTGAATTTATTTCATTGTTCTTTATTTATTTTCTTATTTTTTTATGAAATTCTACCTTCTTTGTGTTTAGGGCATATTTTGTTACTATTGGAAAAGGTAAGCAATTAGTTTATTTTATTGTTCTCAAAATTTTTATTATTGTTTTTATGTTTTGTTTTAACTTAGGGATGTTCTCCCACTTTTTTTTTATTGCATTCTTAAACCATTTTAAAATTTATATTTTTTGTTTTCAATTTATGTTTTTTATGAAATCCTTCGTTCTTTATATTTAAGACATATTTTACTCACAAAAAATAAGGTAAGCATTGAATCTATTTCATTATTCTTCATTTCTTTTCTTATTTTTTGTGGGTTTTTTTTTTCAATTTTTGTGGTAACTTCCTACTTTTCCAATTGCATTTTTAAACTTTTTAAAATTTATGTCTTTTGTCTCCAATTGGTAATGTGGTTTTCAATTAGTTTAGATATTTCTTTTACACTTTTAATTTTTGGTCTAAGTATTTTTCAATTTGGTTATATTTTTAATTGAAAATTTGTCACTTTTAAAAAAATATATATTTTTTTAAAAATGTTTATGTTGCTTGTGTTTTTGTCTAATCCAAAAGCCTTTTTAAAACATTACTAAGATATGTGTTTTAAACCTTATGGATTCTCACTTGATAAGTTATGGATTCAATTTATATATTTGGTACATGTTCAATAATAGTAATGTTGTACCATGTTTCTGAAGAGACTTTAGGTATTATTTTTAACAATGGTATATCGTGATATTCAATATAATGTATTTTATTTTGAATTTGTTCATAATAGTGGATTTGATTATGACAATCTTATTAATGCATTGTATTTGTTTTTGTAGCTTTTTCTTGCAGTATTTTTTTTATGACATTATCTCATCTACGTTCCATATTTGCTTAATGGATGAAAGGGAGAAGAGTTGTTCAACTTAAATTTCAAATAAAGACATATGGGAGCAAGATATAGATTCCATATATGTCACTAATTAATATATAGATCTCAATATTTAAAACGTATTTTTATATAATGATTGAAAATTCTACATGAAAACATATTAAGATTTAGAGGTAATACTTAATCATATAAAATTAAAAATTTTACATTAAAATAAATTAATATTTAAGTCTTAGATGAGAATAAAAAAAAAGTTAGAGCAAAAATATATCATACAAAAATTAATATTTTACATCAAAGCATATTTATATACAAATAAAAATTACTAATATTTAAATCTTAAAGTAAAAAATACCACTAAGATATCAAATATTTTACATAAAAATATATTAATATCTATATTATTATGATAGAAACTTTAATTTAGTTAAATATTTAGTTTCAATTATAACAAAATTAAAAAAATACTAAAAAAATTAATGACACTTTGAAATTAATAATGAAATTATAAATATATTTATAAATATTTTTAAATAAAAATATAAAATTATATATTAATTAAACCAACTATTTTTTGTTATTTGTTAATTCATAAAAATCCAAAATTATATTAATGAAGGTAATTATGGCCAATATATATTTTGATCTAAATTAATTAAGATAATTATGACTAACATATATAATTTTGATTTACATTAATTAATAATATTAATATATATTTTGATTCAAATTTATAGTATATTTAAATTAAAATTACTTTTAAAGGTAAATAATATTATAATCTTTTCCACATAGAATAATTTTATATTTTTTAATTATTTTTTACAATTTTAACATTCTATAATTATCATTCTTAAATATCATATATTAATTCATTAATTTGTGCTTAAAATATCACACTTAAATTATAAAGTAATATAAATAAAGTAAAAATACAAATCCATAAATAAAAAATAACATATAATTTTTGAAAAAAATACCTGACATTTTTTAACATGTATTAATTTATTATAAATATTTATTGTTACTACTATTATATGAATTAATATAAATTATGCTTATTTATTTTGCTTTATATTTTAACCTTTATACATTATTATTGTTACTATTATGAATCATTTAATTTATAATAAATGTTTACGGATGTAATAAATTTAAAATTAAATTGAATTAAATTAAACTTAAAAAGCATACAAAAATTATCACCTAATTTATAAATAATCACAAAACTTAGCTCAAGTCTTTTATCTTTTCATCAAACAAAAATGTTTGTTTTTTCTTCTTCTTTGAAGTATAATGAATATTTAAATGGATATACAAAGTTATTCTAATACAAATTAAATTTAGAAGTCAATGCTCATATATATATATATATATATATATATATATATATATATATATATATATATATATAATGCATGCATTCATGCATATAATCATGAATTCAATTATAACTAACATACTTAAAGGACTTAATTATTTTTGTGAATAGTACTAGCGACACACTATCTAATACACTTTTTTTAATACATATACTACTACTGGTAAAAATCATTATAAATAAATTTGAGAATTCATTCACAGATTTGGATTACACATGGCGAATCAAGAATAACTTTCAAGATTTGGATGACATCTGTCATTTACAGAGAGGTTCGGATCACAGGTGTTGTTGTATGGCGCTTGATGAATATTTGGTTCAGATATAGACCATAATTATAATAATTATAATTATTATATTAATGAGTTTTAAATAGCTATATTCAAATTTTGAATTTAAAAATTCTATTAAATACTTACCTCTTAAATAACTACCTTAATTATAATTAAAATTTTTATTATACATTTGATTTAATTATTTATTAATAACTAACGAGAATAATATATATATATTTTCCTTAATTATTTTTGCAATCAAGGATAAACTAACGAGTATTTTTGATTTTTAAAAAAATTATATACTTAATCAATAATTTTTTACTTACATTCACCCTTATTTTGTCCTAAATAGAAATCAACAAATAATTTTTACTTAATCAATGATTTTTTATTTATATTCTATTATTTGTGACAATAATTTAATATAAGTTTCAAGGACAAAAATAATTATTATAATATATTTTAAGCATAATTTGGAAAGATATTTGTGTATAATTTTTAAATTAATGTAAATATAATTATTATAAATTAATTTAAGATATTAATTTTTAAAATTATTCATAATTATATAATTGGTATTTTTTGTATTAATTAGTTTCTTTATTGCAAGATTGTAGGTAGTATAAATATTATAATTTAAGAAAGAAATCTCATTATTTATAATGATTCTAAATTTCTGTAAATATATAAAGGTGCATGAAATTGCAATTAAATTATTGCCGTGAATACAATCCAATTTCAATTCTATTATGATTATCGATACGTTTTGAAATTAAATTACATTAATTAGCATTGCTTTATTCAATATTGGATAATTATAAGACGTCTAATTAATTTTAATTACATAAATATTGATGTTGGATAAATAAATAATTAAAAAATTAATTAAAAAAATCTATCTATTATATATTCTAAAAAAAGGTTTTGTTACGTAGGCAAATCTATCATCGATTTTTTGTTTTATTTTTTTTATTCATATAAACACATTATTATATTCACGTAGGCAATGGGTATATATTTTGATTTGAAGCAATTAAGGTAATTATGACCATCATATACATGTGTTTAATTAAAATAGTTAAATTATTTTAAATTAAGTTAATTATATGTATATATGTATATGTATATGTATATGCATATATATGTATATGTATATGTGTATGTATACGTATGTGTATGTATATGTATATGCATATGTATATATATATGCATATATATCTATAATCTATAATCTATAATATATACAAAACTATCCCCATCTAGAGTCTTCATTTATCACATGTTTATCAAACAATCTTAATCTGCTACATGTCCACTTATTAATGAATTTCACTCTAGAAATCCTACATGTCATCTTCTCCAAATTTGGTGCATTTCCATTAAAATAAATAAATGATGATGAGTTCCAAATTTCAAATGGACAATTAATATAGATTTTAAATACGAAAATAATTTAATAATGACAAAATTTCATATTGTTATGAATTAATAATTTATTTCAAGCTATTTAAAAGGATACTTAATTTAAAATGGATATTTTCATTAAAAAATTAAATCACGCAATATTTCCTTATTCCATATTATTTCCATAGCTAATTCAATTTAAAATAAAAAAATTCAGTAAAAATTTAAATGATGCTTAATTTCAAATTTCAAATCGACAACTAATATAGATTTTATTTACAAAAATAATTTAATATAGAAAAAAATTTCATATTATTATGAATTAATAATTTAATTCTTGCTATTTAAGATGATGCATAATTTAAAGTAGATATTTCCATGAAAAATTGAAATTAGGCAATTTTTTCTCATCCCATATTATTTTTGTAGCTAATTCAATTTAAAATTTTTATTAAAAATTAATTGATGATTATTTTCAAATTGCAAATGAAAAATTAATATAGATTTTATTTACGAAAATAATTTAATATCATCAAAACTTTTATAATATTACAAATCAATGATTTAATTCAAGCAATTTAAAATAATGCCTAATTTAAAATGGTTATTTTCATTAAAAATTTAAATCACGAAATTTTTACTCATTCCATATTTTTTCTACAGCTAATTCAACTTTAAATCAAAATTTTCATTAAAAATTTAAATGATTCTTAATTTCAAATTTCAAATGAAAAATAATATAGATTTTATTTACAAAAATAATTTATATGGACAAAACATCCATATTACTATAAATTAATAATTTAATTTAGGCAATTTCAATTGATGCCTAATTTAAAATAGATTTTTTCATCAAAAATTTAAATCAAGTAATTTTTGCTCATTTCATATTATTTCTGTAGCTAATTCAATTTAGAATAAAAATTTATTTTAAAAATTTAAATGATGCTTAATTTCAAATTTCAAATGGACAATTAATATATATTTTATTAATGAAAATAATTTAATATGGAAAAAAATTTCTTATTATTATAAATTAATAATTAACTTAGGCTATTTAAAATGATGATTAATTTAAAATAGATATTCGATATTATTTTTGTTGCTAATTCAATTAAAAACAAAAAAAAAATTATTAAAAATTTAAATGATGCTTAATTTCAAATTTCAAATATATACTGAAAATCAATATATTCAAATTTATGTTGAAAATCAATATGATCCATATAAAAAGCTTCACAATCAAATTAATTATAATTCTTATATAAAAAAGTAATTTTTATAAAATTAATTAAACAAATAAATCACAACATCCATCATATTATAACTAATTGTGTATTTAATCAAATTAAATAAAATAATGTAATATAATAATAATAATATCAATAATTATATATATATATATATATATATATATATATATATGTATATATATACAATGTATATATACATATATGTATACATATACATACATATATGTATGTATATGTATATATATATATATCATTACCATTACCATACTCATTTTTTTATCCAAAAGTAATTTTTATTTTATTATCTTTTAATTATTAATAAAAGAATAATTTGTATAGCATGAATATTTTGTTTGGAACAATATATTACATAATGCTATCAAAATATTTCAATTAGTTTAAAATTTTAAAATGATATCTATAATAAATAATTACTATACATATGAAACAAAAAAAAAATAAAACACATATTAAACAACAATATAATTTATTTGAGTATTTATAAATTTAATTATTCTTTCATTTGATTGATACTTTATCTTTCTCTCTTATCTTATTATCCAATAAAAATTGAGATTTAAATAATAAATCAAGTATTACAAAATATAATTACATATAATTTTTAATTAATATAAGTATTAGACAAGATATATATATATATATATATATATATATATATATATATATATGAATGTATATGAGTCTACTCTATATTTATACATATTTATAAAAAATTCTGACAAAATATAATTAAGATCTAAAGCAGTATAAGTAGTAGTACCTCATACTTGGTATCATACAATAAGGATAGGAATAATTGCTTTAAAATATTTCAAAAATCAATATCAGAACTATGACCCATTATATATTTCTTTGAAATTAAATTTTAATGTCTTTTAATTTAAAGGAATAGTTTTGATGTAGGACAAAAAAAAAAAGACAAATATCCATCGTTGTTAAAAAAAATTCTAATTTGGTGATTAAAATTAACATAAATAATAATTAACTATACAAAACTTTTGCATTGACATTGAATACCTACTAACTTAATTTTAAAGAAAAAACTACTAATTACAAATTTTAATTTAAAATATTTTTTTAACATTAATATCTCTTATTAAAATTATGTATAAATTGCAGTTATATACAAATGAGAATATATTGATAAAGGTAATATTTTTTCAAACACACATTTTTATAAATTAAAATGATGTGAGATGCATGTGAATATAAAATTATTTCAATTTATATTAACATCCATAATTTTATATATATATATATATACTAATAGATATTTTCATAAAATTAAAAAATAATTAAGAAAGATATTAAATAATTATACTACTAAAAAATTATAAATTATAAATTTGACACCCGTGCATGGCACAGGTTATTATACTAGTATACATAAATTTCAATATTAAATTGAAAAAAATATATTAACGTACTTTGTTTATTCAACCATTATATATATTATCTCAAATCTTTTATATAAATGTCTTTTCTTATATTTTAATTATGTTATTAAATAAATTATTACAAACTAATCTATTAATTTAAATCATTAAAATATTTTAAAATTAATGTTATTATATATTTTACTATTTATTGTTGGAAAAAATGTAAAAAACAAAGTTAATTTTTTAATATATTAAAGTTAACTAATCAAATACTATTAATCCATTAATATATTTTAAAATTAATGTTAATATATATTTTAATAATTTATATAATTAACCATATACATAAATTTCAATATTAAATTAAAAAATATATTAACATACATTTCTCAAATCTTATATATAAATGTCTTTCTTATATTTAATTATGTTATTATATAGATTATTACAAACTAATCCGTTAATTTAAATCATTAAAATATTTTAAAATTAATTTTATTATATATTTTTTGATCATTTATATAATTAAACATATGCATAAATTTAAATATTAAATTAAAAAAACATATTAACATATGTTATATATAGTTTGAATGAATAAAAAATACATTTAAATAATTAAAATATTTTAAAATTAATGTTATTATATATATATATATATATATATATATTGCTATTTATTAATGGAAAAATTGTAAAACAATAATTTTTAATATGTTAAAGTTAACTAATCAGTTACTATATATATCAAGATATTATAAACCAACCAATTACACCGGTTTTAGAAAGTTAAATCAATCAAATAATCAATTAAATAATTTAGTTCATTGATTAAAGTTAACTAATTGATTGTCACAAAATATGTTAAAGTTACTATATATATTAATAAACCGTAAGATCAATATATATTAACGGTTTGGATTTGGTGTAAAGCTAAAAGAGTTACACTAGTATAATTTAATTCAATATATATATATATATATATATATAGGGGAGGGATCAAATGACACTGATGTAACTTAGACCAAATATTATACCATTCAATAACTTTTAATTGGATAATTTTATCCCAAAACCTACCATTGGATTGAAAGTTCCTTTAACATAGATCATATATACAAAATTTAATATTAATCCAAAATTATTTGATACCTTATTCATATAGATCAAAATGGAAGTAATATATACCTTTTAAAATATAGTAAAACATGATAAAGTTACTCTATTTAATTACTCTTGATATATTTAAATTTCAACGATCCAACCACTAAATTAAAATATTTTATTGAGTAGATCAAGTTGCAAATTTTTATAAAATTTGAAAATTATTTGATACTTCATTAAATAAATTCCAATTGTTGTATAATATACTTTTCTAAATTATAAGTAAATATTGACTAAGATTATCTAGTTATAAATGTACGATTTACCTAAAATTTGGCATGTGTAATTATTGACATAATATCAAAATATTCAACAGTTGGATGGTTGAAATTTAATATATATCAGAAGTTATTAAGTTGAGTAACTCTACCAAAAGTTACACTTGAAGTAACTTGATCCCCACTTGCTAATGTATACACATTTGCTTTTTAGTTAGAGTATGTTAACAAGCTACACCATAGGTGTATTCCAAGCTACATTGTTGTTATAGTTTGCTAATGTACTTTAACTAAAAAACAAATGCGTGTACGTTAGTAAACCCCACAAGCATTTATTAACGTACACATACTTATTTTTTAGTTGAAGTACGTTAACAAGCTACACCGTGAGTATATTTTAAGATACATTATAATTATAACTTGCTAATATACTCTAACTAAAAATAAGTGTGTGCACGTTAGCAAGTCCCTATATATATATATATATTGATTCTAGGGTAGGTGTTCCACCGTGCACCACGAATAATAACCCTTGGATTAATCTATGTGAATAATCTTATTCTACAATATCTCTTATCAGATCTCTCCATTTTTGACAAAAAAAAAATCCCTTTCTCCTTCACCACGCTCCCCAACAGCCTTTACGTCACCATGGAGTCCACCCTCAGTGTGCACACTGCCACCGTCGATGTGTGGATCGATGCCGGGTTGTTGCGCTTTGAGACTAAGGAGACTAACGGAATGACGCATTTTCTGGAGCACGTGATCTTTAAGGGCATAGAGTGTAACATCCTGGGCGCTGACGAGGGCGGGGAGTGATCACCGGTGCAAAAGAGATGAGGCACGGATAAGCAGTGGCTCCTAGCAGGCTTCCAGCGAGAGGGATACTTGAATCAATCAAATACACACTCGAATGAGAGGGATCCAGAGGCTGTACAGGTATGGGACTGTACAATGAATGATAGCTTAAAGGAATTAATAAGTGCTATCTATACCAACAAGATGCATCTACTTTTCGGTAGTCTATCACTTAAGAACTCCATAGTTAAGCGTGCTTGACTTGGAGTAATTTAGGAATGGGTGACCTCTTGGGAAGTTTCCTAAGAAGTGTGTGAGTGAGGACAAAGCACGCTGAAAGTCTTGTGTTGGTTTTTAGGAATAGTCACTGATCCTGAAAGCGGTCGGGTGTTACAAAGTGGTATCATAGCAAGGCCTCTCTCCTAGTACGGTGTGGTTCGAGGACGAATCAAGCGGAAGCTGGTGGGCATGTAACATCCCGGGCACTGACAAGTGCGGGGAGTGATTGCCGGTGCAAAAGAGATGAGACACGAACAAGGAGCGGCTCCTGGCAGGCTTCCAGCAGGAGGGGTACATGAATGAATCGAATACATACCCGAATGAGAGGGATCCAGAGGTTGTGTAGGTATGGGACTGTACAGTGGAGGATAGCTTAAAGGAATTAATAAGTGCTACCTATACCAACAAGATGCATCTACTTTTCGGTAGCCTATCACTTAAGAACTTCATAGTTAAGCGTGCTTGACTTGGAGCAATTTAGGGATGGGTGACCTTCTGGGAAGTTTCCCAAGAAGTGTGTGAGTGAAGACAAAGCACGTTGAAAAGTTTTGTGTTGGTTTGTAGGGAC
Organism: Spatholobus suberectus; assembly: GCA_004329165.1. Taxonomy (NCBI): domain Eukaryota; kingdom Viridiplantae; phylum Streptophyta; class Magnoliopsida; order Fabales; family Fabaceae; genus Spatholobus; species Spatholobus suberectus. The sequence goes on from CM014733.1 coordinate 80,119,652, forward strand.
AATCATTGATCCTGAAAGTGGCCGGGCGTTACATAGAACGACGCAATACACGTGAGCTCAAGGAGGAGATTGAGAACATGTATGGGAGGACACCTCAATGCATGGAGACTAGGAGATTGAGAACATGGGAGGACACCTCAATGTGTGGAGACTAGAATCTGGTTGTGTGGGATCTGGATGTTAAGATCTAGTGTGTTGAGACAGCACAACGACGAATTGGGGCTCCAACTTCAAAGGTCTTGCCCGCCACCGTCATGGTGGCTGTGAGGCCTTCGATGACGTCGTTGTGCTCGAACAATCAGATTTTTGTGACAGGAGTGGGCTCCTGCAAGTATTTGTGTTCTTTCACCAGATCTAGGAAGAAAAGAGGAGAAGAAAAAAATAAAATGTCATTGCCAAAAATCACTTCCGACAATATTGCACGGTGGTTGTCAGCAAGGGTGCAACCGCTAGAGTAAGGAGAAGGGTTGTGGCAATGGAGAAATGAGAAAAAAAAAAAGAAGAAAGGGAACGAGATCTAGTGTGAGAAGACCTACAATAATAAGATTAATCTAACAGTTAAAATTTATGATCCACCATGGACCATCTATGTTGGTGGTCCACCTAGCCATTGTCAATATATATATATATTTCACCTTGCTTAAAAGGAATCTTTAACCACTTCAATCAATCATCTATTAGTTAATTGTATGTTTAAATGATAAGAAAGAACTTCTATCATGAGTTTTTTTTCTTTAAAATCAAAAATAATTTTAAAGAAAAAAATAAATAAATCACTTAAGTTATACATTTTAAAATTAAGGGAGATCTATGTACTTATAATTCATGTCCTATAACTTAATTAACGAAATTAATTCAAGGAAACTTTATCTAATAACTTTTTAATGTATTTATTTAAATAATTGATATCCATTTTTTAAATATTATATAATTGGCCTATTTATCTTAAAGAGAAAACGACACATTTAGGACTCCATATCCTTTGTCAAAACCAATATGATGAGGGAACAGATTCTTCCTTACTTTCTCTCTTGTTCTACTTTTGTTTAGCCAAGGGCGATGTTAGTACTTTGTGGGCTGTATGGCTTATTGAAAGTCGAACAAATTTTCATTAAACATGATACAATGAGAAAAATGACTTCTTGTTGTCCTCTGTTTCACGTTTCTAGTGTAAAATTTTCAATGTTTAAATACGTATATTTTTGGTCAAAATATTGGATTTTTTTCAATTTCTACCATACATTTCGTATTGTAAAAGATTATAATTTCTAGCTACATGGAGTATTATTTGGCTTATAACGTGGAACATTATATATTCGCTCACACTTACATTTAAGAAAGAAAATAAAAAGAAAGATATGGATTAAAAGAAAGTTATGAGAAAATGAGTAAAACTTTAATTTGTTTAGAATAAAAGAAATATCACTATGCCAAAAATTTGTTATAAAAAGCGCTTATTTTTCAAATAGAAAGTGTTTTAAAAATGCTCTCTATGTCACTGTTGTCTATTAATAGAGAATGTTTCAAAAAAAAAGTGTTCTCTATAAGCTAGGCTATAGAAAGCACTTCTTTGAAAAAGTGCTTTTTATAGGTTAAATTATAAAAAACACTTCTTTAAAAAAGCACTTTCTATAGTCTTTTTTTTTTCCTCTAGTTTTATTCATTCTCATTTTTTAATCTGATTTGATTCCTTCTCATTTCTCAAACCTATTAACACAATGCACAATGTATGTTCAGGATATTCAAACAAACACACCAATATTACTGAAACAAATTTCAGAAAGAAAACAAGATGCATACTAAAAAACACATGAAGAAACTAATCTATTATTTTATTTGTTGAACTCTAAATGTTTTCATCAAGAAAACATGGTAATTATAAGCAGTTATGAACATGATTCCAAGATAGTTACACCGTTTCAGATTTCTAGGACAATGTTCTCAATCAGATCATACTTGAAGCAAGACGTGAGCAAAATAGAGGAATTCAAATATAATTTTGATAGCTATCAATTCACTAAAAAAAAATAGCATGCAGGATCTCGTCATTATTGAAAGAAAATGAATAGAAAGAGAAAGAAAGTTCCCTCCGCTTATTTAGTTAAATAGAAAGTAAAGTAGTACATACCCCCTATAATGTGTGTGTGTGTGTTAAATAAACAATTATAATATTATTTATGATATAATATTAATATTGTTCTTTTATCTTATTTCCTTACTTTTTTAATATATCGGATCAAATAATATCAATAATAAATTTTTATTAACATTAGAAATTAATATTGAATGATAATTATAAAAAAAAATACTAATTTTATCATTTCTCTCTCTCCTTCTTGCTAATTATTACAAGTTCTAATAAATTTCATATTCCTAATAAAACATTAAAAAAACTTGAGGGAAAAAAGGCATTAAAGTTGCCGAATTGTATGAAGCACCCCACTGCACTTAGTGCACTAAAGTGTCGGAAATAAGTAACAGTAAAAATTAGCCTCTCTTATTCATTTTCTATCCAATTTTGCTGAGACTCTAATTTGTGGGTTGCACACAAATTATTATTTCTCAATATTTTCTTTGGACAAAACTATAGAAGAGTTTAAAATCTTGTCTATATAATTCTATCTTTCTCATTTCTTTAATTTCTTTCTTTTTCTTTTATATCAAACACAGTGTTTACGGATGATACTTATATTAGATTTCTTATATTCGTACTGTTATTCTCAAATCCAACAATGTTTTATGATTTTTTCTATAAAATTTTACAACTTATTCTTAATAGAGACTATTCAATGTTGAAAATAAACATCACATGTTATTGTTTAATTTAGGAACTTAATAACAAGAATATTAAGATATTGATATAATTTTTTTAATATTAATATAAAATAAAATACTAACAAAGAATTTTTTTGGAAAAAAAAAAGAATAAACCTTCTAGTTTGTTCTCCAAAGTTATAAGTATCACTATATTAACCTTTTAGTTTGTGCGTCAAACAAGATTGTCTTTGAAAAAGATATTTGAGGGAAATAAGAAAAAAACTGTTACTATATCAATTCTCTAAAAAAAATTGTCATTAAATTGATCCCTTAAAAATTTGAAATCTCACCATATTCACCTTACAACGGATTAAAATATTGACATAAAAGGGTTTTTAAAAATGAATTTAAGGATGAATTATATTTTTAAGAGAGTAATCTAATAACAATTCTTTATGGGGTTAATATAGCGACATTTTGAATCTTTGAGGTATTAATTTAGTAACTAAAATTTTTAAAAGATTAATTTGATAATCAGTTTGTAAAACTATGGAGGATCAACTTAAAATCATGACCTTCAAAAAATATATTAAAATCATGGAAAATTAATTTGCAAAATTTCAAAAATGAAGACGAAACGATAAAATTGTAATATTTTAAAATAGAAAAAGCCAATTTGTAGTAATTTAATATTCAATTAAAATTAAGATTTTTCCATTATATTCACCGAGTACGTGTGTTAAGAACCAAAAATTAAAAGCTTTTGTCACAAAAGAAAAATTCATTATATCGGTAACCAAAAAACATATTCATATTATATTAAAATTTTATATTTTTTGTTTTTTAAACTAATGTATCTAGTATATAAGATAGAAAAAAAAAATTGAAGTTAAATAAGTTTATCTATTCTACAACCAGTTACCAGTGAATAGTTAGAATTTAGCTAGTATACAGTTACATTAAATACTTAAAAGGAGAATTTTACCAACTATAATGATTCTACTTGACTAATTTGTACCCAAAAAAATTTTAAGACGCAGTTTCGAGCTTTTATTTTGGCCACCCTTCGTAGAGACCTAGCTACCTCATCCTATGTAAAAGCACAATGCATTTTGATCCTAAGGAATAAGAAGGGTGAGGGGGAAGACCTATGAGTATGACACTATATGCACTGTTGTTGTTGGAACGTGATTACTTGAAGCAATTAAGCACTTTTGTAAGGGTGGGTTTAGGATCAGATCTCAATCTGAACATTATTCCAGATTGAGATTCTCTCTGTTTCAGTGGGTACAGAGAACGCTGCCGCTTTATCGTTTTACACATTTGCTTTAATTATCAAAACAAAGTGCTGCCACTTATGTTGCTCATGTAAAGCCCGGAAGTAGCAGCCTAGATATATTTGTATATACAGATATAAATTCTTGAGTGGACGTTCAAATCATCAGCTAAAAGAAAAAAATGTCTGGTTGGCGGCTGATTGAGTTCATATCACTCTTATAAGAATTTCTCACTTCAGTCTCCAATATTTGAAATGAAAAACGTGCAAAAATGAAAAATCGTGACCCACTTGACAGAAACTTGTCACATGACACGACATTTGTCTTCCTAGTTAACAGCAGCACTGCTGAACAGTGAATACAACAAACGGTTGCTCGCGTTAATTCAACGACGTAATCACGAGATTTAGAACGGAAATATGGAATATTGGAAAATAAAAAATTGTATACAAAATGCAATGCCAGGTGCAAAGTTTTCAAGGAGAAAGAATATTAGGAGATAATGAAATATAAAGGCTACCAACACTAGTTGACATAAGTGGTAGTGACTTATGTCCCTTAACGAAATTGTCCAGGATTCCAATCCTAGTCTTAAATATGGAATAGACCATGTTGGGAGAAGAATACTCGCCTTGTGTGCGCTCACGGTTTCCAGCAAAGATTAGTCACTGCCATTAGCGGTGGATATTTCGTACCAATACTATCGTAACCCAAAAAAATGAAATATAAAGGCTAAATAAACAAGATTTTGACCCATAATATAATAGAAGTTAACAGGATTGTCCTTCAATAATATTATGCTAGTGTTGACTTCCGATCAACTCAAAATCTCACACAACGCCAACATGCGCGTGATAATGATATGTACCTCAAAACTTGATGGCTTGTTGAAGCAAACCGTACAGTCGTGGTAACTATTCTTCCATTTCTTATTGCAAACACTACCTGCACAGTAGAGACACAAGTTCAATTATAAATAATAATAATGATAGTGAGAATTGTAATATAACATCGTACTTCTGCCCACATACAATTTTTTAAAATAAAATATTCCTGTTTTCTTTTTCAATATTAAATTTGTATTTTGATCTATACTGTACAAAATAACATAAAAATTTCCCCCTTTTCACTGAGTGGTTACAAATAAAAATTAGACTTAATTGTGTTTTTTTAATTTATTCACCATAATAATGTACAGTTTTAATTAGTTTCCTAATAATTTTTGCAATGATCAACCCTTTCAATGTTTTTAATTTGATAAATCAGATCCCTCCATCCATCTGTCATTTATTTATCAACAGAAATTAAAGATATGACCAAATTTATACACAACATGATACTTTATCAAGCTAGCATGTTAATAGATTAATATATTGAAGATAACATGATGTGCTCCTTCAAGTCACTTCAATTGGTTAAGCTATCAAACATAAATTGTGAGTGTATGAGTTTGATAATACATTCTATCCATTATTCTGATTCTCGTATCTCTTCTTCCCCTCCCTTTTGTAAGGCATATATTATAAGTCCCATAGTTTCGAAAAATGAATTTTGACTAACAGATTCGACCAATCGAACTGGCAATTGATGAAGTGATCGGTATAAATACTAGTGTGTTTGGTTCTGCGGTGTGATGAAAGAAAAGCAATTGTTTTTTTACGTTAAAATACCACAATTTTTTGTAGCTTCCAAATTTCTATGGTGAAAATTTAAGTTTAATAGCACCACCGTGGGACCAAACATACACTTAAAAACCGATGGAGAAAAAACCAGTTGAACCAGTCAAGAATTAGGCCAAAAATAGTTAAGAACCAGTATTATTTAAAAAAATATATTTATTCTAGTATTTTTTTTTAATAAATGAAGGGACGTATATGAGATCTACATAAGAATTGCTATTATTTAATTATTTATTATGATTTTTTTTATCTTGTAGTTAAGACATGTAATATCATCATTTCATCCTAATTTAAAACTTGTGCTATTACTTTAATTTTCTAAATAAATTTACATTAGTTTATTATTTAATATTTTAAAAAATATTAATATATATTTAATTATTATTAGCTGGATCCGGTCAAACTGCGGTTGGGTTAATGAATAATTAATTAATATTTTTACCGATTCAATTACTGTAAAATCATATATAGACAAACTTCCCTTGAAAAAAAAAGGGACGAGACAACATGATGTATTTAAACACAATAAAATAATGTATTTTAATATATTAAAGTTATTAGTAAGTTTATTGAAATATTTTACTCATTAAAGTGTTATACAACTTTAAAAATCGCTGACCTCAAAAAAAAAAAAAACTATATAAATCGTTAGTCACTTCATTAATTTCTCTTTGCAATAAATTAGATGATAGAATAACAGAAAATTTTGATTTTTTTTCAATTACAAGAATAAAAGACTCATTACTGTAAAAAAAATTGGGAGAACAAATAGTAAAATAAAGAATACAAATAAGACGGTTCATTTGAAGGGATGACCTCTTCTAATAAATATTTTTTTCATATACATGCACTGAAGGATCGAACCCCTCCGACAATTATGCGTTACATATTTAACAAATTTTACTAACATGACTATTGACATGATTACGTCAACATGACATGGCAAACAAAATTAGAAAATGACTTAATTATATTTTTAGTCCACTAAGTATTTTACATGTGAGATTGGAACCCCCACCCCAACACTTCAAGAGTCAAGATCAGTAGAACAACCACTAAGCTAACTTCATTCATGATAATGTATATGAAATTTATATTATATATAACTTAAAGGGAACCAAACTAAGTTTTCTCATTCATTAAAAAAGAGAGAGAGAGAGACCAAAATAGCACATATATTTATTACTACTAAATAAATAATATAATATTATAAAACCATAATAATTTAATTAAATCTAATTAAAAATAATAATTTTATACATATATAGTTATATTTAAAATAATTCATAATAATTTATTTGAAATAATAATTATGAACAGAAATTAAGCTATATATATATATATATATATATATATATTATATTTATTAATATATATTTCAATTTCAGTATTTTAAAATATGTTTTACAAACTGATTTTTTTGAACAGCAATAAATATATATAATAAAATTTTAAACTGCATTTTAATATCTTTCTATATATATGTGTTTAGGTGTTATAAATTGTAATAATCACTTTTTAGTAATATATTTTTAACATATAGATTTAATAGATAGATAAATAGATATTAGAATTGGTCTAATGATGAGAAGTTTGGATAGTTTGCATGATATTTTAAGTTAAAACTTCATTGTCGTCATATTTTAATAATAATAAAATTAGTTTATAATATATAAACATATATATATATATATATATATATATATATATATATCAGTTTTATAATATTATATTATATAATTAGTAATAAATGTGTGAACACCCAATTTTGTCCGGATAAATGGAAATAAAATATAAAAGAAAAGAGAAAAAGAAATAAGAGAACTTTTGAAGGAAAAAGCTCTTTTTTTTATAATGAATACCATGGAAAGACAATGTCGTATCTTGAGTTGTACTTGTCCGTTTGAGGTGTTCTTTACACTGTTGGAAAGCTTGTAGAAAAATCTACAACTCATCTCTCTACCTCAAAAACCAAAATCAACTTCTATCTTGATGAAAATCAACCCCAAAGTAGGGCGTTTAATCATAACAAAACTCAAGTCCTACATTCTTTCTCTCTCACCTTCCCTTCACTTAAAAGTCTCACATTGGACAATCCACACTCATGCATCTTCTCCTTTCTCTATATAAAGTGGTGCTTACCAAGCAATGGGGGAGCAAAAAAAATCCATTAATTATAGGCTTAATACAAAGCATGGAGCCTATGAAAGTTTAATCTTTTTTTTATTATCTCTTTTATTTTTTCACTCTTGGAGCTTTCACTAGAAGCTTGTGGTAGATTGTTTTGTACTCACCACAAATTATATCTTGAGGTAGATTTGCCTATCTTATCTTTTTTATATATATGTTTTATTTTATTTTATTTTTTTGTCATTGTTGTTTTGTTAAATTTTATTCTTTGTATGTCCTTTTCAAATTAGAAATATTTTATATTTAATTAATTTTTTTAGAGAAAGGATTAATTGGATGTGACATCTTTTTAATCCTAAGGTTTTAAGGCACAAGTTGTGACAACTTGATGTCTTTAAACTCCTCTCTAAAATTAGAAATGTTAAACTAAAATTAATTTGTTTCAATGGATTGACTTGGATGTACACCTTTGTTGATTCTATTTTTAGGACATATAAGCCGTGACGGTTTAGAAATCCTAAAATTTAATAAACAAAATTAAAAAAATAACAACACACAAATATTTTCTACAAAAGAACTACGTGAGTCTGATTCTCCATTGCACCGAGAGATACGTAGAAGCAGGAGCCCACTTCTGTCGATCTCAAAAATAATAAAATTTAAGATAAAATAAAAAAAATATTTTTTATAATAATAAAATTCTTCTTGCAACTATTTTAGGGTGAGATAAATATTTTAAAAGTCATTAATAATTTGCTTAATCAATTAGAGGTAACCGTCTTTATGACGGACATTGTAGGATGCTAATATCTTCCCTACACGTAATTGACTCCCAAGCCCAAAATTTGATTTCGTAGACCATTTTCTATTTAGGTTTTTCCAATGTTTGTCCTTAATAAATATTGGTGGCGACTCCTTGTTTTTAAAACTTTTTTTCGCCGTCCCGCCGCGACCCCGGTTGCAACAGATGGCAACTCCACTAGGGACATTTTGAGAGTCAAGCCTATCACAATTGATTAAGCAAATTTATGACTTTTAATTTATTTATATCACCCTTTTCTTTTCTTTTATTGTTGTTTGCCTTGTTGTTTTTCAAAGTTTAATTCATTACTTATCTTACTATTTGTAAATATGTTTTACATGTTTTTTAACCATAGGATAGAAAACCTTTTATTATATTGTATATGTGTTGTTTGTTTTGCAGGTTGGGTAGTTTAGAAATTGCTCTGTTCACACACTTCACTTACACATTTCACACACATTTATGAGTGGGGTCCTATACCCGAACCTGAGTGCAACTTAGGATAGGTACGAGGTTGAGTAGTGGTAGCCTTCTGGATGTACATCCAGTTTGGTTATCATGAAGGCCTCACCTAGAGTTTGATCCTTTCAAAGGTGTTATCACTTCTAATAGTTTACCTATTGTCGTGATTAATATTCTAAGAAAGGGTCCTTGGCTCTAGGAACCCATTTTTAGAACCATAGAACCACCTATTGGGAGAAGCACATTTTAGAATAACTCGTAGAGCTGTTAACTATTAAGAAAACCCTTATAGGTTACAATGGAGCAATATGCTACCCCTACATTCAAATAACATAGCATGCATATATAAAAAGAGGAAAATATAATAAAGTTCATTTCCCTTTCCCTTTCTTACCTATTTCATGATCATGCATTTTATTTCATTCAAAAAAAAAAAAAAAAGAAGAAGAAAGATAAAGAGAAGAAAAAAAGAAAAAAAGTACAAAAGCTTTTTGTCATTTCATGAAAAGCATCATGCATTTTATCATAAAAAGAAAAAAAAAAGCATTGTTGTACAGAGAATCATCATTGCATGTTACATTCATTTCCAGGTTGTTGAGGAACCATAAAGTTCTAAGACTCGTGTGAGCACTCTTTCAAAAAAACATGGATGCAAATCTAAGGAAGACGTTGAAGTTAAAGGTCAAGTTGCCTGATGTAAAAAGTTTGAGGAACCTTAGAGCAAGTTGAGGAGCAACCAGTGACGAACTTTCACTCATAAATATGGAAGGATTCTTAACTTGTTGGAGGTAGACGTGAAAGAAGAGGCTCTCACTGCCTTAGCCCAATTCTATGATCCTCCTTTGAGATGCTTCACCTTTCAAGATTTTCAGTTAACTTCGACACTCGAAGAGTTTGAACAAATACTGGGATATTCCTTGGGAGATAAAAGGCCTTATCTATACATGGGTCATTGTCCCTCATTAGCCACAGTTGCCACATCTTTGAAGGTTAGGGTATGGGAGCTGGCAAATGAGAAAAAGACGAAAGGGGGCATTAAGGGTTTTCCAATAGGATACTTAGAGAAATTTGCACAATGTTTGGCAGAAAGTGAAAGATGGGATGACTTTATGGATGTGCTTGCCCTCCTTATCTATGGGATTGTTTTGTTCTCGAATATTGAAGACTTTGTAGATTTTGTAGCAATTGATGTTTTCTTTGCCTACAAGCACGAAAGAAAGAGTCCGGTACCAGCCATTCTTGCCGACATATACCACACTCTTACCTTACGCCATGAGAGAAAGGGTGGAACAATCTTGTGTTGCTTGCCTGCATTGTATATGTGGTTTACGACTTATATGTTCAAAGGAGGAGTCTAGGTGGAGGATAGAAACAAAAGTGAGTGGGCCCATAGTATAGCTGATCTCAACGAAAAAACCATCTTTTGGTACTCACGAGAATATAAGATAAATGAAGTGATTTGCCATTGTGGAGACTTCCTTAATGTGCCACTCATAGGAACTAAAGGATGCACCAACTACAATCCAGTCTTGGCTTTGAGGCAATTTGGTTATCCGATGAAAGGTCCACCAACAGAAGAGTCAATTGCTCCTTTCATTGTCTATGAATTGGGTTAGAATTTGGAAGTGCTTAACAAGATTAGGCATGCTTGGGATTGAGTAATCAGAAAAGGAAAAGAGTTAAGAGCTAGCAGTTGTGTTGCCAAGGAAAGTTACAGCCGATGGCTTAAAGAAAGAGTTCAAAAGGTTAAATTACCCTTCCGCATTTCAATCCCTGTTGTTGAAGAAGCACAAGTGCAAGCCCCCATGAGTACAGAAGAGATAGAAAAACTTAAAGAAGCACTTGCAAAATCTGAAGAAGAAAAAAAAAGGCTAAAGGAGGAGTTGACAGAAGCTCGCCAAGAATGTAAAGAAGCACAAAAAGAAATTGCACAGAAGGTGCAGTCTGATGAAGTAGCCAACAAAAGGGCACGAGTAGAAGAAGAACGCAAGCTGAAAACACAAAGCTATTTAGGAGCTGCCAACAAGGAGCTAAAATTGCGAAGACAAGAGCGAGATGAGGTTAAGGCTGATGCCGAACGATGGAAGGAAGCATGGAAAAAATTCCAAGATAACTGAGAGAAGCATACATAAGCAACTTAAGAATTTGAAGCAACAACGAAAAGTGGTAGTGGCTGAATATAAGAGAAGAGTCCAAAGTGAAAAACAATTGAATGTAAATCTCATCTCAGAACACCAAGCCATGTTAACAGAAAAAAGAAGTGCACCGATGAATTGGAAGCGCACATAGAGCAGTTGAACAGAGATATTGAAGGGTATAAGGAGAATCAAAAGCATTGGGCACATAACTTTCTAAATAAAGCTCTACAAATTAAGGGAATGCTCAATGACGCCTCATACTTACTGCGAAAAGCTGAAGGAATGACAAATCCACAATCCACAATCCACTGCTGAAGAGATTTATGAATTTCTTGAATATTGTAAAATCATGATTAGTCAAATGAGAGGGATGGCTATTCATGATAAATGATTTGTAGCAGGAAATGATATTTATATTTTGTAGTGTTTTGATCCTCTCGATATCATGTACTCCGTTTTAACTATTAATGAAGAAGTTGTCAACGTTTCGCTCTTTATCGTGGATATGCTTTCTTGACCCTCTGTTTCTTAAAAAAACTTAATACTTAGAACGTGACGTTCTACAGTAAAAGTTTAATTAAAGATATTTGCGCGCTTCTCAAATCCCATGATTTGTACTTAGTACTTAAAACGTGATGTCCTAAAGGAAAAGTTTCATTGGAAATACTCATGATGCTTCTTAATCCCGTGACCCATAAGACTTAGTACTTAGAACATGACGTTCTAAAGGAAAGTCTAATCGGAGATATCATGCTACTCCTTTGTTCCATGTTTTATGAGACTTAGTACTTAGGACGTGACGTTCTAAGGAACAGTTGAGAAGAGAATGTTCATATGCGAGCCATGCAATTTATGGTTCCTTAACAACTTTACACCTAAAATGTAGTAATTGCATTCTCATTTCACCCATGATTATCGCATGCTCATAACATATTTTTCTTTAGAGTAAAAGAAAAAGGGGGAAATATTGAAAAAAAGAAAGCATCCCTGCGACACCCTTACGGGACACGCGCCAAGACAAAGATCATGGAAGGAATTGTGGGAGATCTGGGACAGCAGCACGAGGAGCTAAGAGGAGATGTGAACCAATTGAAAAAGCAAATGAACAAGATCTTGGAGATGTTAAAGATGATGGAATCAAGGAGAGGTGCAAATGGGAATTCGTCTCAAGAACCTCAAGTTACAACAGACTATCCTCCAGGATTCACTCCGCCCCTACAAGCTAATCATGGTGCTTAAGCATGGCCTCTATATGGCCTCCCTCCTGGTTATACCTCACCCGTGGCCATCAACATTCTAGAGGTTAACCGTCAAACCTCCATCTTAAATCCTCCAAACCAAACACAATCCCAAGACCTAAACCTTGAAATCGATGGCACCCAAGTCCCTCCACCACAACACACCCACATACCCTATTTGCCTTAACCTAACACTACTCTCGGAGGCCCCCCAAACCATCAAGATGTTAACCCAATGCCAACTGTTATCATCCACCCTCGCTAGTCTAATGACACCCAGTCCAAAGATAAGCTGCAATTTCTGGAAGAAAGATTGAGAGCTATCAAAGGAGTTGACCATTATGGCTTTAATGCTACTGACTTGTGTTTGGTGCCAGACGTTGTGATCCCTCCTAAGTTCAAGGTTCCTGAATTCGATAAATATAAAAGGGACACTTGCCCAAAGAACCATCTCACCATGTATTGTAGGAAGATGGCCGTTTGCACTCATGATGATAAATTATTGATTCATTTCTTCCAAGAGAGCCTTATGGGGGTTGCTCTAAACTGGTACATGAACTTAGAGCGAGGACGGGTACGAACATGGAAGGATTTGGTGGAGGCTTTCTTGAAACAGTACAAATACAACATGGACATGGCTCCAAATTGAACGCAGTTACAAAATATGGTGAAAAAAGAGAATGAAACCTTTAAGGAATACGCCCAACGCTGGAGGGGTGTGGCTGCTCAAGTACAACCTCCATTGTCTGAAAAGGAGATGGTCACGATGTTCATTGATACGCTCCAATCACCCTTCTATGATAGGATGATTGGAAACGTATCATCAAATTTCTCAAACCTAGTAGTTATCAGAGATAGGGTTGAAATGGGAGTAAGAAATGGGAAGATTGCTCATCTGTCAGCAGGATCTGTAAGTGCAAAGAAATCCACGATAACCACAGATGAAAAAAAAGGAGGAGAAACAAATGTGGTAATACCAACACCATTCATACCCAATTACAATCCTATCCATTTTGTACTAAATTATAAAACCGCCGTTCATACACAATCCACAAATAGCGACAGTTTCCCAGTCACCATACCAACAGCCTTACCAACCTGGAATTGTCTACCAACCACCACCACCACAAGCTTCGCCACCTACTGTGCCTCAGACAAACCAACCAATAGTCCCACAGTCCAATACAAACAATACTCAGAAAAAGACAAATAACTAACAAAGAACACTTGCCCTAATTCCCATGACCTATACTGAACTTTTGCCGCATTTGGTCTGCAATTCTTTGGTTGTCCCTTACCCTTTAAAACCTGTTCAACCGCCATATCCAAAAAGCTATGATCCAAATGCCAAATGTGATTACCATGCAGGGTCTATAGGGCATCCTACAGAAAGGTGTTGGGCGTTTAAGTTCAAGGTGCAAGACTTAATAGATATGGGGTTGTTAAGCTTCAAAGAAGACAGTCCAAACGTCAAAAATAATCCGCTGCCACGTCATGGAAGTGCATCGGTAAATGCCATTGATGAAGTCAATCAACCAGTAAGGGAGGTGGGGAAAGTTAAAACCCTTATGGGAGTCATATTTTCAAAGTTATGCAAATATACGATGATTGAAGGACGGTCCCTTGAAGCAGGAATGTGTGGTCTTCACCCAAGAGCCGAGCACTCTATCGAGGATTGTAATGAATTTAAGCAGATTTTGCAAGGGTTGATGGACTCAAACCTGGTCCAAGTAAGCCAATCACAAAGAACAAATGATGTGCTAATGGCCTAGTCAGAAGAAAAATAAGGTGTGTCTACTTTGAGGCCATTGGTAATTCACTTCACCAAAAATGTGTCTCTACCAATACCTCATGCTGAGTCGAAGATTGAGAGAATTCCCATTTGTGACCTCTACCAAAGCTTCTGAAGTGGAGGATTGGTGCATGCAGATCAAGTGACTATGACCAAGGAAGATCAAAATGCAAACGACCACGTCAACTTGGTATATCTATGTAGCCCTGATGAAGAGCTGCACAATTGGGAGATAATCGAATTTCCTGTGGCTTTTGATTCCCTTTCAAAGTAATTGTAATGCAAACTCTATGATTATACCCACAATTTCAGTATCATTTTTTGTTAAATGGGCTTGCATGTTACTTTTTGGTATTATATGAATGAAATGCATTTCAAAACTTTCTTGTTATTCCCTTCATCCTCTTCCTTTCTCTCCTCCTATCTTAATATCTATTTGTTTCCTTTATTAACCCTAAATTGGAAATCTAAAAGTAATCATCTTGAAAATAATAGTGTTAATGTTCCATACTACAACTTTGATCACCCTATCTATCAAGCTAATGAGGACGATGATAACTTAGGAACCCCATCTAAGTTGAAAAGGTTAGTGGAACAGGAGGAAAAAATGATTCGGCCCCATGAAGAAGAAATTGAAATAGTAAATCTGGGAAATGAAAATGATAGAAAGGAAGTTAAAGTCGGCACCGCCATGAAAGGGAGTGGGCGAGACAGGTTGCTTAAGCTTTTATCTGACTACGTTCATATCTTTGCATGGACATATCCGGATATGCCCAGGCTAGATCCTGGCATAGTTTAGCACAGATTACCATTGAAGCCTGAATATCCTCTAATTAAGCAAAAGTTGAGGCGAATGAAATCGAAGTTGTCATTGAAGATCAAAGAAAAGGTTAAGAAACAATTTGATGCGGGATTCCTTGCAGCGGCTAAATACCTTCAATACAACAAGATGATGAAGGAGTTATGTGGTCACTTCAAGATTCAGCAACGCAATTCCTCACCATATTGTCCAAAGATGAATCAAGTGGTAGAAGCAGCGAATAAGAATATCAAAAAAGATTGTCTAGAAGATGGTGGTAACATACAGGGATTGGCATGACATGCTCCCTTTTGCATTACACGGCTATCGCACTTTCGTTCGCACCTCTACTGGGGCAACTCCATATTCTTTGGTGTATGGGATGGAAGTTGTACTGCTTGTTGAAGTAGAGATCCCTTCGCTAAGAGTATTGATAGAAACGGAGCTTGAGGAAGCCAAATGGGTTCAAACTCGCTATGATCAATTGAACCTCATTGAAGAGAAAAGATTGATTGCTCTATGCCACAGCTAATTATATCAAAAAAGGATGAAGAGAGCTTATGACAAAAAGGTCCGTCCTCGAGAGTTTCAAGAAGGTGACTTGGTGCTTAAGAAGATATTGCCTACCTAGAAAGATCACAAAGGAAAATGGACCCCAAATTATGAAGGTCCTTATGTGGTGAAGAAGGCCTTTTCAAGAGGAGCTTTAATCCTTTCAAATATGGATGGCGAAGATTTATCGCTTCCCGTAAACTTTGATGTAGTCAAGAAATATTATACATGAAAAGAAAGACAAACAAAACAAAAAAAAGAAAAAAAAGCTCGCTAGACTGAAAATCTGCAAAGGCAGTCTAGGCAAAAGTTAGAGTGACTCGATAGGCTGAAAACTCGAAAAAGAGCAGCCTAGGAAAAAGTTAGGGTTAAATGAGAAAAAAGCTCGCTAGGCTAAAAACCTAAAAAGGTAGTCTAGGCAAAAGTTAGAGTGATTCACTAAAATTACCTGTGCAAGGAAGTGGGTAAAAAAAAATAATAGCAATAGAAAGACTGGAGCAAATTGATGATTTGAAAGAGAAAGCTAATGGGTTTACCAAAGCATTTGATGTCCTCAAAAGCCAACCAACGAGTTCTCAAAGTTGTAGACATGGGAAATTGACATTGTTAATCTGACCTGTTTTGTCACTCTCATTATGTTATCATTGTATCTATCTGTTTTGCTTTTGTGTGAAACTTGCTCTTGTATCTATGATTCCCTTTTGAAGCAATAAAATACTTTCTTCTCCACCATCAATTCATTGGCTCACCGCATTTGTTTCATTATATACTGAAAATGAAGCATGCAATAACATTTAAAAAGACATTACAATTATAATGAATAGTCCAAAAGCCACTAGAAATGTGGTGAATTCTTAACCAGCTCTGGTAAAGGTAACAACTAATTGACAGTTTGAAGCATTGAATAACTTAGCCATAGTTGGCCAGGAATCAAGTCTCCAAGCATGATTTAAAGTGAATTGAAAGAAAGTTCATTCTGAATCCTCTTCATAGCTCAAGGTGTTTGAAACTGTAAAGGGTCAAAGGTTGGAAAGAGAAACACATATACATTAAAAGAAAGAGAGAGAGAGAGAGAGAAAGAGGGTCTTTTAACCAAAAACATTTCACATTACGCATACATTCCATCATGACATTGCATCACTTGTCATTAACTTTTGGTTTTTCTTGCTCAACACCTACTTTCCTTTCACATATCGGGCCCTCATGCCTGTCCATTTTAAGTTTTGGGCCTCCACACCCATTGTTTTTAAGTTTATAGGTCCCCATGTCCATCGTTTTTAAGTTTCGGCCCCTATGCCCATTGTTTCTAAGTTTCTGAGTCCCCACGCCCAATTGCCTTCATATATCGGGTCCTCATGCCCTTTGCTTTTAAGTTTCGGGCCTTCATGCCCCCTGCTTTTACGTTCTTAGGTCCCTATGCCCAATTGCTTTCACATATCGGGTCCTCATACCTGTCGCTTTTAAGTTTTGGCCCCCACACCCACTGTCTTTTAAGTTTCGAGTCCCCACGCCCACAGCTTTTACATTTTAGGTCCTTATGCCCACTGCTTTTACGTTTCCGAGTCCCTACACCCACCGCTTTTATGTTTTCAGGTCCCCACACCCACTATTTTTACGTTTTCGAGTCTCCGCACCCATTGCTTTTAAGTTTCAGGTCCCCATGCCCACCTCTTTTACTTTTCTAGGCCCCTGCGCCCACTGCTTTTACGTTTTTGGGTCCCCACGCCCACTGCTTTTACGTTTTGAGTCCCCACACCTACCGCTTTTACATTTTTCGGGTCTCCGTGCCCACTGCTTTTACATTTCTGGGTCCCCACGCCCAATGCTTTTACTTTTCTAGGCCCCTGCACCCACTGCTTTACATTTCTGGGTTCCTATGCCCACTGTTTTTACGTTTTCGGGTCCCCACACCCGCCGCTTTTACATTTCGAGTCCCCACACCCACCACTTTTACATTTTCGGGTCCCTGCGCCCACTGCCTTTACGTTTCTGGGTCCCCACGCCCACTGCTTTTATAATTTCAGGTCACTACGCCCACCGTTTTTACTTTTCTAGGCCCCTACGCCCACTACTTTTAAGTTTTTGGGTCCTCACGCCCACAGCTTTTACATTTCGGGTCCCCACACCCACCACTTTTACGTTTCTGGGTCCCCACGCCCACTGCTTTTATTTTTCTAGGCCCTTGTGCCCACCGCTTTTACGTTTCGGGTCTTCGCGCTCACTTTTTTTACTTTTTTCGGTCCCCGCACCTACTGTTTTTACATTTTGAGTCCCCACGCCCACTGCTTTTACATTTCCAGGCCCTTGTGCCTATCATTTTTATGTTTTCGGGTCTCCACGCCCACTATCTTTGCGTTTCGGGTCTCCACACCCACTACTTTTATGTTTTTAGGTCCCCGTGCCTACTGCTTTTACTTTTTCAGGCCCTTGCGCCCACTGCTTTTACATTTCTGGGTCCCCGCGCCCATTACCTTTTACTTTTTTTGGGTCCCTACGCCCACTGCTTTGATGGTTTTTATTCTCGTGTCCACTTTTTTGTATTTTTGGGTTTTCATATCCACTGCCTTTCTGTTCAGGTTCCGAACAAAATTAGGGTTCATATCGTTACTTATCTTTTACTACGATAATATGAAAACGTTTAGTTATTCATATTATCTAGTAAAACCTAAGTAAAGAGGGGCAACTGTGAACACCCAACTTTGTCCAAGTAAATGAAAATAAAATGTAAAAGAAAAGAGAAAAAGAAATAAGAGAATTTTTGAAGGAAAAAGCTCTTTTTTTTATGATGAATACCATGGAAAAACAATGTCGTATCTTGAGTTGTACTTGTCTGTTTGAGGTGTTCTTTGCACTGTTGGAAAGCTTGTAGAAAAATCTACAACTCATCTCTTTACCTCAAAAACCAAAATCAACTTCTATCTTGATGAAAATCAACCCCAAAATAGGGCGTTTAATCATAACAAAACTCAAGTCCTACATTCTTTCTCTCTCACCTTCCCTTCACTTAAAAGTCTCACATTGGACAATCCACACTCATGCATCTTCTCCTTCTTTTATATAAAGTGGTGCTTACCAAGCAATGGGGGAGCAAAAAAAATCCATTAATTATGGGCTTAATGCAAAGCATGGAGCCTATAAAAGTTTAATATTTTTATTATTATCTCTTTTATTTTTTCACTCTTGGAGCTTTCACTAGAAGCTTGTGGTAGATTGTTTTGTGCTCACCACAAATTATATCTTGAGGTAAATTTGCCTATCTTATCTTTTTTATATATTTATTTTATTTTATTTTATTTTATTGTCATTGTTGTTTTGTTAAATTTTATTCTTTGTATGTCCTTTTCAAATTAGAAATATTTTATATTTAATTAATTTTTTAGAGAAAGGATTAATTGGATGTGACATCTTTTTAATCCTAAGGTTTTAAGGCACAAGTTGTGACAACTTGATGTCTTTAAACTCCTCTCTAAAATTAGAAATGTCAAACTAAAATTAATTTGTTTCAATGGATTGACTTGGATGTACACCTTTGTTGATTCTATTTTTAGGACATATAAGCCGTGACGGTTTAGAAATCCTAAAATTTAATAAACAAAATTAAAAAAATAACAACACACAAATATTTTCTACAAAAGAATTACGTGAGTCTAATTCTCCATTGCACCGAAAGATACGTAAGAGCAAGGGTCCACTCCTATCGATCTCAAAAATAATAAAATTTAAGATAAAATAAAAAAAATTATAATAATAAATTCTTCTTGCAACTATGTTAGGGTGAGATAAATATTTTAAAAGTCATTAGTAATTTGCTTAATCAATTAGAGGTAACCGTCTTTATGACGGACATTGTAGGATGCTAATATCTTCCCTACACGTAATTGACTCCTGAGTCCAAAATTTGATTTCATAAACCATTTTCTATTTAGGTTTTTCCAATGTTTGTCCTTAATAAATATTGGTGGCGACTCCTTGTTTTTAAAACTTTTTTTTGTCGTCTCGCCGCGACCCCGGTTGTGACAAAATGTATGTGTAATTTTGGTCCTTCTTTTAAGTTATATATAACCTAATTTTCATATACATTACTAAGAATGAAGTTGGCTTAGGCTATGTTTGGATTCCCGTTTGGGATCCTCTAACACACTTTTACCTTACTAAACTCAATTTCCTATCATGTTTAAATGTCCCTCAAAATAATTTTGAGCTAAACTAAGTTTGAGTTAGAAGCAACATAAGAGTTACTTTTGAAAACTTATTTTTTATGTTGGTAGTATATATGCAAGTGCAAAAGTACTTTTGATTAATATTATCCGAACAAATTTCACTTTGTCAGCATACTTTTGAACAAAAAATATTCAAACATAAATCACATTATAGTAAACTCATTTTTTTTTTTTATCAAACTTGAGTTTACAACATAATTTTAATTCAAACTTATATTTATAAACTTTAACCTAAACATGCACTCAGTGGTTGTTTACAAAACTTGTAGTGTTGGGGTGGGGGTTTGAATTCCACCAATTCTTTGTGAATTTGTTTCCCATTTTTGTCTGCCATGTCAGCACACACATTTGGATACTTGAGAGACCAAAAGTGTAATTTTTATGTTAGCATGACGTCATGTTAATGTTGGCATGTTCATGCCTTGTTAGGTTCCACATCATCAATCAATGTTATATCAGCAGATTTTGTTAAATATTTAACAAATGATTGATAAAGGACTTAATTGTAAATGAGAGAATAGTTGGGTGACTAAAATTTATTCCGCAGATCATTAGTGACATAAAATTACTTAATTATGTTTTATATTTAATTTAATTATATTAAAAATATAATTAAATTGAAATTTCTAATGAATTTAATTATTAAAATGTCAACTTAATAGAATGTATGATGTGTACATAAATCATTTAATATGTGCAGAATCGTTGGGTGTTCAGTCATACAAGCTGAGTTATGGAAGATTTACAATGGATTGAAGATTCTGGCTAGTAGGGGGTTACAAGGTGTTATTCATGTTGAGACGGATTTAGCCATGGCAATGACAATGCTTAGTGAAGGAGTCCTGAGATCACATCCTTGTTTCAGTCTCCTTAATCGCATTGTGGATGTTTCCAATCATATTAGGGGGGAGCATTGTAAGCACGTGTATCGTAAAACAAACCAAGTTGTTGATATACTTGCTAAGAGGGGTTATCATACGAAATAGGGATTCATGTGTTTGAAGAGATTCTTGCATGGGTCAATATCCAGTTGCTTACTCATGTTTCAGCTATAATTTCCTTTTGTGATTTTTAGTTTGGGCTTTTAGCCCTCCTTTGTGCACCATAAAAAAATATATTAATATTTACACAATAAATTAATAAAAAAACTTTTTTAAATAACAAAAATTAAAGGATTTATTGCTATAAAGAATTATTAAGTCACTAAACATTAACTATAATAGAATGATTCTACCAAAAAAAAAAAAACTATAATAGAATGATGAAAAGTAACATTTTAACAATAATGATAATTATAACATAATATTATACTTTTGCCGACAGATATTTTTTAGAATTTAATTAAAATAATTAACGGTACAAAGACTAATAATTAATTATAGATTTGTAAGATTGTTATATAATTAAAAAATCGTTAATTGTTATGGTAATTGCTTTAAATGTCATAGCTAACTGATAAGATTATCATACTTTCTAATCACAGGTATCTTTTGCGGAGGTTATCTTATTCGAATTGGGTAAAACTATTATGGACAATAAAAATCTTTTTCCTAGTATTTAATACATTTACATATTTAGAATTTGAACTCGATATTTAAACTAAAACAATTCCATGTCAATTGATATACACGCTAGATGATATATTTTCTAATTGATTGATGATGATGTAAAAATATTTATATTAACTGTAATTAAAATTGAACTTTATTTTTAAAGCAAGAGATTGTATTTCTTTTAATAGTGCTAATAAGGCTCTTTAACACATTTTATATTTTAAACTAAATTTATTAAAAATCACATAATTTCATAATTTTAAATAACATTATTCTTTAACTTCTTGTCTATATTAAATAAAATTACGCATGATTTTTTTTAGTTTTGACTTAAATATTCATATTTAGTTCAACTATTACATATTTCGGTAAGACTTACACCTGTTTTTTTTTTAAAGATTTTTAAATGAATTCCTGCGTTTAAATATATACTGTTAAATAATTTAATAGTTCCATATAAAATTGTGTACTGGTGGTATGAAAAAATTACGACTAAGAGCATGTTTAGGACATATGAAATTTGGAGATTTCAGCTGTTTTTATTTTATATAAAAAAAAAACTTTGTGAAATAATTGCCAACATATAGCAACTACACAGGTCATGGTTACTCTGCAGACTGCAAGTGATAGCACCTACATCTCTATTTAATTAAATCCAATCATGTTACAAAAATCCTTGAATCCAAATGAAAACTAGGGGGGGGGAAAATACAATAACAAAGGATACATACAACATTATTTTTATAACCATCTCTTTCAAGGAGCTACTCGAGACCTCAAAACAAACTAATATTTCCTCTTCCTAATTTTGAAACTCATTGATCGGATAACATTATCATCCGCTAACATTGTCTCCTCAAGAGCGCTTATGGATTCAGGCTTCGTGAAGTAGGTGAACAGGAGGTAGATGCCATCCAAATAAGTGTTGGTCTCCCCAGCTTTGTTTTTCTTCTTGATGCTATATGCTAGTGGAATAACTCCTCTGTTAAAAACCTCTACATACATGCCACCTCCAGCAACAAGCAACTGCAAGAAGGAAAATCATAGGAATGGTGTAAAAAATTTAGTTCACATAACTCACTAATAGCACACCAATTTCATCAGCACTTCAGCATACATTGCAGTTTAAGTCCTAGCTTAACTATTATTACTTAAATTGCAATGAGACTGTCACCTCCAATAACACATAAATACAACCTACACAATTATCAAGCTTCAACTTCATCAAAGCAAGGTTATCAAATTGAGATTCAAATTGTGAAAGAATCATGAATCATAATTTGTATCAAATCACAAGATTCAAAGACAATGAAAAATGACTTCATATATATTATATAGATGATATATAGTATCCAATATTCCAATATAATAATTTTAAACTAGAAATAAATAAAACCACTTATCCATCAGTCTCAAAACAAAATTAGTAGTTATATCTGAGTTTGTGAAGCCTTTATTTTAGAAGAATAGAAACAAAGTAATGGAATAGTTAAATAGAGTGCATGCATTGAATGAGTGAGTGACAGATAAAGTTGTGAAATAATCAAATGGGATGAGTAGAGGTGTTTCTTCAATTTCTTTTCATTTAACAATTTAAGCTTATATGACTTCTCAATTTCTTTCATGAGAATTGGTGAAAGAATAGTCAAAAAAGAAAAATAAATAAATAATATAATGCATCATTGAATAGTGTGATTCGTATTGATGATACAAAATTGCACATATTTATTTATATATGGTAAGATACAAAGTCATATAAGATTCATCTTATGATACAAATCAATAGGTAGTTGAATCATATCAAATCCTAGGATTCAAATCGTGAATAGTAGGATTCTAATAACTATGCATCAAAGAACAATTAGTTTATTATTCAAATTTAGCCACACTGCACTGCATCCCAATGAATATAAAGCACCAGAAACGGCATCAGTCATCTGATCACAAATATATCCATAAAAGGCATGGACAAATTCAAGGACTGATTCACTGAAAAAGATCAGCGGATACAGAGAGGATGTTGCTGTTTTTTTTTTTTTTTTCCCCAATGAAAAGACAAAACATTCAGGACAATCATATTCGAAGTGTAGTTTCCCAATCATAAAAAGAAACAGAATCGAGGTACCAACGGAACAAGAAACAAATTGTAGACCTAGCTAGAGCATACAAGTTCAATTTGATTATGTAATGCATGTTATGTACGAAAAACAAGTTAAGGTCTTAGAATTTGACCTCCTCGTACTTCTGGGTGAGTGCAAGTCGCTCATCCTCGGACATGTCGGGCCTCAAAACCATCATTGTTTCGTACTGTCTGAGACCCGGTGGGCACTGAGGTTCCTCCTTTTCCTCCACGGCGGTGAACCCGGGTCCGGGAGAAGTGGGGTCATCTTCCGACCCGAGTCCCCCTTCGAAGAATGAATCGGAGAAGTCTAGGGTTTGGGCTCTGATGGAAAACCCAGGATCATTTCTCTTTGGGTAAAAGTGGGTCTTTGATTCGGCAAATAGAGGTTTGGGGCTGCGCGCGAATGCGCCAAGTGGAGAAGATAGAAAAGTGGAGGAAGGTTTGGAGCAAGAATGTGGAATGTTGAGGGAAGAAGGTGAGAGAGGAACCGAAGTGAGTGAAGACGATGCCATTGGTTTGCCCTGCTCTGCTAGGATACAGAGCTCTGGGGACTTCCGTGGTGAAGGGGTTGTATTGTATCCTATCACCGAAACATAGAGATGCGGATAAGGCGAAGTGGCCAACTAAGCGCACACCAGCGCAATTTAGAATTTTGTGATAGTAACTTCTTTTTTAATTTTTCAGAAAAAATTTGTAAACGTTTATAAAAATTACCTTAAAAGTTATAATAACATTGATATCTGATTGATAAATAGTGTATGATTATTAAATTATAAAGTTTAAAAAACTATTATTTTTTAAAAATATACTTAACACAATCATTTTGGATAATTCAGTACCAAAAACTTAGTGCTTGTTCGTGAAATACATAAAATTAATTCTTTCCACTGAAATATATATTTTAATGTAAAATTTGTAACTAAAATTAATTTAAATGCACATTTTATTTACATTTAAAAGTTTAAAACATATTTTATTAAATCAATTACTGAACTTTAAAATATCACATTTAAGGATGTTCAAAAGAGGAGTTGAAACAAATTTACCTTGATTCCTGTCCATCCCAAAATTTCAATAAAGTCTTATATTAAAACTTGAATATAACTCAATCATGAGATGGAATCCGATCAACCAAACTGTCTATATATCAATGTTAACACTATATATAATTAAATCATGAAATGAAAGAATTATAAAACTTAAATTACAATATACTTTGTAATATATATTTTAAAACAAATAATATAAATATAAATATAATATTACATTATATAAAATGCTATTCATTAAATCAAGAAATTTTATTATTAATTAATAACAAATTATTAAAATAGATATAAATTTTAAAAAATAAGACATCAAATCAAGTTGAAATAACCTATAATACAAATCATACTCATCCTCAAAACACATCAAATCTATTTTTTTAAAAGTCAAATATTAGAAAATTAACTTCAGACTTAAAATGGTTGAATAGGACGGGTGATGAATACACAATGTTTTTTTTTTTTTGAAAAAAATATTGAACCAAATTAAACTCGCCTTTGCATCAAGATTTTTAAAACATTAACTCAGTTTCTCTTTTTCTCTTTTTCGACTCGGTTTCTCCTTCTCTTTGGGATACTGGCCCATTTAAAGGAAACTTTTTGACCCAAAATTAAAACAAACATTTGTTAAAAGCTGCCGGGCTGCCTGGACACGACCAAATAAGAAGAATAAAATGCCAGGACAAAATTTGACAAAAAAATAAAAAATAAAAATCCAACGCTTATGAGCTGGGTTGATTTAATTTCTCATATTTGTAAATTAGAATGTAAAATTTGCTTTACATTACGGGGAGTGTTGGCAACACACTCTCTAATTGAAGCTACCAACAGACATAACCCCATCACAACTAGTTTTCATGTTCCTGTTCCAACAATGGCAGAATTGCAACGAATATAGCAACAAAATTCTAGACCATATTTAACTATACTAGTTTTAAATTAAGTTCAAGATTTATCAACCCTTAACATAATTACCAAAACATGAAATTAAAATAAATATTTCGAATTGGCCCAATCAAGGATAAGCCCAATAATGGCTTGGCCGTGATTAGAATGAGTTCTGCCATAAACAAATTAGCCAATCTCATTTAAAAAGACGCAACACTCAGAAGGTCACAACTCTCACCCTCCCTTTTAAAACATTCCAATTCCAATTAAGCGTCATAGATGCCTAGAATAAAATCCATTAGGGTGACAATGGAAGTAAGCTCCTATATGTAATTCACCCACTCCTTCATTTTATACTCTGACATAAAATAAAATAACCTCATCGTTGAAATATCATATACAAGTACCTCAGCATAACGCTTAGTGTTTTGTGACCATTGGAGAGAAGTAATACTCCAGCTATTGGATCTAACATGTTAGACAATTCCAACACGACCACTGGAAAATTCCATTATTTTTTGTGGGAATAACTCATCTTTTAAATAACGTTGAACAAGTGAATAAAGGTTTGAATTATTAGTTTGGTCAGTCAAGGTTCGAATACGAATTATGAGCGGTGTTTCAAAAAACATATTAGACATCAAATCTAAAAAATTATCAGATCGTACTCCAACCTATATAACCTACTCCCCTAACAGTCGAATATAATAACAAACATTAATTTGTTTTGATAACAAATAAGTTTAAAATCTATTACCGTTATAATTTTAAAGAATTCAACCAAACTAATATTTTAACATGTGCATTACACAAAATAAATATTTATTTTATATAACTTAAATTTATAATAAATAAATACTTCTGAATATATAAATATATAAATTATATTATAATTAAAAATTTTAATAAATAAATATTTTTGAACATATAAATTATATTTTAAATTTATAATAAACAATTATTATAATACAATATTAATTTTAATTATTGATAATTTATTTTAAAAAATATTAAAATTCAATTTAAAACTAAAAATATTAAAATGATAGATTAAAAAAAATAAAAGGTTAAAAAATCTTTAAAAATGCTCTTATTGAAAAATAACAACTAAAAACACTCTCGTTAAAAAATGACAACTAAAAACGCTCTCATTCAAGACACCTGTTCTCATTTAATATATAAAGTGAATGTATAAAATATAAATTAAGAGCTGTTTAGTATAATGTATTGCAAGATAACACTTATGAAAATGTCACTCTCATTTTTTAAATTCGTGAATTTCTCACTACCATTACTTTTTAAGTAAATTCTTATTTTAATTCCAGAAATTATAAGCATTAGTCATTTTAATCCTTGACATTACAAAATTATCATTTTAAGCCCTGACTTTGAAAACACTCATTCATTTTAGTCATTTTCTAGTTCATTTTTATTGTCAGTTTGCACCGATAAGGAGTATTTTGTAAAATTAGTGACTAAAATATGAATTTTTTTAAGTAAAAGACTAAAGTGACCAGACACTTAATATTATAAGAATTGGAATGAGAATTTACTTTCTTTTTGTAGGGTTCTGATTTTTTTAATCAATATTCTTTTTGCATTCGGCCGCTGAACAAAATCTAGCCCGAAATACGACTCCCAGCCTTAAAAAAGAATGCAAAACATTTCTTAATAAAAGAAACCAAGTCGTTTTGATAACCCGACCAGTGTTTTCAAGGCCAAGCCTGCAATTGACCAAAAATAAAAAGAGCAAAGCCTGCATACATTAAAAACGAAACATTAACGTACGAAGGTCGAAGACTAATACGAAGTGAACAGAAGCCCAAAATTGTTTCAAAGTAATTTTTAATTTAATTTATAATATATTAAGACTTAGTTTGTTAAACTTTAATTAAAAATCTATACCAAGAAAAAAAAGTTGTTATACTTTCACTTTTTCACGTGAAAAACAAATTGATTTAAAGGTTTTGTTTAGATGAATAGAAGGGAATAAAAAAAGTAAAATGAAATAGAATGATGATAAGTTGGTGTTGTTTAGATTATTTCAATGCCCTTCTCTCTTCTAATCTGGTGGATATGAAATAGAATTAGTTATTTATTTAAACAATAGAATATTTTTTATTCTATTTCATTCACGGATCATAACTAAAAGTTATTCACAAGATAAGCAAATTCATCAAACAGATTCACTACTAAAGATACCATTGTTGGATGCCTCAACTTACATACGCATTGTTTATGCTTGTTTGATAATGAAAATTATATAGGTAACTGACAGTTTTCCTATTCTAACTGAATAACGTTAGTTCCATGTCAGAATCAAACCTATTAAGATACGAAGTTTAATTTTTAGATTATATTTTTTATTGATTAATTTTAAATTAGGTAATAACTTTTTCATAATCATAGGTTTCAATACACATCATTAACTCGTAATACTCATTTATAATAACATTTGAGTTTATAAAGATATTTTATTCCTTAAATAAACTTTTTTTTATTCCTTTAAAATTTTTACTTCTACTCCTTCTAAATTTTAATTTTTTTAAATTATTTGTTATTAATTAGCAATGATGTGACATATATCTAATGATGTTATATATTATGAAATAACATATAAGGTAAGCAGTCTGGATATGTCACTTCATAAAAATGTGATGTTAGGAACCATCTTTAAAAAAAATAATTAAAATTTTGAGAACTAAAACCAAAAATAAAAAATTTAACAATGAAACCAAATTTAACAATATTTACAAAAACTAAACATTTTACTTTTTGTTTTTTCTAATTGTCATAATAAATTTAACGTGCAAATGTAACATATATATATATATATATGTACAAATATATAATATAGAATCCTATTAACAAGTATCCTAAGCACATTGAAAAAAGAATTAACAAATATTTTTGGCTTAATTACATTTTTTTGTTTCCAAAGTTATACAACTTTGAGAATTTTGTCCTCCAGTTTTACAAAATATCAAAAATTTTGTCCTAACATTAAAAAACCACCACAATTAAGACATTTTGTAACAGTTTTTCCTTTAAACCACTATAATTAAGACAATTTTGTAGCAATTTTTTCTTTAATTGTGCAAGTTTTTCGACTTAAGGCAAAATTTGTAATATTTTAACCCTACACATATCCTCTTAAGACCTGTTTGGTGGTCAGGATATAATAGGATAAGATAAAATAACTATCCTATCCTGTGGTAATCTATTATTTGTTGTACCAATAAAATATGATAATGTTATCCTTTCCTTTATCATATCCTATTGTTCTAGAGTATTTTTTATCCTAAGAGAGAGTTGGTTAAGAAGCAACAGAATAGGATAAATTCTCTCTCACTCCCTCTCTATATACATTATGTATTATGTTGAATATTATAATAAGTATTATATAAAATATTTATTATTATTATTATTATTATTATTATATAGATAGATAAATAGCAATATATATAATAAATATAATATATATTAGAACATATTATACTATTATATGTAAATATATTATATAATTTAATATATTATATTTATTAACATAATATATATATATATATATATATATATATATATATGTAATAATTTTGACATGTAAATTTAAAGTATATTATTAATTAAAATATTAAAAATTAAATAATTACTGTTCAAATTTTTTTAAAGAAAAATATTTGGAAAATAATTATAATTTTAAAAATTTTATATAATTTTTTATAATTTCAAGAAAGTAACTACATAAATAAAAAATAGTATTGTATGCTTTAATTAAAATTATTTTTTGGTAAAATTTAAAAAGTTAAATTAAAAATTACTTTCGAAAAATTATGTGATTTTAACCAAATAATAATTTTGTCATTTGAAAATATTTTATTTTTTATCTTATCATTATTTAATTTGTTGTTCAATGTGTATCAAGCATTAGATAAGATTATAGTTTATTCTATTCTTATCTTATTTTGTTCTTATCCTACTCTTATATCTTATCCTATTCTATCTTGACCACCAAACAAACCCCTAATTTATATAATATCTATGTACCTCCAACTAATATAAACCTTTCTTGATTTATTAAGGGAAGTATGTATAAGGTCAAAAAATACAAAAGTATCAAGTATAATTTTACCTAAATTTAAGGAATGTAAATGTAATTTGCCTAACATGAAATGTTAGAACCAAATTTTTACACTTTTTTTTTTTTCAACACAACAGGAAATTATGTAAAATTCTCTAAAAAAAAAGTGGAAACCTATTAAATAATGAGTTAGATTCGTCATTTAAACGAGACACTAGGATTTTTCCTAATAATAGAAAGCGTGTTGAAAATTAGGATGTATAACATTGCTCGCCTAAGGTCCTAAACAAATAGTGTTTGTATACCAGATGCTACCCTCCACGAAACAACATACAACAAATGCACGCATCAGTTCATGTCAGGTATGCAGGAAATGCTTCTTTCTTCATTTCAATTTTAAATGATTATTATGTAAGTTATGCCCAAGTACCGGAAGGTTGCAGTAAGAGTATAGAAAATGTCTAGGACGGCGACTTCCCAGAAGTAATGAGGAAATAAAGTAAGCATGCGTTTAAGATGCATTACCTGTTAAAATCCAAGGTCAAAGCTTGGGAATGTTTCCCTTTTACACGATAACTCCTCACCACTCTTCCCTTCATTCGTAATGAGGCAAGATTGACAACCAAAATCTGTCTCACTCATATTTGTCTGGGCATCCTTCTGAGAATAGGACTACATATACAATTTAAAAACCAAAGACAAAATTTGAGACAGCTGAAGATTTCTCCAATATATAGTGTGGGAAACCGTGTGATATTTTAAGAAATTGTGTTATATTTTTTAATCTGCAAAGATTTGAATGATTAGGAAAATCCCATGAATGAGAAATGTTATTAACACACTCTCTAACACACCCTTAAGTCATAACACATTCTATTATTAGTTAAAATTTATTAAAAAATGAAAACTATAAAATTAGAAGAGAAAATCATTAAATATGAAGTAAGACCTACAGTAATCTATGATCTCCAACTAATAGTAAAGAATGTCTTCAAAAGAATCTATTACAGAGTATATTGCTAGTATTTCTCTCTCATGAATTAAGGGATTCTAGTCTCTAAAGTAGAATGGAGAGATATTTTATTTTCTAAAATGGAAGTATATATCTTGAATGATTATTCAATGTTAATGCAATGAAATCAATCCATTCAGTTCTAATTTTCCAAATATATAATACAAACAAAATACCTATTTGAAAAATTGCACACACAAAGAATGGTTGATGAAAATACGCATAACACACGTCAAAAGGAAAATTATAATACAATGGATTTACATGGTTCAGCACTATTCTACCTATGTACCCAAAAAACGCGCTAGCATTATATTCACTATCTCAAAACAAGATTACAAATTCTGCATAAACTCATAAAACCAACCCCAAATTATTTATTATCTTACATATATCGCATTGCATTTAAGAATTATAAGAAATGATAAATATTCGCTTCACAAGAGACACACACTACTCAAGTGATCACTCACACTTGTAGATACTTCACTTGTCTCTTGGATGATAGGACCTATCCAAGTGCCTATTTATAGGGTTTAGAACTCCTAACCCCATCTATCAACGATATTTATTGATTGATGCAAATTCTAAGAATGTAGTGGAGATATTTTTCCAATGCAAATTTTTTTATCTACCCAAAGTCACATTATGGAAGGACAAGTTCTTCATTTGTTCTCTTTTTTTCATTATTATTGTTGAAAATTTGAATTGCTATTCCCAACAATACAATACCAGTGCATACAATACAATCAAAATTCTTCGAACAAAGACCTTTTTCTCCGGGTGCCAAACGATGTTTGAGAAAAGTTCTTAGCTATACTAACGCCTCAAACATAACGTGAGCATTCTGCAAGTAATATCTACATGACATCTAATCATCAAAAGACTCATCTATGAAATATAATGTCACTTTCAGAAATGCAAACAAAGAGAGACTCTACCTGGTGGGAAATGTTGACATTCTCGGTAAACTGGAAACTACCACCACTACTTGCTGCTGCATAACCCATTTCAAGCAGAGTCAACCAAAAATTACTAATATCTCAATCTCAACAGTGAAAACAAAGAACAGATACTAAGAAATATGTTCGAAAATTACAATTGAATGTACTAGAAATCCAATAATTCCATTTTGACTTACCTCCAGAAGCCGTAATATCAAGAGATTGCAGAGTCTCAGTTGATTCCCTATCCCCAGTATTTTGACGAGATCCATTGGGCGATCGGCGTCCTATAGAAATCCCATATAATCACGTCATCAGGCCATAAGGGACCTCTATATCTAATTAGGTTATATGTCAAACCTGTTACATAACTCTGCTTAGGCTTCGGGTTAGGATCTTGCAAAATGGACAATATTTGATTGGCTGCCAAATAGCAGAAATCAGTTGCATGTAGAAATAATGAAGTAATATATTAAGATCAGCAAATCCACGTGGTCACGTCACATCCTAGGCTATGTCATGACTGTCTCTTGTTGCAGAATGATCAGCCCTATCCAATTTTGCAGATGTCAATGGGACCTCGTTATTTATCTATTTTACAGTCAACATAATAGTATTACCTACTTAGATGTTCCCTCTATTTTTCCCATAATTCAAAGTTAGAGATGCCGATGCTAGTATATGATGACGGGATATCAATCAATTACATTTGAACGCAATTGTTTAAATTAGAAATCACGAATCAACTCAATCCTCATGTGGGATATTCATATTCACATATATGAAGAAAATCATCAATCCACAAAATGCATGGAAATGAATAAAACTAAATCAACTTCCTGTTTAGGGAGGGGGAGGGCGGGGGGGGAAAATGCAAATGATACAGGAAGATGGGAGTCAAGACTGCAGGCAATTAATAAGTACGAACCATCACGTAAAGGCTTGATTGGTGGGGTTATCCTGTTTGGTTTTATCTCCTCTAGCTTGGTATTCAGAGAGTTCAATCCTGAATCTTGCCCCGGACAAAGCTCACTCGGAGGTTTTCCTGCATGGTATAACCATAAACATTTGAGAGAGAACAAATCGAAACTTGTCGACAGGTCATTCCAGATATACTTCCTGCTTTCTAGGAGTCAATTTATGGATTTTTGTCGTGATTTATTCTCAATTATTTCAAGATTCCGAGCTTCCTTTTGTCTCTTGCAATTTTACTGAATTTAAGGTTTGTATTTTACGATGTTTTCCCCTTTATATAGGCATTTGGAAGAACTTTTGTGGGGAGCTTATTTGAGCTTTATGAAAATAGCTTATGACTCCTCTAAGCTCTTTCCAGTCATATTTCAATAAGCTTCTTGGTATTAAAATAAGCTCATTTTAGCTTATTCCAGTAAGTTTTATAGTCAAATTTATGGAATAAGTTTTCATATGATAAGAACTTACTAAATAGGCACTTTATTTGTTTATCCAAACGCATATATATACACAGAGAACAGAATTTCTTCTGTGCTTCTAAATCATTATTATTCAATATTTATTTTTTGCAATTAATTTCTGGGATAAATGAAAGTCATTAATCCATAAAAATTAAGATGGACATAAGCTTAAAAGGCAAAAACAAAGTAAGTGAGGAAAAGATGTAAACAATGGACAAGATATTCTAACTTAATGAGAGCAAGGGGTTACAAAGCAAGGGATAATAATAAATTTAAAGTCAGATGACATGCACACAACCAAATAGTAATACGACTACACGGATTAAAAAAAAAAAAAAAACTTTTGAATTAGTCAAGGACTAACCTTTAGCGAAAGATGGATTGACCTTGTAACAGCTATTTTGTTCATGTCCTAGTTGTCTCCTCTCAACAACATTATTACCAGTCCCTCGTTCATTTGACTTCGCTGGAGAGTGATGACTTCCTTCAGGTTCTCCTACTTCAACCAAATGTCCATCAAAATATACTGATTCACCTTCCCTTATAACTTCATCTTTCTTTAGGAACCTGCGTTCTAAAGGTCTTTTGCTCAAATCACACAGAACAACCTGAAAAGAGAATATTAAAGGAAGCAGAATTAATAATCTAACTCTGTCACACACACACATAACACACATAAATTAAGGACGTGTTTAAGTAAACAACTTAGTGAAGCACTTATTTGATAAGCTTTTATCACATCAACATGAAAACTTATATAATAAATTTAACCATTAAACTTACTGAAATAAGCCAATAAGAGCACATAGGAGTCATAAGTCATTTTCATAAGCTCAAATAAACTCTATAGAAGCTCATCCAAGGATTCAGTTTCAAAGTAAACAGAAATTGAAAACAAATTGACGAAAGATAAAAAGGTTCATACAGAGATACACACGGGATAGATTGAAGAGGTAAAAGATAAAATAATAGCATGTGTGAAAAACCGAAAATTAACCTGCTTCCCAAAAGATCCACAAAGTTCAATTTGTAAAAAGCCATCGTGATACTTCTTGGCTTTTTGAGTTAATTGTGTAGTGTATAGGACCTGCCATTCTAAATTGAAAGGAAAGAGATATATAAGTGAACACTAAATGAAGATGGAAACAATGAAGATAATCAAACCAGAAAACAAATGCAACCTCTGACATAATGGACTGCAGGTGAAATTGATCATATTCAAGTATGAAGGAAAATGATATCTATAAACAGGAAAAGAACTGATGCATAAAAAATCAGCTAGTCATATATAACAAATTTTCATATCACAATAATTATCTGCTTACCACCTTTCCCAACAGTTACATGGGCATCTGTTTCGAGGGAAGTTTTCTGTCTGTCCATCTGCATTCTCTTAGCATTAGTACACCTGACTTCTTGAACATTGGAATCTGGTATACAACTTTCTTGATGCTCACCAATGTCAATCAAATATGAATCAAATGCAATTGATTCACCAGGTTTTATTACATCATCTTTCTTAAGGAATCTGCTATCTAAGAGTTTCCTGCTTGTGTCAAACAGCATAACCTGAAATATACACAAGGGGAGGATGAGCATTTATCGGAACAATTCTTACTAGAGCACAAGGTTTATATTATAGGCAAAATCAATCAAAAGCTCAAGATATATTAAAATAATAATAAAGCCTATAGTGAAGCTTGTGTTAAAGTTATTTTCATATTATATTGAGCTTTTGATTAGTTGTACCTTTTGCCGGTAGAAACCATGCTCATTCAAGAATTGCTCCATTCATTGTGTCCTTCATTGAATCCTGACTACAACCATAGTTATCAAACTCGTTCCCACGATGTCCCAATGAGCTAACTCGGATGCAAACTCATTTTCAAGTAAACTCGTGCAAACTCGCAAACTCGCTCAAACTCGCAAGTTCACAAGCGAGTTGGCGAGCTCAATAGGGCCAAATTTTTTGGTTCCAAACAACAGCTTTTTGTGTCGTTTTCGTTACGTAAAAACCCAAAATAAAAGGTAAGGGCTCCGTCTGTATGTTCTCCAGTGAACTCAATGCGAAATCAGTGGTGATGCCTGACGCGATCTACTATGCGCAACATTTGTCGATGTTCTGCTTCACGCAACGCTCGTCGATCTGCTCCCCAAGTTCAACTTCAAGTTCTCCACTTCGGTCTGCACTCTCCAAGTTCGACTTCGACTCTGCTTTTCGACTCCGCATCTACACTCCCCAAGTTCGTCTGCACTCCGCTTCTCGACTCTGCATCTGCTTCTCTAGTTTCGACTCTGGTTTGCATCTTTTTTTTTATTTCAACTCTGGTTTGCATTTTGCTTCTGTTTTGTCTCTCCGGATATCCCCAACCCCAACTCTGTTTTGCAGTTCCATTTCTCTTGTATACTGATTATTGAAGTCTATTTTACTGATTATCAAAATGCCCAAATATTTTGCTGTTGAACATTGTTTGAGTCGGTGAAGGAACACTACATATTAATTGTTTAAATTGATGTTGAACATTGTTTCATTATTGTGATTTACTATTTTGCTTTTATTATGGGGTTGAAATATTGAATTATTATGTTATCGACAAGTATTTTAATTTTTTTTAATAGTAAGTAAACTCTTACGAGTTTACGAGTCGAGTTTACAAAGCTCCCACGAGTTTACGTAAACTCTCGAGTTTGACAACCTTGACTACAACTAATATGTGACTACACATAGGGACATTTATTGTGGACTTGTATTAGCTTATTTTTGTTCAAAAC
Source organism: Spatholobus suberectus (assembly GCA_004329165.1). Classification (NCBI taxonomy): domain Eukaryota; kingdom Viridiplantae; phylum Streptophyta; class Magnoliopsida; order Fabales; family Fabaceae; genus Spatholobus; species Spatholobus suberectus. The sequence goes on from CM014733.1 coordinate 80,155,346, forward strand.
AGCTTCTAATCGAAATCTCATTGACTGAGCTTTTGGGGGAAAAAACTAATTGCTATAAATCACATTATCAGAAGGACAACAGCTTCCCATTATTGAAACTCACCTGTGCCCCGCTGGATCCGTGAAGAACTAGTTGTAAAAAACCATCATGGTACTTCTTTGCCTTCTGAGTCACTTGTGTGGTGTATAGAACATGCCACTCTAATTGGAAATAGAGAAATGTAGGATAGTTAAAAGAAAAAAAAAAATGGAAGCTGCTTACACAAAATCATGAAGTCCTGTCATTAACTGTCAGATTCATTATGTATCTCGACTTCGAATTTAAGAGGGTGATAAGGCAGAGTCTATACTGCATTCCCATTTTTCGCACCAAGATGAGAAATTAAAAGAGGAAGCAAAGCAGGATGAGCCCAGCATGTAAATTAAAATTTATCTGTATGACACACTAACCTTCGGTACTAGGTTTTGGTGATTCCTGACTGATCTTTGGTGATCCATACTTAAGCAGTTCTCTCTTCTTAAATTCTGCAATTTTTACAACTATTATACATATACAGCTACACTGTACTGCAAATCATACAAGTAACTACAGCTAATAAACTATCACCATTACTTGTTACGCTCTAGATCAATGGCACAACATTGAATAAGCAATGGCACACACAATGGGACTTGATAATTATAGGAATAATGAATCTAAGCCACCTCTAGTCGCTTACAATGTAGAAGGTAAATCACGACAGTTTGAACTTTTAAATAGTTGAAAAGGTCAAAAAGATACTCTAAGAGCATAAACACACTTTCACGAAGTTTTAGAAGCCAAATCCTGAAAATAATGATGCCATTGTCTACCTCTGATAATTTTTTGTGACGGACTGAGAGGTCTCCGCACTCGTCCAACATTCTCCTTCTCATTCATTTTGTTATCTTTAGCATCATCTCATAAACCAGAAAGACACAAGCAGCAAATAATGATTAAGGACTTCAAATGCCTAGATTTCAAGAAAAAAAAAATGTATATCTCAAATTCTCAATATATAAACTTAAAGAGAGACTATCAGAGAATTGAAACCAGAAGGAGTCCTGAATCTCGAATAATTCTTGTGTTTTCTATCAACATTCAAATCAGATTCTGGCTTGTTGTCTCCCTCGCCATCGCCGATGTCAACAAGGTAACCGTTGAAAACCAATGTTTCACCAGAGGTAACAGTTTCGTCGTTCTTCAAGAGCCTACACTCCAACAGTTTCTCGCACTCATCATACAGCGCAACCTGCACAGTGATTGAGCGAAGAAATGAGATATTCTGTCCGAAATCGACTTCCGTGTCCGCACTTTGCGATAATTTGTGATTGAGCAATATCAATTAACAATTTCCGGTCCTGTCGAACTATTGATTTCGAAAATTTTCGGAAATTTACGGTGAAAGAGTTGATAGAATACCTTGCTGGTGAAAACGTGGAGCTCTAGGAATCCATCTTGGTAGACCTTGCGTTTCTGCTTGATGTGTCTTGTGTAGGTCACCGTCCATCGTTTCGAGTCCCCCATTCATTCACACAAATGGAAACTGAGTGCAAATGCGAACCATGTAGAGGAAAATTACGAGTGTTCTTCACTCTTTTTAGTTCCCTAACCTCTTCGATCTTTCGTCGCAAAAATTTGCAAGGGGAGAGGGCGGGAAAAGGGAGGATCAAACAACTAATTTTACTTTTCAAAAATATCTTAACCCTAAATGATTTAATAAATAAATTTAGTAGTTTAATTTCCATTTAATGTAAAATGAGAAATATTATTTGTACAATAATTCATATAATAATTTGCATAACAATACTTTTTTGTGTATATCTCTCTTCTGTACATTATTTATTACATCTCATAATAGTGAAGAGAGATAAACATAAAAAGTATTATACAAAAAGTTTAATGGTCATGTATTGTCAATATAAAAAGTTTTACATTGTCAACCAATTAGAAATTACCGTTAATATGATTTTTAAAGTATTTATTATAAAAGTCAACGAACTTACAATAAATAGTAGTTTGTGATTGGATAACAGTGTAAAACTACTTTACACTGTCAGTGCATAACATGCTTTCTCTTATACAAATTATTGTATGAATTGTTATATATATAGCATATCTCATGTAAAATTTTTAAAATCAATTAGAGAATTTTAAGGTAGTTGTTATAAAATTCAATAAATTTATTATAAATGATATTTTAATCTAAATTTTATTTATATTTATATTTTAAAAATTAAATGCTAGTAATCTTAATAAAAAATTAAAAATATATTTTTTTATTAAAAGTAAATAAATAAAATATAAATAGAAACTAAACTCAAAATAAACAAAAAAAAAGTATAGTTCCAAAGATGAAGAGTATAGGTCAGATCACATATGGATGAGTTCTATATATATTAATTGTATCTTTTTAGTCTTCATATTTTAGTTAGAGTTTAATGGTCATGCACTATCAGTGTAAAAAGTTTTATACTGTTATCTAATCATAAATCACCATTAATATGACTTTTAAAGTATTTATTATAAAAGTTAACAAATTTACAATAAATGGTGGTTTGTGATTAGATAACAATGTAAAATTACTTTACACTCTCAGTACATGACCATTAAACTCTTTTAGTTAATGTGTAATTTTAGTTTCTTTAATTTTAATTATTGACATTTAGTTCTTATAATTTTTTGTTGTTCAAAGTAAGTTCCTTATCTTAAAATTCTACTCAACAATTACAGAAATGTAACAAAAGTATAACATATTATTGATTGTATAAACTAGTTTATTTTTATTTAAATATTTCATATATTTTCCTTTATTTTGTTATATAATTAAAAATTATTAAATTTTTTAATAATTTAAAAAAAACATATTTAAGTGATTTTTAATTAGTTAATAATGTAAAGATTTTTACACTAAAAATATATCAAAATTAAACTCACTACAATAGGTATTAATATCGACCAAAAGCTGACATTAAATTAAAGAGATCAACGCTAAACATGATTTTAATGTTAAATATGCATCAAATGTGCATTTGACACTAAAACCCTTGACGTTAACAAGCTTGCGACAACTTTTTGAAGCTGACACTAAATAGTGTCGCCGAAACTGACACAAACCGTCACTACATGAAGCCACACTGACAAATGTTTTTTTTTATTTAAATTTATTTTCAATAATATCAACTAAACTGATTATAAGTAATGTCAGACAAGTCGACACATACCTAGTGTCACACTAGCCAACACTAACGAGTGTCGCACAAGTTAAACTAATAGTGTTGGACAAGCTGACACTAAATTTTTTTTTTTAAATATGGCCAACATATTCCAACATAAAAAACCAGTTGTGAATGATTAAAAATAAATAAAATTCAAACAATATCCAAAGAAGGAATGGAGATTTCATTATATTACATTTTATTCCACTTCATTCCATTTTAATTCATTTCATTCCATCCCATTTGTTTCCGTAATTCTAAAAACATAGCCTAAAAGTTCATAATTCACACCCCAAATAAATAAATACAATATTGAAGAATAGTACAGTTACAAAATTATCTTTCTCCTAAAAGGGTAAGTAGTTATCTTCCTCTAGTCTACATAAAGCCAGCATGATATTAATAAAAAAACTATTTTGTACAATGGCTTGTATGCATGCCAATTTCAATTCCTAATGCTAACTTTTTCATTTTAACTGCATTTCTAAGTTGATCATAGGCTATGGCAACATTCTCATATGGTGAAATTTGCAAGTGTTCCCAAATTTACATTGTCCAATTCTTAAGTAATAAGCACACTCAGGCTCATTTTGTATCAACAAGAAATAAAGAAAATATGCAGTTAGACTATTAATATCGACAATCGCATGAAATAATTAGATGCCAATATTAAATAGAAAAATTATCTGTTTATGGTCATTTGTACAAAAAAAATGTATACAAAACAGAAAGAAGTATCATCTAAATTAAAGCTTTTGAGTCTAAAAGTGTATCAGGCAAGTTATAAACCAAACAAGCAATCAAACAAGAATGAGCCACAAATTAACAAAAATCTACTACCTTAGCTACATTTAAATATAAACAAGGGTAAATATTGAATACTAACTAGGCGAAATGGATAGCCTAAAATATTCAAGGCAACTTTTTTAGCAATCCCAACCTTATCTTTAGGATGATGAAACCTACATGTAGCTCTGAATTTGCAAGTTCCTATCTTCAAATAATACTGAAAAGCACAAAAAAAGGACCAGTATTTGTAATATAGTGAATGTTTAAATACACAAGTACATATATGTTGATAAGATAAAACAGTTTGCTTATCTTTCTCTTTCTTGTACCAAGATCTTGTAACAGTGATCATATATGCTTTTTTATTTAGGTTAAATGTATAATTTAGTCCCTATACATGTTGTAAATTCTCAATTTAGTACCTATACGTAAAAACTTATTAAATCGGTTCTTATACATGTCATGAATTCTCAATTTGGTTCTTGCCGTCTTGACACCACACCATTTACACATTTTTAATTTAGTCTCTATACATACAATGCATTCTTAATTCGGTCCCTATACATGCTGTGCATTCTTAATTTGGTCCCTATACGGTTCCTATACATGCAACACATTCTTAAGTTGGTCCCTATAGTATAGGGACTAAATTAAGAATGCACAGCATGTATAGGGATTGAATTAAGAATGTGCTGCATGTATAGAGACTAAATTAATAATTTGTAAATGGGAGGGACCAAATTAAGAATCCGTGACACGTATTGGGATTGATTTAATAAATTTTTTCATATAGGGACTAAATTGAAAATCTGTAATATGTACAAAGACTAAATTATATGTTTAACCTTTTATTTAAAAAGTACCTTGTTGTTCTCTTTTTGGCATGTAGACACATCTTTTCATGAAGTAGGTAGATTTGTACCTCATTGACTTTTCTTCTTTGAGCTTTTGTAAAATATCAAAGAGGTTAAGACGAAACTTATGCTTTGCTTCCTACAACCATGCAATAAAGCATTGCATTTTGTACTGGTTTGATAAAAGATGTTAACATCATATTTCTTAGCATAAGATCGTGTTACTTATTTTTCTTGAAAACTTATTATTTTGTTTAATAAATCAAAACAATTGAGGGTTCTTATTCGTCCTTTATCCTTACAAGTTATTTTCAGTACTTGATAATAAGTCAAGATTTTTCACTAAGACAAAACAAGTTACAAAGGATAACATAATTCTCAGAGTTCAAGTATTCTTTTGCATGTATCTTTACACTTAATTTCAAGTGTTCTTTAATTCAATTCTTTTTAGACTCCACACACCCTTTGTGTTTAAGATAAGAATGCAAATACAACTACCATCTAATAAAGAACTGTAAAAGCCAAGTTTGATAGTAGTTGAATCTTTTTTTTTTAAGATTATGTTATGTAAAGTAGTTTATAAGTTAACTGAAAGCTGAACAGTTGGCTCATAACTAAAAGTTGTTAGCTGAAAAACTAAAAGTTAGAAATTGTTAAGCTAACTTATTAAATTATAAGTGTTTAGGGTTGATAAATTATTTGTTGAAGTAGTTGATATATGTAGAATGATAGAGATATGTTTACAAGACATTTTTATATAAAAAATAATTTTATTTTATGGATAAAAAAATATTTTTGGGTAATTATAATTTTATTTTTTAATTAATTTTGAAGCCTTATAATTTTTATTTAAAAGTTAATTATTTTAATTACAATTTTAGTTACAATTTTTTTCTTATTGTGCATTCTACTATTAATCTTATAATATATCTTAAAATATTTCCAAAGAAGTTTGTAACTATATATGGAAATACAAGAAAAGAGTTGAATTGTGTTTTTTTCGCAAATCTCTTTTAAAACGTAATTAGGACAGACAGAAGGATCGTCTTAATTAAAAATTGTTTGTCTAGTAAAAGCTTAGGTTGAAAAACAAAACACTTTTATAATAGATCCAACACCCTAAGTTCATATATTAAGAGACAAGGAAGAAGAAGAAAGAACACAAGAAAATTTTAATACCAGTTTGTCTCACACCCCAAAACTATGTTTAGTCCTTGGTAAATCACCAAGAGTTTTTCTTAAAAACATATTTATAGGAAACAAAGTTCCATATTGATACAAGTATTCTTTTATCCAAGCATCTTCAAACTTAAACACAAGTATTTTCTCGCGTTGCCTCCTTAGGCGCTTTCACAAGTATTATTTCTTAACCAAGTCTCTCTAGACTCTTAACTTGGATATTATTTAACACTCACCTCTTCAGGTACGATCCTAAGTATTCCTACTTCTATATCATCTCATGAGCACAATGGATATATAAAAAATAGCCAAAAATGCCCTGAGTATAGGTATACCAAGAATGTTCTAAGAATTAAATTTAATAAATTATCTTAATTATATAGAATAACAAATCACATTAATTAAACGAACTATGCACCTTAAATCAATCTAATTATTTTAATTTAAAATCTTTTAATTACTTTAATTAATATATATAGGTCATAATTATATTAATTAATTTAAAGTATAATATATACTCATTGTAATGACCTTAATTACTATAATTATGTATTTTTATGAATTAAAAAAATTGACTACATTTCAACAGAAAAAGAACAAATATGATATTGTCACATGACATCTACCTACATGGTAAAACATTCTCTTATACATATATAATTGATTTCTAATGTAACTAGTATTTTAGACCGTGCAATGCACAAAATAAATGTTTATTTTTATATAATTAAATTTTACAATGAATAAATAATTTTGAATATATAAATTATGTTATAATAAAAATTCATAATAAATAAATATTTTTTAACATATAAATTATATTTTAAATTCACAATAAATAATTCATATTATGGTACAAGATTATTTTAATTATTGATAATTTATTTTAAAAATTATTAAAATACAATTTTCTCTCTATATAAATTAAAATAGTTATATTGAACGAAAACATTTTTAAGAGTTATTCTCCAATTAGAGCTTTTTAAGTATTTTTCTTTAACAAAAGTGTTTTTATAAAATTTCTTAACCTTTTATTTCTTTCAATCTATTATTTTTCATCTTTATTTCTAAATTTTTTAAAAAATTATCAATAGTTAAAAATAACCGTATATCGCAATATAATTTGTTTACCATAAATTAAAAATATACTTTATATGTTAAAAAATATTTATTATTATAAATTTTAATTATGATATACTTTATATATTCCAAAGTATTTATTTATTATAAATTTTAGTTATATAAAATATTTATCTTATGCATTACATGTGTTAAAATACTAGTAAAAGTAATAAATATAGACTACTGGATTACATTTAAGAGTTTAATGGTCATCTACTGTCAGTGTAAAAAGTTTTACACTGTCAACCAATCAGAAATTACTATTGATATGACTTTTAAAGTATTTATTATAAAAGTCAACAAACTTATAATAAATAATGGTTTGTGATTGGATGACAATGTAAAGTTACTTTACACTGTTAGTTCATGACCAGTTTTCTCTATATTCAATGGTCAAAATTAAAAAATAAATATACATATTTTTTTAAGTGGTCATATAAACACTAATTAGCTTTTAATCTTGATTATTCATATTTGATTATATCTTCTATGTTTATAGTTATTGTTTCTCACAATAACCGATAATTTTTACTTGGTACACATCCTAAAAACATAAAAGTATTTTTTTAATCTTCAACAAATTATTTAACTTTGTAAATATTTTAAAGATAATATTAATGTCAAGTAAATTTTTATGAGACTAAATAATTATTTTTCCTAAATAAATTATAATACTTTACTTTTATAAATTTATAGTAATTTAATATGAGTTTAATAGTCATGCACTGACAGTGTAAAGTAATTTTATACCGTTATTCAATCACAATTCACAAACCACCATTTATTGTAAGTTTGTTAACTTTTATAATAAATATTTTAAAAGTCCTATTAATGGTGATTTCTGATTAAATGACAGTGTAAAACTTTTTATACTGACAGTACATGACCATTAAATTCATTTAATATATGCCCGATTATCTATAATAGTATATAAAAGTAATACAAACTTTTAATGTACACATTTATTTTTTGACCAAAAAACAAGTACACTTTTATTTATCTATTTTGCCTTTCAAATGTTATTGATGTAATTGCACACTCTCAAATTTCACCGTCATTTTTGAAATAGTGTTACACAATAAATTAAATGTTCTCAAAGAAATACTAAAAATAAATGTGTTTAATTATTCATTTAGTTCCTATAATTACAATTTTTTTTTTAATCCTTATACTTGAAAATATTTTTTTTTATTCTCTACACATATTATTTTAATCTCTTTTAGTGTTTATAACAAGGATTAAAAATAATATATATAGAGATTAAAAAGAGATATTTTTAAGTATAAGAACTAAATGATTTTTTTTTTGTAAATATAAGAACTAAATAAGTGATTAAACTAAAGAAATATTACATGGATCATTTTAAAAAGAAATTAAAAAAAAAACTAAATATTAGGCTACTAAAGAATTCAAACAGCTGGTACAAAGATCTAATTCCATGTTCCTTCCATGTGTAGCTAATCAGCCAGCCAAAGAGTGAAAACCAAAAATCGTGGGATTACAGACCGGTGCATCTTTTGTAGCAGAAGGCGGTGGTCTTATCGGCGACTTCGACTTGCACCGCCTCACATTTGATGCCCCAACAGAGGGGCAAATGCAAGTCATTGACGGCGTTGCCTCTCAGTATAAGCAACCTCGCTTAGACCTTAATTCCTCCCACTCGCAGATCCAATCCAATTCCAACACAACAATTAACAAACTCCGTTACGGACGCAGATATGGTATTATTATTATTATACTATCTGCTTTTAGTTTTCTAATTCAATTGTTTCATTCCGTTCCCATCACTCCGTGCCCTGTATGTAGGGTATGGTGATTCCAAGTTCATGATTTTGTTTTTCGTGTGTTGCAGTCGGCGCTTTTTAATTTCCACTCCTTTCTGACGGTGGTGCTGCTCGTGATTTGTACCTGCACCTTTCTCAAGATGCAGTTCCCCGCCATCCTCGAACAAAAAACTGGGTATTTTTTTTTTTTTAAAATCTTTTGTTGTTTTTATTATTGACATCAAAATTAATGTTCTGAATTTAGTGTTTTATTTTATTTTTAATCCGTGAACGTTTTTTTTTTTTTTTTTTTTCTTTTCACGGATTCTCAATATAGGACTGAAGGTGGCCAACTTGGTTTCAGCATCCGTGGGATGTGATATATTGTATAGTGAATACCCTTTGAATTCATCGGATTGGTGAAGTTTTGTATACCATCTTTACATTTTAATTAGAAATGGTAGGCTTTGAAGTGATGTTTTGTAGTCCATATGTTTGATTCCTTTGTAAAGCAATAGGTTTTGTTACCTGTCTGCTGGAACTTGTCAAGTGTAAATTGTTCTAGACAGAGATCAAATTTAAGTACTTCAAAGTTCATACTCCAGTGGAAGGGTTAGTCCCCCACAACGTGGTGAATTAAGATTCAAATCTCCACTGGGAGAAGTGTCCATATTTAGTGTCCGACTTTGTTTTGAATAGGATTGCCTCCGAAGGAGGATACCTATGAGAAATCAAAAAAAGAAAGTTGATACTCCAGTTAGAGAAAGTAATATTGTTTGGAAGCTTTAAAATGGCACTCAATAGGGCTTTAATTATCTCTGCATTCCTAGAAGGACCATTAGGCATTTAGGCCTTGTTTGGGAGAAACAGGAGGATTACAATTTTTCTGGTTGTATAAAGATTGCCTCTTGTTTCTTTCCAGTTTATGCACATATTCATTCTTCTCACCTCTCCTAAACTCTGCCTTGATTGCAATGTAAAATTGGCAATGAACTTTACAATAATGATGATCTTGTGTTTAAGATCATCCAATAAACTTATAGAAAGCAGGGCCCTGTTAGGTTGGTGTTAAATCAATTTAGGAATCTGATATATTAAGGTGGAAACTTTTTCACAGAATAGTCTTGTTATAGATTTGAAGCATTGCTATTTGCAACAGTATGACTCTCGGTTCATGCCACTTAAACATTTAGCATTTACTTGGAGGATAAAATGAGGGAAAGTAAATTAGGGGAAAGAAATAAGGATGTACGTTTTCTTTTGGAGGGGGATGGGGATAATAAGGGTGACGTGGAAAATTTCTCCTGTCTTGTTTGGATGTTATAAAATAAGAGTAACTAATTCTAGTTCTCTTTGTGTTCTCTTCATACCTGTAGCCCATAAATTTTCACTCCTGCCAAAATCTTTCTCTATTCTTTTACCTCTACCAAACAACCATTAGGGCATGATTGAATGGAGGGTTTTGGAGGAAAAGGGAAGGGAGGATGATATTTCCTTTTTTTAATTATGACAATCGTATAATGTTTATAAAAATAAACAAGGGATGATTGGAAGGTTTTAGGATGATCTATCATTTTGTTCCCTTAATTCTAAAAAATTCTTAGAGAGCCTATTTACTTAAAATGAACAAGATACCCCCCCCCTTTCCTTCCAAAACTCTCCATCCTAAACACATTTGAGGAATGACTTTATATGACCAGTCTCTCAGGCTGGATCTGTCCTACAAAGGATGGTTGATTTGTGTTTGGATATGTGCACACAACTCACATTAAATAGGAAGTACTTTCATCTTGTACTTGTTTTTCTGGTCTCATTCTTCTTGTGGCTTTGGTTGTTCAATTATGCATCAATGACTATTCCTCTCTTTCTCCTTAATCTAAATTAATAAATATAGTAGCTTTTGTTGGACATTCCGATGCTCACAAAATTGTTTTACACTTTTACTGTCACTATGCAGGTTTCGGGGATTCTTTTGGAAGGCTGCTAGAATAGGTGAGTCTTTTTTTTTTTTTTTTTAAATACTTGTTTTAATTTCTCCAGAATCTGCTGTTAGAATCTTTTGCTGGAGGTTTGCATAGGGTCTAAACATTGTTTAAATTGTGTTCTCTTTTGTTTTCTCGTTAATCAGATTAAAATGGTTGTATAACTTGGTTAAGCCTTTTGATTTATCTTTTCTAAAGGAAATTTTGATTTGTATTTGAATTTGGTAGGAGAAAAAGTTCATCTGATTTTGTTTTTTATCTTAAGAAAAGGTATAACTAATTTTGTTATTCATTAACCATTGACCTTGGAAGCAATTCTCTAGTTTTGTTTTTTCTTTCTTCACCCCCGTCTGTAGGGTGGTCTTCTTTTGGCTGAAGGGTGTTGCATTGTGGCTTTAAGTTTTCCCCTGTTTGAGGTAATTAGCTACTTTTATTGACATGATATTGTGCAGGTGAGCGTTTAAGCCCTTGGGTGGCCGTGGGATGTTTTACAATGGGCGTGTCAATCCTATTCTTCTGAAAAGGGTTTTCTTGCAAAATTTGAATGAGTTCTCTCGCTTTGTTTATCACCCTCGGCTCCTCTTAGGTTTTGCAATGGGGACTGAGGCTCACTTTGACTTAAAACTGGTTTCAGCTTATTTTTGCTTTATCTGGGGTCTTGCGGTGATAATGTCCATATTTCCTTCTGAGCAGGGGGTAATCTGCTGCCATCATTAACAATATTACTTGTATGAAGTATTATTGGTAATTGTTCGCATTTTTTGTGAAGGCTTCCTTTGATAGATCAAAGGGGCTGTTCGGCACGTATAATCCCTCCCCTTCCCCCAGCGCCATAGTCTATACAACATATGCTATAATCTCATAAGCTCCGAAAAATGTGGATCTCGATTTGTTGCAGTCAAAAAAATTCATGCAATCAGTAAATTAGAACTGTTGGGATGAAATTTGTACGGTTTACATTTTGATCTCTAAATTCGACTTGAAACATGCACTCAATTTGAATTGTCCTATATTTCTCCAACTTTGATTTGCTGATTTTGTGACTACAGCAAATCCAAATCTGAAAAATGTTAGTACACTCTAATTTTGTCAAAGTTGGCAGCCAAAATAAATATATGGCCGGGAGTGCTTGCTTGCATTAATTATGAAAGTGCTTAGCATATGTTTAGATAGGCATCGGATGCGTACATTTACATTAAAATTCACGTCGAAGATGTTAAAGTAATTCTTCGTTGCTTCAGCACATACGCATGTCCTGGGACGCATGACACAAAAACTAAACTTGTGGTTAGTTTTCTACCTTATAGTGGCTTTATAATAGCATAGAATTTCTTTTTTATGTATAGCCGAGGGTTTTTTTTTTTTTTCTTGTCCTGGTGGATAGCAAACTGTTGAAAAAGTTTTTCTGATGTTGGAAAATGATTCACAAGTAAAATGGCGAAGCCGGGAGGGGGGCGCATTTTGATTTCGGCAAATTTGACTTGAAATACACACTTATCCAATATTCATGTAATGGTTCTAATTGATTGACTCTGTAAATACATGAATTTTGTGACTGTACAAAGGGTTGGATTCATTGGTGAATTCTGCCTAAGATTTAAAGTTTATAGATGCTATTAATTAATATTATCAAAGTTTATAAGTGACGATAATTAATACTATGAAATTAATTAAGAAGACATGTAGAAGTTAAAACTCTTGTAGTTGATGTAATCTGATTACATTTAGGGGAAAAAAATTAGATATAATTTCTTATATGTTTTTGGTACTGTGCTCTAATTAAAATTAGAATTTTATTTTGGTAATACACATAATAAAGGTTTCCATAAATGACAATATAGATTACTAAAGTAAAATTCTAGCTTTGATTAGAGAATAGTATTAAAAGCTTATCTAAGTTTTGTTCATAAATTTATAAAAGGTCCGACTTAATGTACTACAAACAACATTGCTTCAAGCAATATTGAACTTGCATCTAAAGAAACCTCGTATTGGAAAACTAAAGAGGACAAAGGGAGATTGATGATAACAATCATGAAATGAAAGGGTTTCCATCATGATCAATTATTCGGCTTGGATTCTTGGCCATCACAACCCACCACCACCTGCGATAGGTTCACTTCCCCATTGGCTCTCCTTGTTGCTACCTGTGACAAGTTCACCTCTTCGTTGGCTCTCTTTGCCGCTATTTGCCGTTGAGTCGACTTGTAATAGGTGGCATACAAAATCAGCTGTGCTAGCGCAAATGTTGTTCCAATCGCATTTGGTATCTGACAATTAAGCACAATACCAAGAAGTTATTCATTCACTTTCAGTGATTATGTCCTCTTGAACTTATATGGTTAAAGGAGGGAAAGGAGGAATTTTAAAATTCTTAAAATAAATTAATTTTTATTTACAGTGATGAATAGGTCGAAACGGATGAGAGCATAAGTGGTCCAAGCCACGCCATTCCCAAAAGAGGCAAGAGAGATGTAAAATGGCATGTACTCAACACTCTTAGTTGTGATCACCAGTTTCTGCATCGCAGTAATGAACATAATTAATCACGTAATTATCTTAAATATATAGTAATTGTTGCTAATTAATTAGCCAAAAGGATATTCAAGGTGAGAAATGACTTATGAAGAGTTTCAATGTATTTCACCTACTATTTATTGAGCTTAAAGAAATGACTATAAGAAAAAAAAAATTGATGCAAGAGACATTCTAAATTAGTTCTTAGAAAAAGGACAAAGCTAAACCTTTGATCCGGTTATAAAAAGGATTGAAATGAGTATTATACAAGGTTTATAAAAAATAATCCAAGCCATGAATTTAACCATAACGACAATGTTTTTGAGATTTTCATGACCACATCGCTATTGCAATTGTAGCTGAATTTGTCATCAAATTTTCACAATATAAAAGATTGCGACAAATTGTAATTGTGACCTTAGCTACAACGACAAAGTTTTTAATGTTTTCATGACCACATCACCACCCCAATTAGTCACAATTGTCGCCAATTTTTTGAACTGTGATGTGACAATAATTTAAAATCTTGATAATATTACACGAATGAATAATATTATAATCTGTCCACGTGCCTCTCATGGCAACCAATGCAACCTTTTTCCTTGCACATGTATGCGATCAAGATATGGTAAAATGAATGAATGCATCGAAAACTAGAGATTTAGATGGTCTATGGCAACTCAAAGACAAGCAGTATATAGTGGGAGAGTGGTGATCACTGACCATGATAGTTAACGGTGAAGCATACATCATAATGTTGAAGATAATGCAAGTAGTTCCAACAATCTTAGAGCGTTTCTTGAAGGTGTGGACCATATTTAATGTGATAAAGGTGAGAGTAGTGATAAAAACGAGTTCCAATGAGAGCAATAGGAGGACCTTGAGCCTCTTTCTTCGATCAGAGTAGATCAAGAAGATTGTCACAAAGATGAGCTCAATGACGCACCCTGAGCCGTTAATGGTTACCACTAAAATGCTGTGTGGCTGCACCATGGGTAGACCATATAGGGTCCAAACCATGCAGTTCACCAGCGTAGCTAGGTATGGCGCTGGCGAGAACTGCTCAACTGATCCCTTCTTCCATATTTCGATAAAAGTAGGCCTATATATTTATTTGAATTTGAAGAAGGCACATACATAAAAGGTCAAGCAATTGTGTTCATATAATGCTTTAGTCGAGCCAAAATTATTTGGTTGACATAGTGTGTTGGAATTGACATTCAATCAGGTTAAATGTCAATGCTTTGGGATACATGCTTTATCATTATATGTGCATCAGAAAGCGAGAATAAAAAAAACACTCGAAGTCTATACTTAATTGAGGTTAAACTAGGAAAATTGAAAACTAAGAATAATATATATATATATATATATATGTATATATATATGTATGGGTGGAAATCAAGTTACTCCAAAAATAACTCTTGGTAGAGTTACACCACTCAATAACTCTTAATATGTATTAAATTTCAATAATCCAACTGAATTAAAAGATTATATGTCAATGATCATGCATACCAAATTTTAGATAAATCAAACATTTGTAGCTAGTTAATCTTAATGTCGACATTTACTTATAATTTAGAAAAGTATATTATATGTTAATTTGAATCTATTTAACGAAATATCAAATAATTTTTAAATTTTATAAAAATTTGTAGACTTGATCTACTTAATATAATCTTTTAATTTCACGGTTGGATAATTGAAATTTAATACATATAAAGAGTTATTGAGTGAAGTAACTCTACCAAAAGTTACTGTTGGAGTAACTTGATCTCCTCCCCCCTCCCACACACACACACACACACACACACATTGAAATTTAATACATATAAAGAATTATTGAGTGAAGTAACTCTACCAAAAGTTATTGTTGGAGTAACTTGATACACACACACACACACACATTGAAATTTAATACATATAAAGAGTTATTGAGTGAAGTAATTCTACTAAAAGTTACACACACACACACATTGAAATTTAATACATATAAAGAGTTATTGAGTGAAGTAACTCTACCAAAAGTTACTGTTGAAGTAACTTGATACACACACATATATATATATAGACTTAAAATACATATCCAATATTTGAATTGTTTGATTTTGATTCAATGATGCTGATTTATTACTGCGTAAATGTGTGATTGCACGGAATCCAAGTCCACTAAATAGAGTTGCGATCGCAAGGGCGGCCATTATTACCCTCATACATGATTCCAATTCCTTTAAAAAATGCATTTAATGTCTTGACAAAGTATTAGTAATTATTTTTTAAGTTGTCAAGATATTAAATGTATTTATTTTTTCATTTGATACTTTCATCATAAAGTATTATTGCAGCACGATATAACATTACACTTCAGTAATTTTCTTTTTTTGAAAAACAAACAAAACAAAAGGAATTGGACTCACGTTACGAGGGGGACGATGGCCACCCAATTGGAATCGCAACTTGATTCTATAGACTTGCATTTCGTGCAATCACACATTTACACAATAATGAATGGGCATCATTAAATTAACGTATACACACTTATTTTTTAGTTAGAGTATGTTAGCAAGCTATACCATGAGTGTATTTTAAGATATATTGTAATTATAAATTGTTAACGTACTCCAATTAAAAAATAAGTATGTGTACGTTAGCAAATTCCTACACACACATATATAGATAGATAGAGAGAGAGATTATATAAGAAACAAAAGTTATTTTTATTATTTTTTATACGAACTTTTAAAAATAAGTAACACAAGGAAGTGTTTTTAATCAAAAATAAAAATGAAAAATAAAAAAAATTATGAAACTAAACAGCACTATAATTTGTTACTATAATTATTTTTTAGAATTTGGATATTTTGGTATTAATAAATAATATAATAATATCATATTATGAGAGGGAATGAAATAAAAGCAAACTTAATTATTTTTTTCTTTTATAACAAAATAAAAACTAACGCGAGATGGTCTGTTCCTAGTTTCCTTCGTGAGATTAATAAAAGGTCAAACAAATATTTTCTTCTTAGGAGAAGCAACTTATTTTTAGTGCCCCACTCGAAAAAGATTTCCGTCAAAAATTTAAACGTAAAGAATGTCCTCAAGCACCCGTCGGTCAGAAAGGCTCTCAAATGGAGGAGAAATTATTAGATAGTTTAGAATTACTAAGTGTCTATGGTTCCATTTAATGTGTTTATAACACATATTCAACTTTTATAATTCACGAAAAAAAATTAATAACCTTTAATTACATGTTATATGCAGATTAATAAGAACCATAAAGGTCCAGGACTATCTAATAATTTCTCCTAATGGAGAGGTTTGTAGTTGACTCAGCAAAATGGCACACTACAATTTAAATATCAATGCCCACCCACAAGTCATTCAAAGTAATAAATTATCAGAATTTATGTATTTTTCTTAAAAGAGATTTTAAATTTAAATTTAATTGTTTTAAAGTAAATCCTCCGTAATTAGATTTCTCAACGATTACTGCCGCTTTAAAAAGGCTATGTATCATAATAAGAGAGAAAGAAAACGTAACTCACCACGGTATAATAGTGAGAGCTGAGTAATTTATATGAGGTCATTTGTTGTATAAGAAAAAAAAACGAGGGAGAGAAAGCAAGAGTTAACACTTAAGAGAGAAAGATCAAGCTTACACTGGGGATAAGAACAAGCAGCCGGAGATGATGTTTCCTGAAGTTAAGAAAATTACGCAGAGAGACCCATAAGAATGAAAAAAATACGGAATACATATATATATGTATTTACACATAAAGTTTAGACAGCAATTTGACCCACCTATGACGCCGACCACTGTTCGAGCTATAGCTGCCGTAGTCATGGTTCCAAGCTAGAGAGAAATCTAGCAGAAGGAGAATGGGTGAAGTGATATATCAAGATAAGGGAGAGAGAGTCTTTTGTAACCGAAATCTGAATTAATGAATGAACTGCGAGAAATTAATAGGAGGAGTCGGTGCATGAAGTCCGATATAAGTTAAGGTAAATGTTAAATGCAGTTTGGTCGTATCCGGATTCTGGTTGAACAGGTGCACGACATGTATTGGGTATAGTGTAACTGGTTGCTACACCTGTGAATTTTGTGTTCCTTAAATAGAGTGAAAGACAGAGACAGTCTTCCTAACTTGCCGCTATCTGCAGTGAGAGATGCTCAGATCCTACTCACTACTCAGCCAGCGCTATAGTGATCATAAGCATAAAGCGACCATAAATTCTTCTGTCTCACTGTGACAGCCGAGGTTTTCTACTTTTACTGTTAAAAAAGAGAAAGTTTTCTACTTTTAAAAGAAGGTAATTAATTTTAAGTTTTATTGTGAAGATGTAAAAAATATTATTAGATGTAAAACAAATTAATTTAAATGCGTATTAAATTCATTACTCTTACTATGATAATCTGATAGCATTTCTTTAATGCTTATTATAATTTTTTTATTAAATGAAATTTAGAGTTGACTTTATTAAATAATTATGAGTTGTTTTTAATTAATAAATTCACATGTAATTTTATATAATAATAAAAATATGTTAAAAATTTTATATAATACGGTATGTATGTATGTATATATATATATATATATATATATATTTATTTATTTATTTATTGTGGTAAATATACTACTTTCATTTCTTTCAATTTGTTCGCTGAGAAAGAAAGCACATAGATTAAATAACATAATTAATATTCGTTTATATTGAAATGATTTAAACTCCCTAACATAACCTTTATTATTATTTTTCTTTCATTTGTAAAGTGTGTAAAATATTTAAAATTAAGTAAAAATAAGGATACACTTGAAAAAATAGTAACTAATATTATGTTAAACTTCTAAATATGTGAAAAAATAAATAGAAACAAAATTTGCTTTTAAAAATGGAGATAAAAAAACGGAGGGAGTATTTATTATAAATTTAATAATAAATATAAATAAATAATAAAATTCTTTAATTAACTATTAAATATAGGATATAGGATACTTTTATAATATTGAGTAACATGATAGGATCATGAAAGACACATTTTTTTTTATCAAATAAGGACTAAATATTATTATTAGTTGTATAACCCACTAATTATATTTAATAAAATTTGTGTCTTTCTCTTTCCAACATCATCGTATCATGTTATTTAACAATGTAAAGGATTCAAGTTACAATAACAATTTCCTACTCTGTTACTCATTTTGTTAATGAATAATCAAATATTTATTGTTAAGCCTTCTGATATCCTTAGATTCAAAAAACTTTTGATAATTCCACAATCTTCGAGTAATTTGATAAATATGTTGTTGGACTAAGAAATTTGCCAACTGTGTAGAATTTGCCAACTATTTGAGTTTAATTGCAACGATCTTATCATAATTTGGAGATTGGTTAAGAAGACAATCGAAAGGTACCTAGGAAGTCTTCTTTCTGAACTCGAGAGTGACTCATTTGAAGAAAGCTAACATCTAGAAAAGTAATTAAGAATTCCTTGTATAATTCAAAATGATGACAGGACGTGTATTTTTTAATTTTTCACTAGATATCTCCATATGTATGTATAACCTGAGACTAATTTTTAGAGAGTGGTAATTAATTAAGTAAAGTTAACGACAGAAATATTCAAACCTTTATGCTCATAATTTACTTCCTTTAAAATCAATCAATGTTGAATACGACAAAAAAAGAAAAAGGACATTGGAACACCTCAGAGAAAAAGAAAAAAATACAGATCATAAAGAAAGGAAAATAGTAACTCCTAAACATTAAAATACTAAAATGCTTTAGATTAAGTCAAACCACTTCACCAATCTCCTTCATCACTATCTGTTTGATTTTAGCTTCTAAAAAACATTAATTAATATTACTCAATCAACTAGCTTAATTAAAATTAATTAACAATATTTCATTCACCCTATTTTGTTAATATTTAAGTTTAATAATGTACATAGAAAATTTCCGTTATTATTCAATTATTTATTACGTGATTAGTGTTTAACTTCTACAATATAATTATTATCATAATTAATCTATTATTGTAACAATATAAAATTAAATATAAAGTGAATTTTTTGGCATATTAAATTTGAACTCCTTGATTTTGTAAATGAAATTCTATAAGTAACTCAATGTAAAGGTTTTATATAATTATTATTTAATCATATAGCTACTATCTATCACAATGGACTTAATTAAAATTTTGAAATTTAAAATAAAAGATTTATCCAAATAATCAAATTACAAATTATTTTAATATTACATAAAAATGTATAATTAATTAATGGTATAAAAAAAAATTTCCATTGGTATTCAACAAAAAATAGTACGTATTTGTTCGTTTAATTTCAAGAAAAGTGTAATTTTATGATATAATATTTTAAAAAAAATATTATTTTTAACTTACTAAAAAGAATTGATTTTTTTTTTCAACAAACTTACATTTTCATAAATTTGGTTAAAATATATTTTAATTAAAATTATTTTTTTTTAAAAAAGGACTCTTAAACTTCTCTTCTCTCAGACTCAGTATGTAGTTATCTTTCAACTAGTCAATTAGTGGGTTTTATTTTGGATACCTCAAAGTAACGCTGGACCATTATCAACAGTTCTCTACAGTACTTTGATAGGTTCCACTAACTGAATAGAGATTACCTATTAAAGTGATGAGATACGTGGGCCGTGGTTAGAGCGGAGAGGGAGGTATTCATGCATCGTGTGTTTGTCTAGATTTCGTATCAGACAATGACGTCTAATTCCACCTAGAAGTAGAAATCTCTTTTTTCGACATTCCACCTACAAACAGAAATTCCTTATGGTCCACTAACCAAAGGATCGATTCTGCGTAACTTCTTGTCTGTCTTATGCCCATGTGAAGTTGAAGAAACCTGCGAGATCGGTGAGCAGAACAATAACATACACTAAATGTTTAGTGATCAAATAATAACAGGAACGAGACGAAAGTTACGTGCTAATTGTATTAAAAAAAATTCTTAATTCATTTTCAGCTCATTATGCATATGGTTATGTATGTGGAGGGAATAGTTTTTAACCTTTTTACATTGAGCGGCGGTTTGATGAATAGGAAAGGATAGAATATTTATTTTAGAGAAAAAAGGATATGCACTGTTATACATTGTCATTCAATCACAATTATTATGTATGGTAAATTTGTTGACTTTAATAATAAATATCTTAAAAGTCAATGTAATTTTTATTGTATGAGGAGTTAAGAAGCAATATGATAGAATAATATATATATATATATATGAGTGAGGATCAAGTTACTCCAAGAGTAACTCTACTTAATAACTCTTGAAATGTATTAAATTTTGATGATCCAACTGTTAAATATTTTGATATTATGTCAATTATCATGCACACCAAATTTTAAGCAAATTAGACATTTGTAACTAGTTAATCTTATAGTCGACATTTACTTATAATTTAGAAAATTTATTATTCGTCGATTTGAATCAATTTAATGAAGTATCAAATAGTTTTCAAATTTTATAAAAATTTGTAGACTTGATCTACTTAATATAATCTTTTAATTCAATGGTTGGATCGTTGAAATTTAATATATACCAAGAGTTATTGAGTGAAGAAACTCTACCAAGAGTTACTCTTGAAGTAACTTGATCCACACCCTATATATATATATATATGATACCACTAGTATATGTTTTTGACTTTTTAGATCGATTCTGAAATTGATGTAAAAAACATTTTTTCTTTTAAAAAAATTGTATTAAAATAGACAACTTCTCTTATACATAACACATATTTTCTAACCCAATTTCACAGCCAAATCAAACATAAGAATTAGATCACACAACTACACTTTGACATACCAATTCACATAGTTAAAATTATTTGTTATACATTTACAATATATGCACTGTCATTTACATATATATGCACTATCTTAGTTGGTTTGACAAAACAGATTAACAAAAAAACTATCACTACTGCAAAATCACATTTTTACATCGCATAATCTAAATCGATTTAGACATGACTGTTTTAAAACAAAAATGCGGTGGCATTTTTGTAATATATTCAAACTTTTTTAAATCAGTTTTCCATTTGACCAATTTAGATTTAACTTTTTAAATCGGTTCCTATATGACCAAGTTAATAAGTGTACCCATGATGGCCTTTCTGTAAATATGATTAACATATTTTAAATTGGTTCCCATTTGAACTGATTTAAAATATGTTTTCTAACTCAGTTGTAAAATCAATTTAAAAAGTCTTTTTTAACTGATTTAAAAAGCCTTTTATACGGTAGTGTATTTTCACAACCTAATAGTAATCAATTCACAAAACTAAAACATTGTGACCTTTACATGTATATCTACACAATATGACAACCTAAGTAATCAATTAAACTAAATATATGATACATTCTAATTAGGGGATGTGGTAGTGGTTATGAACGAAATAACTTGCCAAATAATGCTTTAGATTAGTAATTTCTTCTATAGAGAAGGAATCTAGATTGTTGAATCTCTACAATTAATAAGGCATGAATTGAAAAACTATAACACATGATTCAAAATTATTAAATGAAACTAATTAAGTTATTAAAAAGAAAATTATCTTTATAAAGGAATAAACAATGTATGTAGAGATGATTTTCAACATGTGTCTCATGACAAAATAACCACACTCACGATTGTCTCTTTATTTACGACACTATAAATGAACATAAAGGTAACCAGCTTAACGTAAGAAAATATATAAGAATTATTGTAAATAATATAGATATTTTAGGGTTTTTTTTTTCTTTATATCCTTAATATCATAGTTTCCCTATTTCCCCTATAAGAGGAAAATTATACAATGTAATTTGTGTGACACAAATTAAAAAAATCTGTCCTTTTTCAACTCCTAAAAAAATCAAAATTCCCAAAAATATCTCTGTTATTTACAACAAGAATAACCAAAAATCAAAGGATAGCAAATGACTAAAAACTTACATGTGGCATCACTCATGTAGTCTTCTCCACCTCCTTTGAGTACTTGTCTGTCACCATCATCTGGTACGTATTCATAGCTCTAAATGACCAAACACAGGAATAAAAATTATTACAAACAATTAGATTTAACAAAGTAAAAGTTTTATAAATAAACACTTAGCCTTCTACAAAAGTCTTCAAATCCTTTGTTAATTGATGCAAAAGGGGGTAGAACAAGGTGACAACTTTCTGCTTAGGGCAAATAACAACCAATTGCCAATGTTTTTTGTAAAATTGGGTATGAATTAGTCAAAGTCACATAATATTGTATTAATTGTAAACTATGATATTACTTACCCATGGTGATACAGTGAACGATAACATTCCATTTTGCCTTCGTATAGTTTTCTATTCAAGTACTCTTTTATTGATTGCAACTTGATCCATTGAATTTGGAAGTGAAGTGGACAATAAATTCATACTATCCATCAGACTTGCAAAGATTATGGGCATACATGTGACATTGGAAAGGAAAATGTTTGGGTAACAATACTTAGTTATTCATTTAAAATATTGAAAATTTACTTACATCACAAATACTTAAATAATGGCAATCAAAGCATCTTTTACCCTCTCATGAGTTCCAAGACATCATTTACTACAAAAAGTGCTTTTAACATTGGGAATTTAAAACAGTTCCTAGAAAATCAATATAATATGTGAGGTAGTGACGTTTTTGTAATATTAGGATGGACATTTTACATTAGTTGCCTGATAACCAATCTAGAAAATACTTTCTACATCGATTGTATTAAGAATTGATGTAGAAAGTACTTTCTACATCAGTTCTAAGACAATTAATGTAGAATGTCAACGTGTAACGCCTGACTGCTTTTAGGATCGAAGACTGTCCCCACAAACCAACACAAGACTTTTCAACGTGCTTTGTTCTCACTCACACGCTTCCTAAGAAACTTCCCAGGAGATCACACATCCCTAAATTGCTTCAAGTCAAGCATGCTTAATTGTCGAATTCTTAAGTGGTATGCTACTAAAAAGTAAATGCATCTTGTTGGTAAAGGTAGCAGTTATTATTTCCTTTAAGCTATCCTTAACTGTATAGTTCTATACCTGCACAGCCTCTAGATCCCTCTCATTCTAGTGTGTATTCGATTCATTCATGTGCCCCTCTCGTTGGAAGCTTGCCAAGAGCCGCTCCTTGTCCGTGCCTTATCTCTTTTGCACCGGCGATCACTTCCCGCCCTTATTAGCGCCTGGGATGTTACACAATGTCCTTGCAACTTTTGAAAATTTGATAATACTTTCTTGACAAGTTGTACAAAAAATTAATTTAGAACATACTTTCTAAATTGGTTGTTCGTATAATCGATGTAAAATTTTGACATCTTTCCAACTTTTAAAATTTTTGACAAGATTTTATAGATTGGTTGTACTAAGAATTGATGCAGAAAGTCCATAACTACACCATCCCACACCATTTTACATCCATTTAAGTGGACTAATTATTATGCGCACACCATATTTTTGGTCCATTTAAATTTAGAGCCTGCTTTTAGTAAGATAATTAATCTCAAAAGAAAGCCAAAACCTTTTCTCATATTTTCTCACATACAAATCAATCCCAAATTTTGCACTCATATTAATCCCACACAAATATCGTATTCGTATTAATCTTGAATAAATCTCATGTTTTGGTTAATTGTTTGTTGGATTTATTCTGTTATGTTTGTAAAATTTGCTATTTCCTTATTTTCTTTTTAACCTTCACCAACCTAAATCTAGTAGGGTTTTTCAAAGCTTATGATTTGTATTTTTTTTTGCAAGAACATTGATATATTTATTATTAGTTGCTTTTGCACAAACGTGGAAAACAATAACCTCTTCAGTTCAATTCCTTATCACTAAGGTATGCATCTTTTCCAATTATTTATTAATTGTTATTATTTTCTTATTAATCTATGTTATAATGTATATTATTAACATTGTTTATAGATTGTGTGGTTGGTGTTGATGTTGGTGGACTTGATTACTTTTAGAGATGACAAAAATATCTGTACCTGTGGATATCTGAGGATAAAATCTACAAGGAGTAGAAAATAGATAATTAAATGGGTACCCACGAATAATTTAAGTGAATATATCTATACCTATTAATAAACGGGGGTAGGGACGGATATCAAGGAACCCGCTCTGCAGGTACCTTTGTTTAAATATATAATTCCACACAATATTTGACTAGAATATTTGAATAATTTTAGTCTAATTGTGTATAGTAGTTGTATATAATATTTGAATAATTTTAGTTTTCTAACCATTAAACTATTTAAAAAAACTGTCAAAATAATTAAGAATTACGGTTAAGTAATTTTTAAAATATTTTTAAACTATTTTTTATTTTTTAGTAAATATCCACAAATACCTATGGATACTCGCGAATATTGAAAAAATACACAAGTATCCGCTTAACGGATACCCGTGCAGGTATAGGGTGGCATGGGGCGGATATTTATCCGACGAGGCGGGTAGCGGGGGGCTACTACGTGTGCCTGCCCCGCCCCGTTGTCATCCTTAATTGCACCTTTGGTATGGTATTGGATGCTAAATTATGACAATTCGACTCCCTAGTTGATCATTCAGCCTACGATCTCTAGTTGGTGGAGGATTTTCTTGATTGGTTAATTTGTCTTCACTACGATTTGATGACTCTGAAAGTACGATTGGAGTTGTCTAACTGTCGTTACTAGGGTAAGTGTAACCTTCTTGATCTTTTTATACCTGAGTTCAGGTCCCTATAGGGATCAACTGGTGAAATAAATTGGGTGCTTTGTTCCTTCCATTTCCTACACCAAAGTTGCACTGGTTGTTATTTTGTTGATGAGCAAGTATAGTGTGCATTCTCAGTCAGGCATAGGTCACTTTGTAACCAGCGAAAAAGATAGGTATTGGTTATTGCTTTGTAGGGATTCCTCCTGCTTAGTTGTCCATTGGAACTTTCTTCCTTCTATACACATGGGAAGAATGGTTGTAGTCTTTCACTAGATTGTAATAAGAATTTGATAAAGCTACAATATGTTTAACTGGTCTTTATACCTCTTTGGTTGTTTCTAGGCTCTTGATCTTCAGGATTCCTTTGCATTTTTAGGGATTACTTCAATCGCTTAGTCAGATAACATGAAATTAAGGAACTATTCCCCCTGGACATCGAACATGCATTTGGATGGGTTTAAACACATGATGGCTCAAAGGTGGATTTTTGGGGTTTAGGTCTTTGACATGTATGGATTCTTTATTAAATTCGCTTACACAGTCCTTTAGTGATTTGTTGTCCTCTTGGAATAAGCTGAAGAGGCCGAATTCAATCCTCCTGTAAGGCTACTAAGGTTGAACTATTCAGGAAGGCTTGCGACAATTCTTCAAAGTAATGGAATGACCTTTTTGGTAGGCTAGCGAGGTGGGGCTAAGCTGGTGAGGGTGCCAAAAAATATCTTGCACAATATAGGGTTTGTGGCTCTTGTGGTGAGCATCTCAATATTAAACATGGTTAGATGTTGTTGGGGATTAGACGTACCTTTGTAAAATGGGAAAAACAAGTTTTAGAATGAATTAGGGACTAGGACAACCATAATGTTGTTTGAGAATGAGTGTTGGGGGTCGTTGGCCTTGGTTGGCTAAGCAAGTTTGTTATTATGCCATTTATTTAGTTCTTCTTCTTCCCAAAGGGTGTGCTGGGAGTTTTATGTTTCACGCTCCTTTTTTTTTCCTAGTTCGTTTAATTGGCCTGCATCATGTCGTTCTCATCTTTTGTGTGCTAGTTTTCTTATTGCAAGATTTCCATTTGTGTGATGATTTGTTGCAGCATCAATCTTTTGTTATTATCTCCATTGATGTTGTGGGGTTGCGCAATGGAGTGTGGGTGAGTAATGAGGGATGTGTAGTCCCAAAAACGTTTTATTGAGCCCCACAGTGGGTGCTAGATGTTCTTACAAACTCTTTAGAAGTAATGTCGAGTACAACTAACTATCCAAGATAGTTCGCAAGTATAAATATATGAACATGATCTTCCTTTAACTAGGGATAAGGGCAGCCACGAAGTAACAAAGGTTGTTTTGTGAAACATTGAGTTGAAAACATTGATTGTTAATTGTTAGGGTGATGACTATTGGGGCAGTTATATTGATAGAGTCTTTACTTCATAATGGTTATGGTGGGGTTGGATATGCGAATGTGATTACCAGGCGAGATTTGTGGCATGATCGTTTCTAAGTGTGTGAGGAGGTCCAACCAAGTGAAGTGTTGAAAGAAGTTTATTTAGGTTGGCCAATACTAGTGCGAGAAATGTCATGGTCATAGTGAGTTTGCACGAGCTGTCTGGTTAGAGCAAGGACATTTCCAGAAAGCACATAGTCCTTGAAATCATGAGTACTTTTAAGATGAAGTAATTTGAGTTGGCCGTTTCCAACTAAGAATGATCTCGAAGGATACAATAAATATAATTTAAAAAAAAAATAGGGCTAGTAGGTGTGTCCAATTCAGGCAATTGTTAAATATACCTCCCTTAATTGATATACATACCCCTTTCATTTTTTTGTCTCAAAAATACTCTTTCAGAAAAATAATTTCCGAAATGTACTTTTACATGTTACGAAAGCAAACTTCCGAAAGCAAAATTGGAGTCGTGAGCTCTCCTGTAAGATGGTGTGGATGTACTTTCTTTTTCGTTGGGAGCTTCTATGCCCTCTCACCTTTTCCACAAGAAGACTCATTTTGTGGATTTCAAACTCTTCACTCTGACTAATTCCTTGTATGATCCTGTCCAAAAAAAATTCCAACATTTTATCACTCTCACGGGAAGCATTACCACCCAATACCCACCAAACTAGTACATGTGAAAAGAATTTCTTCAATTTCAGAATGCAATAACATTTATGAATTAAACAATACAGGATGGGGTTCCAAACTTCCACCCTTGCAGCCAACACCACCACATCAACTCCCAATCATTCTTCGAAAGAAGTTAATCATCAATCGACTTATATCTACCAAAGCAACTGAAAGAAAAATTATAACAAATTGAATTCTATCAAAGCTTATACCGTTGCATCACTTCAACAGTGCACAAATAGTTTTTTCCAAGAATATTATATAGGGGAAGGCACGGTTGGCCCTGTCATTAGGGTTGAACTCTCCAATGGAAAGGTAATATTCTTCTAGTTTAATGTATTTGGGCATTCTTTTATGTTCATTTCTTTGCTAACTTGACCATGATTCCTGTGGAGGGAAAGGGAAGGTAGGGTTAAATTTCAAATTGAGTTAATATTTTTATTTAAACATTTTTAAAAACAAAAAGAATAAAACTAGAGATTTGTTCATCTTCTGTTGCTCCCTCTCAATAGTTTAAACAATGAACAATATTCCTTTTCCTCTGCAAAATTAAGAAAATTAGTTTGAAGTTTTAAATTTCTTTTCTTTCCCTTTCAATGTTGAAATAGACAATTTAGACATGCTTGGAGATCCTTGGTAGTTGGTTCAATCTTCGATTATCTCATAGATACATTGCAGTTACATACTTGACAGACATTGCTTATTGTTAGGAATCTAATGCTTTGTGATTTTTGCAGATTTTTTTTCCTGTTGTACTTGCTTGCCATGACTTGTTACTTATTGTTCTCCTAGTGCCACTTATTTATATGGAGCTTCACATGCTTATATCTTTCAAATAATCTTCTTTATAGTTACAGGCAGTTGGGAAGTTGTACTGCTTCTATGGGGCAAAATCACAAACAGTTACTACCACCGACAATGAACTGTTAAAAAAATGTGCTTTTCTTCACACCAAACATGAATCATAAATACCACTTCCCCAATGACCTTTAAATAAAGAGATCCTCTAACAATTAACACTTGCTTCTTCTACCACCGACCTTCATGCACACTACGGGTAATATTTGCCACACTTGCTCACCCCACTAACAAACCCACAAAAACCAATTCCCCCCATCCACTTCATAGACAAATTAGAACTAACAACAAGTTAAGCCCTATACATAAATAATGCCAAAGTCAAATTGATCATTCAATGGCTCTATGTATCTAAATAATGACGGAAGGATTTTATTCTTACATGGAACACCATGAATGCGAACCTTTTAAAATTGTTATTAATAACAACCAAATATTTTCTACGCCCTGCAAAGTGTCCATCGTTTCATCATCCATGCCTTCTCTCCTACACAGTACCACCAAAAGCGCCAAAGCCAGAATGAATTAATGTGTTTAATAACTAGCGCAACTAGATCTGTATATATGGTGGGCATGCCAGCATGGTACGATATTGGTCTGGTGGGTACAAGGTGGTAATGCTTCCCGTGAGAGAGAAAATGTTCAAAAAAAAAATGGAGAGGATCGTATAAGGAATTCGTGAAAATAAAGAGCTTGAAGCCCCATAAAGGAGTCTTCCCGTGGAGGAGGTGAGTGTGCATTCACTTTGGCTCATGTCCCACCCCATCCCAATATATAAACCGATGATTCTGCAAAATAGAGACTGGGAGTGCGATGCCCAAATGATTGGCATAACTAAAGAAAAAGAAAAGGATGCGTTATTTGTTTATTTATTTATACATTTTCAGATAATTAAAGTTTAATTTCCATGGTAATTTATCTAATTGTATATATAAAAGCTAGAAATGGATTAATTGTATATTCATAAAAATATTATTGTTTTGGTTGGAATTGTTAAAATTTAGAAACGAATTAATTTAATGACATAGGAATTAAATCTCATGCATAGAATTTATAATAAAGAGTGTGTTTGGCAAGCCACTTTAATAACTTATAGGTTAATTTGACTAGCTTATAAGTTGTTTTGACCAAAATAAGTTTGTTTAGTACATAAGCTTATTTTAATAGCTTTTAACTTATTTTTCTAAGCAATTTTAACTAACTTATAACTTATAAGCTATTAGTTTTTTTTTCTTTTCTATTTTATCTTCACTAATTTACTTGAAATTTCTCTTTACCCTTATTTCAATTTTTTGGTAAAGACCACAAGTATCATTTACTAGAGACAATCTTACTCGAACCAAGTAGGACTATTATATGGACAACAAAGCTCTTCCTTATTTCAATTTAGAAACACTTTTGCCTATCCTACCTCTCTCCGTGATGTCAAGTTCTTTCTTTCATGTTTTCTACTCTCACACCCATAAATCAACAATGTGTATCCTCGACAACAACCACAATTGGCTAGTCAAAAGTTGATGCAATTTTAAAATTACAAAGAAAAAATAAGTATTCTTTTTGTTTTCAAATAATATTATTAAAAAATTATTCAAATATTAAAGAATGATTTTAACAATATAAATACATTAAATTAAATTATAATTTTATGGAGAAAAAGAAGAAAACAAATCTCACAAATAAAATAAAATAAAGCAACTATGACCATCTTTTATAGTATAAAATCATCAAATCTTCATGATTTCTTTACAATATAAACTTTAATAATTATTATTCCAATTTTTAAGATGATAAGTGTTAGAAATTAATCCAAATATTGAAAGTGATATATATATATATATATATAAAACTAAATATATCACTTTATGTCATTTTACATGTATCACATAATTAGCTTATTAACTAATCTTACCAAATATTTTCAAATCAATTAGCTAACTTATAAGCTTTTAATTTTTTAGTTCCTAACGTCTTCCTTAAAAGCTTTCAACTAGCTAGCACACCCAAAAACTAGGATTTGAATTAATTTGAAGATTAATTTTCACATTTGATTAACTTATAAAAATTAATCTTATTTTTAAATTAAATAGTAGTATAATCTCACTAATTGTGAAGTTAAGTCATTAGGTATGAGAGGTGAATATGTTGTATTATTTTTTGTTATCATATATACCATACCATGCTCTTTAACTACGTATTCAAACAATTAGCTAGTATTTTGTATATTGCATAAATATTTTTAAATTTTAAAAAATAATAAAAATATAAACCATGAATTCAGATAAATTTTAAAAAAATGTGAAAAAATATTAAAAATTATTAAAATGTGTATGATCAATTAAAAATGTATCAATCTTTAAAAATAAAAATTTTAAAAATTATTATTCTTAAGATAATATGCTTTATTATTTTTTTGTTACAAATATAATATGCTTTATTTTATTATAGAGATTAGTAATTTGTCTCTAAAATATATTAGCTTTTACTTTAGTTTTACAGATAGAATAAGTTACAAAATATTTTAGTAATAGTAACCTAATAATGATTCCTAACTTGGTAACAGACAAATAAAAGAGGAGATAATGTTAGGTGAGATTGTCGGCCAAAAATAATTAAGGAAACATTAGTGACTGCTATTTACCACGGACGAAAAACACAAAAAAGATAAGCCAAGGGAGAAGCGTGCGAAGTTACTTTTCTAATTATTGAAAAAAAAGAAGAAGCATATTTTATGTGCTTAATGCATGCACATAAAAAAGATAAGCCAGGAGAGAAGGATGCGAAGTTACTTTTCTAATTATTGGTTAAAAAAAACAAAATCATATTAACTTTTTTATTGAAGAATCTATTATTTTATGCTTCCGTAATCTGATGACCCACTTCAGAAGTTAACGCAGAGGTAACAACACATCGCATAAGAATCTAATGATTCTAAATTTCTAATCTAACCGTTTAAGGTTACCTAGAAGATTAATTATAATTTGATTATTTACGGGAGATTTGGTTCTATTTCATCCTTTTATATATTCTCTGCTCCATTTTCATGTGCAGCGATTACCCCTTCCAAGGTTCTTGCCAATGAATTTTACTCTTTTCTATTTTTGCGACTTTGTACCGAGTAATAATATGACCCCCATAAATCCATAATTAATTTTTTCATGAGTATTCAATTCGAAGAACGAGAATCATAATCAAAGGCATGAGCACATATTTTATGAGGAGATGAAATGAGATTTAGACACACGGCGTCGTTAACACGATCACATGTATTATTGTTTAAATGCTATTATGCTTATGTTTTGTAGATAAAATTTTGTGACTAAAAAATTAGAATTTTGTTAACATCAACCATTAAGTAAGATAAAAGTAAAAAAATTATTTTAAAAATATTTATTACGTCACAAATATAAAAATATTTATTTTCTTTCTTTTTATTAAAAGTTATATATATATATATATATATATATATATATTTATTTATTTTTCTTTAAAATCAGGGTTTAAGATTGATATTAACTTGACTTAAAAAAAAGTTTAATATTAACAAAATTAAAAAGAAAATACAATCTGAAATTTAAAATCTAAAAAGTTAATTATTCGCTGAAAACATCATCGATATTTCTGCCAAAATAAAAACAAACTTACGAAACCATAATAGACCTTTAATTTTATTTTGCAACTGTAATAATAGGAGAATTCCATATAAAGATGAATTTTCTTTTTTTGGGTAACCATGACATAGGTGCGAAATATCTACTAGCTTTGTCGATGACTAATCTTCGTCAGGGAATTTGGTTGGTCACCTTTAATAGAGTCTTCCTTCCCAACCACGTTTTTTTCATCCACAAGGTTCGAATCTGAGATCTTACTTAAGGAATTTAAACCCAATACCACTCGGACTAATGACATGTTGGTATATGAAGATAGATTTGTTACACTATTTTTTTTCCATTATTTAAGATTTTTCATATAAATTAAAAAGTATTATTTTTTTATCTGTCGTTTAAAAAAGAATTATTTATTTTTCATTTTAAAATTTCAAGATAGAATGTATTTCACATATTATTTCACTTAACTTATTTTTTATTCAGATAACTTATACTAAAAGAAATACGAAAATTAATGATTGTCATATCATCAAAATTGTCACAAAATTTGCTGTCAGAATGTAATTTAGCAGTAATTTTGGATGTTGAAGAACACCAATCATCATTATGTTTTTTTTTTTTAAAATATACTTAATTTATATTTTATTATAGTAGCAGTGGAATTGTTCCTATGTTTTTGAAAAAAAAACATATACAAAACAAAAAAAAAAACTTTATTCGAAATTTCAAATTTCAGTCACTAAATTAGCAATCGACTAACTGAAGTGAATAAAATCTCAGATGCTAACTTATTTAGCGACCATATAACTCAATAGCTAAAATAAATAATTTAGTGATTGAAAACATTAGTTGCTTAAATGACCAAAATCAGTCGTTATTGTTGGTTTTAAAATTTAATTGATCACAACTTTAGTTACTAAATCTTTGTTCACTAATTCGGCCATTGACTTTGTTCATTTTGTTGGTTGCTAATTCGGTTGCTAACGTTATAAATCCAAATTGTATTTGATTTTAATTAGTGATTACTCAATTCGGTCAAAAAAATTTAATGACCAATTGAGTGACCGATTTATTCGGTCACTAAATAACCTATATAATTTTTCAATTATTTTTGCATTTCTACATTCCCATTTAAAAAAATATGATAATTAACAAAAATACAATCAATATCACCATTATAATTACAAATACATTTAAAATCAAATGTATTACATTAATCAAAGTAACATTTAAAATTAAATGAATTATATTAAAAGTTAAAAAAATATACATACCATAGATTGAAAGACAACAACAAAAAGTCATTGTAGCATAGAAACTAATGCATTGTGAAACATTCAAGTAACATAATACTTGCATTCTCTCACCTTATATGACAGGGAAAATACACATAGGGAATGCGTATTCTCAAATTCAAACTAAAATGAAAATGCAACTAATTAACAACGTATTTTTCTTCTCTTTTCATCAACCAAACAATTTGACATAAATAATTTATCCTTCTCTCTTTTTTGGTAAATACTTATCTTTCTCTTTTCATAAAAAAGCTACAATAACAAAAAAAATAAAAATCAAAGTTATATGCAATAATCAATCAAAGAAACAACATAAAAACTCTACAGTCTATAGAGACTAAACTTACCTCACTAGTTGGTTCAAAGTACTATTGATTTGCACAAACAAATAAAAAACTAAAATATATAATAAAACAAACAATAAAGATCATAAGAAAGGGGGAATTATGATTTCATCCACTAGGCTTAATTAATTTACTTTTAGATATTGTCAAGCAACAAGAAGGAAACAACAAACAATCAAAACAAGCAACATAGGAAAACAACCATCATTGCCACTCAGACATCCACAAAAGATTGATAAAAAATATTATAATATTATACCAAAGTTAATTTTATTCAAACACACCAAATGTTAGTGCTAATCACTATTTATGCTAACATTTGCCTTGAAACATTCATTTTATTCTCAAGTTCATTTAAATAGTTCATTACACATAAAAAAATGTATTCAATATGAATATATTATTTCCTAGACTTGGTTAATTGGTACATTATCCTCCTTAAAAGAATTTGAGGTAGTGCTAGAATTGTGCTAATATGAAGGAAGCCCATTCAATTTTGCATTGTCAAGACTTGAAGTGCACCTCTTAAATAATTGAACAACACCCCTCACCAATAGATCAAGAAAAGGCCTAATATACAATTCATAAAAAATCCTAACAATGTCTTCAATGACATACAAAAAACCATATTTCTTTTCCATAATGTTATACATTTCGAGTTTTTGAAGAAAAATTAGAATGTTTTAGGTCAAAATTCTTCCAAGCATAAAAGTCTCTTAGATGTTTCATCATTGTTATTAGCATGTCATACCATACGCGTAATTGTTTTTTAGTATATAAATAATCTTTTCAACCTCAAGATCAATAAAAAAATATTACAAGATTTTTGCAGGAAATTTTTCATATTGTATATTGGTACTTAAACCATGATTATATCTAACATTTTAATTCTTTTCTTCCATTTATATGTATGCCATATTTTACATCCAACTTTATCTTCATTTCTTCCCTAATATAACATGTAATTGTTACTAGATGAAGGAATTTGTGCATGTTCAGAGGCATTATGCATTACTTGAATAATCATTTATATTACTTTGTCACCAACTCTACAGAAGCACTTAATATGGTTAAGGATGACAAAATGGGTCAGCTTAGCCCATTTTGGCCCATAAAAATGGGTTGGGTTGAGCTGACACGCTATAGATATATAGGCTAAAAATTGTAGGCTATCCCATTTATAGATAGCCCTCAATATATATATATATATATATATATATATATATATATATATAGCCCTCAAAGTAATTCTTGCATTCATGCATCCATCAAAATAAGTTAAGTTTTCTACATATAGAACTAAGTTCCCATTTGATTCAATATAGATAGCATTCTTGAACATTTGCATATATAAGTTTTAAGAAAGTTTTTTATTCGATCCAAACATTAAAAAAAGATAGACAAATTTTTTAAAACGATTTTAATTGCTCAATTTAATTTACCCTCTTCTTGAATATATCTTGATATCCATTTTCATTTTCACAAGGAGGACTAACTTTTTAGTAAGGAATTTTTTTTCTTATAAATAAGATTCAAAATTGAAACGTTAAAAAAAAAGTATGTACAATTGCTAATTGATTAGTCTAATTTTATTGAGTAAATTACACTCACACCCTCTGATATTTTTTCATACTACACACGGGACCCTTTTTTTTTTTTATCTATACACTAATGCCCTTAATTGTTTGAAAAACATTATATTGACATTGCTTATACATTATATTAACTCCTTAATTGTTTGAAGAACATTATATTGTGTATCCTTATAAAGGAGGTTGTTGTAAATGTTAACAAAGCAATAAATTATGTGCAGTCTGAAAAATTCTTAGAGAGTATCAGTATAATTTACTCTATTTTGTTTTGTTCTATATATATAATGTTTCACTTTCAATATTATCTTATCGTAAGTCTCAAACATTAGTTTATATAAAAAAAAATTGTTAGCATTTCAAATTCAAGAATCTAATAAGTAAATAAGTATTCTCTGAAAACATTATTACCCAATTACCTTATTCAACCAAAGCACAACAACTGCCATTTAATTTTGTTTTGGAACTCTACTAATAGGATATTTGTGTTGGCATGAATTCTCCAACGACCATATATACAAGGACGAAAACATGCCCACTATATTAAGACAGAATGAAGGAAAGAGAAGAGACAAAAAAAAAAAAAAGAAGTAAATTGATAAAACAAATAGGCTGATGATTTAGAGCTTCTTGGGCCGTTTGTCTAGCACCTGTATCATTTGTTTGGGTAAAGAGAGAAGTAGGAGAGAAGAGAGAATGTATAGATTTTTAAGGTGTTTGGATTGAAAGAAATATGAAAGAAGTAGAAGAGAGAAAAGTTGAGTTTTCTCTTCACTTGTTTGGTTGGATAGAAAAGTGGAGAGAAATAGAATATTTTTTTCTTATAAAGACATGTTTACCCTTAATATATATAGATCTTGTGAGATAGAAAGAAGTAATAAGGTTAGAATTATAATTTTGAGTGGGTCCCATAATTTTTTATTTCACTTTTTTCTCTTTTCTCTCCAACAAAGGAGAGGTTTTTTTGTATGTGTGTGGGTCTCACATATATACTTTCTCTCTTTTCTACTTCTCTCTTTAAAAAAAAACATAAAACTACTTTTTCTTACTCACTTCTCTTTTCTCTACTTCTCTCTTCTCAATTTCTACTCAACCAAACAATACAGTAATGTCGTCGACAAAAGAAAATTTTCCTTTCAGAAAATTTGCCTCATGTTGTGTTTGTTTTATCAATTTACGGGTAACAATACCTCCGGTGGTTGGTTTGGTACATGTCTATTTTTTCTTTGTAAAATTTTGAGTCCAAATTTTATATATAAAAAATATTTTCCTATTAATAAAGTTAGTCCATTGTGTTAAAAATATTCCTAACTCGTATAAAATTATTTTTCTTGGAAGATATTTGTAGTTTTTGTCTAAAAAATATACGGAGATAGAAAGTCAATACAAACAAGTTATAAGTGATAAACATTTTGATTTTCTTCAAATAAAGTTTTGAGCCGAAATCTTGTAATTATAAAAAAAGAAAACACAGAAATAACTTTAACTTCTTAAATAAATTCATGGTTTAAATATGTTTTTGGTCTTTATAATATTTTTTTTTTTGGAGTTTTGGTCCTTATAGTTTTTTTAAAATTGTCCTTGTATTTTTTTTTATTTTGGTCTTTGTTATTTTATTTTAGTCCTTGTAATATATCTATTTTTTGTTTTAGTTCCTATAATATTTTGTTCATTTTGAGTTAGTCTCTTTGAAAAAAAAATGATAGGGACTAAAAGCAAATTATTTACATATTACAAGGACAAAACGAAAAAATGAGTATATTACAAGGACTAAAATAAAATAATAAGAACCAAAATAAAAAAAATTCATA
This sequence comes from Spatholobus suberectus, assembly GCA_004329165.1. Lineage (NCBI taxonomy): Eukaryota > Viridiplantae > Streptophyta > Magnoliopsida > Fabales > Fabaceae > Spatholobus > Spatholobus suberectus. The sequence goes on from CM014733.1 coordinate 80,192,159, forward strand.
AGAACCATTTAAAAAAAATAATTTTATAAGGACCAACAAAAAAAAAACAATATATTACAAGGACCAAAAATACATTTAAGCGTAAATTCATTCAGCTCAACTTCGGCTAATAAGGCTTTGTGATAACTTCTAAATATCCAAAGTTTTGGGGAAAAAAAAAACAAGCTGAGCTTGATTAATTAATTATTAATATTCTCACAGCTATATAAGTCTCCTCATTAATTATTAATATTTTATGTGTGTGTATTATTTTTAGTAAAAATATATGTCCGAAGAATTAACTTTTTATTAACCAATATCATTGTTGTCTAACAAGCTTTCCAATTCTTTTGTTCAATAACTCTCTCGAAACGGGTGTATAAATATTGCCCAAGTACAAAAGTATAAATAGACTTCAATACGTCATAGAAGAGGAGGCCCAATAAAAATATTTATGTTATAGGAATGTTGTTGAAAGAGCAATGTCATAAGCAGAAAAGAGCAATGTCATGAGCTAGACAGAAAATGACGAATTTAACCAAGATATATTCAGGCGTATGTAGGTATTGGACAAGTTAAGGTGGTGGAAACCTCCCATCTATCCAATAATGATGCCAACTCTTTCTGGCAAAAAGAGTTATCCCCATTAATATCTTCCCTATGTAAAAATCTTTTTCTTAATTCTAACTCTTGCATGTTTGGGTTAACGTTGGAGCAACTCTAACGTACTTTTTTCAAAGTAACTTCTTTGTTACTTCTCCGTTTAAATATATCAAAATTTTTGCTACCAAACTTTCAATGGTAAAGCAAACATACCCTCAGTTGAGTCGAGAAAATAGTTTCACATTTAATTAGTCATGTGTCTCTCTCGTCTTATTAAGATAACTTAAAATATAAATCTTTTATAAATTCTTTAAGTCTCGTGACTTTTTCTATCTTAAATTAAGATATTATTTCCTTAAAATTTTTATGATAAAAAAGATATTTCTCTCAACTGTTGATTAGATGAATAATAATGCAACAAAAGTGATTGTCATTTGGTTAAAAAAATAAAAGCTAAAATGTTAGCTACCGTTTGAATTTTAATTGTAGTAACTAATCCGATTAAATTTTTTAAATCATCCATTACAAAGCTAAAGAAAGTAGAGAAAGTGCACCTAATGAGTATCCATTTCAATACATGTACATTCAACAAGTGTATTCCCAAGACAAATTTGTTATTATAGACCAGTGTTTGCAACTTAGAATTAAAATTTCTAGATTTTTATGATTTCTTTAGAGTTTAATTTCGATACATAATTACTAAAGATTCTTACATTATCAACTAATAAGATAACACCCTAAATGTGACTTTTAAAATAATTTTCATAAAAATCAAAGTTTTTCAATTATAGGATAATTCAGTCCAAGATTAGTTGAAAGTGTTAAAAAACTTTTACTTGGTGTATTCCAAATAAAACTTTCTTTTTATATATAGAAAGAGTTATTTGTCAAATTAAAATATTGGGTACATTAATTGTCAAATTAATCTGCCGACAATAGTTTCACAAGCAATGTAAGACTAAAATATATTTGATAGGAAGAAAATAAAAGGAAATAATTACTTTGAAAACAATTTGTTTAATTCAAATATTTAGAGAAAAGAAAAGGATATAAATTTCTTATCCTCTCATTTTCACTTCTCTAATATTAATAGAATCTGAAAGGGAGAAAAGCTTTTAAACTTGTTAGACTAAATTATTGTTAATTTGATGACCTTATATTATTATTTTAAGAGTATAATAAAAAAAAAACTTCTCTTCCCCAAATTTGTTCCCCCCCTCTCTCTCTCCTTCAATAAAATCCTTTTCTTTCCCTCCCCTTCCTCTAATGCAACAAGAATCTAAAGAAACTAGACTCGAATCACGGTTCATTTCTGTGGTCTTTCACATGTTGATGTAGTAGATAATTACCATAAATAGAGCACAAGAATTTCGCGATGGTTTTCACTCTATCGGATCAGGCACCAAACATTGGCATAATTCGGAGACCAAAGAGAACACAATTTTGCTAGCTCGCTTACACCCAAGATAAATAAAACACAATCTCATCAAAATTTATTCACTCGAATAAAAATTTGCTTTCAACATTTTCCGGAAAAGGAGGACATAGATGGAATTTTGTGGTACAGCTAAAAGATCACAACACAGCTGATAAAGCAATTAAGCATGAAAAACAAATGCATGAACAAATATCAAGAAACAGGGAAGCTCCCTCCCAAATTACATATTCAACCCTATACAAGATATCCTATGTTACAGAATGTGCATTCAATATATATTTTTATGAGTAAAAATATGGTTAAATTCTAAACCCCAAACCAGGCCACCTCTTTGTCCCCTCCTTCTTTGTCCTCTTTGAGCCAGGATCAATAAGGTTTTCCAGAGATTTCGCTTTCCTGTCCCGTGTCTTGCCAGCTTCCTTCAGAAGCTCAGCAAGACGCCGCTTCTCATCTTCAAAATCAGGATTTGCTATTCCAAGCTTTTCTTCCCTCAACTTAAGGACATACTCTAAGATTTCAATCGCATCTCCCACTCTGAAGCATGCCATCATATCAGGTTTAGAGTTCAAGATGTCAAGTTCAACATCAAACAAAATATAGAATCTTCCTTCAAACATACAAGTGTAACGGCATTGCACAACATAAAATAGACAGTTGATGCATTCGATTTGAACAAAAAAATAACAGACTATCAGACATATAACTAGAAATCCATGCAAAGAATTTTCAGGCAAATGGGAGACTCCCGATGGAAACAGAAAGGTTATATATACTCGTGCAAAGAAGTACATTATACAACATAAAAATATTTATTGGGGTAACCAAACTATAAGATCAATGGAAGTCCAAAAGAATGAAGAAATAACAATATTAAAGTTCTGGGGTAGCCAAACAATCATAGCTTCAAAAGGGAACACTTCCAAGATTGGGGTGGAGGATTTATAAAAAAGTTGAATTCACCCCTGTAGATTTTAACAAAGTTGAATCTAAGTTCTGGGAGTAGCCAAACAATCTTAGCTTGCCAAAAGATTTTAAAAAGCTTTTGGCTCCACCTCTTAAGCAAAGGTTGGGGTGGAGGATTTATAAAAAGGTTGAATTCAACACAGCTAAGGCCAAACAGCTGCAATCATGCAGCCCAACATATAACTATGATAATAACTACACTAAGCTTCCAGTCAGTCACTCTTTCATTTTATAGCTGCTTCAAAAGGGAACATTTCCAACAACATGATGAATCGAATCAGGGGACAAAGCAATATGTCTGCTAAACATGATTAAGGACCAAAAGAAAACAAGGATGTTGAAAGAATAACTTTACCTTCCCATGGCATCATATGTAGCTGCAAGATTGCTGTACACCCCAAGAGTATCTTGATGACACGGGCCGCACTCCTGTTCAAGAATTCCCCTAGCTTCTTCAAACAACTCAGCAGCCTCATCAATCTTGAACAGTTGAACACAAGCCAACCCCATCTGGTTCAAAACAACTCCAAAGAAGGCACTCTTCCTCTCCCCGCTAGCCCTGAGTTTCGCCACAGCACTCTCAAACGAGTTCCTCGAGTCCTCGTACCTCCCAATCATGTAATACATCACCCCCATCCGTGCCTCAATCCCCGCAATCGTGCTCTGCTGCCCTGGCTTATCCTCCAACAACTTCATCGCCCTGTTCAACAGCTTCAGCGCCTCCTCCGGCTCATCCACCGATTCAAAAACCGCCGAAACCTCCGTCAATCCACCGGCAATCTCCTCCGTGGTGGTCCCCGGCACCGGCTTCGAGTAAATCCTAAGCGCATTCTCACAATAAGACTTCGACTCACGAAGCTTCCCAGTCCTGTGGTACAAATCAGCAAGCCGCACGAAAACAGACGCAACAGAAGGATGATTCTCACCCTTGGAAGCCTTGAACACAGTAAGCGCCTTCTGGTACGAGAAAATCGCCTCATCAAAACGACAAAGCGACATGTAAATGTTCCCAATGCTAACATCAATCGCCGCAACCTCATTGTCTTGACCATTCGCAATCATGGCCATGCTAGCAAGCACAAGATGCTCCAATGCCGACTCATAATCTCCCTTCGCCTCGCAAATCAGCGCCCTAAGCCTCCTATCCGCGGCTTCCTCGAGCGAAGCCGGTTCGCTATGCGCGCGATGAATCTCCAAAGTCTTCTTACACAGCTCCTCCGCTTTATCAAACTGCATCGCTTGCACATTCGCCTCCGCCAAGTATCTACCACACACAACACCAATTCAAAACCACAATTATCCAATTACAATTAGCACATAACTTAGATACAGTTCAATAGTTGCTTTAAGTATTGTTCTCCAATCAGAATCAAAGTTCCACCTCGGTAATCCACATAGACACTTAATGTAATCCTTTATTATGCTAAAACTCAAATTCTGCACCTATGGAAACCAATTCAAAACCACAATTATCCAATTAAAGTTAGCTCATAACTTAGATACAGTTCCAATGAGAATTGAAGTTTCGTACGGAACTGCATCTAAGTTTTTGTGGACAAGATCAACAAGAAAGATTGATTATATACCTGCAAGTTTCACCGACCCTTGGGTCGGTGTCACCTAGGGCTTGGATCTGAATCTGGAGGCCTTGGTCGTAGGAGGAGATGGAGCGGTCGACCTGGCCGAGCATGGAGAAGGTGTCGCCGAGTTGCATGTAGCCGGAGAAGGCGGCGAGGGCGTGATCTGCGCCGCGAGCGACGTCGGGGACTTGGATGGCGCGTTCGAGGACGGGGACGGCTTCTTCGAAGCGGCCGAGGCTGCAGTAGATGGCGGCGAGGACGTGGAGGCTCATGGCGAGGTCGAGGCTGGGCTCGCCCTCCGCGGCGCAGCGTTCGAAGGACTTGGAGGCCCGGATGGCGAAGTCCAGGGCCTTGGCGGGCCCATCGCCCGAAGCGATGGTGTCGCGGGCCAGCTTCAGGAGGAACGGGCCGAGATCCGGGTTGTCCAGAGAGGCATCGGAGAGAACCGGGTTGGGAGGGGTTTCGGGAGTTTTTTTCTTGGAGGAGCGAGAGGGGGATGGGGAGGGTGGCTTTTTGGGGAGTGGGGAAGGGGTTTTGGTGTTGGCGGGTTCGGATCTCTGGGTGGGGGTGTCCGGTACGGAGATTCGGAGCGGAGGGGCCTCCGGTGGGGTTTTTACGGAGACGAGACCCGGCATGGTGGAGGGAGTGGAATTAGCAATTAGGGATTGGGTGTGTCAAGTGTGTTGGATGGGTGAAATTTGTATTGATTGGGGGAAGGATAAGAACTGGGCACCACGCTCAACCGAAACTTACTTGAGAGATGTGATGACGAAGGTTTGGTTTGGGGTGTGCAGATCAGATGTCTCTGCTATGCTATCAAAGTGAAAGTGTGCGTGAGCTGTGACGGAGGTTTCACTCTTTTCACTTTCGTTTCTATCTTTCTTCTTCTTCTCCTTCTCCTTCTACCTCTCGGGTTATTATGGTAATTCAACTGCTCTCCTCCGTCAGCTTCGGGGAACGGGGATCGCCTGAAATTATTAATTACTCCTTGGAATAAAGTATGAACCATCCTTTTGATACGTCAAGGTGTAACGTATTCTCATGTTAATAAGTCTACAAAATTTTCAAAAGTTTTATTTAAGTACTTAAATTTAAGGTTTAATTGCATATTTTGCTACTCATTTTTTATAATTTTATAAATTTTATCACCTAATTATTTTAATTGTATATTTTTTTATCTAAATTTTAAATTTTCTTATATTTTACCACTTAATTATTTTAGTTACATATTTTGTCATCTAACTTTCAAAATTTTTGTATTTTTTCACCTCATCAGTTGACTGTCAATGTGACAATTTAGACTGCTGACATGGTAGGTTAACTGCTTACGTGACAAGTTGACTGTTAATTGTCATGTCAATGGTCAACTAAGGGGTGACAAAGTACACAAAAATTTGAAAGTTGAGTAATAAAATGTACAATTAAAATAATTGGGTGACAAAATGTAAGAAATTTTGAAAGTTGAGTAGCAAAATATGTAATTAAAATAGTTAAGTGGCAAAATTTGTGAAATCATAAAAGATGGGTGGCAAAATATACAATTAAACTTAAATTTAATTATTTATTATTATTTTAGTTGTAAACATAGGTTAATATTATTATTTAAATCATACTTTTTTTTAATTTTAGATTAATTTAATTTACAGGTTGTACTTTCAGAAATTTATTTAAAATTTTCTTAATTTATAAAACTAATATAATAGAGCTATATTCTTTCAGGAACTGAAATAGTGAATTATTCTTACTTCCTATTATTTTTATTTATTAATACTTCTTTCTCCCTTTTTCTTTCTTTCTTTATCTGAATATTACTTTTTTATGTTTTAAACACAAACATTTTCTGAAGTAATTATATTCAAGTAGAACGTATTCATAATATTATTAAATTAAATTTTCTTATACATAAAGTTCAAAAGAAATCAAACATGTACTAGATAATAGAATCACACGTTAGTTCTTAATATTGAGTTTGATTTCTTTTTAAAATTATGATGACACGTGTTTTTTTATTAATAAGTAAAATTCATCTTCAAATTTTTCACTCACTTTAATCTTCAGTTAACCAACAAGTAAGTACTGGTCGTATGCAAGACCGGACTTGACATGCGTCAAAGCATAAACTGCTAATAATAGATTTTGTATTTTTTGTTCTTAGATGACATGATTTCTATGATTTTAAGCACATCAACACCTTCCGAAACCGAAACACATATGCAGCGTTGGGTAATGGGAATGAGTGAGAGAAAAGGCAAAGGTGGATGTTAAAGAAAATTTGGCAATGTATTTATATCACAACATAATATATTGAAAGAGATATGTTATTTATATTTTTTAATTTACAATTTGTTTTTTATTTTTTTAATCAAATTACTTATTTTATTATACAATTTTATTTTTTTATTTTTCTCTAATGAAAAAAAATTGTATAAATTTAAATTGCAAATTAAATTTCTCACATTGAAAAGCTTGTCCTTTTCCGTTTACATACTTTTGAAATAATATTTAGCTTGACAGAATTTAATGATTGAAATTGTAATTACTTAAAACGTCTTGCAATTCTCTCTCCAATTTCCCCTAGATGAAAATCGATTGAGATAGATTTTTTTTATTTTTATTTTTGCTAATACGAATGAAATAAATTTTTAATTGATTATTAACTTTTAAGAATAAAGTCAGTTTCATTAGGAGTGGAATGAAGTTTTATAGTAATCCGAAACAACAGAAACACTTATCCAGTTTAACTCTTTCACTTGATGTAGAACATTCAAGGATTTTTAGCTTGGTATGGGAAAAGGAATCTTGTAAATATGAAAATTTTATGTTTAATATGATTTTTTAAAAAAACATATGAGAAAATAAAAGTAAAAAGTATTTATTAGAACGATTATTATAATAAAAAGATCAAATTAAATTAATATTGATTTATTAAAATAATTACATATATATATATATATATATATATATATGTATGTATGTATAATGTATTGTATTTAATATTCTTGAGACACTCCCTAATAAGATTAAAAAAATATTTTTAGACATTCGAAGAATAAAATTTTTATATTTTATTTTATTTTCATTTTCATATTGAGAGATGAATATGTTGTTTTTTTATTAAAGTATTAAAGTTATCTTATAACACAATTATTAATGTTATTTTTACTCTTGCTTTTTCCTTTCACGATTTAAATCAAAAAAATATTTTGAAAATGTTAAATTTTAATTAAACATATTTTTTAATTTATTTATAAATAACATTTTATGTTATTCCTAAAAGTTTAATGATTATACACGTTGAATCAAATACACAGGATTTATGTGGTTGGAAAATAGAAACAAAGGAACAAAAGAATTAGGGAAGAGGGAATAAAAGTGGGGGCCAAAGCCATGGAATTTTTATTTTTATTTTTTTAGTTATTTTTAGTGTTAAATAATTTTTATGTACCATAAAATATTAAAAATTAAAAAAAAATTAAGAAAAAAATATTTTAATAAAAAGTTTAGTGTTTTGGGTTAATTTTTTTTTTATTATTATCAAAAATTGTACAACTTACTTATTTTCTTTTTCATTTGTCAAAATAAGTAGAAAGAATTTTTGTATTTCTTTTTCTTTTATTTCTATTCATTTAAATAACAAATTTCTTCACCTTATTTAAGTTATTTTTACTCTATTTTTCACTTTGTACTACTATAGGCATGAATATATATGATGGAGTGGTAAATTTGCTGTTTTCACTCAACAATTTGGAGTGGTGGTAAAGTAAAAACCGGCCTTTCTAGCACTACAATAGTAGAATTTGCAGTCAGCCGTATAATTATATGGTCTGACAATTTTCCATGAAGTAGGTGAAACTATCATTTGACCCATTTATTTCTTCCTCTGCCTTGTGCCTTGTGTTGGTGGATCATGCATTCATGCTCATGGCATGCTTCCTACAATCTTAAAGCTGCTCAGAATCTTTTTGTTTTAGAATATTTCACCTACAAAGCATTACCCTGTGAGACACAAACAGGGAATGACAGAATAGAACCTTCATTAGTTTGCTTGGAACTCTGAGCAAGCAGGAAAAGAAGTAAGCCTTTTCCTGCAAATATAGAGAATGATAGCTAGTGAAAGGCTTCAATTGAGGAGTCATTGCTATAATGTTAGTGCATATCTTGTTCTGTATTTTGTGCCAAGCACCTTCAGTGGAGGTGAACCACTAGGGCCGTTTGGAAAATTGATTAAGACATTGTGTTGTTGACCAATATTTCCCTCTGCATTTACCCCTACCAGCTAAAGAAAACTAGGGTGGTTAATTATGTGCACATTATTTGGTGGCAGTTAGTGATTGGATTTTGTGTACCATCTCATATATTTACTTTTTAATTATCCTCTTTTTGCTCCTTTCAGTGCATACTTCAGAGCGCCAATTCAGACATGTTAGGCATCTGCCCTTGACTTTATGGTTAACATCCTGCTTTAGTTAGTGCGTTTGATCCTTCTATACAGTAATCAACAGTAGATTAAAAGGCAAAGAAACATCAATTATTGTCATTCAACTAATGATATCATTGCAGATGAACTCTGTAGGTTGGACCGTCAAATGTCAATTAAGAATAACATCTATTATATATATGTACAGAAAATTGGTGAGAAGCAGGTATATTATGTCAGTGCGTTGGATCTTCAGCTATAAATATAAGATAGCATGTAAAACCATAATAATTTCAATAGCTACAAAAATCACTTATAGTACTCATTGTAAGACCTGCATACTAATCTCATCTTCTCATTTACAAGCACTTCCAAGGTTTAAGCAGCAAGAGAAAGCAAAAACATTCTCAGCTTCCACTTGGGTCGGTGCATAAATGCTATTTATTGCAAAGTTGAAGATCTTATTGCGTGATACATACACTGAAAGAGAAGTAACATAAAAAGTTCAGTCATATTCACAATGAAATCAAGGTCAGTGGATTAGTTCATATTCATCACCTACCTTTTTTGTTTTGCATATTGAAAGATGGTTAAAACAATCTAAACTTGGAATCAGCTCACAAAAAAAAAAAGAAAAAAAAGATCACTCTAGATTCTTACTAGTTCATTCCAAATATTTAGGCTAAGCTCTTACTATGTGGCTGTTCATACTCTCACTTTTAGCTTCAATTAAACAATTAAATTCCCTTCTAAATGACAGCGCTTCTAATTGACACATTCCTTATGCTTTTAGAGCAATTCTAATCAGTTGATTCGTGATTAATGTGAGGGAGACGGAAACTTTAAAGATATATTCCATGTTCAAATACATTAAGTAAACCAAAATATACCCCAAATAAAAACATTTTTTCCATATGAATATACTTATTATTAATTTTGAGCTATTTAAACTATTCGTTGATACCGGATACAAGGCTCAGCCGCACGAAAAATTTACTAATCCATTAAAGTAATTAATCAACAAATTCAGAATAAGCTTATGGCCATTGAAGCATGTAATATTTATTATTTTTAGAAAAATAAAATAATACACATTCTGTACCCAAAAAAAAATATAACATTTACGAAGATACATATCAAACTCCCGAATACATATTAGTCAAGTTTACTTTCTCATCACATATATTAATATCAACGTGTGGTGAAAAACGTAAAACGTATATATATATATAATGATCAAAACACAGAATTGAGATGTAGGGAGCGTTGTGGGTCACATCATTGAAACCACTGCACTAGCTATGAAGTTGACTTCCTATCTTTGCGCCAATTCTATACCCATCATCATTTCATTTATCAAGAAAAGGCAACTATAAATGAAGTACAAGATATATTATTAGTTAAGTATTGTCTCCCATTCTATTCGATATTAAACACACAAAATTATATTAATAACACGCTTAAAAAAATATTTGGATAAATTAATCTTTTAGTCTCTCTATTTAATAAAAAAATTTATAAACTACAGATATGTTGTACAAGAAGCAATTTTACTTGAGTTAGATAGAATTATTGGACGACAAAACTCTTCCTCAATATTTAATACAACTGTATATCTAAGATTCGAACTCAAAATTACTGATTAAACTAAAACAATCTCACACCAGTTGATCTACATATTTGGTGGTATATTTAATACTCATTTGCATATTAATTCCACCACAAAATATACCCTAACTTTAGTCTTTATATAAAATTGTCATTATATTTTTGTTATTGTTGATTACGTTTATTACAACGACATTAAATGGATGTTAAAGTGTGTAATAGAAATCTGAAATGACATGAGTCTTTAAACTAATCTGATATAAGTATAAAAGAAACATTACGTTTTGGTTTTCGTACGAAATTAACATTATATTTTATTCATTATATGAAATTAACCAAAAAAGTAAAGCTTGAAACCAACCACAAAGAAAATTGATTATTTATTCAAAATTTTTATAGTGTTAAGAATCGCTTCTTAATTAAGTCAATTAATGAATTCTTGTTGATCATATTTTATCTGCTTATAAACATTGTTATTGTTGAACTTCTACAAAAAGACAGTTAACCTATTAGGCAAAATGAATTTTTTTTATAGGAATTAATACTTCATTCATCTAAAGCTATTATTATTAAAGTCTTCTATCCGAAGTGGTCAAATGTGTAAACCGTTTTAGTTTTATTTTTGGAACAAGAGTCATAATTTAAAAACAAATAAAAATGATTATGTGATTCATCTTAAACATGAGTTTTAGGCATTTTAATCAAGTTGGATAAGAAAATCAAAGAATATTTCGAAATACTTCACTCTATGCACTTCCATATGTGATATAATTCTTTTTTTTTTTTTGGGTGAATTGTGATATAATATTTATACGCGTCAAAGAAGACATTTTGGAATCTCCCGACAAATAGAACATAGGCAATATCCACCTTATGATCACCACAATTTTTCAAATAAGACGCATTCTATTTTTACTATCATGTCATTCATTGCACAAACCTAGTTTTTACTAGTTTGCATTACAGAATCACGTCTGAACGAACTAAGCACATGTTTAATTAGTAAGAATATCATTACACTTTGTTAACTCTTCACTCACTTCCTTCTTCGCAAGGTTTTGAACAAAGTCCTCGTAGCATTATTTTCCTCATTAACATATAGAAAACATGGGTTGGGACTTGGGAGAAAGAAAAAGTTTTCTCATAAAATAAGTTAAAATGCTTTCATTCATAACACTACAAGAAATAATGACCCTTCAAAATTTGCATATACATATTTAATCAAGTCAATATTTTCTGTTAAAACATTGTCATCATGTTTAAGAGATGACATCTACAATATAAAAATTAAGAACATGAATGAAGAAATTAAAATCAACTAATATTTTGAGTATACATTGCTTTAAAAAGAGATAATCAGATATTGTTTTTATTTTCCTTAGAACCAATTCATACAAGGAGATAAATGTAATGGTAATTTTATATAACGACTAAAACGTTAGACTTGTTTAAAGACTCACATATAATGTCATAATTTCCATTACACACACATCAGCATCTCTTAAGTATCAGCATAATGGGTGTAAATGACTATAATGTTAATTTCATATAGAAACTCAAAATTTATATTTTTTTTTCATATAAGAATCTTTTATAGATATAAATTAGAATAACTATTTTAAACAAGAGCGTTTTTATGAACTATTCTTCAACAAAAGTATTTTTAGACATTTTTTTTCGATGAGAGTGCTTTTATGAATTTTTATTAACCTCTTATCTCTTTAAATTTATTTTTTTCATCTTTATTTTTAAATTAAATTTTAATATTTTTAAAAAAAATTATCAATTGTTAAAAATAATTTTGTTTCACAATATAAATTATTTATCATAAATCTAGAATATAATTTATATGTTCAATTGATATAGAAAATACACTACGACCTACCAGTTAGAGTCTCACCAGAAAACAGACCATATGTTAATAGTGATACATATATATGACGCTTTGAAACCAATAAGAAGGTATTGGTCAACAAAGATTAGAAATGAAGAGGCAGAATAGCAATTTATAATTTTGTAAAATTCTCTAGATACAAATTTAAACACTTAATTGTTGGTACTTATAAAGATTAGGTATCTTCAGCGCTTGATTTTAACATTACATATTACAGAAATATAAAACTCCCAGTGTAAGGTAATCTTCGGCTGTCAGCTTTTCTTATAATATAAGTATATTTTTTTGGTACACTTTTTTCTTATATTTCTGCTGCTTTTCAGCTACAAGCAGTATGAGCTGGCTTGAATTATTTATTCCATTAAAAGATATATAATATAACATTACAAGCAACGCAGCCCAACAGGTTAACTTCAACCGTGAGGCTTCGTTTTCCCTTGATCATTCCGGGGATTAGGACCACCATATTCTTTGTAGTCGTCAGTGTCAAGTTTCAAAAGCTTTCTTCCCTTCATCTGAAAATAAACCTTCAACAAAAAAGGGTGTTTAATAACTAGAGTAATGTTAGACTCACATATCTCCGAATACAGTTATGACACAGACATATATCTATCGGCTATCGCCATTCATCAATAACTCTTTTTTTCTTCTCTCTCCATTTTAGTCACGGAAATCAGTGGTCCTTTGTGTAGCTTCTGAACTAAATAAAAAATCCTGAAACTTGTCATTATTGTTTAATTAAGCCATAGTGAGACACGAGTAGTTGTTGTTTGTAAGGAACAAATCAATTATTAATCTGATAGAGACCAATACATCCTCCAAATTAGTTCATTGAAATTTTGATTTTTACCTCGCGTACTTATAAAGAAAATTAATTAGTAGTAGAAATAGGATACAGGATAGATTGAAACGCGTGTATAGTATATGATGAATTTAAATATTTCTAAGCTTGTGCGTATATGCAATTTTACCTTGGTTGGTGATTTTACTACATCCACTGTCATCCTCAAGCTGTTGACTCTAGCTACAAGGGATCCACAAAATGAGTTGGTTATCACTTATTCTGGTAGCATAGTTTATTTAAAATATATCTCGAGAACCTTCTTACCTGGATACAGTTCAACAAAGAGCAAAAGGAAGATGATAATAGAGAATCTGAGCTTGGGATCCATAAAGTTGAATATAGAGTTTGAACGATGACCGAAGTTGAGAGGCAGGGGGAATATCTTTTTATAGTACGTAGAGGCATGGCACTGAGAAATGAGAATAGATGCATATGATATGAAAGCCTTTTCTCTTCAAGGGAGAGGGAGGTTAGAATGGGAAAATTGGATCCTAAAGTGAATAAAAGTAATCGCAGGATATATGTGGATTGTGGCCTGTCATGATGCATTCAACTGGTACAATAGAGGTAACATCTTGGCATGTAGGCATAGTCAACTTTATTAACTGTCTGTATGTTTTAAAGTTTAATAGAAATGGCTTTTGATAAAATTAATTTTAAACTGTAAAATATAATTGAGCTGTGTATTTAAATTAATTTTAACTTAGGGAACATGGATTAACTAGCACAAGGTTATTTCAACTTAACTAATGGTATCGAGTTTGAGTTATAAATATGCATGTACAGTTCGTTAAATACTCAGAGAAAAAATTTTGTCGCCTAAAATAATCCTAGTTGATTCGAGTAGAATTATTTATTGTGGAAAATACCTATGGTTTATACCAAAATTAAGTTATAACAAAACCACTCTTACCAAAAGTAACTAACAAATTAGCACTTGACGTCTGTGTAGCACTAGCTAGTTCTGCTTGGCTTTTCTTGGTTCATATTGACCATTTTATTGTGTACACAATCAGAATAAATTAAACTGTCTTATCCGATCTAAATTTTAGTTACTGATAAGTACCCTTTAGATGGTCAACCAACTTCTCGGTGCTTATGCACTATTATGATGTGTAATTTTCATGCTAACTTTTCTTTCGAGTAGTGGCATTATAAGTTCATTCGCCGCATGATTTTTTGTATTAACTTTAGAAGTGCCACATTTTATGGCTGCGGACAAATTCGGCTTCTCAGCAGAGAGCTTTCAAGAAAATAAATAAATAAAATGAATATAAACCTTCACTTTAGTTCTGAAACCTATAAGTGTCAGTCACTTTATTCTTTAATTTTACATAACTTTTATTTTAATTTCTAACACTAAAATATTATTTACTTTGTAACCCTTATTGTTAATGAAAAATAGAATTGAAAAGACCGAGAATCAGTGCAGGATATTGTTAAGGGTTATTACATTGGTATACTTAATTTTATTTTTTTTCTATTTCACTTCTATCTTATTTTTTTTGTTGTTTTTCATTTTTTATCACATCATTTATTACATTTTTAATTTTTTCTTCCTTTATTTTTTTTTCTCTATCTTTCTTTTTCTTTTACCTATACACTTTAAAATTGGGGTGTACATTTAGCTTTTTCCTTTTCTTAATATCTAAGTTGAGTTGAGGCTTTGATAAGACGTAGGTTGCTTACAAGAGACTTAAGGTTAAGGCCTAATTTGAATAAGCATGGGAAAGCATGTTTCTCCTAGTTTAACCTGCTAATTAAGCAGAAAGAATTTTGCAACATTTCCCATACTTGGACAGCATATTGTCGCTTAGCAACAAACAAGTATTTGATCTGAAATTTCTCGCTCAACCATAGTAGGTGCAGGCAATTGAAACTATCAATTTTACATACTAATCATGCTACATGAGGGGGAAAAAATGAATGATAAATAAGCTCATTTGTAGAAAGTCTATTTGCTACATAAACAAAAACACGTCTTATTAGCACCGAACATCAATTGGTGTAGAGTTGTTCTAATTTAACCAATGGTTTCTATCGAATCTTGTGTATGTAACTGTTTTAAATACTTGGGGGAGGAGAGAGTTTTGTCTCCCATAATAATTCTATCCAACTCGAATAAGATTACCTCCGATGGAAGATACATGTAGTTTCTAGAGAAAAAAAAAAAACGGATCTTGTAGCGACTAGCTCTCCTGGAGTCAATAAGATGAATCATTTCATGCTCCAAATGCGGTGTCACGCACCAAATAGTACCCACAGGCACTATACCACAACCACAACGACCAATATTGGAGATAATATCTAAAATAGACACGTCCAAGAAAAAAAGAAAGTTGACTAAGTGACAATTCCCTCTGTGGCTCAAACTTACCAGAAATAATAATGCTTTTTTCATGCAGAGGTATGCAATATCATAAGATGATGAGGATGTTTTAGTTTCAAAGGGAGCATAATTACTGCGTTGAATTAGGTTAGCTGAAAATCCAAATCAATATTGCTGGATCAACAAATCGATATGGGTTTTTGAGAACACATGCACTCTATTATGGATCGCTGAAATTTCGTTTCCTTTTTATTTTGGCATTTTTGTGCTTACTAAAATTCGTATAGAAGACGTCATTACGTTCATTAAGCTAAAAAAAAATCGCTAAGCCAAAGACCAAGTGCGTGGTTATAACAAAGACTTGCATTTTAAAGCTTGAAATGACTGTTTCTTTAAATTATCCAACTACAACAAATAAGTTACATCATGCTAAGATCTTTTAAAAAATTGAGTCATGATAATTAATCTCCTCGCATTTCTACGCAAAATAGCTCAACCTTAAATCTATTTGATCACCTTCTTTTTAAGAAGGAGAATATTAAGATAGTGTACAACTCAATTTTTTTAATAAATTAGCAATTTTGTTCTTGAACTATTATCTTCTTTCTTACGTGGTTCCTAAACTAATAAAACTATTTAAGCAATCTCTAAAGTATTAAATATTCATTACTTTAATCTCTAAATTGATGTATTTTAGTAAAGTTCAGAGAGCAATTTAAAAAGTTTTTTTAATATTTGAGAGACTAATTATATAATTTCTAATATTTTTAAGACTACTTAAGTAATTTTTTTACTTTAAAGATCACATAAGAAAAATATATATTTTAAGATTGAAATTGGCGGTTTACTTTAATTTTTTTTAGTTTTTCTTTTTTTAAAAGGAAAAGTTAGTTGTAACCCATTTTCTAAAAAGCTATTAAAAATGTAAGTAACATAATTTGTATATAAAAAAAGTAGCTTTTAAAAAAAATGAGTGGAGGGGCTTGGAAAAAAATTGATTTTGTTTTTCTCTCTTTCGGTTCCTTCCCCCAATAAATTATTATGTGGATTGAGACTATCATGACCTCAACTAATTTTTATATTACGCATAATCGAGTGTTATTAATTCATTCTCGTGAATTGAAAAACTTAAATACATGTCATATAAAGACTGGTCAAAACCATGGACACATGGTGGTTCGAGACTACCTAATAATCTCTCCCATTTTCTCTCTCCTTGCTCTCCCCCACCCCACCCCCCCACCCCCCCCCCCCCCCCCCCCCCCCCTCATCTCTTTATCCCCACTCTCGTTCTCTCCTTTCTCTCCCCCACTCTTTCTCACTCTATCCTTTACCTCTCTCCATAGTTTACTTTTGAAGCATTTATTTTGAGTTTAAATTTTAAAAGGCTTAAATATGCCTTTAGTCCCTATAAAATGAATAAGTTTTGATATTGGTCCTCGTAAAAAATTTTCTTTGATTTTCATCCCTCAAAAATATAAATTTATTATTTTTGATCCCTATTGGAATATGACACTTATTAACTACTTAAATGTTTAACAAAAGGTCAAGTAATCATCCTTGGTGATACCCACTAGTGTCTATTAGGGATGTTAACAGGGCAGGGCAGGCACAGGTAGTAGCTACCCGCTACTTGCCTTGCCAAATAAAACCTATACTTGCGCCCGCCACGTTACCCGTGCGGGTACTTGTTAAGTGGATACTGGCAAATGTTAAGCGAATATCCGTGGATATTTTTAATATCCGTGGATACTTCCTAAAAGTAAAAAAAATAAATAATAAATTTATTTTGTGTGTTGTAGACAATCATAAAATACTAAAAATATTACTTTGAATTTATAAATTAAAGAGTTATTGTTTAAAATAATCACTTTGAACATAGATTTTAATTATTCTAATAATTTTTCTAAAAAAATAGTTTAAAAGCCCACAAATTTATGTTCATTTTCTCACGTAATATAATTGTGTAAGATTTCTCCTAGAATAAACAATTGTTTTGGAAATTTTGGATAAATTTTATATAATTTTATATATATCAATATATAAGGATATTTAAGTAAATATATAATTGGGGGTAGCGAGTATTCGAGGGTACAGATACCATGATACTCGTACCCGCCCTATTAACAAACGGGTAACAGATATACCCGTTTAGAGTATCCACGGATACCCATTTTTTATCCATGACAGATTTTATCCACGGGTATCCGTGGGCGTGGATTTTTTTGTCATCCCTAGTGTCTATGGTATTATGTCAGCATGTAACACCTCTAAAATGTTTCTTAGATCCCTAAAATGAATGTTATTTATCTATCTTAAAATGAATGTTAAGGACCAAAAATAGTGATTTTAGAGAGATGAAGATCAAAGAAAAATATTTTATAGGGACTAAAACTAAAATTCGCTTATTTTATAAGGACCAAAAATAATTATTTAAATTTTTAGAGGAATGAAAAACCAAGAAATTTTTTTATGAGGACCAAAATCAAAACCAACTCATTTTATAGGGAATAAAAACATATTTAAGCTATTTTAAAATAGTTTTTAACCCAAAAACAAAAAGTTGGGTCAAATATAACATTACACATGTAAATGAGGTAGTTACTCATAAATTATTTAAGTTCAACTCTTTAAATGTTCGATTGAACTCATTTATTTTAATAAACAAACAAGCACGAGTTTAACTTTAGACTCAATTATATAAATAAGAAAGTTAAAGTTTTACAAGCTTAAAATTAAAAGTTCGTGAATAGCTCATGTATGTGCATACATAACTATAAAAAAATAATTTCATATAAAAAAGAGATGTACTTAGTAAATCATAATTTATCTTCAAAAGTTATCTTTACATAATGTTAAATTTCAAACTTTTTTTCTTTTTTCTTTTCTTACTTTCATCTCATCTTCTAACATGAAACTATCTACTAAATGTTCAATTAAGAAACTTAACAAATATTTCAAGAATGTATTAATAAATGACAAGACAATCAAGTCATAAAGATTTTTTATTTTGGTATTTTTGTGCTTACTAAAATTCGTATAGAAGACGTCATTATATTCATTAAGCTAAAAAAAATTCACTAAGTCAAAGATCAAGTGCGTGGTCAGAACAAAGACTTGCATTTTAAAGCTTAAAATGACTATTTCTTTAAATTAGCCAACTACAAAAAATAAGTTATGTCATGCTAAGATCTTTTAAAAAATTAGTCATCATAATTTATCTCCTTGTGTTTCTATGCAAAAAGCCTAACCTTAAATTTACTTGATTACCTTCTTTTTAAGAAGGAGAATATTAAGATAGTGTATAACTCAATTTTTTTAATAAATTACCAATTGTCCTTAACTTATTATCTTTTTTCTTATGTGGTTCCTAAATTAATAAAACTATTTAAGAAATCTTTAAAGTATTAAATATTTACCATTTTAATCCTTAAATTGATGTATTTTAGTACAGTTTAGAGATCAATATAAAAAGTTTTTTAATTTTTAAGAGACTACTTATATGATTTCTAATAATTTTAGGATTGCCAACGTAGGTTGGCATGAGTGGTGAAGGATCCGGTGTGAACTCGCACCTTCTCTATGGGTGTGGGTTTGAATCTTTCTGACACTACTTTTTTTGCTTGGTTGAAAATGCTTGTAGTTTAGGCTTGTGTTGTAATCCTCTAAGTGGGCTTCTACTTGTAGCCTCAACATCAACATGCTATTGGTGCCCTACCCGATAGTATTGGGAATGTCTCCATGTTCTACCACTTTTAAGAAGCAAAAGAAAAAGTATTTTTAGGACTACTTAAGTAATTTTTTTACTTTAAAGACCACTTACGGGGGAAAAAATAATACTTTAAGAATGAAATTGGTGGTTTACTTCAATTTTTTAAGTTTTTTTTTAAAAGGAAAAGTTTGATCTAACACATTTTCTAAAAAAAGCTCTTAAAATTTTATGTAACATATTTTTTATAAAAAAAAGTAGCTTTTAAAAAAAATGAGTGAAGGAACTAGGAAAAAAATGATTTTGTTTTTTCTCTCTTTCGGCTTCTCTCCCAAAAAATTATTAGATGGTTTAGGACTATCATGGTCCTAAATAATCTCTATATAACACATAATCAAGTGTTATTTATTATTTCTTGTAAATTAAAAAACTTAAATATGTGTCATATAGAGATTGGTCGAAACCATAGATATGTGATGGTTTAGAACTACCTCATACTCCCCTTCTTTTCTCTCTCCTTACCTCTTATCCTCACTCTTTCTTAGTCTATCATTTCTATCTCTCCATATTTTACTTTTAAAGCATTTATTTTGAGTTTTCATTTTAAATATTTTTTAACCCAAAAAATAAAAGGTTGGGTCAAATATAACATTAAACATGTAAATGAGGTTGTTTACTCATAAATTATTTGAGTTCAACTCTTTAAGGTTGTGTTTGGTTTGAGGGAGAGGGATGGAGAGGTGAAGAAATTATTGAAGTTTGTGCAAATTTCTCTTGTTTGTTACAAGAGAAATAGGTGAGAAAATTTGTACTATAAGGGTAGGTCTCACTGGATCCCATTACTTATTTCCACTTTATTTATCACCTACTTTTATTCATCTCTCTATCTCTCTCTTATTTCCTATCTATTTCTCGTCTATTTATCTCTTACCAAACAACCTAAAATTTCAAATTATTTCTTATCTATTTCTCACCTTCTCACCTATTTCTTTCTTATCTATTTCTCTCCTCTCTACCAAACAAAGGCTAAATGTTTGTTTGAACTCATTTATTTTAATAAACAAACAAGCAGGAGTTTAACTTTAGGCTCAATTATAGAAACAAGAAAAGTTCAAGTTTTATAAGCTTGACATTAAAAGTCCATAAATAGCTCATATATGTACATATATAATTATAAAAAAATAATTTCATATAAAAAAGAGATGTACTTGGTAAATTATAATTCATCTTCAAAAATTATCATTACATGATGTTAATGTTCAATTTTTTTTCTTTTTTTCTTACTTTTATCTCATCTTCTAACATGAAACTATCTACTAAATGTTAAATTAATAAACTTAACAAATATTTAAAGAATATATTTATAAATAACAAGACAATCAAGTTATAAATAAATCAAACAAATCAAACTAAAGTGTTATATTTTTCTAATAAGTCAAGTTCAATTTTTAAATTTAACTCATTTAAATAAAAAAATCAAGCTTAAGTATCATTTTTTTTAATCCAAATTTGAATTTTAAGTACTTGGTTTTACTCGACTCATTTACACTCTTACTAATCAATGTCTTAAAGACAAATATTATAGAATTAGAAGTGAAAAGTTTTTGTGAAAATGTAATATCTAATATTACTATTATACTCTCACCATAATTTTTAATAAAAAGTTACTTATTAATTTTTTAACTAATACATTTAGAATACTTGTTAGTAAAATCTTTTACAGTGTGTTTGGACAAGAGATTTTAACATGTTAGAGAATTTAAAATACGTAGAATTTGAATTTCTTTCAGTCAAATTTCTTTTATTTTTACATTATTTTGTTTGGATAAAATCATTTAAATTCTTGTATTTTGAATTTTTTTTGTTTTGATAAATCAATTCAATTTTTCAAATTGTGACTTTTCGTTCAAAACTGTTCTTTTCCGTGAATATGAAAAACTTCCATCGCACTCATCGCACATCAAGAATATGAACCCTCCACAACAATCGCAACCGTTCTGATTCAACCTTAGCAACAATTCGATCAAGCGTTGCAATTTGTTGTCGCTGCCAATGATGAAGACCCTCAATAATGTACGTTCCGATGACCATGGATTCTGTCATACAACTTGCCGCACAAGCAGTCATCGATCGACACATCGAGCTTGTCAATAGTGACGCAGAACCCATAGAGGATGGATCGTACGTCTCTACAATCGCCAAAGGTGCGACAAACCACACGATGGCTAATGATTTAGACACGACTAAAGAGGTTGAGGGAAAGCGAGCTCAAGCTTTCACAAGTAGCCAAGAATTCTAAAATTCTTAATATTTACGTGGATTTTAAAATTCTTTAATTTTGACTAATCAAAATACCTCAAAAAATTAAGAGAAATTCAAATTCTTTTTTAAATTGAATATCCAAACAGTGTATTTCAGCACACAAAATCTCAAATTTCTTAAAATAAATGAATTGCTCATTTAAATTACTCTATCCAAACACAGGGTTAAAGAAATAAATCATATTAATTTGCTAACTACAAAAATAAGTTATATCATACTAAGTTCTTTTAAAAAACTAACAGTCCGTTTGGGATGACTTTTAGTTGTAAGCTTCAAAAAATTTAAAAACTATAACCAATTTTTAGTTTTTAAAAATTAGTTTTAGTTTTTAGTTTCAAAATAAACTCACTTTGAATGTTTTTTATCATGTTAAAATTAGTTTAAGAGTGTGTTTGTGTGGTGGCAATGGTGGTGGTGGTAATGGTGGTAGTGATAGCAGTAATGATGGTAATGGTGGTGACAATGCTAGTTGTGGTGGCAGTGCTAGTAGTAGTGGTGGTGGTGGCCCTGCCAATTGTGGTGGTAATGGTGTCGGGGGCGGTAGGGGAAGTGCTAGTGGTGGTGGTAGTGATGACAACGAGTGGAAGGATAATTGTCAAATGTAGTGAGTGTGTGTCTTTTTAAAACTAAAAATCAAATTCACAAATTATTTTTTCTTAGTTTTAAAGATGAATGTAAAAATGTTTTGAAATTGAGTTAAAAATCATTTTAGCCAAACATGTTTTATTTTGAAAATTATATTTAAAAATCCAAAACTCGCAACCACCCCAAACGGACACTAAGATGATTTATCTCATTCGTTTTGAGAAATACAACATAATCCAAAATTTATAACATTAGCCTCTTTTAGAGAAATTAATCATATAGTAATTTCCTTGATCTTTGTAACATAATGACAACAATGTGAATTACTATTTTTGGTCTATTTTATCCTAATGTTTTGGGAATTTTGTCTTAATCTTTTTTTTTTTTTTACAAGACATCCTCCAAATAGTCTATTACATTAATTACTTTCTTTTACAAAAATTATTCTTAAATTGAGATGCATTAATAAATTAACTGGAAAAAAATTAAGAAAATGAAATTCCATAATTTTAAAGGTAATTTTGAAAAAAAAAATATAAATTATTGGCAAATTTAAAATCAAATCCTTTAATTTTTTTATATTAGTTAAAAAGGTCTTTTGTGTGTGTGAAAAAATAACTTAAATTATTGGCAAATTTAAAATCAAATTCTTTAATTTTTTGAAGTTGATTATAAAGGTCTTTTACATCTCTCTCTCTGATCAATCAACAGCTTGATTGAATGCATCGAATGATATATATTTTCATTTTTAATATCCCCTTTGTAGTGCTACACTAATACTAATATAAGCCATTTGCTAACAAAAAAAAAAAGCACTAATTTAAAATAACCGTGTTATTTTCTAATCTTATGTTCTTGATTCTTGTCTTTATGTTTAGTTTAGCTCTAAACCTGTGAGAGCAGTTTCAATTTATGACATATTTGTCCTAAACTAATTAGAATACCACAACCACACCACCCACCCCCACCGCCCCCCGCCCCCCCCAACTCGGCGGAAATAAACAACATAGAGTAACTTGCGGATTACAATGTGCTAAATCTGTGGGCTTAAACTTAAAGCTTTGACAAATACGTCACATTATGCAAATTATTTCACTAAAAATTGAAAGATTGGATGGTATATAAATACTTTCTTTATAGTATGATTTTAAAAAATATATGAAACGAAACCATACAAAAATACAATACAAGACAAAAGTCCGACTATTTGGTACTCAATAAACCTAGAAACAACTTGTCTCATATACAACATCAATTAAAAGTAAATATTCAATAAATTGAACTAACCCCATGTTAAGGCCGAAGGAAAACCAACAAGTCTCATTGGCCTATGTTGTGCATCTAACACCATACAACAAACAAAACAAAAAGTTATGTTACAATATTTTTTCTATTTATGTTGCCCCTCAATGTGCATCAAATACACATTAACACATTTTTCACAGACAATATAAGCTACAGAGATCAATGATTATTTAAACAATTTTCTAACACCAAGATGGAATGTAAAAAGATTGATGATGAGTGTACACAAGTTTGAAATGAGAACAGACAATCTGCTCTTGAGATATCTACCACAAAGCTACATAAAACCAGCATATCAAGAGTCCATCTCAAGTCTCAACATAACAAAAGATTAAAAAGAGAAGGCTGTGAAGAACTATGATCCCAACAGTAACTGGTTTTGAATTATATCTCTGTCTACTCGAAATACAGGTACAAGGGGATAACATGCCACCCATATAAAAAAATCTGGAAGGCAATGTAATGTGGTTACCTTGGGGAAGTAACAAATTGCCAAAAAGCAATAAAAGAATCATTCGAAGAATCAGCAGTTACTACACATTTCATAACACTAGACAGGAGGTCATCATATTTTCATGCAACAATGGCGGTAATACAAAATATGCCTAAAGAACAGGGGCCAAGAGACTAGTTTCAAGAGTGCTGATATAGGTGGTACAACAGACCCACTTCTGCTGCCACTGGTGTGGTCTTCAACCGTATGTCACCAACAGAATTTAATCTGGCTCGAAAAATGTTTCCATCAGACATTTGCCTCACAAAATGAGTAAACCGATTCCAATTTCGGGATTCAAACAATCTTTTGTCCATTCTTACAAAGTTGAATGAGAAAGGGCGCTTCTCGATCCCATCTGAGTAAAATTTCGACATTTTCAGCACCTGGGTGAATGCACCATCATCCAAATTAGGTGAAAAATTTTGACCTTCAAGTGATATGTCACAGAGCCTAGCAGCCAGCAAAAGCTGTCTAAGAAATCCTTCAGGGCTACCATCTGGATTGATCTTCTTCATTACTGCATCTTGCATTTCAAAACAAGAGCAGCACATCGAGAATCCATACTTACTAAACATGCGAGCAATGGGTAAGTATCCATCCCTGTTTGAAGTATTATAATAGCCAGCTGTTAACTCTGATGGATGGGATTGTGTGACATAGTGCCAGTGAATGGCAGCCAATTTTGCTGATATATGGACTTCTGTACCCCTAAATATAGTTTCAGCTTCCTTACAAATCCTCTCTCCATGCAGCAGCAACATATCTGAGTACCATTCAAGGAAAAATTTACCATATGGTGTGTTCCAAGAGCCACCATCATTTCTGAAAAAATCAGTATGCTCAAAATTTTGCATCAAACTTCCAGTACCAAATGGACCACCATTTCCCCATTCATGCTTTCCAATTTTTCTTGCAGAGGCATTAAGAGAAGCAAGCATAAACTGGCAGGATGCAAACAAGACAAGACGAAAGTTAAACATGATACTAGTCTCTGAACAATACATCATATAGTATGCAAATTGGATATCACCAGTCTCACATAAAACAAAGCAATAACATGTCTAAAACTCTACAAAGTACAAACTAATGCCTAAAGCTGAATTTTCAACCTACCTTATCATAGCACTGAAACTCTCCAAGTTCATGAGACCAAGCCAAATTTGGCTTCTGGGTATCGAATGAAGGATATCTTAGTTCACCACCAGGACCCATGCCAATCTGTACACCCTACAAAACATACAGAGTTACACAAATCACAACAAACATCCGATAATAACAACTGGGAATTCAAATCCTCATTGACCAGTAATATCCCAAAAATCATCATAGAACCTTACTGTGATTATAACACCGAGCGAAGTCCTAAAAGTGTCCCTAAAGTCCCTCATAAAATCTGCATATGCTTGAATAGGAGAACGCCCACGTAGCACAGGAAGAATATCACAACCAAGTGAAATGTATTCAATATTTCTTCTTCCAAACCTGTCACAATATGCCAACTCTAAATCTTTCTGTATCTCATCAAGCACCCATAGAGGAAGTGGAATCCTACACAAGGGGGACAAACTTCCACAGTATGAGGCTCATGACTAGGAAACAATACCTACCTACAAAAATAGTAATAATAATTCAAAATAAACCAAATCAACTCTACTTAGATCGTCAACACAACCCAAATCAAACGTCCATACAGCATTCAATAAAAAAATTACACACTGGAATGATCATTTTCCCACACTATCAAAACACATTATAAGAAAAAGAAATTACTCTTACAATTTGAATATTGGTGTAATTCAGCTTCAAAAGCTAACTCATGAGATAAAGGTTGTCTCTCACTTATATACACTATTTTGGTGGTTAAATGATTATATCACCAGTTAATGTGAGATTTCCAACATACCCCCTCAGATGAGGGCTGGACATCTTAAGCATAAAATTTACAGAGCTTGACATCTACGGGTAGTCCAATAACGGCCCAATAACTGGTGCTTTCATACCAATTGATAAGCACCTAACACTTACACTTAGGGAACCCTCCCTTAAAAACTAGCTGTCAAGAGGGGAAAACCGAGCACTTAAATATTTCATCGAGCATCTCATACTACTCCATGAGAGATTTTGGCATCCCATAATATCCAAGTCCCTATCATAGCACCGCTCCTGAGAGCTGACATCCCGGCAGCCAACACTCTAGGACACTTCACTCAGCCTTTCTGGTCAGACCCTCCATAGGTAGCCCTTTCCGAGACATCGACAACCAGCTCTGATACCAATTGATAACAGGCCCAACAACAACCATTAAAATAGACTCGGATACTGTTTTAGAATTTGAGTTTGCACCTAACTTAACCACAAAAAATAGTTCATGAGATAAGGGTTGTCCACCACTTATATACACTAAGTTAGTCATATTGCAACCACAAACAATTACCACATTACCAATTGGGATCATCAGGTCCTGTGCCATGTTGATGAAACGCGAGAACCGCTCGAACCTTAAGGCCACACTTGCACGCCATCGTGACGAGTTCCTTATACCCTCCCCAATCGTAAACCCTAGGCTTGTCCTTCTCGACCAAGCCCCACCACATCTCGATGACCACGCCTTCCACGCCGGCCGTAGCGAGCGCCTTGAGCGAGAACATCATCGCCTTGGGCCTCGCGACGCGGCCCTCCCGCCCCACGGAGTTCACCGGCAGCGTGACGAACACCGGCGATCCGCGGCGGCGGCGCTGCGGCGAGAAGTCGTGGTGGAGCTGGTACGCGACGTCGCCGTTGTCCGGCGAGAGGGAGCCGCCGGCGTCGGGGGACTTGGAGGAGTTGAGGCGCGACGAGGCGGCGAGGCGGCGAGGGGGGGAGCGGGTTCGGAGGGTGACGCGGCAGGGAAAGCGAGTCAAATCGGTGCGAGTGGAGACGAAGGAGGGGGAGAAGCTGGCGGTGGATTGGGATAGGATCGCCATTGATTGGGGATTGGGGAGGTAGGGTTTGAGAGAGAGAGAGAGAAGAGTGAAAGTGTGATAGTGTCGTCACATAGATAGAGAAGAGAGGGAGCACAGTGAGGTGAGGAATGCATACTATACTGTACTTTCGCCCAGGATGTGGAGAGGAGATTATATGACATTTTTCACTTTTTCATTTTTGAAAATGGCTTTCTTGTTGTTC
Organism: Spatholobus suberectus; assembly: GCA_004329165.1. Classification (NCBI taxonomy): domain Eukaryota; kingdom Viridiplantae; phylum Streptophyta; class Magnoliopsida; order Fabales; family Fabaceae; genus Spatholobus; species Spatholobus suberectus. The sequence goes on from CM014733.1 coordinate 80,219,396, forward strand.
TTTATTCTTGAAAAAAAAAAAAAAAAACACTAAGGTACATAAATATGTACACAAATAATGCAAACGGTTCTTTATATTATTATTTAATTATAAATAATTGTAAATTATTATAGATAAATAATTTATTAATTTTTATAATAATTATTTTAAAAAGCATATTAATAATAATTTTTTTATTGATTTACAGCGTAAAAAATATATATTTAAAGGACAATTTAATTAAACTCTTATTTTATACTGATTTTTTTTTATCAATTATTTTTTTTATACTGATATAAACTTTCTTTATTTGGTACTGGTTTTACGTTTTAATTAGTTAGTTCTTCTTACAATGCATGAATTTTTTTAATTAGATATTTATAATAATAATTTTATAAAATAAAATAAAGTTATAAATAAAAAAATAGTTAAAAATAATATGAAATAAATTAACATAAATATACTTATATTTTTGAAGTATAATAGAAAATTTTATATTTCAAGTTTAATAATTACATATACTTATTTTTTTTTGTAATAATATATATAGAGAGATTATATTTATTTAAATATGTTAAGGAATTTTATATAATATATATATATATATGCACACACACACACATATAATTTGTATTATTGTTCTTTTTAATATAATTTTTCTAACTCAATTTAACTATAATCTAATGTATTCTCTCGTAAAGTTTGAAATAAAAATACTTTGATAAAAACCATATCTTTTTCCTCTATTTTATTTTAATTTTCAATTATTCTTTAATGAATTTGCTTAAATTATTTGTGTATGTTATAAATTTAACACAATATTATCAACAAAGGTTGGTTCCAGTGAAAAAAGATTAGTCCTCCATAAAGATCATAAGGTGGTGAATTAAGGTTCGAATTTCTACTGAAAAAAATGTCCACATTCAATATCCTATCGTATCTTGAACAAGATTACGCTTTAATTAGTTAAGTTATTCTTACAATGCATGAATTTTTTAAATTCAATATTTATAAAATAAAATAAAGTTATAAATAAAAAATAGTTAAAAATAATATAAAACAAATTAACATAAATATACTTATATTCTTGAAGTATAATAGAAAATTTTATATTTAAAGTTTAATAATTACTTATACTTGAATTTGTTTTTTATTTATAATAAGAGATTATATTTATTTAAATATGTTAAGGAATTTTATATAATATATAGAGAAAATAGGTTGTGCTCACACACACACTAACTCAATTTAATTATAATATGATGTATTCTCTCTTAAAGTTTGAAGTAAAAATATTTTGATAAAAACCATACCTTTTTCCTTTATTTAATTTTAATTTTCAATTTTTCTTTAATTAATTTGTTTAAATTACTGATGTAATAAATTTAAAACAATATTACCAATAGAGGTTGGTTCCAATGAAAAGGGTTATTCCTCCATAAGAACTATAAGGTGGCAAATTAAGGTTCGACTTTTTGCTAGAAGAGATGTCCATATTCAGTATCTTATCATACCTTGAACAAGATTGCTTAGGATTCATTTGATTAAAAAAAAAATTAACACAATATTTGTTTCAAATGTTAATTTTGTCTAACTCCGTCAGTGATATCATTTTAAAAACCGTTGTTGGCGCAACATAAAGGCCAAGTAGTATTAATTTATTAATAGTATAATAATATAAACAATAATAGTATTTAGAAATATGTTGTGTTGATTTAAAAATTTAGTATTTTTTGCAAGTGATGAAATGATTAAAAAGAGAATTTGCAAACGAAAATAATTCAAGAATAAAAATAAGTTTATAACCAATTAATTCATATAATGTTAAAAATAAATTATTAATTATTAAGTAAATAAGCAGTTTTCACACAAAATTTGTAATTATAATTAATAATATTGTTAAAATATATGTACCGTCATTTTCAATTTAAACAAATCAACGTCACAATTTATTTGTTATTTCTACGAAAAAATGATAATAATATATTATTTAGCACATTTTTTTGAATGCTTTATTTTTAATGATACTTAAAATGAATTATTTATTATTAAATAAAATTTATTAAAAATCACAATTTTTTATAAATTTTACTCTTTATTTAATAAGTTACCACTCATGACTTGTTAGTTTTTAATAATTTTTAACCAATAATAAAGAATATCTTTAAAAAAAAAGTATGTTAAATAGTATATCACTAATACTTCTCTTTTTGTCTATTTAACCAACATCATATCAACAGTGACTTTTAAATTTTGATGACTAAAACATCTGCAACAATTAATTAATTTACTTCCAACACTCAAGTTTCACTATTTTATAGTTGTTTTTTAGAAATTCTATTATTATATATAATAATATCATTCAACCTTTATTAACATTTTTTTAAAAAAAATTATCTCATCGTGTATTATACAAAATTTCTATTTGACTTCTTTTCCTTTATATATTTATAAAGACTTTGATACATCATATATAAAAAATTGAAATATACAATTAAAGAAACATACGAAAAGTAAATCAAATAAATGTTATTCAAATATGTTTTGAGAAATCAAGACATGCACTGACAGTGTCATCCAATCACAAACTACTATTTATTATAAGTTTGTTAACTTTTATAATAAATACTTTAAAAGTCAAATCAATAGTGATTTCTGATTGGTTGACAGTGTAAAATTTTTTACACTGACAATGCATGACCATTAAACTCATATGTTTTCAGTAAAACTTGTAAAAATATGGCTAAAAGATAATAAAAACTATAAATAAATAGAACTAATACTTTATGGTTATTATATTAATATGCATTTTCTGTGAATATAAGCGTATGTAATAAAATATAAGTTTTTAAATTTATTAACAATTCATTCACTTTAAATATTTTTGTTTGTACTTTTCAAAAAATATATAGAAAATATAAAAAGTCAAAATGTGTAAATGATAGAGATTAAAAGTGAGTAAAATAAAAATAAATAGAATAATAAATTAAAAAAATCATGTGGCAATCATTAGGAAAGAATTTTTACATTATATATAAATATAGGTATTTTCGTACGCAATTTAATACATGTATTATGTCTTGTAAACCTATACAAGAAATTTATCCTTAAAATTGTTCAGGAAAATTTTAATCTCAGTCGGTTAACGCAAGAAATACATAGGTCATATACTAGTAATAGGTAGTAAAATTGAATCAAGACTCAATCATTAATTTTATTTTAAAAAACAATGTACGACAAAATTAATACACCGCTAACTTTTCCTTCAGATAAGGGTTTGCGTCAGATAAAAGGACATCCTATAGCTTAATCATGGTAAAACAATACGATCAATCCCTTGTGTAAGGTGATCTAGTAAGTTATGTGTTACGTGTTGATGTTTGCTTTTTATGCTTCTCTGTTGTTTGTTTGCGAATATAGCTAATGTTTGTGAATTCACAAAATTTAATTAAAGTAATTTTTTATCAAACCAAGTATTTGTAACTAAAATAAGCTTTGATTTAATCATATTTGCACAACAATAACGAATAACCATTATTACAATTTTAAATTTTTATATTAATTTATCTATGAGTGAGAATCAAATTATTCCACTTAATAACTATATATATATATATATTAAATCTTAATAATCTAACAGTTAAAATTAAAATTCTTATTAAGTAAATCAAGTTTACTAATTTTTATAAAATTTTAATATTTTATTAAATAAATCCAATTTCATGTATAATATATTTTTTAAAATAGAAATAAATGTTAGCAATAAAATTACAAAATTATAAATATCTGATTTATCTGAAATTTAATATACATAATCATTGAGATAATATTAAAATGTTTAATGATTTTTATTAAAATTAAATCATTGTAAATCAAGTTAGAAGAAAATTTGATTGTTGAATGGAGTTTTTGTAAATCCATCCCGGTATTTTCAAAAAAGACTCACACTATTCTGCTTAATGATTGAAAGGTTGGCGCAATGTCAAGGATTAGAGTACACGTAAAAATTTAATAAAAAAAAAAAAGTACACGTAAAAATTACTTGTGGAAAAAGAAAATCGGAAAAACACTTAGCAATAGCTGATAAGTATAAAAACGACGTCCGAATTTCAGTTCTTATCAATAAATTGTTTCTCGTTTATTTGCTCAAACAAAATTATCTGAAATTAAATAAGTTTAATTTTTATTATAAATTAAATAAAAATTTAATTCCAAGCAATGTCAATATAAAGATTTTTATACCATCAACTACTAAAAAATCATCTTCAATACAACTATTAAAATAATTATTATAAAAAAATCAACAAATTTACTATACATAATCTTTAATGAAATGATAATATAAAAAATTATTATACTATTAATACATTCTAATTAAATTCAGTTAAAAACACGAGCAGCTAAAATTATAATTGATTTGAATAGACATTAATTTCGCATAATCAGCTTGAGTGTTCTGCACGGGACACCCAGCAATATCCTAAGACGCACTGAAACATGGCATTACAAATACTACATTATAATACCGAATCAGAACTGGGTCAGATTCAAATTCCACGTTGGCGTCCGAACCAACTTTGTACAACCAAACACAGCACAACTTAGAATTGAATGCCATATCAACACACTATAACAATTTGCTTGGCTACAACATTATAATCATGTAACGACCATTAAAACGACCACGTAACAATTCCTACCACTAAAAGGTTTAGGCCATGACAGTAAGGACGTAAGCTCCTACCCCATCAAAACTATGTTCACGCATCTAAATCATGCACATACAAGATATATTTCACGACATACGAAGACGCGATGAACAAAAAACTATCATAATATCTCCCATTCATAGATGCTATATTAAACATGAATATATTTGTAATCAGATAAATAACTCAAGAATAAAAACTTTTGATGCGGGAAACAAAAAATTATTTGAATAATTTCAAGGAACGGCTAAAATATGTTGCATTACCTATCCCAAACACATGGATGGACTAAGATGATTGTTTCACTCTACAGCCAATAGTAAAAGGAAAAGAAAAAAAGAAAAAAGTAAAAGACATAATATCTGGACCACCATAGACTCCAAAACATTCAAATAACTCATGCAAGCCCAATAGTGACGGTATTGGCAGATATCATGGGATATCTCCTTTCTTGCCCTCCCCCATTTCACCATGTTTCTCCTCCTCCTCCTGTACGTAAAAACCGCATCTTTTCTGCCAAGTTAGCAGAAAGATTGGTGATCATCACCCACCGACTTCCTCCACAGCAATGCAGAACAATAAATTTTAAAAAATAAAAATGAAAAAGCAGACTCCATGTTGCTGACATGAAATGCAGACAGCCAAAGGACCGAAACACCTGTGCCCAAAAATGGTGATGACCCGACTCATGGTATGCAGTTGAGACCCCCACGCAACAAATGCAGATGTATGCAAGAACTAGAAGCCATGAAATAGCAATAGCCTCAAAATGAAATTGCTCGACTGATTGCCAACTTGGCCCATTCGGCAGATTCCTTAATCAAATGATCATCAGATGATAAACACTCTTTGAGGAAGTCTTTGCTGGACACAGATTGCTGAATCAAGGGACCAGCATTATTACCCAAAGTATCAGCTAAATCTCCAAGCACACCAATTGCTGTCTTAGTCACAACATCATCCCTGAAAGGACAGGAGGCACCAATAAGTTAGAAAAACAAAAATTACAAAATTTGAAGAAGTAAAATTCAGAAACAGGCAGAATTAGAATACACAGAAATTTACTTACATGTCCTTCTCCATGTACAAACTATCCAAGAATTGCAGAACATGAGGAGCATAAGGCATCAGAAGCTGGGTCTTTGGGGAACCTTTAAAGCCCTGGAAGATCCCTGAGTATGCCTCTAGGATTCCATTTCTCAAAGAATTTGTGTATTCTGTCATATCGTCATCAGCACCAGATGTGTGAGCAGAGAGCTCCGCAGCACTCTGAAGCATAGGCATTGCATATAACAGGTACTTCTCAAAGTTTTCTCCAATTGCCAAGGCAATGTCTCCAAAACATGAAAAAATAGGAGGCTTCACAGACCTATGCAACTGATTGCTGGACAAATCCTTAAGAAGTTGGGTCATTATCCCATCACAATAAGGCAGTATTTTCTCCTCCAAGGCTCTGCATACATCGCCAACCACACCCACTGTGATAGCACAAACCTGGTAGTCCTCAAAATTTTGGAGACCCATCTCCAAATACTTGTAAAATTCTGTCATGTATTTTGCAAAATCAGCGCCAGTTGCATAAGCCAAAGCTCCAATGGCAAGCATAGCCTCCTCATGAGCTGTTGCACTTCGAGAAGCAAATACTCTTAAAAACAAACCCATAATTTGGTCAGCATACTGCATGAAATGATATTTCGTTGGTTCAGATGATCCTAACTTCTGTATGATAACCTGCAAGCAACCACATAGAAGGCCTTGTAACTCATTCTGCCTCTCATCAGATGAGACCTTCTGATTCTCAAGAGTTTGATGGAGCTCCATCATGATGAGAGGAACAAGCTGTACCACCATTGGAGCTGTTTCATCATTAGAACACCTCACTACTTCATTTAAGGCTTCATAGGCTGCTGTTCTAAGGCGGGATTCTACAGCATCCTCTCTGTGAGTTACAGTGAGGAGAGCATGAACAATCTCTTGAAAGAAGGGGGTCAACGGAGAGGATGCAGATCCAGCATCCTCATAGCCTTGGGCAAGAAAATAAAGAGCACCACACGCCTTCTCAGCAACATTTGGAACATCTTTCATGCTCTGAAGCAACACAGTGACAATCTGTTGACAGTTTGCTGGAGTAATAATGGGAGTATCCAAAGCTGATCCATGCAAAAACTCAAACATTCGTCCAAGAGTCCATGCAGTAGTGTCCTTCACGTGATTATTCGGATCTTTCATCAATGCAGTGAGCATGAAGTTCAAAGCCATGTTCACAAGTGGCACAAGTTTGTCAGGGGATGGACCTTCTAGAATGGAGCCAAAGGCATAAGTTGCAGCTTCCCTTTGTCTCCAATCTGGTTTGGTTATGTTTTCTTCAATAAACGGCATAACCAAAGGTACAATATCATCACCCACTGTCCGTGCAACCAATCCCAAGCATGTACCTCCAGCCATAGCAATGTTCCATGCTCCTTCATCCTGATCTTGATCTTCTTCTTGCTTCAGCAGTGTCTCCAATAACATGGGGACAAGAAACGAAAGTGCCTGCTTAATAAAATAAAAGCAGGGAATATCTGAATCTGCACTGAAATCACCTCCATATTCTTCTAATATGTCAATTTCTTCATCACATATAGAACTCCAGAACTCAATTGCCTGAAGTGCAACCGGCTCCTCGTCTTCCCTCACAGCCTTGGCAGTGATGTTGAAGATATCTTGGATATAAGGAGCCAACTTCTCATAGTATGTTGAAGAAATGGCCACCAAGCACTCAAATGCTGCTCGTCGAATCTTCAGTTCAGGAGAAAGTGTTGTCTCACAAACAATTCTCATGATGTAGTCCCGCTCCATATCATTAGAAAAATTTGCCTGTGCAAAACCCAATGCATTGTACAATGCTCGTATGGCAGCAAGCCTGACGTCGTTGTTTTCTTCTGTTGAATTCATTCCCTGAACAACTGCAGTGAGTATCTTATTTACATGATCCTGGTCTACTACATCTGGGGAGACTTCTTCACAAATGTACCCAAGGGTCTCAAGAGTTGCCTGTCTTGTAGGGGCAGGAAGCTGATGAACATTAGACAAGAGGGATCCTATCAATTCAGGCCATTGTTTATGAGGCAACTCAATACCAGCAACCTTAGCAATAACTTGTGATGCAGTAGATCGAGCATCAGGAGAAGGAGAAGAAAGTGTCCTTAACAAGAAGGCCTTAATCTGGGCTTTCAATGTTGGGTCCAATGACAGCCATCTTTGAACAAACTCTATTTTCCTGTGCTGCTCTTTAGCATCCAGAGCATTTTTGAGAATTAAACCTGCTAGCTTCCGACTCTCTGCAGGCTTGTCATCATTAGCCAATTCCCCAGCAAGAGAAAACAAGAAACTTGGAAGGTTCTGTTCCTGAAACTGTTTCAAGTTTTCCTCAGCTTGTTTCCTTACAGCACCATCCACTGCTTGCGCATTTAACAGGATTTGAGTAACCTCCATGGCCATCTAAACCTGAAACATACACATCTAATCACACATAAATAAAGGGCATGAAAAATAACAAAATACAAAGCCAACAGCTAAAAGGAGGAAATCCAAATCCCAAATTCATCACCTTAAATATCATATCGGTGCAAAAGACTAAACAACATAGCACAGTGAAAAAATGAAAAATATTTTCAAAGGTACAGTATTAACAACAGAACACCAAGTGAGTCAGTGTGCAACAAATTTAAAACTGGTGGGATTCAAAAAGATAAATAAATCATAAATAATAGATAATGTATCATGTATGAGCTACGGCTATGAGCCTGCGACCATAAAGCAGACAAAACTTGACTCCTAAAGTATGTTCTCATCATCTCAGCAGAAGTTAAGAAAAAAAATGGATTCATGTAAGAATTGCAGAAAGGCACAAACAGTACGGGTAAAACCAGTGTCCTCTACTGACGAGAAATTGACACCCTCTAATAAACCCCATGTCACCACATAAAGAGAACATGGCAATAAGTGCATAATATTAAGAAGCAACCCCGGAAATGCAGCAAACTAAATCCCAAATAATCAAAATGCAAAACACCGCATTCCTCAGAAAATACGCTTTAGCACATTCAAGCAACCACTCGCAGAGGTCCCAACAGATCGAAAATGCAAGAGAATAAGTTCGCATCCATTTTCCACATTTCCTCAACGACCAAACAAAACAATACATCAATAATCCCGAACACTCCCGATTCAAACCGAACAATACAAAAAAGAAAGTTCGCGAACTGATTCTGATCGCGAACGACACAACACACAAAACCAAATCACTGGAATGAACTAAAGACACAAACCCCGCATAAACCACTACCTCGGATCAGCGGCGGAAGCAGCAATAAGAAAAAACAAAGCGAAGGGTTCAATTAGGGATTAGTGAGTAGAGGAAATCAATGAAGGGAGAACTCACGCTGAGTTAACGAGTGGAATCGGCGATGGTGAGAGGAGTAGGAAGCGAGTTGAAGCGAGAGAAACTCAGCGAAGCAGCGCGGCGACTCTGAAACCCTAGCAGAGTGTGGGAAAAAGCAGAGACGCCGATGTTTTAATTTTTTTGGTTCTTCAATACTTGCTTTTTTATATTCGCTGTACGACACACCCGGAGGGACGCGAACCAATATCCGCCGTTGATTCAAATAGGGTTAATCTCCGCGCTACGATCTCCCCATCAACGGCTCTATTTTGAAATGCTTGCTCGATCTCGATTTTCATTTTCGGGTGCGAGCCGTGTCATTTGGGGCCACGCGACATTTCCCGCGCGTGTGTACGGGCTCGGGGTTCAAATCAATGCCATATGATGTGAGGTATCGGTCGATTTTTTTCTACGCGCCGTGTCAATGGTGTCGGCTTTGCAGTCACTAGATTATGGGGGTATTATAACCGCTATCATTGCAGTTTATTTTATTTTATCAAATAGTATATGGTACGGAAATACTCAACGCTACAACTTACAATATATTTTTCTTTTCTTTTTTTGATAATAATTATTTTTTATTATTCTAATGCGAAATCAATAATATATTACTAATTTTCAGTTGATTAATAATTATAAAAAATGAAATAACATAAAATTAAATTTAAGTATATTTATAGTTCCTTTAGTTTAGATAATTTATAATTTTAATTCCTTAAAAATATTTCAAGTCAATTAAAATTTTAACAGTTTTTATTTTTAAAATTAAACAAAATAGGATATAAATTAACAAAATTTACTTAAATTCTTAAATTTTCACTTTTTACTCAAAATAAGATATAAATTAATTAAAAAATACTCAATATTCATAAACTAAAGACTTAAATATATTTTTAATCTTTCAAATTTGAGACATTTATTTTTGGTCCTCCAAATTTAAGAATGATCCTTTTTAGTTTCTTTAATCTAGAAAAAAAAATATTTTAATCCGTTTGTCCAAACGTCATTAAAAATTTCACTTACGTAACTAACGAATTATAAGTTACTTATGTGACAACTCACCTTAATTTTGCATTCTTATTACCAAACACCCTACCATATGTATGTTTTCCTTTTAAAGTATTCATTTTGATGACATTTGAGCAGGGGGACTAAAATAGGTTGTTTTCAAATTACAATGACTAAAAAGATCAATTTTAAATTTGGATAACCAAAAAAAAAAAACTTACTCCAAATTTGAGAAACTGAAAACATATTTAAACTTAAACTAAAAATATTAAATTTTTATCCAAAATATAAGATCTAAAACATTAAATTCTAAAATCTTAAAAGGACAAAATATGTTTTGGTCCCTCAAAATATTGGTTTTAATCCCTATAAAAATTTAATATGCTTTTAGTCCCTACATTTACTTATGGTGGTGTAGTTTTAATCATTCATCGAGAACTAAAACACATGATATTGAATAAATGTAAGGACTAAAAACATATTCAATTTTTATAAGGAATAAAACCAACTTTCTAAAATATTTTGAGGGACTAAAAACATATTTTACCTATTTAAAATTATTCCAAATTTCAAATCTATCTTAAATTATAAATATGTATATAATATATAAACATATCAAATACCATCGAGTGTGTGAATTAACTAGCACGAGATTGTTCCTACTTAACCAATGATATCATGTTTGCGTCCTTATCAAATACTATATGATATAAATATACTATCGCTTACAATGTGTTTTTCTTTTCTTTTTCAAAAATAATTAATCTTTTTATTGTTGTAATGTGAAATTAATAATATATTAATGATTTTTAATAACTTATTAATTTTAAAAATTTGAAATAATATAAATTGAGTTTAATTATATTTTTAGTTACTTTAATTTAGATAATTTATAATTTTAATTCCTTAAACAAATTTTAGGTTAATTAAAATTTCAATAATTTTTTATTTTTTAAATTAAACAATTTTTATTTCATTTATTGGCTTTTTCTACTAAATTTTTAAATTTTCACTTTTTACTCAAAATAGGATATAAATTAAATCAATTAAAAAAAATTCACTCAAAATTCATCAACTAAAACATTAAATTTCATCCAAAATATAAAACATTAATTTGTAATTTGGTCCCTAAAATTTTGGTAAAATTTGTTTTTTGTCCCTTAAATTTAAAAGTGATTTTTTAGTCCCTTAATTTGGAAATAGCCCATTTTTGTTCCTTATTTTTTAGTCCCTCATAAGGACCAAAAGTGGGCTATTTCCAAATTAAGAGACTAAAAACATTATTTTTAAATTTGAGGAACCAAAATAAACTTGACTCAAATTTAAAGAACTAAAAAGATAATTAAGTCGTTTTAAAATTATTCCACAATTCAAATCTATCATAAATATGTAAATAATATTTAAATATTTCAAATCTATCATTGTTGTTTATTGTATCAAATATATGGTATTTCTTGGTATAATTCACAAGCATTCTCTACTAGAGGCAATTCTGTTAAAGCAAGGTAGGATTGCTATGGGCGACAAAGCTTTTTCTCTAAGTATTTAATACAGCTACATATGTAAGACTTGAACTTGAGAGTACTGGTTAAGCTAAAACAAACTCACGTTAATTGATCCAATGGTTCAAATATATGGTATGAATATATTTTTTTTATAGGTTAAACTAATAATTTAGTCCTTATAAGAGTCGCGTAATTTGGTTCCTAGACATAAAAACTTATTAAATTGGTCTCTATATGTGTAAAGCATTCTAAATTTAGTTCCTATCACTATGACACTGTTTATGGATTCTTAATTTGGTCCCTATAGATGTAGCGCATTCTTAATTCTTATAGGGACCAAATTAAGAATGTGTTACATGTATAGAGACCAAATTAAGAATGTGCTACACATACAGAGACCAAATTCAGAATGTGTTAGATCTATATGACCAAATTAAGAATCCATAAATGGCGTCATGACAACGGGAACCAAATTGGTAACATTTGCACGTATAGGGATCGATTTAATAAGTTTTTATGTATAAGAACCAAATTAATAATCCATGACATATATAAGAACTAAATTATATCTTTGACCTTTTTTATAAGGGTTTGTCTAACTTACCCTAAGTTAAAATAAGGTTAAATAACCCTCTTCAAAATGATTGGTACAATTTTCTAATATACTTTAAGATGATTGATTGCAGTTATTAATTTCACCAATCAACTTGGATGGGGTTGTTTAACCTTATTTTTACTTAGAATAAGTTAGACAATCCCTTTTTATAAAGGGTGGACAAGCCCCAAAAAAAACTACACACAAACTACACAATGCATTAGCAGCCCTATAACATCTTTAAAACCTTGAGCATCCTAGAGGAGGCATAGGGAGCAAATGAAGTCCCAACTCGTGCTTATGAGCCACTGAGGCGAGAAAATTAGCCATGCAATTCATCTCTTTATACACATGTTACATCTTGACTTCCTAATCCTAATTCAGCTAGTGACGAATAACAAGAATCAGAGAACTATATGTGTGTGCTCATGAGACACACCCTGACTCGAGTTACAAGCTGAACAATTATTTTGGAATCACACTGTGAACACCCAATTTTATCCGGATTAAAATTTTTTTTTTAATTGAATTTTAAAAAAAAGGTTTAATAATAAAAAGAGAGAAAATAAAATTTTATTAAATAATAAAAAAAGAAAAAGTTGGGCTCAAATAAATTTTTGTTTTGTTCTTTGTCTTACATGCCTTGGAGGTCCACTGTCTAATACAAAAATGAAAAATGAAAAATACAAGAAAAAGGAAATGTTATAGCAAACCACTTTTCAAAATTTAATGAAAATTAAAAAAAACTGAAATTGGAGGAAGAGGTAAGGGCACTGAATGCCTATTTAAAATGAGTTATAAAGAGAAGAAGGGGACTCACAAATCACAAAAAAAAAAAAAAAGATATTCACGTCACCATCTATTCTCTGCCTGGCAAACTCATTTCTGGAGGTATCATTCCATTCCCACTTGTGGTTTAATCATGTAGCTTTTGACCTTCCACTTCTTCTCTTTTCTTGTATTAGGAAATAAATATTGCTTGTTTGCTCGTTTGTTTTAAGTGCTATTATTGGATTTATGCTATCTCTATTTGTCTGTGTTCATAATCCATTTGTTAATTTAGTATTCTGATTCATTATTCTTCATTTGCTCCTCGTGTTTTTTTCTTTCATGATACACAAGTAACGTGCTCTTCCTCGCCACTACAATTTGCTTTTCTTTCTTTCACTTGCATTTCTTCTTTCTCAGTAACATACAACATTGCACTAGACATGAGATTCATTAACACATTCTCACACACCATCGCCAACATACACACATTTTCATTCTAAAAAATAAAAACAAACTAAACTTTTTCTCCTCCATTCATCAATGAATCTTCTCATTACTCTAATGACACCATAGGATCTGAACACATAAATAATATTGAACCAAAGAAAAAAAAGAACAAAAAGTTCACAACCCCGATTGACTCCTCACCATTCACAGTCCTCACACCGTTAAAACACGAGTTATGGATACTTAAGTGCGCAACTAACATGCGCGACTTCACGCACTCTTGCAAATCGCTGATGCGCCGTGCTTTCAAGATGCAGATCCACTCCGCGAAGCACTACGACACTGTTAGTCGCCACTGTGCATCTATCCTCGTGCAAACCTCCGCCGCGCTGCCGTCACGTTTATGCAACACCTCCATTGCAGTTCCGGTGCGAGACCTTAAGCTGGGGAAGCTAGCACCATCTCTGGTTCTTTAGAGAACCAAATAATCATTTTTCCTTTTAGGCTACCCTTCCATTTCCATAACAGCCCAAACTTAAACGTATGTGGCAATTTTTTTTAAAAAAAAAAAAACATTAATAAGTTTTTTGTGTCCCATTTCCATGAAGTTACTTCTTGTATAATAACGATTTTGAATATATAATTGGTTCAAGTAATTATTAAGAAATGATATAAAAGCATTCTTTATGACAATTAAATTCCATTCGCGCAAGCAATGAAGCAACGTTTATTTGATTTTTTTTCCTCTATTTGATTACTTACTAGTTGTTATCTTAGATTTAATTGTTAAGGTAGAATTTATTTCAATTTCTCAAATAAATGAATAAGACTTCTTCTAATTTCTAAAAAATAAATTTGTTGATTTAATGATTATTCATATTGGGTTTAGGATCCATTTGAATATGACAAAAGCTTTATCTAAGTTTAAGTTTGATCAATAATTTGTTAATTGTTATTTCTTCTTAATAAAAATAAATTTAGTGGTTTATCATGTTGGGTCTAGGACCTACTTGAATATAAAAAAAAATCTTCTATAACTTTGTTTAGTATTTTACATCTATTAGACCACCTATCATTGTGGATAATGCTTTATAATATTTAATATTTAATGTCTTAATAATCCTTATAAAAATAAAATAATTAAATAAAAAAAATCAACCAGCAAAGCAATTTCACCACAAAGAACTACGTGAGTTTGATTTTCTCATTGCACTTAAGGATACATAGGAGCAGGGGCCCACCCCTGTCGATCTCAAAAAATTAAAAAAAATTAATGTCTTTCCAAAAATAAAATATTATCTTCTTAATTAAAGTTCTTTTGATAAAAATAATAATAAAATTTGTAAACATATTTTCTTTTTTTTAAGGGGTAAAATAAATATTTTAGAAGCTATCAATTTTGTACATTTAATTAGGGGTAACCGTTTTTATGACGGAGGTTGTAGGGTGCTAACCCTTTCCCTACGCATAACCGACTCCCGAACTCATATTTGGTTTCAACGACTATTTCTTCTTTTTAAAGGGTTTTTTCAAGGTTTTCTTTAATAAACTTTAGTGGCAACTTCTCTATTTTTAATATCATTTTTGCCGTCTGGTTGTGACCCAATTACGACACACACTTAACTACAATCTTCCTTATGCCTGCAGACGCACTAAATCTCAGACGAAATAACGTTAGAAGAACCCAAGTTCCTAATAAAACCACCCATCCATTCACCATGATGATTCCGTAGCACTCCAGCACAAGAAGTTTGGAGACCTCCAAATTGCACCGAGCCATCTGTATTGGCTCTAATCCAGCCATCTACAGGTGCCTCCCAACAGAGCTGTCTCATTTGGTAACTTGAGTGATTCGCAGCCTGATTTGTCCATCTGCCACCATTCTCTACCCCCGCATTCTCTACCCCTGCACAAGCTTTCAATTCAGCTTCCCTAATGACTGCAACAGCATTGACATTAACATTATTAAAGAGAAAGTTATTGCAAGCCTGCCATATGCTCGTGAGAATATGAGAGAAGAACGGCCCCCATTGAACACCATTGCAGACAAATGTCATGACACTCAAATTACCCATCAACCAATCCCCCAAGTTATCATCAAAAAAATTCCGTGGCAAGTGTTGACGAACTACCATCCAAATAGGACGGATTACAGGGCAATCAGAGCAATCAGAAACCTTCCTGACATGTGGCATCAGCGAATCAAAATAGCCATATTTACTCTGAAGAACCCTAACCCAAAGAGCATTCAGGCTGGTAATCAGCCCCCAGCCCAATAAACCTTGATCCTCCAATATTCTCTGGCTGGTAGAATTTGTTCCAAGTAATGTATTGACACCTTTGCTTCCCTTCACTAGCTCCCAAACAAAACTCCTATTTATGCTTTCCAGTTTATGACAAACCTGTTTTGAAAGGAGAACAGTTTGCATAGTATATGTCGGAATAGCTGCCATTGCCACTACAGCCTTGGCGAAGGTACATCTACCCGCAAAGGATAGTGCATTAGCCCTGCATGAATATGTTCAGACTACTATTACTTCCATTATATTTTTCTTTTCGTTTTCAAAAATAATTAATTTTTTATTGTTGTAATGTGAAATTAATACTATATTAATGATTTTTAATTAATTATTAATTTTAAAAAATGAAATAATAGAAATTAAGTTTAAGGCTTAAATATGTTTTTGGTCTTTATAAAATGAGCGAGTTTTGATTATGATCCCTGTTAAATTTTTCTTTGTTTTTTATCCATCTAAAATTTAAAATAACTATTTTTTGTCCCTATTAAATGAGAGTATTTTGGTTTTGGTTCCTATAAAATATTTTGAGTTGATTTTCATCCCTCTAAAATTTAAAATACCTATTTTGGTTCGTAATGTTTATTTTAAGGTAAATAAATAACATTTATCTTAGAGATTTAGAAAAAAATTTAGAGATATCACATGTTGATATGATACTACAAACACTAGTGAGTGTCACCTGGAATGGTCACTTGACCCTTCGTTAAACACATAAGTAGTTAACGAGTGTCACACAATAGTAAGAACCAAAAATAATGATTTTAATTTTTTGAGGATGAAAATCAAATAAATTTTTTTATAAGGACTAAAATCAAAACTTACTAATTTTACATGGACTAAAATACTATATTAATCATATTTAAGCCTAAGTTTAATTATATTTTTAGTTCCTTTAATTTAGATAATTTATAATTTTAATTCCTTTTAAAAAAATAGGTTAATTAAAATTTCAATAATTTTTATTCTTAAAATTAAACAATTTTTTTCATTTATCAGCCTTTTCTACCTAAATTCTTAAATTTCTACTTTTTACTCAAATTAAGATATAAATTAAATCAATTGAAAAAATTCTCAAAATTCATCAACCAAAACATTAAACTTCATCCAAAATATACAATTTTACTTTTTTTCCTTTTCAAACTCCAGTGCGCATGATATAAAATACTTCAAATTTCATTACACTTTCTCTAAGTTTCTAATTTCTAAAGTTTTAAAATTATTCCACATTTCAAATCTATCCTAAATCATAAATATTTAAATAAAAATTCAAAATATTTAAAATTATTTCATACATCCAATTCATTATAAATTTCCAACTATTTGAATGGAAAATAAGATTTAGAGGTTTTAGGTAAACAAAAATTTCCAATAAGACCATATTTATTTAATTTTAAAAAAATATATAAGGACTTCATTTCTTCAAAAGAAATTAAAAAGTCAAAACCACACACAATCTAAATGAGAGATTTCCTTTGGTGAAACAAAGGGGCCAAACGCCCAAATTAAAAGTCATGAAAAATTGATACAACTAACATATCAGCAAGCATCTGGATTTTAATCCACCCAAGAACCACTTTAAACACATGAACACCATCTTCAAGCATTACCCCTTTCTTGGCAAGAACATTCGCTACCTAATTCGCTTCCCATCACACATGATTGCATGCCTTAACCTGGAGTTGATAAAAAACAATTACAATATGATTTAGATGCTGGAACTAGGAAGAGTACGGAGTTCACCTCCATTAAGCATCTAAATTGCTATAGCTGAGTCTAACTCAACATGAATGGTATTGCGAACACTGAGTCAATTAGAAGCTTCAAACCATGGTATATTGCCCACAATTCTGCTTAGACAACTGAACATTCACCCAAATTACAAGCAAATATTAAAGCAAGCACTCCAAAGTGATCATGAACGACCCCTCCGCACATGCACACACTACACAATCTAAATAAGAGTTAAGCCTAATATTATACACAAGCACGTGCACACACACCACACAATATAAATAAGAGGTACTGAAAATTTAATTAAGTCTAATATTATACACATAACATGATCTTCATATATTTATGATAAGGTTTTTTATTATGTCTTACATGTAGTATAAAAATATTAAATACATCTTACTAAATTTTTCTTTCATTTTCTAAAATAATTAATTTTATATTTTTGTAATGTGAAGATAATATTATATTAATGATTTCAATTAATTAATGATTTGGGAACTGAAATAATATAAATTAAGTTTAATTATAAATTTAGTTCCTTTAAGTTAGATAATTTATAATTTAATTCCTTAAAAAAAATTCAGCTCGATTAAATTTTCAACAGTTTTTTATTTTTAAAATTAAACAAATTTATTTCATTTATCGGAATTTTTCTACCTAAATTATTAAAATTTTCACTTTTTACTCAAAATAGGACATAAATTAAATCAAATAAAAACTTTTTTTTACCCAAAATTCATCAATTAAAACATTAAATTTCATCCAAAATATAATTTTTATATTTTTTTCTTAGAACACAAATTGTTTCTTCTAAAATATATTAATTCTTATCCAAAATATATAATCTAAAAAATTAATTTCTGAAATTTTAAAATTATTCCGTATTTCAAATTTCTCATAAATCATAAATATGTAAACAATATTTAAATATTTTAAATATATCATTGCAGTTTATTTTATCAAATATATGGTATGAGTATACTCACTACTATCTCTTACAATATTTTGAAAATAATTAATTTTTCATTCTCGTAATATAAAATTAATAATATATTAATGATTTTCAATTAATTATTAATTTTAAAAAATGAAATAATATAATTAAGTTTAATCATATTTTTAGTTCCTTTAATTTAGATCATTTATAATTTTAATTCCTTAAAAAATTTCAAGTTAATTAAAATTCCAAATATTTTTATTTTTAAAATTAAACAAAGTTTACTTCAATTATCAGCTTTTCCTACCTAAATTCTTAAAATTTTACTTTTTACTCAAAACAGGATATAAATTAAATAGATTAAAAAAAATACTTAAAATTCATCAACTAAAATATTAAATTTCATCCAAAACATAAATTTTTTATATATTTTTTCTCTTCAAACTCCAGTGTACATGATATAAAATACTTCAAATTTCATTAAATTTTCTCTAAGTTTCTAATTTCTAAAGATTTAAAATTATTGTGCATTTCAAATCTATCATAAATCATAAATATTTAAATAAATAAAAAATTCAAAGATTTTAAAATTATTTCATACACCCAATTCATTACAAATTTCCAACTATTTGAATAGGAAATAAAATTTAGAGGCTTTAGGCAAACAAAAAAATTTACAATAAGACCATATTTGTTTAATTACTCATTTATTTTTATACTTGTATTATTTTTACGTTTTGGCTCTTATACTTAGAAACTATCTATTTTAGTCCCTACACATATACTTTTGATATCATTTTGGTCTCTACTATCAAGTGTGTCTTGATTTCCTAAAATAAAGCCATTACAACATAAAAATTGGCAGTGTAAATCTACCACAAATTGGTCTCACAAATAAAAAATGCATCAAATTTGTGGTGGTAATATCTGCCAGAAAATTTGTAGTAGTTTTACATTGTCAATTTCCATTTTGTGATGGTTTTATTTTATGAAGTTAAGACACACTTGACGGTGGGGACTAAAAACGACATAAAAAATGCATATGTGAAGACTAAAATGAATAATTGTTAAGTATAGGGACCAAAACGCAAAGATGATACAAGTATATAGATCAAATGAGTAATTAAACCTTTGTTTAATTTAAAAGATATAAGGACTTGATTTCTTCAAGAGAAATTAAAGAGTCAAAACTAAGGATAACAATGGGGTAGGGTGGGTACGGATAATAATCCTCTCACACCTGCCCATACTTACATGGGTACTCATTAAACGGTTATTCATGTATTTTGTATGTAATAGTGGGTATCCACAAATATCCGTGAATATTTGTTAAAATATAAATTAAAAGAATAAAATAAAACTATTTTTTTTTTTAAGCATATAGTTATACCAAAAAA
This sequence comes from Spatholobus suberectus, assembly GCA_004329165.1. Taxonomy (NCBI): domain Eukaryota; kingdom Viridiplantae; phylum Streptophyta; class Magnoliopsida; order Fabales; family Fabaceae; genus Spatholobus; species Spatholobus suberectus. The sequence continues at coordinate 80,239,204 of CM014733.1, forward strand.
CTATCCACATGAAACCATCTTGCATTGTATTTTCTAATGTCATTATGTAGCTGCAATTTGGTCAGCTTGTTGATGCAATCACGCAATCGTATAGGATCGTCGAGCAATAAAATATCGTTCTTCTATAGGGACTATGTGTTTGAATTTGCGATTATCAAAATTTAATCAAAATTGAACAAAGAAAAAGGTTGGAATTTTTCATATTTAAATATCAAAATTAAAGATTTAGAATTGATTAAGGATAAAAATAAATAATTAAAATTAAGAAAATCAAGATGGGGTAATTTCCAGAATAGGGGTTTGCACAATGAGTTCCTATTTGATTAATTACCTTACCTAATACCTCTTTTGATTTTCATTAAAGGTGAATTAACCTAAGGCATCCTCTTTATTTCTTAAGAAACAAAGGTGTATAATTGAATTGACACCTACTCTCGTGGTTGCTACGTTCAATTAAACCCTTTACGGTTTTTGTTAATTCATTTAGTCCTCGAAGCATCAAACATACTCTCATGGTTTAAAGCCTAAGTCATTTTCCTATGGGTCAAACGATTGGGTTTACCTCTCAGTTCTTCCCTAAGACGTCTAAAATTATGCAAAATGATGATCAATCATTCCATATAGATAAAATAATAGGAAAAAGATTAAGAAAAGAGTTCAAACAGGTATAAAAGTATTGCAATTAATTAAAATTGTCATCGTTAAGCCCTAATCCTGGAAAATGTGGGTTCTACTCACGCTTCAACATGATAGAACTCCAAACAGAAGTCAAAGAAAACAAGAGAACAAACCTGGAAGAATCCAAAGAAAAAGAGTATCAATCTTCGATCCCCAACTGTCTACTGTCTAAAAGTTGTTCTAAAAACTCTTAAGAGTGCTTATTTATAATTAAGGGATATAATAGGTCCAAGCCTAACTAAGAAGGAATTCCAAAAAATAACAAAACCAAAGTCTGGTACGCACAATGACGTTATGGCCATCACCACCATGTCGTGGCACATGATGTCCAATTTTGCACGCACCAATGAACTCGCTACCACATTGTAGCACTTGCTATCTCACATTTCAAGCTTCAAGAAGTTCATCACCACATTGTGGTGGTCGCCACCACATTGTGGCAGATAATGTCTTGCATTTCAAGTTCCAAGAAGTTCACCACCACGTTGTGGTGGTCGCCACCACATTGTGGCACATGTTGACTTAGTGATTTTTCCACTTTTTCTTCTTGCACTAAGGTTTGGTGATTCCCCAAGCTTCTAAATGCCTTCCAATGCAATTAAATCTCCCAACTCCAATTCAATGCCACCTAACAAATATTATCATATAAAACATGTTATGAAATGCAACATATTAAACAACCTTAAAATTAGAGATTTGCTTATCCTCAAGCAATTACTGTGGCATTAGCAAATATCATGGAATCTAAAGAAGTGGGGCATAGAAAAAAAAAGTACAAGTAGTAGACAAGTTAAACATATAGACAACCTTAGTCAAATTCAATTAGAACTTAGCTCTCCATAATTAATGCTAACATTGACTAGGTCACTCACCTTTTCACTCTTGAAGTGTTTAAGGACAAGGCAATTTCACTCAAACTTCCTTAATTAAAGTACCCTACTATAGGCTTGATAAAGAATCTTATCTCTACTAAAATATCCTGAGTACACAAATGAGTCACAAGGTCTTTCATTAGGTTGTAATTGGCCCAAGGATGAAACACGTAGGTAAGAAATCAATTGAGATTACATAGTCGAGCTAAGGCCATGAACAAATCCACTACCTACGTAGTTGAGCTTGTGGAGTCTTTGAAGGTTTGAAGTGGGCTAAAGAGTAAAGGTTTTCTTGTTGTGGAGGTGTAAGTTGTCTCTAAATCAACTGTGAAGAGTATTAATGGTGAAGCCTATTGCAGCACTACTGGCAGAATAATCATTCAAGAGATTTGTCGCCTCCTTTCTTTTGATTGGCAAATTCATGTATGCCACATATATAGAGAAGCGAATAAAGGTGTTGACTTTATGGCAATTTTGGCTTGTGAAATGGAATCACATTTGGTTGTTTATGTTAGTTCCTTGATCTGCTTAGATAGATATTGATCTATGATGTTTTAGGGGTTTTTACTCCTTACCTTATTTCTTTGAACCTTCTTTTTTGGCTTAGGTGTCATTGAATACAAAAAACCACATATATCTTTCATTAAAGACAATTACTTTTCTAGACATATTTATAGTATTTTTTTAATGTAAATTTTTTCACACACAAAGTTTAAATTCAAGGCTAGAAGATTAGATACGTATCATACGAATTAATAATTCATTAGTGATTAAAGAGAATTTTAATTTCATTGATGTTGAAATAATTATGCCTATTGAGTAATCAATACAAATCAAAAGCTTCTTTGTTAACTGCTAAATGCATGCATTAATGGGCAGAAGATTGTCTCAACTTAATCAGTTATCTCTAGTTCAAGTTATGTAATTGTGTTAAATACTCAAAGGAAGAACTTTGTTGCTCATAGTGATTTTACCCAACTTGAGCATAATTGTCTCTTATGATAGATACCTGTGATTTATACAAAAAAACTTTTTTATTAACTTAATGACATGAGAGTTTCTTTTTACATTTATAGTGAAATGGAATGAAGTTCTTATATAAAATGACATTAGAAAACAAATAAAACACCATTTTGTTTGTATATATAGTATAGTGGGTGCATTTATTTACAACTTATTTAGATTATCTTATGACATAAGTGTCTATGTAATAAGTGTTTACGAGAGTTTATGAAAATAACTTATGATATATCATCTATAAGTTGTTTTCAACTTATTTCAATAAGTTTTACAAAATAACTTACAAAAACAACTTACAACTTATATGAAAACAACTTATGAAAACAGTTTAACATTATATTTTTTCAATTATAAAAATAACTTCCATCTAAGTGCTTATATGATAACTTAATTAAGTTATTTACTAGAATGAACACTTAATTGCAATTCAAAATTCAATTATTTGGATTTTCTTTTAATATATTATTAATTTTAAAAGACTCTACTCTATAATGTATGTATTTATGAAATTTCATTTGATGAGTTTGACCATGTGAATAATTATATAAAAATATAAACTAGTAGAATTGAGTAGTGTGATATAGAGAAATTTTGTACGTGGATGAATATTTTTTTGGTTCTAAAATAATGATGATTTGAAATAAAATAATAAAAAATATACAGAATTAGAGTTCCACTTTAATAATTTGTAAATAAAAGTTTGCATTAAATATTGTACAGATTAATAAGGCAAAAATTTAATTTTGATTAATAAAATTGTATGGAAATTTTATTCTAATAATAATAATAACGTATATATTGCCGAATTGATAAATTGAGGTCATGAAGATGGACGGCACAGATGTTCCCAACACGAGAACGAATACCATTGGTTGGAACAACCAATAGGCGAATTTCAATTGGTCCACGTCATCATGAGTGACATGTTCGAGCGTCAAGCGTTGGGTTCACGAAAAGACCTGGTTTCGGTAGAGTCGGGGCACGCACGTTAGTCACCCCTCACCACACTACATAAAAAGGTTCGGTGCCTCGTGCAATTCATTCAAAACCCCAAAACCATTTCCACTCTCTTCGCACCTCCAACTTCAACTTAACCATTCCATTCGTAGTCGTGAACGGTTGCTGGAAGAAGAGAAAGAGAGAAAGAGAGAGAGAGAGAGAGAGAGACAGCAATGGCTGGCTCGTGGGCACGCCGTTCTCTGATTGTTTTGGCCATCATTTCCTTCGGTAATCTTCACGGCCTAATAGATCTGATCACTTTTTTTTAGCTTTTTGCTGTTTTTGTTTCAATGCGGAAGTGGAAAAGCGCAACCAGATATTGCTTTCTTTGAAACTATTTGGATCTGTTTTGTTTTGTTTGATTGGTTATGTTATGTAGCAGTAGATCAGGGAGTGAGATCTTACACGTAGTTGTTTAGGATTTTGTAAATCGTGCTGTGGATTAGTTCTGCATTTCAGTGACGTTCTTTGCGAACTCGTTAGTTCAAGGATCTTAGACGTGTGAGTAATATAATATGCCTTTATCCGCATCTGAGATTCGTCAACAGTGATTACTTCTCGTAGCTATCCGAGGGAGCGTTTTGTTGATTCTGTTTTTGTTTTCTAAGTTTGTTGATAAAGATTTTAGCTGTTAGGCTGAGTGATTAGTATTCGCCACTGGAAAGAAGTTTTGTTTCTTCGTACTGCTTAAGATTTTAGCTGTCATTGCATGCTTTTTCAACGTATCGGCGTTTTTGTATTTGCGATTTGAATATGGCACCATGAAGTTTTCTCCCGCCAGATAATTGAATTGAATACATTAGAAAACGTATAAAAAGCCGTGATGATAATTTTTTAATGGATTCATATCATTATTGTGTTGTATCGTTTTTTTCGCTAAATAAACCTCTCTGTTTATCGGACATGTCATTCGTCAAGCTCAATTATGTGCAAATGCAGAAATTAATTCCATTTCGATGGGTTCCAGTGTTTTGAAAATGTAATTATGTCACTAATATTGAGTAAATTTTCCATAGGATGTCTATTTGCAATTTCCATTGCGAAAGAGGAAGCCACCAAGTTGGGGACGGTCATTGGAATTGACCTTGGAACGACCTATTCTTGTGTTGGTGTTTATAAGAATGGCCATGTTGAAATCATAGCCAATGACCAAGGTAACCGTATCACCCCGTCATGGGTTGCTTTCACCGACAGTGAGAGACTCATTGGGGAGGCTGCCAAGAATCAGGCAGCTGTCAACCCAGAGAGGACCATCTTTGATGTCAAGAGACTTATTGGAAGAAAGTAAGACATCCTCAAGTTGTTGATTTATGACAGTTTGATTTGATGAGAATAATGGTGACTGACATGTAACTTTTTGCAGGTTTGAAGATAAGGAAGTTCAAAAAGACATGAAGCTTGTTCCTTATAAGATTGTCAACAAGGATGGAAAACCTTACATACAAGTGAAAATAAAGGATGGCGAGACCAAGGTGTTCAGCCCTGAGGAAATCAGTGCCATGGTTCTGACTAAGATGAAGGAAACTGCGGAAGCATTCCTTGGGAAGAAAATTAATGATGCTGTGGTCACTGTCCCTGGTAAATCACTGACTTATTTCCCATGCAATCTTGATTGTTTTCTTCCTGCTTTTGTTTTTATTATAATTTCTCACATTTTCCTTTCAAATGTACAGCTTACTTCAATGATGCTCAGAGGCAGGCCACCAAGGATGCTGGTGTCATTGCTGGTCTGAATGTTGCTAGAATTATTAATGAACCCACTGCTGCTGCCATTGCATATGGATTGGACAAGAAAGGTGGCGAGAAGAACATTCTAGTCTTTGATCTTGGGGGTGGAACATTTGATGTCAGTGTCTTGACAATTGATAATGGTGTTTTTGAAGTTCTTGCTACAAATGGAGATACCCATCTTGGAGGTGAGTACTTTTATTCACACACACACTCACAAGAGAATGAAATGAAATTATATATTCTTTCTATAAAATTTTCCTTCTGCTGCTAACGCCAGCTATTTTTGGTTCCCCTTACTAGGTGAGGACTTTGATCAGAGAATAATGGAGTACTTTATTAAATTGATCAAGAAAAAGCATGGAAAGGATATTAGCAAGGACAACAGAGCACTTGGCAAGCTTAGGAGAGAGGCTGAGCGTGCAAAGAGAGCTCTCAGCAGCCAGCACCAGGTCCGCGTGGAAATTGAATCACTTTTCGATGGTATTGATTTTTCTGAGCCACTCACCCGAGCTCGGTTTGAGGAGTTGAACAATGACTTGTTCCGAAAGACAATGGGACCTGTGAAGAAGGCAATGGAAGATGCTGGATTACAGAAGAGTCAGATTGATGAGATTGTTCTTGTTGGTGGAAGCACAAGGATTCCAAAGGTACAACAGCTTTTGAAGGACTACTTTGATGGAAAGGAGCCAAACAAGGGTGTCAACCCTGATGAAGCAGTTGCCTATGGTGCTGCAGTGCAAGGAAGCATTTTGAGCGGAGAGGGTGGCGAAGAAACCAAAGGTACCACAGTCTGTAATCAAGCTTTTTTAATTACTTGTCCGGAAGTCATAAATATTATTTATGCAAGTAGATTGCTAAGCATTACTCTTTCTCATTTTTGTGTGGCTCTCTGGATCCAGATATCCTTCTCCTGGATGTGGCTCCCCTCACCCTTGGAATTGAAACTGTTGGTGGGGTGATGACAAAGTTGATTCCCAGAAACACTGTTATCCCTACCAAGAAATCTCAGGTGTTCACCACCTACCAGGACCAGCAGACTACTGTCTCCATTCAGGTATGGTTCCTTTATTTGACTGCATTTGAAGTTAATGATGCTCGTTTTTCTTCTAAATCCAAAATGCATGACTGTATAGTGGACTTTAATAATTCGATTCTTTTTCTTAACACAGGTTTTCGAAGGTGAGAGGAGTCTCACAAAAGATTGCCGGCTGCTTGGGAAATTTGATCTGTCTGGAATTCCTCCAGCTCCAAGGTTTGTTTCCTGCTTTCATGAAGCCAGTGTCCTCTCCAAATATTGCTCGAATTGATGTTTGAAATTCATTGGTATTTTGTGTGGTAATTGAACAGGGGTACCCCTCAAATTGAAGTGACCTTTGAAGTTGATGCAAATGGCATCCTGAATGTCAGGGCAGAAGACAAGGGCACTGGTAAGTCAGAGAAGATCACCATCACAAATGAAAAGGGACGTCTCAGCCAGGAGGAAATTGAGAGAATGGTTCGTGAAGCAGAGGAGTTTGCTGAGGAAGACAAACAGGTCAAGGAGAGGATTGATGCTCGCAACAGTCTTGAAACCTACGTATACAACATGAAAAACCAGATCAGTGACAAAGACAAGCTCGCTGACAAGTTGGAGTCTGACGAAAAGGAGAAAATTGAGACTGCGGTGAAAGAAGCATTGGAATGGCTGGATGACAACCAGAGTGTGGAGAAAGAGGAATATGAGGAGAAGCTGAAAGAGGTGGAAGCCGTTTGCAACCCAATCATCACTGCTGTGTATCAGAGATCAGGAGGCGCCCCAGGTGGTGCATCAGGCGAGGACGAGGATGATTCTCACGATGAGCTCTAGAGATGTTTGCTTAGATATGATGAGACAAAAAGTAGGTTAGCCTGAGTCTGTTAATTTTTCTGATAGCTGGGGATTAAGAATTTTCCCTGCGCTTGCTTTTTTGGTGGCGAAGATACTTGTGAAATTACTTGTACTTTCTTTTTTTTACTAGTTTTACGACGAAACTTATTCAGCTGTATTGCCTGGTTTCACTTCTATTCTCTTTTGCTTGTGTTCTCGCTTGCCTCTCCGTGCTCGTCTTGCGTCTTAGAACACTTAATTTTTGGTTAAATTAATCTGTTTGTGAAATTTAGTCATAAATTAAGTCTTTTGTAGTTTACTTTTTTTTTAATGAAGTCTATATAATTTTAAAATTTTATACTATTCTTAAATATTAACACGGTTAAAATCTCCGTAAAATATTATTGATGCCATTTTATAGAAACTCACAAATCACAACTATCAAATTTCTATTGATTGTTGTTTATTCAATTTGCTTTTGAATTTTTACCTGGAGCTTGTGACATTCCCATACGACTACAACAGAGTCAGTTCATTGAAATAGAATTTTTACGAAGAAGTCGATTGGAATAGAAGTCCATCATTTCCTATTATTAGGACGTTGAAATTTGAATTTAATCGTTGTCAACATGTCTTCAGTGGAAATGTTCATGAAACGTGTATTGCTAGTGAATGAAGCTTAAGGATTGATTCGTCAATGCAACGCCAGTATGCATGTTTCGTTGGAAAGTTAGAACTATTCTTCTAAAATGATGTCGCTAGATAAGGATGTAGTGCCATAATGCTTGTTTTACACTCTGGCCGTCCCTCTTGCCTTTCCATTCTGCAAAAGTGGTGATTATTGGATTATAAAATGAAATGGAGGACCTGTTATGTGTACCTTGTTCGCATAAAGAACATAGTAATGGATAGCTTTGGTCTTGAATACTTCTCGTCCAGCACTTTTTATTGGTTTACTTAACTGTTTTAATTCATTGTTGTCAATTATGTTAGTCTATGTCTGTTAAGGATTTATGGTAACGAAATTCATTTGATTATTTTTTTAGAAAAATTGTGGTTTTGTTCAAATCTTACATTTTGACATTCTTGGTTCGTTTGTACGTCAAAATCTACTTTCTTCTAGATCTTATCGTGTTTGAGGTGTTTTTACCACAACTGCACAAAATCTTTTATGTCCCAATTCATCACTGATATAACCTCATCTAATCTTTTGGACGATTTATGGCGTGTTTGGTAGAGAAAAAAAAATAGAGGAAATGGAAGGGAAGAGAAGAGAAGAGGAGAGAAAAGAAATAGGTGAAAAATAGAATAGAATTAAAGTTGTTTGCTTGAAGAGAAATAAATAAGAAATAGAGTGAAAATTAAGATTATTTTAATTATTATTATTTATTTTAATTATTAATATTAATTTTATTTATTATTAATATATTATTATTATTATTATATACACAACAACAACCCATTTGTTATCAATAAAAAAAAAAAGCAAAGCAAACCGATTTACAGCAAGTAAATCAATTTACAAAACTTGTAAATCGATTTACTTGCAGCAAAGAGCAAGCGATGCATGTTTTGTATAGCAATTTCTACCTTTTCTTCTCATATTCAGACGAAAGTTACTGTGCGTGAGTCTCACAATTTTTTAAAAATTTTCTTCACACTTTCACCCTATCAAATAACTTACTTCTTCTCACTTCCACTCTCTTCCTTCCTCTCCTCCTCTATTTCCCTCTACCAAATGAACTCTTAGGGATTTAAGAATAAATACTTTTGGGAAAAAATTATGAGAATTGAAGGAAAAAGTTTAGAAATTAGCATATAAAAATATATTATAGCAATATTTAATGAAAGCATAATGATGTTAATTTCTAAGTATTTAGTTATAAAATTTTAAAATTATAAGAATTTTGTTAAAAGTTTTTAAACTTCAAAGACTCAATTTAAAACTTGTTATCGACAAAGCTAATAGATATTTCATACCAATAACATGGTGACCATCGATAAAGCCAATAGATACTTGGTACCAATAACATAATGAAAAAAAAAACCCTCAAAACCTCAATTTAAAACTTGTTAAATTTAAAGAGACCTGTAAATTAATTTACCCCTAATTTTTAAATTTAATTTAGTTATGGTTAACAAGTACCAAAGGCCTGAGCGCCTCGTGCAGCATCCTCTTCAACATTGATTGTCACTTGCTATTTAAGTTGTAAAACACTTATTAGAAGCTTAAAGTACGCTTTTTGTCAGTTAATGACATGAAGCCTTGAAATAGCAGGTCCTGACAATGGACAAAGAGATTCGGCTACACACACACGGAATAATCTCTCGCCATCATGTCAAATTTTCACAAAAGCATATCTAAAGATAGCCGGTAATGTAATAAAATCTTGAGCAACTCGTAACAACACTATTTTTATTTTTTTTTAAATGTTAGGTCTCCTCGGTTGTGTTCCTTTGACACATAATAATCTCTCGCCATCATGCCAATTTTTTAGAAACACATAAAAGATAGCTGCTAATGTATTAAAATCTTGAGCAACTTAGAGCAACACTTTTTGTTTTAAAAAAGTAGTGCCTCCCCGGTTGTGTTCCTTTACTAATGAGTAATGACTCTTGTCATATTCAATTTATAAGAATATAAACTTCATCCCTTTATATATATATTTAAAATAATTCTACTTATTTTTTGTTTTGCCATAGTTTCAATTTAAAAATCTTCCTCTCATATCGCATCATCATCTTCCTCTTTCAAATACAGCGAAACATCATTGACATTGACTAATTAAAAATATTCACATAATAGAAGTTGGAATGAGAGGTTGAAAGAATTTCATCAATCCTGCGTATGGAAATTTATAATTTATTTATTTTATTTTATGAAAAAACAGGCCATGTACTGTAAAGCAGTTTTATACTGTCATCTAATCATAAACTATTATTTATTGTAAGTATGTTGACTTTTATAATAAATACTTTAAAAATTATATTAATGGTGATTTATAATTGGTTGACAATATAAATTTTTTTACACTAACAATACATGATCATTAAACTTTTATTTTATTAGGGGAGGGGTTGATTTTAATTAGAATCCAACATTGGGATTGCCTGAACCAGCTGCAGCAACTCCCATCCCACCAACACCTTCTGATGTAACTGCCACTGTCTCATGGTCTCCTGAATCTTTAACATCTTTAACATCCAATTCACTTACAAGTTCATCAATTTTCCTAAATTGATATGGCCATCTTGCATTATAGAGAAACTGGCGAAGATCAAACCTATTATCCTCTGGTGAATAACTCTGCAAGTTGAGCGAAAGATTAACTTTCATTAAACAAAAAAGAATATAAGAATAAGCCAAAATCCTTGGGACATCACCTCTGACTTCACGTACATACCTCAGCATGGTAGGAAGGTGTCAAGACAGTCATTTTGTGTCGATTGATTGAATAATACTTGAAGAAGTGTTTTACTTTTTCAGCCACTTGAGATGGAGTCAATCTTGCACCCCATCTGTAGCATAGATTCTACAACAATAAATTATAAAAACAACAGGTTACGGCTGAAGAGCGAAATGGACAAAACATTAAATGACAAAATTCTACTCAGACTGCTAATTTTGGATGCATAAAGTTTCTTTCCTCTTGAGTTCGTCACGGCAAGTAAAGAAATTATTATTTCTGCTAGGCTTTTTCCACTTCAATTGGAAACATGGTAGTTTAGAAATCAATCTAATAGGACTTGAGATACATGTATAGATTTCTTCTGGAGATTCTTTAACTTACATATTTTGCACTGTTTTTGTTTTTTCATTACCTTCCCTCCTAAAGCAAACCATGCTATGTTTTGACCTTTTGTTGTAGATAGATATCTTTTATTACTACAAGCATATATCAAGTTAGTAAAAAGGCTACTGAAGGCCTGAAGCCATCAAAAGCTGATATCAGCTGAACTTCCCTTTTGGAGAAGCAATTTGCCTGTTTGGAAGAGTCTATTAGATTAAGGTTGACTATGTTTTTATTCTTTTCACGAAAGCTTTGCAAATAAAAGCTCACATCAAGAACTAATCTAAGATCTTAATAAAAGTAAACAATGTTTGCATTAGGATGCTTGACATGTCAAGCTGTTAAATAAAGACAAGATCGTGAATTGTGCTTTGATGCAAGTACAGTTTTAGGTAGGACACCAAAAGTTAGTTTCTCCCCTTCCAAAGGAAAATATCCGAGTCAAGAAGTTTCTATAACGAAATGGTTTTGGTCTTACAGAACAATGAGACCACTTGCACTGTCAAATGAATTGCAAGTAAATTAGCTATAGGCCTACAACGTGTAGGGTTTAACTTTTCTTGGCTTTGTGTTATTCCACATTAGTTCTGGCCCAAAAGATATTTACATTACAGGATGGTCATGCATCCGACTACCTGTTTGATCTTATCTCGTTCAACCACCATCAGATGAAAAAGAAAAAAAAAAAGAAAATCAAGTGAAAGGTTAAAGACATGATTAAGAGAGGACGGAGAAGTATGAAATAAACCTGGAACATGGAAACTGGACCACAACGGAAGATTTTCCGTAGTCTTCCATAAACTGATAGTTCCTCATAAGTCATTCCCATATCGACTTCATCAAGCTGTTCAACAAAGAATGAGGTGTTTGATTGTATATTTTTAAAACTTGATTATAAACAATTCACTAATGCATATTGATGAAACCAAGTGCAGAAAAAGAAAGACACAGAAAAGTCAAATATCCAACAAGCAAAAACAAATAGAGCACTGCTGAAGTCAAATATCTAAGGCCTTCTCTTACCCTGCTTTGAGGCAATTCTTAAATGTAAGGACACCGCGGTAAGAGGCTTTAAGATTTCCTTTATATTTCTATTGTTGTTTTCCACTAAAAAGGACTAAAGTGAATGTCATTTTGCAAAGTTAGGAACTTACTAAGGGTTTCTAAAATTTCAGGGCCTAAAATGCCCAACCCACTAAATCTCAAGGACTAATTTAGTGGTTTACTCAAGTATTATGCCTTGCAGGGCCTTCTGCCCCTTAAGCTTGGACATGATCACATTTCCAAAAGATCAGTTCCTCTTTGACTTTCATCTTCCCTAGTACTGCCCTGGTTACCATAGATCCTTACTTATGATTGGATAGGAGTTGGTCACTGAAACTTTCTGTTGTTTCTACTGTATTATGAGACTTGAGATTACAACATAATTCTGGTGTGCAAACAAACCAATTATCTAGCCACCAACTTCTCTAGATAAAGTTGATATTTTCACAACATCATTATGAGCTGAAATTTAAGCCCTTCTCCATTTAAATTGTCTTTTGTCCTCTGTCTGGTGTAGTGTTCACAATAATCTTTCACTTTGGCAATAAAAAATAATGATTTGAAATTTGAATTATGTATTGTTATTGTTACCACCATTCCCAACCTCTGCTGATCCACTATAGGCAAAAATCCTACATACCTACACATATACCGAATATGGTATTATATTTACATGCATTTGCAATTTAAACAACACAATTAAAAGAGTTCATCAAGTGATTCAAGATCAGTACTGAAAGGTGTAATGTAACAGAACAGAATACTACCTGACTGTAATTAGAGCGTATAGGCTCCAGTTCAGCAGTGGGTGGAGCTGCTTCAATATCTGCCAAAGATGAGTAACCAAGATGGATGGCTGCCCATCGCAGGAATGCCCGAAGGTCCTGCTTACTTATACTACCAATAGGATTTATATCTGCTGAGCTGCAATCATACTGTAAAAAGAGATAAGCTCTGGTAACTAGGGTGAAATAGACCACAGACACGAGAGAATAATTGAGAAACAAACGGTCTATTTTAAGAAAATGTTTTCTATTTCCGTTTCCTATTTTCATGAATAATTACAAAACCACCTTATTTTTCCTTATTTTCCTCTTTTCAAATATTCAAGTGTTTTTACAATTTTTTGCAAAAATCTTTGTAATAAGGAAACATAGTAAAAATAACCTGACATTTTTGTAATTAGCGAAAACAAGAAATGGAAGAAGAACACTTTCTTCAACCAAACAGTCCCTAATAAAGAATGGCATAATCCAAAACTAACTAGAGATACCTTTGTCAAGTAACCACGTAACCCTTCATCCACATTGGAGCTCCCCAAGACCAGATAAAACCCAGGTTTGTTGTGAACCCAAGGCAAGAGTGATGCTAACATGAAAGCTAGCACCATTCTGATTCTAGCTTGAATGTTCTGCAAGCTTAAATTCTCAACATTAGATCCACCATCTACCTGTAGAAACAAAACCATATAAAGAAATTATTTGAGACTACTATGTAATAGAAACATAAAATATATAAGATGCTTTAAATCTTTAGTTAGTAAAGAAAAGTGAGATTCCCCATAAAGAAGCTACATAGTTATTTTACTAGGCTGACATCCTGATATGGAGATCTATTACAATATCAACATACTCCTGTGGAAAAACCCAACTGTGTGACAACTTCATATATTACAAAGTTCGAGTACTTGTCGTTTACTATTGAGAGAATTCTCAAGTTCAAGCCTCATTTACCTTATATCGTGGTTGCTTTCCTGTAAGTGTTTGAAACAATGATAAAAAAGCAGATACAACTCCATCAATGCTAACGTCAAGGTGCCATGAACCAATTTCATCAGCCAAAACCTTGGCTCGCGACCTTGTCATTTCTGAACTGCAATGAGAGATTTTTTAGTGCCCCATCACATCTGATAAGACCTTTTTTTTTAGTTCAACTCAAGTAATTTATTTGAATGTGTCATTCTGCTTGATTTAAGCTGATTGATGCAATGAAATGATTTCTTGATATAGAAAAAACAAATCCTAGTATTCAAGGGCTTCAGTCTCCCCGTATATATGTTTTACACTGCAAAATAGTATAACTATTCTGATTGTTAGAAGTTCCAAAAAACCCTGTCTCAACCTCATAAGATCACATGGGATTTAATAAATACTAGCATTAAATCAGGTGTCAAGGATTACAATTTACCAGAAGCACAAACATTTCAAGATACTAGTTTTAGAAAGGGAAATCCATAAGCATACTGGTCAAACTTTGCTATATCATTATTATGTTTCAGTGAAAAAAATAATTAGCCTTGTTACCATTATATGAATTTAGTTGGGGATGTTAAAAACAAAGTGGAGTAAAATAAATTAGTATCAAAACCATAAATAATGGTCCAAAAAAATATAAAAAATAGATGAGGGACACCTCTCCTTATACAAGATGGAGTATCAATGGAATATATAGAAACTTAGAGATACAGCCAAATAGCATAAAACACTAAAACCTGAAATTTATCACTTACCTGTTGTCAGATCCCATAAACACAGTATAGAATATTCGTTTAGCAAATTCTCTGCTGTCTGTAGGATACTGTCCATCCTTATAGTTTCCGATTCGTATTGCATCAGCTTTAACTTGCTCATCTCCATTTGAGATTTCTGCAGGAAAATATGAATCATTTAGCCAAGAACTACAAGTGTCACTTTCTTTTCCACCTTTGCCACATTGAAAAATTATAAAAATGAAAAACAAAAAGAGAGGCCAGCATTCTGTCTTAGTTTATTATTGTCTATCATTTCACAGTTTAGTTTCTTGCAAGTTGAACACTCTAAAGTAATGAAAGGCCACCATGCTCTATATTCAAGCAATTTAGCAGGATTTTCAAGAAAAGAAGTATGAATATTCAGGTCCACTTCTCCAACTAATTCAGCTGACAATCAATTATATATGGCCTCTTAACTATCCTTCCCCGAGATCTTTATACTAGTCACTTGAACCGTTTCTTTATTCCTAAATAAGCAGGATGGTAAATGCAAATAATGTAGCTTCCCAATACTGTTACAAGTTGATCTGAATTAGAAACTTTATACCTGAATCTAACAGTACTTCTCATTGCATTTGAACTCACCTTTCACAACCAGCTGGCACATGCACCCAACAATTGCAGCGACAGAGGAACTGTCTGCCCCACCAGAAAGAGGAAGCAGAAAACCAGATGCCCCACTTCTTCTTAAGTAGTCCCATAACCAGCAACCAGGTCCAAATGCTATTTCCTCCTCAGGAGTGTGGTATTTTATCTGTAATGAATAAATCATATTCAACTTAGCAGATTGGATGCCTGATTGATTGCAGCAGTAATGTTGTGAAAGAAGAATTCAAGATGTCATCAATTTTTAACTATCTGAAAGTTGCATTTAAAATGACAATAAACTAACCTTAAGCGGAAGAGAAAGGGGCATTTTAAGGTTAAAAGGAACACAGAGACTGTAAGGTACTTCCACTGAAGGAACCATTGTTTTACAACTTGCTTGCTCTTGGAAGCTACTTAAGGAACCTCTAAGGCTTGCCACCTACCAATAGACAAAATGAGTAAAGGAATCAAATCGAATGTCAATCATTGATAGTCTTAATGATTGTGTACATTGATATATGGAATCTCATGCAATACATACCACATCTAGATCTATCTGAGCAATCACAACCTCAACATCCTTTAAAGAAAATTGTGAACCCTGAGCAACTACGTCTCCATTTACCACAACACTGGCACAGCCATCTGTTGGAAAGACAAGATAAAATTATAGACAAATGAAAAAGGCCTATGTAAATAAAATCTAAACAAGCTAAATGGAAGTTAAAATGCCCTTATACTACCAGAATATGCAATGGGCACAAATGTGAAAAGTACAAATATCATTCTATTAAGAGAGAATTTTTTCTACCATAGTAAAGGCGACCACCATCACAGCCTTGCTGATTACTATAGATGTAAACCCCTCCACGAGTATGAGTGGCACCTATAAAAGCACGAAGACGAACATCAAGCTTTCTAAGTTGATGGTGGCTTCCACTTGCATTCATAAACACTTCAACCCCATTCAATGCTAGCTCAGAATGAGGCGGATTTGGAGTAAAAAGGTCTTCACAAACTTCAGCAGCAATAGCTCTAAGAAGGGGAAAATGCTTTATATTTAGCACTTGATAAACATCTGACTAAAACTTGGAAGCACCCAAAAAACAAATCAAACACAGACACACACACATACAATAGTTGAAACAACTAATTCTTAGGTGCATGAAAGAATGGACAGGTATGCCAATCAACTAATTACTGCACGGATGCAACGCTAATGGGTATGTCAACTTTAAAACACAAGAATAACCCGTATCTAGTAATTGTAAGTTAAGTATACACATAATATAAAAGAACCTATAATCTGTTTAATATCAGTATTTATCACTAAGCAGTGATTTATCATAACTGCAAAACCGTATATGTGGGATTGTATTGGACGTGCCGTGGAAAGGACATAATGTTTACATAACTAACAATAAAAACGAATTAGAAAACTACATGAGTAAATAGTATATGCAGTAATAGTGTAAAGGGTTTTTACATTATCATTCAACCACAAATTGTCATGTATGATAAGTTTGTTGACTTTTACATTAACTACTCTAAAAGTCATATTTACCATAATTTCTGATTGATAGACGGTGTAAAAACTTTTACACACAGCAAGTACATAGATATTGAACTCAGACATTAAACTCAAACTAAATTAAGTGAAACATAGTTTGTGAATTTATAACTTACGTGTCTTGAAACTTAACGAACCCATAACCGAATGGAACCGATTTTTGGCCTAATGCCTGAGAAATTTCAGGTGGCAACTGAAAATCCACAAGTTGATCCCTCTGCTTCCAAGCTGTGAACCATCGAAGTTCTCTGTAATTGCCATCGTTGGCAAGCCACATCTTCGGTCGTATCATAATAATCCTTCGATTCAGACACAGAACCTGGCAATTGTACCGCTCCGAACCTTTGATAACAGGCATGCCAAAGCTGCACACAATGCCATCAGTCCAATCTCCAAGCAGTACATCTTTCAAGCATTCCCATCTGCAACGACACCAATTCACAGTTTCCTTAAAATCAGAACACGCGAAACACAAACACACAAAAAAAAAAAAAAAAAAAAAAGAAACTTACGAATGGTTAACCGTGTCGAGCTCCAAGAAGTGGTCTTCGCAGCCATAACCAGGAATCTCGAGTTCGGGTCCGAGCCGAATGACAGCGCCGGCTTCTTTGGCCTTCGCTATGGACTCTTTGATTTGCTTTCCGTTGCAATCGAAGTCCATCGCCCATTGGTTGAGATTGCAAGTGGCCACCTTCAATAGCCTCATCGTGGAACACAAGAGGTTTTGGTTTCGAATTTGGGGTTCCTCGGATGTCGCAGCTTACAAAGGTTGTTTTGTTGTAGTGAGAATTGCGTGGGGCTTTTTAAAATTGTATTGTATGTGTGTATGGTGTTGGCTTAGAAATTAGCTTTGATTCCACGAAGTTACGATGAAGATTGTGGGTTCGGTTCGATTCGATTCAAATTTAATATTCTCTCCCGGAGCTTTGGACGGGTTCTATTCTTGTCTCGGCACGAATTGGACTTCAACTCGCTTCGTCATTACTTGACGCGTGTCACACTCCATGCTTTGATTTGAATTTTGAAGAAGAAACGCTTAATTTCGTGCTTAAATAGTTTTAAAAGTAAAAAATTATATAAATAATTCTTCAAATATTAAAAATTATGTTAAGTAGTCTCCAATTCTTCAAATTAATGTTAGTAAAATGTACTATTAACTAAACTAATAAATATTTAATACCTAAGAGATCTCTTATATAATTTAATTGTTTTATGAACTACTTAAAAAAAGGGTAATATTTGACGACCAATTGGTGGTTTATTCTGACTTGAATCATCACGAGAAAACGAGTGCGTGGTCCAAGGGTAAGAAAATGCGCTTTTTTCCTTTTCGTTAAATTTTAGTAAAAAAAAGTTTTATTTTTATACTTTGACTATAAATTGTTTTTATATAAAATAAGATAATAAATTAATACGAGCATTAACTACATTGTTTTACTTGCCGTTCTTGATTGGAATGGATGCAAGTTTATGATATAAGTTAATAAGTTTAATACGAGCATAAACTGAAACCATTTTTGCATTATATAATTTTTTTTATTTTAAATACTTTAAGTACCGGTGCTTAAATAAGCAACCGGTGCTTATATTGTGTGTGTCAGTGTTACACTTGAGAGGAAATTCTTAACAAGATTGGTGCTTACTAAACAAAATCCCAAATAAGAAGCGCCGATGGGTTTGCCCTAATAGCTGCTTCTACGTTTTTGTTACAATTCGGACGTGATTTTTCTCGTAGACGTGCATACGAGAAGTTAAACCACAGTCTCAATTTATAAGAAAATGAACATCATTCCTTTATAATTTTTTTTAATAATTCTATTTATTTTTTGTTTTGCCATATTTTCAATTAAAAAATCTTCCTCTCATATTGCATCATCATCTTCCTCTTTCAAATTCGGCGAAACACAATTGACTAATTAAAAATATTTTTACAGTGACATAATAAAAGCTGGGATGAAAGTTGAATGAATTTCTCTTATTATATTAAGGGAGGGGTTGATTTTAATTAGAATGCAACATTGGGATTGCCTGAACTAGCTGTGCCAACTCCCATCCCACCAACACCATTTGATGTAGCTGGCACTTTCTCAAGGTCTCCTGAATCTTTAACATCTTTAATATCCAATTCACGTACAAGTTCAATTTTCCGAAATTGATATGGCCATGTTGCATTATAGAGAAACCGGCGAAGATCAAACCTATTATCCTCTAGTGAATAACTCTGCAAGTTGGGCGAAAGATTAGCTTTCATTAGCAAATAAAGAATATGAGAATACGCCAAAATCCTTGGGACATCAACTCTGACTTCACATACATACCTCAACATGGTAGGAAGGTGTCAAGACACTTGTTAATCTCGCGCCCCATCTATAGCATAGATTCTACAACAAAAAATTACAAAAACAACAGGTTATGGATGAAGAGTGGGGTTAAAAGTTGTTTATGTTAAGAGTCGTTTAGAATAAAAAGATTTTAGTATGTATACGATCTTTGTCCATATACTTGTATATACTTAAACTAGTAATATAAATATGAGGGTAGCTATACATTGTAGTTTACCGAATTACAGTTTACTCATATGCCTATCTCTCTCTCTACATGGTATCATAGAGCCAGGTAGGGTTTAGTGTTGCCAGCAGCAGTCTCTTTCCCACAGCCAAAAAAAAAAACCTACAAGCAGCCATAGAGGAGGTTGACCAAGATTGTTGGGGGTTGGAAAAAAATTTGGTGGCCAAAACATGGTGTAAGTCGTGGAATAGAGAAATCCCATTTTTCGGGTTTTTTCATGTGCCACCTTGGACATCCGTTTTCACAGCAGATGGCTTGTTTTTTTGTAGCCTGAGTAAAGCCCAGTTGGTCTCATAGCTATTTATGGTGTTTTAGGGGCATTATGAGGTGTTATAGTGCGATCCGGTGTGTTTTGGGGTCTAAATAGTGTGTTCTGTTGTCATGTAAGGATGTCTAACAATAAAGGTAGTTCCAAGGGGCCTATTACAAAGATTGTTACCGCTTCCTCCAAACTCACCGATATCAAGCTTGATGGGGACAGATGGGAACTATGTGGAATGAAAGTATTTGGTTGAAGTTAGTCTCAGTGGAATGAGAAAGGAAGATCATTTGATATAAACATATCCAAATGAGTTGAAAGCAGCGGTATGGAATACGAGGACAAACAAACCCTGGCCTTACTCATCACTTATGTTGATAGATGGACTCAGTCCATTATTACCCACTATAAAGCGGTGAAGGAATTGTGGGAATTCCAGAAATTCATCTATGGGAAATTAATTGAATTTATGCCCTTTTATAAAAGATTTTCTGCCCCAAATAGAATAAGATGAAATTGATGGACTACTTCTTGGAGTTCAAGAAGTACACTGAAGAATTGAGTTCTTTTCTCGCTTACAAATTTGTAAAGGAGACGGCGACCCAGCAGAAGAAGCTTATAGCCTTGAGTTGGCTTTCTAGTTTTGATTTGAAGTTTGGGGTGCTTTGCTCTTAGATCTTATGCAGTTGGTAAATGGATAATCTTACGTGTTTTCTCAGGTTTTACAGTCCTTTTTTAAGGGCTCAAGCTCCATTCCAGAAGGTGATTCCCTTGATTGCTCTGCTTTGGCTGTCCAATCAAGAGGTCGTGGTGATACTAATGGTGGGAATTAAGGAGGTCATGGTGGTTGCAATCATGGTCGAGGTGGTAGTTGTGGTGGATAGGTGTAGTGTTTTGGTTGTGGGGAAATAGGTCACTATTGAAACCGGTGTCCTCATTCCTCACAAAATCAGCAGTACTCGCAGTCACAGGCTCATGCAATGTCCTAGCTTGACACAGCCAATCAGTTAGGGGAAGGGCATACGATGATTATGATTAATGACGAGTTTCACAGATACACCTAGTTTTAGATTTCTCAATAGTCATCTTCACCTTCTTCTTCACCCACTTTTGTCCAAACAGGTAATCCTACGATGTGTCTCTCCTCTACTTCCCTGCATTGGTCATTGATTCTGGTGCCATATACCATATGACAAGGAATTCAGATATATTTTCTTCTTTCAGTCCTTCTAATATCCATTCTGTTGTTGCCCATGCTAATGGGTCTAGTGTTCATGTTAAGGGGAATGGATGTACTACCCTAATTCCTGCTTTACCATTTTCTTTTGTTTTATACTTACCTCAATTTTCATGTAATTTGCTCTCCATTAGCTAAATAACACATTCGTTAAAATGTTCTATAACCTTCTTTCTCGACTCTTGTGTATTTCAGGATTTGCATGCCCAGAAGATTATTGGTAGAGAAAGAATATCTAATAGGTTGTACTTACTATATGAAAGAGTTCCACACACATCCGTAGCTCATATAGTCTGTCCCGCTCAACTTCATTGTTGGCTAGGTCATCCATCTTTAGGAGTTCTTAGGAAATTATGCCCTCAATTAGAGTTTGTGTCGAGTCTATTTTGTGAGTCTTGTCAATTTGCTAAATATCATCGTAATGTTTATTTGCCTTGTTTAAATAAAAGAGATCAAGCTTCCTTTCATATTGTTCATTCTAATATATGGGGGCCCTGCCTAGTTACTTCAAAACTTAGTTATAAATATTTTGTTACTTTTGTTGATGATTATTCTTATGCCACATGGTTATATCTGATGAAATATAGATCTGAATTGTTCCCTATATTTTGTCATTTTTGTGCTAAAATTCATACTAAGTTTGGTTGTCATGTATGTGTTCCTCATAGCAATAATGCTAAATAATACTTTTCTACATCATTTCGCACTTTCAGGAATAAAAATGGCATGTTGCATCAATCTTTTTATGTTGTCACTCTATAACAAAATAGGGTCGTTGAGCGACCTTATGGAGGTTGCCTGAGCCCTATTATTTGAGATGAAAGTTCTGAAGAGTTTTTGGGCAAATGCGGTCCTTACTACTGTATATTTAATTAATCGTACGCCATCTTCTGTATTAAATAGTGCAATTCCTCATTCTATTCTATTTCCCTCTTAATCCTTCTTCCCTTTACCCCCAAAAATATTTAGTTATACATGTTTTGTGTATGATATTCATCCCCAGGTAACCAAGTTGGACCTTAAGTTATTGAAGTGTGTGTTCTTAGGTTACTTTAGTACCTAAAAAGGGCATTGTTGCTTCTCTTCAGATCTTGGTCGGTACCTTATTTCTGCAAATGTGTCTTTTGTTAAAGATTGTCCATTCTTTATTGAGTCTGAATCCTTTATGCCTATGTATGACTTGGATGATTCTTTCTTAAATTACATTATCATCCGTTTTGCTTCCCCAACTCCTTTTAATACAAGTTTCCAGTTTTTTGAGTGAACATATTCTCATCATGCTAAATAAGTGTCACCTAAATCTCCACTAAAGGATACTCAACCTCTACCAATACCTCTTCCAGCATTTACAGATCCCTCTTCGGGCCTTGATCTCCCCATTACATTATGTAAAGGTAAACACACTTGTAAACATACTTATCCTATTTCTTCAAATATGTCTTTTGCTCATTTATCATCCACCTCTAAGCCTTTTATTGTTGGCCTAGATTTTGTTTCTATCCCTAAATCTCTTTCAAATGCCCTTAGTCATGGTGATTAGAGATAAGTGATGGAGGAAGAAATGATGGCTCTTGAGAAAAATTAAACTTAGGATTTAACTTCCCTCCCTACAGGGAAACAAGCTATTGGTTGTAAGTGGGTTTATATTGTTAAGATGAATCCTAATGGTTTTATGGCTCGTTTAAAGGCTAGCCTCGTTATAAAAGGGTATGCTTAAACTTATGGAGTCGATTATACTAATACTTTTTCTCCTGTTGCTAAGCTTTCCTCTGTTTGTATTCTTATCTCTCTTGCTGCTACACATCATTGGCCTTTGTTTCAATTGGATGTGAAGAATGCTTTCTTGCATAGTAACTCACAAGAGGAGATGTATATAGAGCAACCACTTGGGTTTGTTGCTCAAGAGGAGTATGGTAAGGTGTGCTGCTTAAAGAAGTCGTTATACGGCTTGAAGCAGTCGCCTAGATCTTGGTTTGGGATATTCAGTGAAGCGGTCCTTGCATTTTGAATCGGAGTCAAGGTGATCATATAGTGTTTTATAAGAATACTAACCTTGGCAGCATTTTACTTGTGGAACATGTTGATGATATTGTGATTATAGGAAGTGACAGTAGAGGCATTAATGACTTTAAGAGTTTTCTCCAAAATCAGTTTCAGTTGAAGTACTTCTTAGTTATTGAAGTTATGTACTTGAAGAAAGGGATGTTCCTATCACAAAGGAACTATGTTCTGGACTTGTTAAATGAGACTAATTTGATGCGAGCCAAACCATGTGAGACCCCTATGGATCTAGGAGTCGAGCTGACAATAGATGGAGTTATATTCTCTGATCTATAGAAATACAAATGACTAGTGGGGAAGTTGAATTATCTCACTGTCACCAGGCTTGATATTGCCTTTCTAATAAGTATTGTGAGTCAATTTATGTCTTCTCCAACTGACACTCATTGGGAAGCACTTATTCGTGTTGTTAAGTACTTGAAGAAAGCTCTAAGAAAGGGGATTGTGTACTAAGATCATAGGCATATGTAAGTGGAGGCTTTTTCTAATGCTAATTGAGCTAGGTCTTTTATGGATCATAAATCTACCATAGGCTACTATGTATTTCTAGAAGGTAATTTGATTTCTTGGAAAGGTAAGAAGCAAAACGTGGTGGTGAGATCCAATGCAAAGGCAAAATATTGGGCTATGGCTCAAATGACTTGTGAGTTGATATGAGTGAGACAGATTTTGGAGGAGATGGGATTTGCTAATACCTGTCCCATGAAACAGTTGTGTGACAACCAAGTTGCCATACATATAACATCAAATCTGATCTTTCATGAAAGAACAAAGCATATTGAGGTCGATTGTCACTTCATTCGAGAAAAAGTTCAATATAATCTTATATCTATCTCTTATATCAAGACAGGCAACCAACTAGCATATGTGTTTACAAAAGCTTTGAATGGGATGGGCAGTGATCTTATTTGTAGCAAGCTAGGCATGATTAACATTTATGCTCCAGCTTGAGGGAGAGTGTTAAGAGTCGTTTATGTTAAGAGACGTTCATAATAAAAGTGTTTTAGTATGTATATGGGCTTGACCCATGTGCTTGTAAACACTTAACCTAGTAATGTAAATATGAGGTAGCTACATATTCTAGTTTTCTGAATTACAATTTACTCATATGCCTTTCTCTCTATCTCTCTTCACAAGTGGAATGGACAAAACATTAAATAACAAAATTCTACTTAGACTACTAAGTTCAGATGTTCATTATGCTAAGTAACATGGTAGTTTAGAAATCAATCTAGTAGGACTTGAGATACACGATATAGATTTCTTCTGGACATTCTTTAACTTACATATCGTGCATTATTTTTGTTTTCTCATTAGCAACCCTTGTAAAGTAAATAAATGCTATCTTTTATTAGTAAAATATATAACAATTTACTAAAAAGGTTGCTAAAGGGCCTAAAGCCATCAAAAGCTGATATTAGCTTAACTGCCCTTAAGAAAAAACACTTCACTTGTTTAGAAGAGTCCATTAGATTAGGTTGACTATTTTCATTCATTTCATGAAAATTTTTGCAAATAAAAGATCACGTCAATAACTCATGTAAGATCTTAATAAAAGTAAACAAGGTTTGCACATAATGTTTGACATGTTAAGCTTTTATCTGATGTTGTGCTTTGATGCAAGGACAAATAGTTTAGGGTAAGGCACCAAAGTTAGTTTCTTCCCTTCTAGAGGAAAATATTCAAGTAAAGAAGTTTGTGATCATGAAATTGTTTTGGTCTTACATAATAATGAAACCACTTTCACTATCAAATGGCTTGCAAGTAAATTAGCTATAAGCTTATAACTTGTAGGGTTTAACTTTTCTTGGCTTTGTCTTAATCCACATTAGTTATGGTCCAATAGATATTTACATGTTTAATCTATCCTGTTTAAGCACTATTAGATGAAAAAAAAAAATCATATGAAAGGTTAAAGTCATAAATAAGACAGGACGGAGAAGCATGAAATAAACCTCGAACAAATGGAAACTATACCACAATTGAAAATTTTATGTAGTCTTCCAAAGTCATTCCTAGATCGACTTCATCAAACTATTCAACAAAGAATGAGGAATTTGATTATATATTTTAAAATTTAATTATAAACAATTTACTAATATAGATAAAACAAAGTGCAGAAAAAGAAACACATAGAAAAGTCAAATACCCAACAAGCAAAAACGAATAAAGCATTACCAAAGAGAGAATAAATGAATATACTAGTTCCTAGATTTTAACTAGACCATCTTATCGTGTAAACAAAAAATGTAATAAATTTAAGTGTGTACACACACAGATCATAAATTGCTTGTAAATGTCTAAACAGTTAAAAGTTCAGTAGAAGGAGAAAACAACAAAGGTTGAAAATTTAACCTACCCAATTCCATCAAGCTTAAGGAGGTTAAAAAATAGTTGTTATGCAGTTGTTAGTTCATAATATATCTATTTTTACCCCATCACAAAGACCATTCATTTCCAGCTCTTACATTTATATATGATTGAGTTCATTAGAAATCTCTTTCCTATAGTTACTTTAATTGTTGATGAAGACAATAAAAGAACTAAAGTAATTTTACTAAATATATTTGCTTCATGGTTTTTTGTTTATGTAAATGTTACCATGTGTTACAGTCAACATCAAATAATAGGCACTAAGATGGTCCTAAAGCTCAACATTGCTTAATCCACTATTATACTATTCTTTCTCATCTCATTATAGGTGGGTCAATATATAGGAGGATATCATTAATTCAATGAGATGTATTAAGAGTTAATTAACAATGTCATTAATTCAGGGAGACATATTAAAGGTTAATTGACAACGTCATTAATTTAGTGAGACATTTAATTGGCAAGAATTTAGGGTTGATGTGTGACTGATTAATCTTTATCTTATGGTGTGAATGATGCTTGTAAGTTCGATGTATGATAATTGTGGACTTCAACTAAGTACTCAATTTAAAATCTGGGAGAGTCCACAACCTCTCTAGTTCTAAGTTGAATGCCAAGGGACTATAGACAATACCTACCTTGTCGAGTTATAGGTTAAATATTAAATGAATTGTCAATGTCCCTTCATAGTAGAATATTTAAATTAGGTAAAACTCATGGAGTCAAATAATGGAGTCGACAATTACCTAAATGGGTCTACAACCTCTCCAATCCCAAGCCAAAGGTAAAGGGGCTATGGTTGAGTGATCTAGTGCGGGTTCGGCAATTACCTTGGAGGGTTAAGCAGGTGCAATATCGTGGTAGGGATCGTAGTTCCCATATTACAAGTTAGTTAGAGAATATCCGTATATTTTTGTATGGACAGAGTTGAACTATAATCGACCATAACGTGATGATGACAGTAAAAATAATTCAAGTGTTGCTTGGCTAGTTCAACCTCCTTTTTAAAGCAAGGCACACCTAGGTCGTTGTCTTTTGATTACCTAGATTTTGGCTAGATTGACCTCCCTTTTGGGGTAAGGACAGGCCTAGGTCTTTTGTCTTCAGAATGCCTAAGTCTTAGTTAAACCAACCTCCTTTTTTGGAGTGAGGTCATGCCTAGGTCTTTTGTCTTTAGAATGCTTAGGTCTTAGCTAAACTGACCTCTTTTTTGGAATAAGGTCTTGCCCAGGTTTTTGTCTTCTGATTGTCTAGATCATAACTGAGCCAACCTTTTTTTTGGAATGAGACCACACCTAGGTTTTTGTCTTTTGATTTTTTAGGTCTTAATTGAAGCGATCTCTTTGTGGAATGAGATGTAGCAATACTAAATGCAATTAATACATAATAAAATGGAATGTAATACTTAAAAAAATGCAATAAATATATTTTTAGAAGCAAATTTAATAATATAAATGCAATATATAATATTTTTCGAAGGAAATATATACATAATTAAAGCGTAATAATTAATACATAATAAAGTGAAACATAATACTAAAAATGTAATTAATATATTTTTAGAAGCAAATTTAATGATATAAAAATTTAAAAGATATATTGTTATAGTGTGTAATTTTGTCTAAAACAACTGAAATTTGAATATGACATTTGAGTTTTAATTAAGTTAGAATAGTTTTTCACACCACTAATCTATCATTATTTGAAGAGTCATTTTTTTTTCATTTAAAATTATATTGATATTTAGAAACCACGTCATGTTATTAATTACGATCATAGCAAAATTTTTTTGGCAATTGTATTTTTATAAATTCAAATTTTTTTAATTAATTGTGAATATTATATTTTGTCCTCTCTTTTTCAAATTTTTTCCTAATAAAATTGAATTACCAAAATAATAAGAATAACATAAAAATAAAACAAATGATTATGGAAGTTATTTTGAATTTTGTAATGGTCCCATATTCAATTGTAATTATTCAAGAAACTTAATTATTGTCATTTAGGGTATATAATTTTGTGTTTTATGACTTATAAAAAATGTAATTGATAAGAGAAAAAAATGATTAGGCATAAGATATTATATAAACATTGGTTCTGGAGAAGGGATGATTCTAACAAAGAGTATTGCATATGTTCAAGAATTTTGAATATGTTGTTATTATCTTTTTCATAATGAACTTTGAAAATATACTTAATTTAAAATTGTAGGGTGTAAAATTATTTATTTATACCAATTTTCTTATTTTATATGAAAACGTGCTGCATATAATTTTGCTTATCTTCATTCTCTTATCTCTTTTCTTATTGTATAAAGTATTAGGGAAAATTTAAAGCGAAATAACATTGTTTTATCAAAATTTTGAGATATAATGTTATATAACTTAAAAAAATTCACTTTTTTGTGGAACCAGGTGATGAGGTTTTAAATAAAATTAGTGGAATATTTTTTGGTGAAATGATGTCATAAAACTTAATAACATTACAGCACAAAAATACACTATTGGAAGAACAATTAACAAAGTAATTAAAATTTAGGTGAAATATATTTATTTATTTTTATCCATATTTTATCATGTTAAAAATTGAAGAAGTTATACATAGGACGAAACTGGGGATTTTTTTTAACAAAAATAGTCATATATTATATTCTAATGATAGCTTTGGAATTATAGTATTATACTATTTCATATTCTGACAAAGAAATAATTCAAGTTATGGTTATAAGAATATGACATAAACTAAAAACCTTTATTTGAGATTGTTACAGTCCAACTTAGTCCAACTTTCAGTGCCTTTTTTTATAACACTCTTTGTTCTCAAAAATTGAAGCAGAACATGTTGTAGGAAGGAATATTATGATGTTGGAATGGCTAGAGTTGTCAAATGGGCTAGCTCAGCCCGGCCTAGCCTAACGGGCTAGTATCAAAAGCAGCCCGACCCAGGGTCGGCCCAAATTCTTGATGAGCTATGTTTTTTATGGGCTGACCTAGCCCAATGGGCCCATCGGGCCGAGCCAAAATGGCCCGTGCTATTTTTTCCTTAGTTTTTAGTATATTTTACAAAAGAAAAAAACAAAAACAAAATATATAGTACCGGGCCAAATAGGCCCAGTTTCTTCCGGGCTGACTTTTTTGGGGCCTGGTAGGCCAATCAGGGCGGGCCATTTTGGCCCAGTTTTTATTAGACCAAACTTTTACTGGCCTAGCCTGTCGAGCCATCGGGTCGGCTCGCTGGGCTGAGCCAATTTTGCCAGCTTTAGGAATGGCAAAGTGTCTCCATTAGATGATATATTGCTACATGCGAACGGCGTTGTTTTTCAATCTTCCATTGTTTGACTTAGACAAAGAGTATGCATGTATAAGTAGTTTGTTGAGTTAGAAAAGCCAACAACAAATGTAAGTATGGGTGGCTAGGAAGAGCCAAATGTTCCAACCAATGCCGAGCTATGGGAACTAGGTCGGTCTCATAGCTTAACACAACCAAATTCATTGTTATGGCCTCTTTTCCTAATATAGGTCGATCTATATATAAGATGACATCATTAATTCAATGAAGCGTATTAGGGGTTAATTGGTAATGTTATTAATTTAGTGAGAAACATTAGGCATTAATTGAAATCATCATTAATTTAATGAGACATTTAATTTGAAAAAAATTAGGCTTTATGTGTGACCAATTAGTCTTTAGCTTATGGTGTAACGTGAGTTTGGTGTTGTTGGGAGAACAGTTCAAATTTCCAATTTTAAGTCTTAAGATGTTGTTTAGATTTAAAGATATTATTTTCATTTTAAGAATTTGTTTCCCTTTTTTAAGATTAGGATACAAGATCTATAAATAAAGGTTGTTGAGACGAGAAAAAACCACCAACATGAAGAAAGGGTCATCACCCTAAGAGAGATGGAGATTATGTGAATGGAGGTTTCTCAAATTTGTTATGGGGTGAATATTTAAGATAATGAATATTATTTAAGATATTTCTGTAAATGTGGACAAAATGTGTCAAATTACGTTAAATTTGTGTTCTTTTTACCATTTTTATTTTGTGGTGGTGTTTGTGTATGTCTCATATTCTTATTCTTTAATCTTCATTGTTGAGCGTGAAATGGCTTGTTTCCTTAACAATGGTATTAGAGCTTATGGTTTGTGCAGCTTGGTGATTTGTCAAAAGATTATTGAAGCTAATGGTGGATCCGTGTGAGATCCTTGTATTGAAAGTCTTTTTGCGATATAAAAAGTCAAGCGGTATGTCCTGGTAGCCAATGACGTTGCAAATCCTTGTGTCAAAAGTTTTCTTGGTAATGTGGAAGTCATGTGGCATGTCTCAGTAGTTAATAGTAGTACAAATACAAGAAGTGCTATCATCCAACATGTTAATATTTATTTTTCATTTTATATAGACACTTATAACTAATAATGTCTTAGAATGAATTATCAATGGCTCGATCTCTTTATTAATCAAGTAAGTTTGGTCCACGTATATTTTAACTTAAATTTTGAAAAAAAATCTTTTTAAAAAGGTCTTTGCAACATATTTATTTAAACATATGTTTTTTTCAATATCTAATCATATTTAGAATTTATTATACATCATTCTATTTATTGGGAATAATAATGATGCAATATATAAAGTTGTAAATTAAAATAAGTAAAAGACAATAAACATAAAATAAACACACACACACACACTATCTTAATTAAATAACAAAATTGTGCCACAAAATTACTTTATAGATTTATTTTAAAATTTCGTCCGTTCAAAAGAAAAATAAAATTTTAACATTGCATTTAAATTTTATATTTAATATATTTTTCAGTGTTACATGAAAGATTTGCAAATTAAAAGGATTAATCTCATTGTTTTATAATTTGACTTAATTTATCTTATATATAAAATATCTTAAAATTTCACAACATTTATGATTTTAATTGTTAATTTAATTATTTGTAGAATATAAAATTCTGCTTACTATATTTGTAGAATATATGAATATAAACTTATTGTATTTTTGAAAGTTCCACGTAAGATTTGTAAATTAAAACTTTTAATCTCATTATTTTATTTATTTTATAAAAAATAATGTGACTTATTTTATCTGATATATAAAATGTCCTATAAATTACATAACATTTATGGTGTTAACCATTAATTAAATTATTTGTAGAAAATAAAATTTAACTTACTATATTATATGCATAAAACAAAAAATACAATACATAAAAATTGATTAGAAGGAATTAATTCTTAACATATAATTAAATTTTAAATAATTTTAAATTTATTTTAATATTCATTTTAATTTGATTACTTTAAATTAATTTTCATAAAAATAATAATTAAAAGTAAGTACTTTATAAATATATAGAAAATTTGGAAAATATATCACAATTTATTTAAAATAATAAGGATGGAACTTAAAAGATAAATTTTATTTTATTTTATATATTTCAATTACTAATATCATATTAATATATATTTGAAAATTTATTTTTTAAAATATATTTTATGAAATATTTTTAAAATAAATTAATTAACAAGATTTGGTAATACTATATAAGAAAAAATCTATTTATTAATATTTTCACATAAATATTATTTTAGTAGCATTAAATATTACAATAATATTTCTTCTCAAGATTAATATACTTATATATATATATAACAATCTTTGTATATTATATTAATACATATTTGAATCTATATTTTTAAAACATATTTTATAACCTATTTTTTATAAAACCTTAATTAAATAACAAAATTGTGTCATACTGTATAAACAAAAAATTATTGTTTAAATATTTTATAAATATTACTTTAGTAGCATTAAATACTACATTAATATATTTTTCAAGTCAATTTATTTATATATAGATAGGTTTTTAGAATATATTTTAGGAACAAATTCTTTTAAAATCTTAATTAATTAACAAATGTGTCATGCTATATATATAAAAATCTATTTATTTATATTTGTTCAAATATTATATTAATAACAGCTACACTAATATTTTTTTCTCAAGTTTAATTTATTTATATTTTATTTATTAATTTCTATAAGATATATCATTATACATTTGAATTTTTTATTTTTTTAATATATGTATATAAACGTTTTTTTATAAAATCTTAATTAAATAACAAAATTGTGTCATATTATAATGAAAAATTTATTTATTTATATATTTGTTTACATATTATATTGAACATTAGATTTTATAATAATTTCTTTTCAAGTTTAATTTATTTATATATGTAAATTATTTTTATATATTTATTTATTTATCAATTTCTATTTATTCTTTAATATAAATTTAAATTTTTTTTTCAAAACATGTTTATGATCTAATTTTTCAAAACCTCAATTAAATAACAAAATTGTGTTATATTATATAGGAAAGAATTGTTTATTTAAATATTATATAAATATTTCTTTAATATCATATTAATATTTTCTTCAAGTATATATATATATATATATTATATATATATAATTATTTAATATCATTACTTTAACATCATTATTAATATATATATATATAATATATATATATATATATTATTATTTATTTATTTATTTAAAACGCACACACACACATCAATTTTTATATGTTATCAATATACATTTAATTTTTTCTTTTTTAAAACATTTTTTATAAATATATTTTATAAAACCTCAATTAAATAAAAAATTTCATCACATAGTATAAAGAAAAAAAATATTTATTTATATATTTTTAAAAATTTTACATTAATAACATTAAT
Organism: Spatholobus suberectus; assembly: GCA_004329165.1. NCBI lineage: Eukaryota > Viridiplantae > Streptophyta > Magnoliopsida > Fabales > Fabaceae > Spatholobus > Spatholobus suberectus. Next base: position 80,271,134 of record CM014733.1, read on the forward strand.
GTTGCATTAATATTTTTTTTCAAGTTTAATTGACTTATATATTGATAGGTTTTAAAATATATTTATAAACTTTTTTTTAAAATCTTAATTAATTAACAAAATTGTGTCAAGCTATATAAGAAAAAATCTATTTATTATATTTGTTCAAATATTACATTAATATCATTAAATGATATATTAATATTTTCTCAAATTTAATTTACTTATATATATATATATATATATATATATATACATGTTATATTATTCTACATTTTAATTTTTTTAACTATGTACTTAAACTATTTTATAAAACCATAATTCATAAACAAAATTGTGTCATATTAGTATAAAAAAATCTGTGCATTTATATATATATATATATATATATATATATATATAATATTAATAACATTAAATGTTATACTAATATTTCCTTTCAAGTCTCATTTACTTATATAAGTAAATATATATATATTATATATATATATATATATAGATATATATATATATCAATTTCTATAAATTATTTAATATACATTTAAATTTTATTTTTTAAAACATGTTTTATAAATTAATTTTTAAAAAACCTCAACTAAAGAATGAAATTGTGTCATATTATATAAGAAAATAATTTTTTATTTATATAAATATTACATTAAGAATATTATCAATATGTTCTTCTATTCTACTTTACTTACACAATATATATATATATTCAAAATGAAATAAATAATTTATTTATAAATTATAATTATATAATTAAAATAATTACAACAAAAAATACTTTGGATGTTTTCATTTCTAATTAAAAAAATAATATTTTAAGTTTAATAATATCATAATTTATTTTATATATATATATATATATATATATATATATATATATATATATATAATTAGGCTTTTAAGTAATAATTATTATCATCACACTAACAAGCTAAATCAAAATTAATCTAGTTTTATATTGTAAATTAGATTACACAATTTGGATAGTAAAAATTTGACTTTTTGATTTTCTCAATTAGACATTTTCAATATTTTTCTTATGTCCTTTGAATGTGCATTTCACACATTATATTCGCAACAAACTAAAAAATTTACATATGATATTTATCTGTATATATATATTTTTTTGAATTTACTCTGTTTTACATTTATTTTAATTGAATTTTAAAAATTCTTTTGAAAAATTTTTAGTAACTAAAATAACTTTATATTATAATCTACATGATTTATTATAAATTTAAAATATTTTTAAATATATTTATTTTTTATAAATTTTAATTATAGTATAATTTATATATTTATTTATTAAAACATATTTATTTGTTATAAATTTTAATTATGTAAAAATAATCATTTATCTTTGACTAAAATCCTAGTTGTGAAAAAATTATTGAATTATAATATAATTTATATATTTATTTATTATAATTTTTAATGATATAAAAATAATCATTTATGTTTGACCAAAATCCTAGTTTAGTAAAATTAGTGAATTATAAATTTTAATTATAATATAATATAATTTATATATTTATTTATTATAAATTTTAATGATATAAAAATAATCATTTATCTTTAACTAAAATCCTAATTTAGATAAAATTATTGAATAATGCAAAGGTCATGAGATGTGAGGTGTCCCCAAGCAAAAGGACCAGTTTTATTGGCCGGACAATCCTTTCTCTCCTTGCGATTGGTCCACGTCACCATGAGTGACACACTCGAACGTTCCAGTGGGCACTATAAATTGCGCTGGGGCGACGCGCCCGTCGTGATCTCATTATAACTGCAACTTGTCCGTCGACGAAAGGAAAGAAGCAAGGAAAGGTGACACCATGGCTCGCTCGTTTTCACGCGGGTCTCTGCTCCCTCTCGCCATCGTTTCCTTAGGTAATAATCAGATCTCGTCCGTCACCTTTCTCTAACTCTTACGAAATGTAGCAGATCTCACTCACTGCGATTCCTTTGAACCTTGTTTGGATCCCCTATTTTGATGGATCTGATGAGATCCTAACCCTATTTGCTTAACATTCTCATCACTACACTCGAATTTTTGTGTTTTTAAATTTCCTGTTAAACTCGTTATTGGTGCCAGATCAGCATGCCTCTCTCGCTCTCCTTATCGTAGAAACTCGTCAATGATGATTACTCGTTGTTTAGATTTGTGTCATTATTGAATCCGTTATTTCTCCAATTTCGCTGCAACGCATGCTGCTGCATAAGCCTTTTTCTTCGTTGGAGTAGTCATGTCTCTTGTGTAACAGTAAATTAATCACGTGCTTATTAATTTAGTTTCTCGTATTGTAATGCAAACATATATCTAATATTTCTCATCCTCGGTCACGCATAACTCGTGGCTTCTTTTTTTTTTTTTTTGTGATGCATGCTTCTTATTTGATACCGAGAACATTTTTTTTTGGTCGTTTATGTTTATCTTTGTCGCGCCTTCAAATGATTAATTTCTTCCTTTTAGAATAAGATTTGCCTCCTCCTCTAAAGTGAGTAAGAGTAAATAAGTGATCTCGATGATGAGAAAATCAATTATTGATATTTCATCACGTTCATAATTTGTTGTGCATGTATATGTGATATCAACCATTTATATTGTCATGAATGATTGAGATTACTTACTTTACGTGATTCAGTTTGTCATCAATTTAACTAGTTTGAGTTTACCTTGTAATTAACGTTGAGAGAGTTCATTGCAGGATGTCTGTTTGCAATTTCCATTGCGAAAGAGGAGGCGACAAAGTTGGGGACAGTCATTGGGATAGACCTTGGAACAACGTATTCGTGTGTTGGTGTTTACAAGAACGGCCATGTTGAAATCATAGCCAATGACCAAGGTAACCGTATCACCCCGTCATGGGTTGCTTTCACTGACAGTGAGAGACTGATTGGGGAGGCTGCCAAGAATCAGGCAGCTGTCAACCCAGAGAGGACCATCTTTGATGTCAAGAGACTTATTGGAAGAAAGTAAGACAACCTTTAGTTGTTTATTTATGACAATTTGATTTGGTAGGAATAAAGGTGTCTAACATCTATGATGTATCCTTTTGCAGGTTTGAAGATAAGGAAGTTCAAAGAGACATGAAGCTTGTTCCTTATAAGATTGTCAACAAGGATGGAAAACCTTACATACAGGTGAAAATAAAGGATGGTGAGACCAAGGTGTTCAGCCCTGAGGAAATCAGTGCCATGGTTCTGATTAAGATGAAGGAAACTGCGGAAGCATTCCTCGGGAAGAAAATTCATGATGCTGTGGTCACTGTCCCAGGTAACTGGAACAAATCACGACTTATTTCCCCTGCAATCCTGATTGTTTTCTTCCTGGTTTTGTTTTAATTCTAATTTCTTGCATTTTCCTTTCAAATGTACAGCTTACTTCAATGATGCCCAAAGGCAGGCCACCAAGGATGCTGGTGTCATTGCTGGTCTGAATGTGGCTAGAATTATTAATGAACCGACTGCTGCAGCCATTGCATATGGATTGGACAAGAAAGGTGGCGAGAAGAACATTCTTGTTTTTGATCTTGGGGGTGGAACATTTGATGTCAGTATCTTGACAATTGATAATGGTGTTTTTGAGGTTCTTGCTACAAATGGAGATACTCATCTTGGAGGTGAGAATTTTTTTCAATACAAGTCTGAATAAGATGAAATTATTATGTAGAAGAAAGATTATTCTTTGCACAAAATTTTCCTCTGATGTTAATGCTTGCTATTTCTCCTTCCCCTTACCAGGTGAGGACTTTGATCAGAGAATAATGGAGTACTTCATTAAATTGATCAAGAAAAAGCATGGAAAGGATATTAGCAAGGACAACAGAGCACTTGGCAAGCTTAGGAGAGAGGCTGAGCGTGCAAAGAGAGCTCTCAGCAGCCAGCACCAGGTCCGCGTGGAAATTGAATCACTTTTCGATGGTATTGATTTTTCTGAGCCACTCACCCGAGCTCGGTTTGAGGAGTTGAACAATGACTTGTTCCGAAAGACAATGGGACCTGTGAAGAAGGCAATGGAAGATGCTGGATTACAGAAGAGTCAGATTGATGAGATTGTTCTTGTTGGTGGAAGCACAAGGATTCCAAAGGTACAACAGCTTTTGAAGGACTACTTTGATGGAAAGGAGCCAAACAAGGGTGTCAACCCTGATGAAGCAGTTGCCTATGGAGCTGCAGTGCAAGGAAGCATTTTGAGCGGAGAGGGTGGTGAAGAAACCAAAGGTACCATAGTCTGTAATCTAGCTTTTTAATTACTTGTCCAGAAGTCATAAATATTATTTATGCAAGTAGATGATTGCTAAGCATTACACTTTCTAATTGTTGTGTGGCTCTCTGGATCCAGATATCCTTCTCCTGGATGTGGCTCCCCTCACCCTTGGAATTGAAACTGTTGGTGGGGTGATGACAAAGTTGATTCCCAGAAACACTGTTATCCCTACCAAGAAATCTCAGGTGTTCACCACCTACCAGGACCAGCAGACTACTGTCTCCATTCAGGTATGGTTCCTTTATTTGACTGCATTTGAAGTTAATGATGCTCGTTTTTCTTCTAAATCCAAAATGCATGACTGTATAGTGGACTTTAATAATTCGATTCTTTTTCTTAACACATAGGTTTTCGAAGGTGAGAGGAGTCTCACAAAGGATTGCCGGCTGCTTGGGAAATTTGATCTGTCTGGAATTCCTCCAGCTCCAAGGTTTGTTTCCTGCTTTCATGATAGTGTCCTCTCCAAATATTGCTCAATTAATTTTTGTAACTCATTGGTATTTTGTGGTAATTGAACAGGGGTACCCCTCAAATTGAAGTGACTTTTGAAGTTGACGCAAATGGCATCCTGAATGTCAAGGCAGAAGACAAGGGCACTGGTAAATCAGAAAAGATCACCATTACAAATGAAAAAGGACGTCTTAGCCAGGAGGAAATTGAGCGGATGGTTCGTGAAGCAGAAGAGTTTGCTGAGGAAGACAAAAAAGTGAAGGAGAGGATTGATGCTCGCAATAGTCTTGAAACCTATGTCTACAACATGAAAAACCAGATCAGTGACAAAGACAAGCTCGCTGACAAGTTGGAGTCTGATGAAAAGGAGAAAATTGAGACTGCAGTGAAAGAAGCATTGGAATGGCTGGATGACAACCAGAATGTGGAGAAAGAAGAATATGAGGAGAAACTCAAAGAGGTGGAAGCTGTTTGCAACCCAATCATCAGTGCTGTCTATCAGAGATCAGGTGGAGCCCCAGGTGGTGGTGCATCGGGTGAGGACGACGATGATTCTCACGACGAGCTCTAAAGATGTTACCTCAAACTTGGCTTGTACTGTTGCTTAAGCAGGAGCAAGTAATGATGAGTAGTAGAATAGGTTAAGCGGAGTCTTCAAATTTTTATGACAGGTGGAAGTTGAGAAAAGTTGACCCAGCTCTTGTATTTTTGGTGTCGAAAATACATTAAAGATGAACATTGAATTTGTTTTAGGAGTGCTAGTTTTTACGACAATACTTCTTCAGCTTTCTGAGCTTCGTTTTATTTTCATGCTGTACATTCGTGATTGCTTGGCTCGTGAGTTGTGACCTTCCCCTGCGTCTTCGAACTGGAGAGGACGGTTGGAGTTGGAACTACAGGCTTCTTCTTGTTACGCTTAAAATTATTTCCTTTCGTAATGACACAGATTTAAAATAAAATTTATAGTTGAAATTAATGTACACATTAAACCTACAACAAGGGTATCTTTCAATTCACGTTAAATTATCTAAAATCACAATAAAAAACGAAGGTGATTTTACATAAATATTCATATGTTTATAGTGTCTTTTCACCATTTTAACGTGAATATATTGGCAAAAGCGGATCCGAATAACCAAACACGGTTAGTTGATAGTTGAGCAATTGATTGAGTTCAATGTTAATTTTGAGTTAAAACAATTTTAAGTAATTTTTTAATTACATAAAAGAATTTATATTGAGTGTTTTTAAATAAAAATATTAAAACATTAATTACTTTACTTTAAAATTAATATTAATCAAAATTAATTTTATACAATCAAACGTTGATACAAATACACACTACATGATCTCTAGTTTGCCGATTTTAGCTTTTAAGTACACTAATGTTTAGAACATTATTTACATAGATTTGGCTAAATCGTTATGTATATAGAATATAGATGTGGATAGATATATATTTTGCTGAATCTTGAAAATAGATTTAGTGGATGTTTGGATTAATTTATTATTTGGAAGAAATAGCTATTTTTATTGGTTTTTGTAAAAAGTTAAGAAATAATATTTCCTTTTTTTGAAAAAAAAAAAACAATTCAACCCACGCAAGCACAGGCAGCTCAGGTGTTCGCAGCATAACGGAGTGAGTGGGTACTCTGTATTTTGCCCGAAGGACTATATGGAAGATAAACATGTCATGCTTAATATGTTCCCAAATTATATTTAAATCCACAAAATATCCATTACCCATAAGTTAAAGTATTTACCTTGTGTGCCCAAAAACGGAAAACTAAAAAAACAAAAGTTCCCCCTTTTCTTTATTCTTTGAACACAGGCTCGTCCTTGTTGCACTATATTTTGATTTTTAGTGTGTATGGGATCTCTTTGATTTTAGAACATGAGCTGTTCTATCATTAAATAATAAATAAATACATTTCAGTAATGTTGGCTAATACTTTCAGCTACTCAAAAGTTATTTTTATAGTTGAAAATTTTACTTAAGTAAAATAAACTTATTTGGTAAAGTATATTTGAGCTAGAAAGGTCCACAATATCAATAAGCAATGGTCTGAAACAGTTTACCAAGACCTTTGTGATAATCTTACACTCCTTTCGTTTCTTTTTACTTGTCGATTTTTTTAAAAAAATTTGTTTCTATTTATTTGTCATTTTCAAAGTTAAAAATAACATTAATTACTTCTTTCTTAATTATACCTTTACTTCTCACCTAATTTACACATTTATAACTAGTATGCATTTATTATGGAGTAGAAATGAGAAAGGGTACAATAGGAAACTTCAAAACTATTTTGTAAAAAACATGAAAATTTATTGCATTTCTTAGGCCCCGTTTGGGGTGGTTGCGAGTTTTTGGTTTTTGGTTTTCAAATGCAATTTTCGAAACAAAACGCGTTTGGCTAAAATGGAGCTGAAATGGTTTTTAACTCAATTTCAAAACACTTTTACATTCATTTTCAAAACCAAGAAAAAAGGATTTGTGAATTTGGTTTTTGGTTTTTAAAAATAAATACACATTATTATATTTGACAATAGCCTTTCTTGCTACCACCACCACCACAATCATCGCGATTGTCACCACCACTATTGCTGCCACCATCTCCACAGCCACCGTCACCGTCACCACCACCACCACCGCTACACCACCACCACGACCACCGGCACCACCACCACCCCAACGACCACGACACCACCACCACCATCATCGTTGCCGCCATCTCCGCAGCCACCGTCACCGTCACCACCACCACCACCACCATATCGCTGCCATAACTACCATGACCACCAGCATCGCTGCCACCATCACTGCTGCCACAACTACCACCCATCACTGCTGCCACAACTACCACGACCACCACCATCACTTCCACCACTACAAGCTTCATCATCACTACCATTGTCACCGCCACCGCCACGACCACAATCACAACCACCAGCGCTGCTACCACCACCACAGGCAATGTCACTACCACCACTGACTTTGCCACCACCATCACCATTGGCACCGCCACGATGACCACCGGTACCGCCATAACCACTGTCGTTGACACCGTCATAACCGTTACTGTCGGCCTTACCACCACCACCACCATCATTGTTGTCGTCACCACTACCACTGTCGTCACTACACAAACATATTCTTAAACTAATTTTAACAGAATAAGAAATTTCAAAGTGAGTTTATTTTGAAACCAAAAATTAGAAGAAAAAAAAAACTAAAACTAATTTTTAAAAACTAAAAACTGGTTGTAGTTTTTGAAATTTTCAAAACTCACAACCAAAAACCACCCCAAACGGCCCTTTAGTTTATGTATAAAAACCTTAAACGATAGTCAAAAGGGAACGGAGGTAGTAAAAAGTATTACAAATTGGTTAAAAATCCTTGAAGCTAATGGGTTGTCCACCTTAGGGATGAGCATAATAAGAGGTTGTGCTAGTGAGGGATCAAAATGTTTTGTTGCAAAGGCCTCACGCACTAGATGCCAAACATCATCACCCTATCTTATTGGAAGAAAATGGCTTGAAAACCATTCAACCCTAGTGCTTTTGTATGACTTTATAGAACTAAGAGCTTTAGAAATCTCATCCTTGCTTACTGCTTTGGATAGATTATATCTCTCCTCCTTAGTGATTTGTGGAATAGAATGATTTTGAAAAACAAAAGATTGACCAATAATATTAGAACAAAATAAAGATCGAAAAATTTTATGGGCCTCTGATTGCAATATCTCTTCATCAGACGTCCATTTGCCATTTGGGATAGTTAGATCGTGAATTTTATTTCTTTTCCTTGTAACAGTTTAGGCATGAAAGGAGGATGTGTTTTTATCCCCTAATTACACCTATTGCCCTTTAGATTTTTGATACCAAAGAACATCCTCCTTAAATAGAATATGAATATATTCATGTTGAAGGTTTTGTTCAAGAAGGACCAGAGCCTGAGAGTCAACTCATTTCAAGGTATATTAGATCCCACAGAGTCTTGCCTCTGTTAGTTTCATCCTTTTGTGGATATTTCCCAAAGACCTTCTAGTTAAACTTTATAGAATCCCCTCTAACCTTTGCCAGCAAGTAAGGGTTGGCCATTTTTATCTCATTAGACATCTTCAACAATGTTTTTGATATTATTTATGCATAATCCAGGGAGCTTCAAATTTGAAAGGTCTGGGGCCTCTTACTTGAGGAAGACCACCTAAATGAAGAAAAATAGGATTGTGATCAGATTGTAATCTACTAAGCACTTCCACAAAGGCCTTTGGGAACTCCATTCTCCATTAAACATTTGCCAAGCCCTTATCAAGTTTCTTAGCTAATATACATTGCCCCCTATAGTTGTAGTGTCAAGAATATTTCCCTCTTGTGGTATGAAAATCTACCAACCCACGTTGATCTAGTGTCTTACCAAAAGCTTTTGCCCTTGTTAAGGAAAAAGATCCATTTTTTTTGCTTACAAGATAATAACATCTCATTGAAATCCACAATGATGAGTCAGGGACAAGTAATGTTGTATCCAATGGTTCATAGGAATTACCATAAGGGTAAATAGGTTGTAGGTGTAGGACTTGCATAGACCCTTATGCAAATCCATTTTTTCCTCCTTGTTTAACTGTAGAAGTCATTGAATAAGCATTAGTGTGTACGACTGAGACACCAAATTTGTTACCACTCCGAATAAGAACCCAAAGACCTCTTAAATGTTCGATGGTCTCCACAATATGCATAAGAGTGTAGGTCATTTGGTTTCAGAAGTGTGAGTTTTTTAGAATTTAACATGAGTTTTCATAATGAAAAGAAAGGTAGGATTATACTTCTTGATCATATCTCTCATGTGTAACTTATCCTTATTGTTATTATCACCCCTAATGTTTTAAGAGAGCATTGTAATATCTCTAAATACTGTCATCATCAAAGAAATAAAAAAGGGAGAGTCACGCATTTTAATAAGGCAATAAGTACTATTTATTGCATTTGGGCAACCATTTCCATTGCAAAGCATAAGGAAGAGGCTAATCTTTATCATGAATCTCCATCATGGTCTCTTAATCCTACATTATTTTATTCATTACCTCATCTTGGGGGTTAGCTTCCTGTAAAGGTGTCAAAATGGGCTACCCAGCTTGATGCGGGTCACCCTAATATGGGTTGTGAGCTACAACAGATCAGGCAAAAAAAGCCTGAATTCAATTTGGGCTTAAAAAATGAAGACCAAACTCGATAAAAAGCTTGTTTTTTTAAGCTTTTGGTAGGTTTTGCAGACTAAGCCTGAATCAAGCCATGGTTGGATCAGGCTAAAAAGCTCTGCATTTAAGATGTTGGGATTTTGATACCTCTAGCCTCCTCTACAAACCTATAGTAAGAAGCCTCTACTTGTTCGATGTTCATAATGGTTAGAAAAGCTTTAGATTTGCCAACTTCATTCTTCATCAAAACAAATTTAGGGTCAAGATGTTGGGATTTACGTTGCATGGCCTTGGGAATTGAAATTTTAAACGTGAGTGGAGGATATAAGGGTTATAAATGCACGTAAGGTGTTTTGTTGTGTAGTGCCATGCGACAATGCCCCCTAGTCGTATCTTATTTTCTCAGGTTTTAAAAACCTTTAATTTCCTTATTATGTGATTGTGGGCACATTGATTGTGATGCAATATTTAAGGAAACAATACCTTGATTGGAAGCATTTGAAATCACCACACTATTAGCATGCATAACAACTACTACATTTGGTTTAGAATATTTATATGTGTTATTTCCTTTTTTACCTATATCTTTGATTGGATTTGTTGCCTTTTCTTACGTTTACCAATCATCCAATCTTTATGAATCTCCATTGCCACATTCTTAGGAAATTCCTTAATTAATGTATTATCATCAACATTAATTGTTAGAATATTCATTGCTCTAGACCCATTTGCTGCTTCCACCTACAATTGAGGATTAACCATGGCTAGTGGAGATGCTTGAGGAACGGCAAAATTTCGAGCCATATGGCCATAACAGCCACACGTTGCACAAATTAAGTGAAAACCTTCATATGCTACTTTTTACCAACGTCCGTTTAGCTAGACCTTCCCAACCATTGGTTTGGTTAGGTCAATCTCAACACAAATACAAACAAATTTACCTTCTTCAACCTTTAAAGTGTTATTGTCCACCTTGATAAATTGACCTACTGCAATGCCATGGCTAGTAGGAAACTTTCATCATAATATACCAAGTATAGCCCAAGAAATCTTACCCATAAAAAGGTTTTGTTCACCTTCTTAAACCACTGAAATGAACTTCGGGCTCTAATGATCACTACTAAATAGTGGTCCAATATCATCTAAGGGCCTTTGAAAGTCACTTCATCCAAATCCTTTGGCAAGTCAAATTTGACCATGTAAAACTCATTATCTACATCCATAATATTAAAACCCTTATTCAAGTGCCATATTCTTTAAAGCTTTTCATTCATGACATTGTACCCAATGTTCTTCCCTAACAGTTTGATCACAAGTGCATCCTTCTAAGACTACATAACCCTTAGAACACCTTATGATCTAAAGAAGCCTTTAGCTGTAAGCAAATTACTCATGCTCTATCCTGGCCAAGTTTTGTGAAGTGAGATATATTTCCTCCCATGCAGGTGGGGCCTGTGAATTTCCCAAAACCTTGCTACGAAATGAATAGTGTTATTCATACTGTTATTAGTACTCTAATGGGTAGGCCACAATGGTTGAGTTCTTATATTTGTCATAGAGAAAATGACACCTTTCACAACATCTCTTTCTAATTGAGAAGTATTTAATAAATTAATCAAATCTCATTCTCTCTATAATATAAATAATCAAAATAATAATATAAACTAGTATAACAGCTTGTGCGTGCCTTGTACAAGTATTAAGTTTATAGTTTACAATTTTTTATATTATTATAATTTTTAATATATTTTTCTATTATTTTTTAATTTTATAAGAATATATGTTAATAGCTATAAAAATATATATTTGATCTCTCTCTACGTATGTATGTATATAGGAAGAGATCAAATTACATTGGTGTAACTTACACTAATTATTATACTATCAATAACTTTATATAAAATGTGATTTTTATCTATCCAACTATTGAGTTATAATTATGTATTACCTTGATTGATGATTTGTATTAGATGATTTTAGATTAAAATATTTTTTTCTTGTAAATATGATTTATATAAAGAAATTATAATTCAACGGTAGATTTTGAAATAAAGTTATTCAATTGAAAATTATATAGAGGAAGGACTAAATTATACTAATCTAACTTATACCAAATTGTACACCATATAATAACTTTTAATTGGGTAATTTTATGTCAGAACTAATCATTGGATTGAAAGTTCCTTTCATATAGATCACGTCTATAAAAAAATTATGTTAATCTAAAATTATTTGATATCTCATCCATATATATATATAAAATAATGTAATATATATTTTTAAAATATATACAATAATATGAATCATTTGACTACCTTTATTGTTGTTCAATTTTAACAAAATTTGACATAAACAATCAAGAAAATATGTAGTTATAATTCAACAGTTTCCTGATGACCCAATCAACTCAAACCAAACTAAAAGAAAAAATTTGGGTTGGTTCAAATTATTGGTTTAACTCAGATTTTAAAATTGCAAACTCGATAATATTCGTTTGGGTATTAGATATAGACACATGGATCCCAAACTGACCTAAACCTATATCATTTTAGAATTTTTTTTTTTTTACTATTTCATTAATTTTTTCCATGTTTGAATTTAAGTATTTCCTAAACTTGACCCATATATATATATATATATATATATATATATATATATGGAATGACTTCTGTGAAAACACTTGATTAATTTGAATAGTTAAAATTAAAAGAAAAAAATGCACATGACTTTTTTAAGTGATCATGCGGCCACAAACTAACTTATAATCTTAACCATCTATATATGATTGTATAATCCAACTGATTTATATAATAATAATAATAATAATTTAATTTGAATCTAATTAAACAAGCAATTTTTTAATGTGTGATTCGTGTATAATTTATTTGTTTTCTTAATTTTATAATTAATTACTTTTTTGCGAACATTAAACATAATTTGGTTGTGATGTTTTAAATAAGAATCAATTTAATTTTCACTATAAATTTGAATGTATTGAGTATGAAGTTATATGAGAATACATTATTTATCTAACTCACTATGATTAACCTAGTGGTGGAAAATTTGGATAGGATACACAAGGTCCTAGATTCTAATCTTGTTACTGTCATTGTATATCAAAAAAAGAATACATTATCTACAATTTAATATAATTAATACCATGTAAAAAGATGATATATATTTTACACTTTAAAGAAAATTGACACATACACACACATCATAATACACTATCAAAATATACATTCATATGAATTACTTTTAATTTAATATTTTTTGTACTGTTTAAGTTAATTTAAATTTGATTAAAATTAGTAAATACTGATTAAAAATTGTTTAGTATTTTGAGGATTTTTTGTTATTTTTAATTTATTAATTGATTTTTTTTTACTTTATTTATATGAAATTTACAAGTTAAATGTGATATTTTGAGTATAAATTAATATGATTAGAATTTAATTCAATTTAATCATCATTTTTTTTATTTTGTTGTCATGAATTAAAGTTACGAAACATAATTAAAAAAGAAAAAGAAATATTTTTGGATGAAAAAAAACTATTGTGATGATAATAAGTAACATAAAATTAAATTAGAAAAAGATCTTTATCTATTTCAGAATTAAAACAAAAAAAAATTGAAATGATGAAGAAAATATCACATATAAAACTATTAACACATTTATCAATGCATATTTTTTGGCACATGAGGGATTAAAAAGTAAAATTATTATTTATAAACTTAACTTTTTTTACAATAGGGTGCATGTATATAAAATGGAGTAATTTTTTTTATCACAATAAGATTCTTATTTCTTTTTTTGTGAAACCCCTTTTTTAAACTTTTTGCTTCATTTGTAATTGAAAACATAAATGTTACAAAATAATATTGTAAACACACTTCAAATACTAAATATTTGAATTTTTTAAAAAAATATTCTAATAAAATAAAAAGATAAAAGCTTACCTTAAAAAAGAAGATAAAAAAAGAGGTGAAAAGATGCAACTTAAAAAAATTAAAAGAGACATCCCAAAAAATAAAAAAGACCAAATTACATTACTTACTTTAACTGTTAAATAATCTAACAATCTAGTCTTAATTTAAAATAATCTTAATTTGAATTTCTAATAAATTTGAATTAAAAAATATATTAATATTATCAATTAATCTGAACCAAGATATATATACAGGTCACAATTATTTTAATTAATTCAAATCAAAGTATATACTAATTATAGTTATCTTAATGAATATAATTATAATTTTTCATAAATTTAAATAATAAAAAATTCAGCTACATTTCAGCTGGAAAAAAAATGAACAAGGTACTAGTTTACCTACGTGGCAAGTGTGCATCAATTTATGAAAAAGTTAAGGTAGTATTAATTTTTAATTAATATGTTTTTATAAAAAAAATACTATATTAATTATTTTTCATTAGTTTAATTTTTTTAAAATCCGTGAAATAAACCAAGATTTAATGATTTCATAATCATTGATAAAATATATCACCTAAAAATAAAAATAAAACAATGGGCCACGGGCCATTGGGCCAATGACCCTATGCCCGATACTGCCTGCACTCAAGAATAGAAAAAGGACTATACAATATAATACAATTGGCGGTGACAAACGATTAGTGATTAGCAAATCACGAAGAAGGAGAAAAAAACCCAGGGGCAACGCGGTAATTTCATAACTTGTCTCCTTTCGTCCTCAAACAAGAAGACGTTTTCAATAACCGTTCGTTCCCGTTGGAAGAAAAGAAGAAAGAAACAAATTGAGATCTGATTGGGCGGCGACGATGGAGAACAACGGCAGTCTGATATCGAAGGAGAAGATCGATCAGGTGGCCATGTGGCTCGGCTCCACCGTCTCCTCCGCTTTCTTTTCCTCCTTGGAACGCTTTTCCTGCGTCAACATCGCCACCTCCGACCCCGACAACGACGACGACGACGACGATGACTATTACTCCACCACCGCCGCCACTCCCACCGCCGCATCCACCGCCACCGCCGTCAACCACAACACTAACCCCCCCTCCGCTGAGATCAACGGCCAAAACACAAACGACGTCTCCAACCTCCCCGTTTGAGACAACACGACGTCGTTGCCGCGCTGTATAGACCGTTTTGCTTTTCCTCCTTTCGTGTGTGTTAAGTAAGGGATCCCGATTTCCATTTCTACATATTTTTGCAGTCATAAGAAAAAATGTGATACCATTTTATGCCTGTCTGTCTACAATCTACATATATAATTAATATAATCAATTAATTACATGCTTATATATTTCTATCAATTGTATTATTTATTTTATCTCGCTGCTTGGTTATTGTCGCTATTTCAATTTGTTTGACGCATGAATTATCCTTTCGTTGAGCTAGGGTAGATTATTCTTTGAATAATTGGAAACTTCGTATTAATCATGGATCTAATTCAGTAATTCTAATGCGCGAGCGAAGCGTTTAGATGTAGTGCAATCTCAGAACTCTGTTTACAAGTTTTCTAGCTGGGCCTAGGTCCTGATTCGTTTATTTATTGCATTCTGGGTTGAGCCTTACATTACTAAGAACAACTCACAAAAATGTTGTTAGTACACTGGAGATAATGGTTTTCAATTTTGAAAAAATGAGATGAAATGTGATGAAACATGATTGATGTGTCGATGTGGACGTTGGGTTAAATATTTAGATTTATTGGATGGGTAGAGAAAGATGTTTAAGTGATAAAAAAACATTTAAAAAAAAAGGGATACACACACCATTGCCATTTGCTTCTGCATATCAAATAAATTTGTAACTAAGAGCAATTAAGTTTAAGATAATGTTTAGTGCAGCTATTTATACAGCAGGTATTGGAATACATGTATCCCCTTATGCTTATCTAATAAGCTGATCAGAAGTCCTAGTTTCAATTCAGTGGGGTGTCGAATGGTTGCTTTAGTATTGGAATAAATGTAAAATAATTGTGCCATACAATAACCTATGTTATTGTTTAATACTACCTTTGGTCTTGTGTATAGGACACTTTTAACCACTTCACAAGAATTAAAGAATTTAGTTAATGATGTTAAATTTATTGATTTGTATTATTTTTTCAAAATTACCCTAAAACTATTAAGATTTCATTTTCTTAATCTCTTTCAACCACATGGTTTTGGAGGCAAGAGCTGTCACGAGAAAGGAGTATTCTTTGGGTTAGGTGGCCTAGTTTGGATTAGTATAGCAGATTAGATAATAGATTTGTAACTACAAATGCATTTTTTGTATTCCAACGAACCTTGTAACAGTGCTGGGGTCCTTCATCTGGCACGCCTTGTACTCTTCTCTTGGACAACCTTCATTAATAATATTTCTTTGGCTTTATAAAAAAGTATATTTTTGTTAAAAAATAAATAAAAAAATTAACGCTGTAAACAATTTGGAGGGGGGTTCCTATGAAAAGGATAATAGGTAGATAAAAAACAATGAATTGTCGATTGTCGTTTGATTTAGTCTGCAAAATTTATGAAGTTTATACAATAATATCTGCCATGGAAGTAGAATTATAGTATCAATTTTAGAAGCAGATTTAGTTTTAGAATATGCTCGGAGGATAAGATTTTGTGCATGGTTAACTCTTGTTAAAATTGATACGTTATGCTAGTTCTAAGCCTAGGAAAGGTTGTCAACTGGAGTGCCCTTTACTTTTGGTTATGACTTATGAGGGATGCTGGATATGGGTGATAAATATCTTTAATATCTATAATGGAAAGGTATAACGCAATATGTTCTAAAGCATAGAACATGCAATGTGAGAGTGATTTGAGCTTAAGCTGTTTCCTTTCTTTCTAGATTTCATTTTTTTCCTCTTCCCTGCTCGACGCTTTACATGTGCTTGTGTGTGGGTGAATCACTCTGTATAGCTCCTATGGTAGTTGTATTGCTTTTGTAGTTGGAAATCATAACTTACAGAATGAAAAGAAGAATCATTGTAGATCAACAGTGTTATATTCTCTGGCTAGGTGAAAAAGCTTTCTTCATATGTTGCTTTTGGTCATCATGCATGCAGTGCTTCTCTCTCTGGTAGACAATCCCGACCTGCTGGTTCTTTACCCAGAACCGCTGCAGTGTTATAATAACCAATTTATTTTCCCCAGAATAATACAATATGAACAGTACAAACAGTGCCTTTGTGAGTGTTTTACCGGTTTTACTGCTCTCCATTCTCCTTCCAACATAGAAGCATCACTATGCATCGGCGAATTATGTAAAACTTTGCTCTCTTCTCCTTCAAAATTCTACCCTTTGGTGCCTGAAATTTGGCTTGTTTTTCTGTGGACGTGGAATTTTCCATGATCCCGTATCCTTTTTCCCAACTATTCCTGTTAGAATTCTTCTCTTGCATCAAGAGTTTAAGGAATTTCCCTGGGTAGAGGTCTGTATCTGTTTGTAGGAGTTACCCAAATTTTGTTTCAGTCTGCTTTGAGTTTGAAGTCAATAAAAGCGGTGAAAGTAAAGGCAAAATAGTTATTAGTAATTCGAATTAGCTTTCTGCGGTCAAACATAGAGCTGATTTTCTGCTTTCAGTCGTGGTCTTGGGCTTCTCTGGTCTAACGTCCGGAATCCCGGGACTGCTGTCTTCTCTGCTCTGCCTCTCCATTTACTACCAAAAGACAAAGAAACTGCCTTGCCTCTAAGCCATGTACTAATTTTTATTGGGTGAGCATAAATGCTTAAGATTGACTGGCTGGGTGATACTGTCGAACTGAAAGAGAAATATGCTAATAATGTGTGGACCTTTGCACTCGGTGAGATTCTTGTCTCTGAAAAACCATAATATTTATAATGTTTAATTGCACTTTTGATATTCTTACTTTCTCGAATTTGGTTTTTTTGAATTTGGTCCCTTTACTATTTTAATTATACAATTTTGATACATTGTTAACTTGACATTCAATATTTAATAGAAATGTTGACTCTATTACTGTATTGGCATTTCTGTTAAACATTGAATGTCTAGTTAACGAATGAATCAAAAATATACAATTAAAATTGGGGGAACGAATTCATTAAAAAAAAAAGAGGAAACCAAATTCAAAAGAAGACAATAGTAAAGCGATTAAAAATACAATTAAGTCTTACATTTTTAAACAAAATGAGGTTTCAAGACCAAACGTGTATATCAAATTATCAACTGAATCACCAATTCCTTTCCGTAAAAAATTGAGATGTTGACGAGAATATATATAAACTTACAGACCTAAGTGGGGCTGGGTGGTGATAATATTTAGATAAACACTCAATTCATTTTTTGAAAAAATTTAGTTTAACCAAATTTAGTCCATGAAGAAAAAAATGGTCATTAAATAGTTGTTTAAGATTATAAATACAAGGCATTTTAATGGAAGAATTAAAGTATTTCATAATTATCATTTTTTTTATCTTCCTTCAAGTTTCATTAGCATTTTCTTATTAGCAAATATGTCTGGGACTGTTTTCGTGGTTTTTTATTTTTTGCTTGGGCGTTACCCCGTTTGTTCATAAACAAAGAATTTCATAATTCTAATTTTAAGGGATTAAGTGATTAGTGTTTGCATTTATGAACAAAAGTATCTCATGTATTTTTTTAGGGACTAATTTACGTATTTGTCTTTAATATTTATTGGCAAGTGAGAGTAGAAAATCAATAACTAGTAATAAACTTGTAGTTAAGTTTTATTTTTACCTCGTCATCCTTCCGCTTTCTTTCTTCTGCTTGCTTACGTATGCATATAATACCAGTTTGTGCAACCGAGAAAGTGGAAGTAAATAAAAAGATGCGGTCAATTGCACTTTTTTTCACTATAATTCATTCTGCAATTGCATTTTTATACCTTTATACCTGATTGGTAAATTAAGTACACTTCTAGGTTTTAAACTAGGAAGTTAGCTCTCACAATTTTGCGTAAATAAACTCACGATGTTAGATAACCATCCAATTTGACCAATTTTTTCCTTGCGTGAGCATCTTCAAACCTGTGCTTCGTATATTTAAGTTCGTCCAAAATATTGATCAGCACGAGTAGTACTTGATTTTCTTCGCTATTAGGATGCATCTGATTGAGAAATCGATCTGGATTATTAATGAATGGAGGTTGAAGAGAGTCAAGCTCAAACCAAAGTCCAAAGTCCAAACTCCATTTCCATATCATGCAAGTAGCGTGTTTGGAATCATATTTGCAGCGTATACTCCATATTTTCACGTCAATTGGAAGAAGGATGTAGAAATTATACAGAATAGCTTCGCTATTGAAATAATTTTTTACGTCTTAAATGTATTACCAGACACACACCAGATGAGCCACTATTCTACAGTGAGTGCTGTTTTAACCTATGATGACAATTTTATTGTGACAGTGGTTGCAGTGTTGGTTGCAGTACAGAATTGCTACGAAGCAATTTTTCAGCCTCAGAGTGCATATGTGTTGAATGATGTCAGAGACTCAGAGTGATGCTGTTTTTTTTAAAAAAATAAATGAATATTGATATTCTCACGCTTCCTAACTTTATATTACGCTCACATCTCCGAAGAAAAGAAAAGAAAAAGTGAGGATAATATGTATATATATATATATATATATCTTTTTATTGTCTTCCATGTGACCTGTAAGGTAATTCTTGTTTTGGTACTTTTTGTGATTCAATCTAAGCATAATTTAATCAATACAATCTACAATATCAATATTTGTTTTGTGCCTAAATTAATATTTGGCGCCTAAATTGAGTATAGACTTAGAAGTTGAAAATTAATTATAATTTTTATATTTAGAAATTTTTTTAAAATTAGAATTTCATTACAATTCCGTGAAATTATTGAGTAAATCCTATTTTAATCCCTGAGATTATAAGTGTCAACTATTGTTGTCTCTAGCTTTACAAATTCTTCATTTTAGTCTCAAAATTTATAACAAGTTATCCATTTTAGTTATTTTTCACTGTTGTTTTGTACCCAAAAAAATTAAAGTAGATCACGTTTTGAAAAATTAAGAAATAACATAAATATTGTTTAAAATTCATGGAAATGATAATCACCGAGCATATGGATTAACTGGCATGGGATTGTTCTAGCTTAACCAATTGTTCAAGTTTGAATCCTAGGTATGCGGCTATGCTAAATAATCAAAGGGAGAGCTTTGCGGCCCATAATGGTTCTACTTTACTCGAATAGGATTATCTCTAACCAAAAATACTTGTGGTATTGTATCAAAAAAAAACTCTAGTGCAAAGCATTGATAAAAAAAAATGACATGATGAATTGCTTAAGCCTCCAATTAGCAATTTGTGAGCAGTACAAAGCAAGTAGGTAGATACGTTGCAGAAGAGATAGTATAAAAATGGCAAGTGTGTGAGGGTTTAATTAAAATAGATAGAATAATAATCAGATAAAAGTAAAAGTACTATATATTATGATTGCATTAGATACCTCTAAATTAGGAGAGAGCAAAAAGGATTTGAATATTCGAAAAGTGATGGCATTTTAGAGGATAAAGTACAATAATAACCTTAATTAATTAGAAATTGGGATAATACATCAGTAAGTTCCTGAACTTTTAGATAATTTTTAATTAGGTTCTTATACTATAAAAATTTATAATTGAATCTTTAATCTTTTAATTTTTTTTAATTGGGTTCCTAGGGTTAAATTATTGTGAATATTCCATTAACTTGGACGGAATATTTTCTAGTAATGACTCAATTAAAAAAAATAATATAGGGACTTAATTAAAAATTATCTAAAAGTTTAGAGACCTACTCAATAGTTTAACCTTATTTTTATTTTTTTTATCTTTATTTTGACTTTGTTTTATTTTAGAAAAAAAGGAAAAATTATAAAAAGGGGCAGAAAACATATTTCAAAATTCAAATATTGTCGCATTATTATTATGTGGTTAAATTATATTTTTGGTCCCCTTATAATTCGCAATTCGCAATTTTGGTCTTCCTATTTTTAATTTTGCAATTTTAGTCCTCCAATTTTTTAAAATTCTGAATTTTAGATCCCCCTATTTTTGATTTTGCGATTTTAGTCTCCCAAATTTTTAAAATTTACAATTTTGGTCTAACTGTTAAATATTTATCTGTTGATTGTTAATGTCTCAACGTTGACTATGATGTGACATTAGATTGTTAAATACTTACTAGCTTCCAGCTTTTTATATTTTATTCATTTTTACCCTTAAAATACTTCAAGATATTTTAGCTATTATATTAATCAACATAGTGAAAGTATGAAATCTATCTTAAGTGTATCTTAATTTATTTTATTTTAAACTTGGTTAGTAATATATTAATATATAATATAAGATTAATAGTAGAATACATGATATGAAAAAAATATAATAATTGAAACTAAAAATTGTAATTAAAATAATTGATCTATAAATAAAAAATTACAAGAGTTTAAAATTAATTAAAAATTATAATTACCCAAAATATATTTTATTAATAAAATAAAATTAAAATTTATATAAAAATATAATATAAACATGTCAAATTATGTCATTTTACATTTATCAACTACTTCAATAGATAATTTTATCAAACATTTATAATTCAATAAGCTAGCTTAACAACTTTTAGCTTTCAGCTACCAATTTTCAGTCATTAATTAGCTTTTCAATTTTTAATTAGCTTTCCAATTTTTAGTTAGCTTTTCAGCCACTTTTGCCAAACATAGCCATTTTTAATTACCACAACTCTCATCACCAACATTATCATTATCATTGTTGTTATTACTACTACTATCATTACATTTACCACCACAATCATCACTATCATAATCACCATTAGCATTATTACCATCACCCTTGTTAGCACTAGTGTATTTAGAATTAAAATTTTACTATTAATTCTCTACAATAGCCCAAACAAAATCTATATTTATGAACTAATTTCAATCAATCAAAATTGAAATTAAACCTCTAAATTATATATCTAAATCTATCTTACCATAAGTATTTTTCCTTTCCTTTAAATCTCCCAGGGGAAAACAAAAATGACAAGGAATAACTTTTTCCCTCTCTTCTCATTCAATTTTCAAAACTTAATAAGATATTTTTTATAAAATCTCTTTTCCCTTCTTTATTTCCTTCTAATCAAACACTATGAAAGAATAGATATATACTCTCACTTAATTACTTTGTAAACAAACTTGCTTTGTACCCTTACTTATTCGAAAGGACGTGCCTTGTATGCTTTAAAAAAAAGACGAAATCCAATTCTAAACCTATTATATGGACTGGAATTTAAAATTAAATCACTTTTAAAAAAAAACAAATTAGTTTTTTTCTGAACTTATTTTAAACTGGTTTATGGATATTAAAATTTGAGCTTAAAATCTAATTCAATCCCATAAAATCAGCTTGTATAGTGAGGATTGCTCAATAAACTCTATTTACGTCATATATATATTTGATGTGTGACTATACCTTCCCCTTCACACCTATCACAATGAAGGTGCATGAGACTACAAATTAAGACGGGTTAAAGGTGTCTGCAATTAAGATGACTTAACTAGGGATGTCAATGGGGCGGGTACGGGTAGTAGCTACCCGCTACCCGCCCCGCCTGTTAAAACTTATACCCGTACCCGCCCCATTACCTGCGCAGGTATCCGTTAAGCGGATACCAGCGGATATTTTTAATATCCGCGGGTATCCGTGGATATCCGCGGGTATTTTTAAAAAAAAAAAAAAAAAATAACAAATTTAGTTTATGTATTGTGGACAATTATAAAGTGTTGCAAATTTCACTTTGAATTTATAAATTTAAATTTATAAATTAAAGAGTTATAATTTAAAATAATCACTTTAAATATAAATTTTAATTATTCTAACAATTTTTCTAAAAAGAATATAGTTTAAATGCTCACAAATTTATGTTCTTTTTCTCTTGTAATATAATTGTATAAGATTTCTCTCGTAATTAACAATTTTTTTGAAAATTTTGAATAAATTTATGTAATTTTATCTATATTAATATGTAAGGGTATTTAAGTAAATATATAATTGCGGGTAGCGGGTATCCGCGGGTATGGATACCATGATATCCGTACCCACCCCGTTAATAAACGGGTAGTGGGTATACCCGTTTAGAATATCCGCGGGTATCCATTTAAAGTACCCATTTTCTACCCGTGGCGGATTTTATCCGCGGATATCCGCGGGTACGGGTATTTTTGACATCCCTAGACTTAACAATGGATAAAATTGATTTTAAAATTGTTTTTAAGCCAAATTGAAAATCGGTTTTAACATGGTTTAACAGAATAAAAAAAAATGGGTTGAAAATGGACTTGACTCAAAATCTATTTTTAATAAAATTAGTTGTTGTCCAAACCAATTTTTAAATTGCTTAACTGAATCGTTCGTTGAAAGGTAAACAGCTTTAGTTTCAATTTGTTTTTTTTACTTATCTAATTTTTTGCGTAATCTTACTTATTTAATTATCACTTTTTTTTGGTTATACAAGAGCCTGAAGGCCAACTAAGAATTTAATTATTACTTTTTTTATACAAAAAATTTAGGTAAGGGGATGGTGCTTCAGTTTAAGGCAGAGAAAGCCTCCAAACTCATAGAGCACTTAAAGAAGTACTTACATTTATCTCACCTCAAGAAGCGGAGTAGAGGCTCGAACTTGCGACTTGTCAAATGCAAAACTTTGTCTTGTTCTACTCGATCAACCCCTTAGGGCTAATTATTACTTCTAATGATATCGTGTATTGTATATGTATTTTTGAAATCATATAAAACATTAAAAGACTATAAATCAAAATTAAAAGAAAAAAAAGTTGGGATTGAGTTGGGTTAATTTAATTTCAAATAAAAAATTATTAGTCAAATTTTATTTAATGCACGCTACAGTTAAATAACAATTTTATAGGCTTAATTTTCTTCAATTTTTTAAATTTACCTTTTAAAAAAAATACTTCAAACCTACATTGATAATATAACAATTAATATGTGTTCGGGAGAATTTCGTACCTCCAAATGTGGGTAAACGAGGACGCAGCAGAGATAATCCTAGCAAGCAGTAGTGAAAATCGGAGGGCGGCAGCAATATGGAAGCGCTCGAGTGGTCACCTACAAGTAGACACTCTATTGCCTAAGTCAGTTAATGTAAGAGGTGAATAATGAGACTTAAAAAATGTACCTGTAAGCATGAAATTCCTTATGTAGCAGTGAATTAGCAGGCAAAGCATTTAAATGGTTATCGTGGGTCTCGGGCCAAGCCCAAAATAGGTTTAGAACTATATATATATATATATATATATATTAATGAAAAAATATCAATTTACTATCATATTTTAGTATTATCACTCTTGTACATTAAGGTATTATGTATAAATATTTGATATTTAACATATTTATGACTTGAAAAATATTAATAATACACTTTTTAATATCTCTTTTGTCACATGCTCTCATTGGGTGAACTTTATACGAGGTCCTACTAAATACCTGAGTTCCATTTCTCATTTAGTAAGTCTCATTTTCAAATTAGTGAAACTCACATGAATATGATGTATTTTAACTAAATAAGTGGGTCTCATTCCTCATAAAAAAAAAGGCTAAATTGCACTTTTGGTCCTCCTGTAATTTTTAATATGCAATTTTGGTCTCTCTATTTTTAATTTCCCGATTTTAGTCAATTTTTAAAAATTCACAATTTTGATCCCTTTAAAATCATGAATCTCTACAATTTATAAAATTTTAGTCTAAAATCAGAGGACCAAAATTATGAATTTTTAAAAATTAGAGGACTAAAATTGCATAATTAAAAATAGGGAGACCAAAATTGTTGATTTTTAAAAATTAGAGGACTAAAATTCTGAAATTAAAAATAAGGGAACCAAAATTGCGAATTGAGAATTATAGAGGGACTAAAAGTACAATTTAGCCTAAAAAAATGTGGGTCTTAGTCCTATTTGAGAAATGCTAGTAACACACCCTTCAATGGCTTTTTTTCCACACATTCTCTCTTATGTGGGTTCCACTAAATATGCGAGTCCTATTCCTATTTGGTGGATCCCATTTTCAAATAAGTGAAATTCACATGAATTTCAATGAATAAAAGAGGATGTTTTGAAAAGAAAGTATTAGAGAGTGTGTTGTTAGCACTCCTCAACTTGAGCAATGCTAGCAACATACTCTCTAATACTTTGTTTTTTTACACACTCTCCCTTATGTGGGTTCCACCAAATATGGGTCTCATTTCCTGTTTGAATTTTGATGAGTCTTATTTTCAATTTAGTGTGGGATTCACATGAATTTGACCCAATAGAAAAAAATATGTTGAAAAAAAAAAGTGCTAGAAAATATGTTGTTAAACTTCTCTTAATGACTTAATGAAACTATTGCTAATGTCATTTATCCTTAACTAAATATTTATGTTTTATTTTTAACATAAAGATCGAATCTAACATAAAAAAATAGTTTAAATAAATAAATAAAACTTTAAAATATAATAATAATAATAATAATAATAACAACAACAACAACAATGCCCAACTCTTCTAACAAATAATATAATTTAAATTTAATATAACAAATATATAAAATAATTAATTTTTAAACTGAGTTTACTGCTTACCTCTTCAAGATATCTAAAAAAGACCATATGTTAACACGAATTGGTTATATATATATATTTGGTCTTCCAAAAATATGACAAAATTAGTTTTAGTTTTTCGAAAAAAAAATTCTTGAATAAAGTCTTTTAAATATTAAAAATACCCTAATTAGATACATGTACTAAATTTTGTTTAACTTTTTTGTTAAATGATGGTAACATCAGCTTTCAAGTAAAGTATTTTATTACCTGAAGTGTCCAGTGATAATTTTTAATAAAAAATCGTGTAATTATTTTTGCTTTAGGGTTAAAAAAATATGTGGTTTAGGGTTAAACATGTAATAAGTTTATTCAAAAAATATGTTACTAATCAGACTTGGACATAACAGTTGATATGGACAACCACATTAACAAATTAATGGTAACTATGATATTGATATGGCCATCATTAAACAGAAAAATTAAGCAAAGTTTAGCATAAGGATGTAATTTTTAATATTTGAGGGACTTTATTCAAGGAAAAAAAAAATTTGAGGACTAAAACCAATTTTGTCAGATTTTTGGAAGACCAAAATCATATTTAACCCTATATATACATATGTGTGTGTGTATTAATTTATGTAACATTAATTTTTTATTTTAAATTTATTAGGTTTAATTACTCATTTAGTCTCTATAGTTGTACAAACCTTATCTTTAAAAACCATCTGTTGTAGTCCCTATACAAACATTTTCAATTCTGTTTTGATCCTATAGTAAAAAAAAAAAAAAGTTAACGTCATTAATGGTGGATGACATGTATTACGCTTTACATTTTAGTCCCTATACTTGCACTATTTTTACATTTTGGTCCTATACTTGCGCAACCTTTATGTTTTAGTCCCTACACCTAGAAACTACCCATTTTAGTCTCTATATGAACTTTTTTTTTATGTTTTAGTCCCCATCAATACCTTTTCTCTTTCTTCTTCCTCCTCCTTTTTGTCCTCTCCACTCTTTGTTTCCTTTTTGTCTTTTTTGTCATTAGCAACTCCCTCCTCCTTTTTATTTGTGGGTTTTGTTTTTGTAGTAGTGGGGACTTGCTACATCGGTTTAATCTTGCTGCATAAATCACTACTTGAAGGCTACCTCATTTTGTTTAAAAAAGGCATATGAACTTTGTAATCTTAAGACTCTTCGATTTAGAGTCAATGAGAATTAGTTGATGTAAGAGGATTTAAAAAAAATAGAACCTAAAAAAAATAAAAGGAGGAAGGAGGTGTTGAGGGGGGAAAAGAAAAGAAGGAAACAAAGAGGGGAGAAGAAAAGAAGGAGGAGGAAAAAGAAAAGGGAGAGATGTTGATAGAGACTAAAACATAAAAAAAATAAAATTGCTCATATAAGACTAAAATGAGTAATTTCTAGGTGTACAAACTAAAACATAAATATTGTGCAAGTATAAAAACTAAAATATAAAGTATAGTACATGCCACGTCATCCACATTAACTTTTTTTAATGATAAGGACCAAAACGAAACTAAAAGTGTTTATATAGGGACTAAACCAAATGGTTTTTATGTGTAGGACTAAAAGGCAAAGTTTGTGCAATTGTAGAGACCAAATGAGTAATTAAACTAATTTATTATATTAAATAATATGTGAGTATAAAACAAGTTGGATAATAAAATATTCAAACACACATGAATTAACTAGTATGAAGTTATTCTGGTCTCGAGTTCAAGTCCTTAATATCAAACTGCATTAAATACTCGAAGAAATAATTTGTCACTCATATTAGTCCTGTATGACTCGAGGAATTACTTATAATAGAGAGTACATGTTATCTCTACCAACAAAACATAGGATCCATTTGTTTTGCTAAATTTTAGGAGATTGGATAGCACAAAAATATTTGTCCTATGTTTGTTTAAAATAATAGTTAAAGGACAACACAAAATAAAAAGAACAAGACTAGATAGAAGTCTAAAATGTTATTACTCAACAAACTATGAAATAACTTTTTATCTCAAGTACAAAATATTCAAAAGACCAAAATATTCCATTATTGTCATTGCCATCACTTCTACTATTGTCGTCATTGCCTCTATCACTATCATCAGTGCCCCTACCACCATTGTCACTGTCGTTGCCAATATCATCATCACCGTGACTGTTGCCGTTGTCCCCGCAATTGCCACTCCTACCGCCACCTTCATCGTGTATCAAGATAATTAATATTAAAAAAAAATATTCTAGTAAATCTCACGCAACTTTACTTGTGCTATTTGTCTAGTACTTTTCTCCCGTGCCATACCATACATTTTCGTAAAATTTTGTGAGTAAATATTAAAAAAGGTCCATTTAAGGAATAATACGCAGGAGGCACGACATGTACGCGAAAACTTAACCAATGGCAATAGAGTTGGGATGGAAAATATCCCAAGCAAAAGTCAAGGTCCTTTGCGTCAATCGCCGGCTTCGCAAATCGCTTTCCATTACTGGTTTGTTTTCTTCTTCTTCTTCGTTGTTTTTGTCTTTGATTAATTACCATCATTTAAAAAACAACGTTCACTTTGCCTTGTTTCTTTCCAAACAATGGGCAAGGTCTTTTCGTCACACACTCACAAAGCGCACATCCTGACATGGCTGTTTCACCTCTCATTGACACTACTCACTGTGACAGCATCAGCAACACAATCACACTGTGCCATGGCCGTGACACCCTCAACCCCTCTCCTCTCCCTTCTCGAACGCCTCCAAGAAACAGCGTTCAAAACCTTCGGCACTTCCAACTTCGATCCAAAAACCTACGTGGACCTGCCTCTCAAGTTCTCCCTGTCGGTTACCGAGGACGCGTTCCAGAAGCTTCCGAGGAACGCCAGCGGGTCCGTACCGGTTGAGGAGTTGAAGCGTTTTCTGGAAGCTTACTTCGGAGGTGCAGGGGACGATCTGGTGCACCTGGACCCACGGGATTTCGTTCCCGAGCCGAAGGGTTTCTTGCCGAAGGTGAAGCACCCCGAGGTGAGGGTCTGGGCCTTGGAGGTCCATTCGCTTTGGAAAAACCTGAGCCGGGAAATATCCGGTGCGGTGAAGGCACAGCCGCACTTGCATACGCTGCTCCCTCTCCCGGCTTCGGTTGTCATTCCCGGGTCGCGTTTTCGCGAGGTTTATTACTGGGATTCCTATTGGGTAATTAGGTGGGTTGGTTTGGTTTGGTTTCTTCTTCATCCTGCACTTCGTTGTTATTGGTACTGGGCCTGGCAGTGCTTATTGGGCTTTCTTTTTGGGCTTCAGGGGCTTGCTGGCGAGTAAAATGTATGACACTGCTACGGGTATTGTGACCAATCTCATTTCCTTGATAGAAGAATATGGGTTTGTTCTTAATGGCGCTAGAGCATACTACACTAACAGGAGGTACTCCGCTTTTCCCCATTCACTCTTGTAATACATATAGTTAATAAGTTTAAGTATTGAATGACTTTAGTGTTTTCAATCCAATAAACATTTTTTTTTTAAAAAAAAAATCCGTCTTTGTCCTCTTATGACGTGTCCATGGACATATATTAAATTTAAAAACCTGTATAACTTATTAATAAATTTTAACTCTTGTTATTGGCTTACCCTATTTTTGAGGCAAGGCAATCGCAAACTTTTATTATCTCTTGGCAATTATGTAAAAAAGCCAGAAGGACTGCTAACGTGGAATTAATGTGCTGTGGTATGAAATAGAATAATCTTACAACATTTTATTAATTCTCCTACTTACTAAATGAATTAAGTATTTGATATTTTTCATGTTTTTAATATATTACATGCATTTATTTTTTTAATAAAGTATTGGGAGCATTTATAAGAATTATATCGCTACTCATGTCTGAACTTGGACCTTCTTATGATGTATTTGCATGCCCTTTCTTACAACGTTAATAACGTTTATTCTTTTATTGAATTAGATGCTAATCCTTTTGTGCACCTAAAATATTAATTTCCTTCTTTTTTTTTCCTGGTTTTATAATTCAATCTTTTTATTTTAACACAACTTAACGAATAGGTTTCGAAAGGATATTGTAGCATGATTTTACTCTCGTCATTTTACCTTGATATCGTGCCATTCTCATTCATATCTGCACTGCACCTTTTGCAATAAAAGGAAGTTACTATAAATAATTCTTGCTCTTTCAAACAGAAAATGTGACTATAAGCTTTACTATGTATGATTTTATAGCCAGCCTCCCCTTTTAAGCGCTATGATTTATGAGATATACTGTAGCACGGGTGATGTGGAATTAGTTAAAAGATCTCTACCCGCGCTACTGAAAGAGTATGAATTTTGGAATTCAGGTATTACACTGCAATTTTTGCCTCAATCACTTTATTATCTGTGGTTTGATGATATTTGTATATGTACCTTTTAGGTTGCCCTAGTCTAATGGTTCTACGGTTACCTTTTATTTAATCTTGTAGATATACATAAGGTGACCATTTTGGATGCTCAAGGTTGCACTCACACCTTAAATCGTTATAATGCAATGTGGGACAAACCCAGGCCAGAATCGTCCATAATGGTGTGTGTGGTTTGTTAACAACTGTGGTATTGATGAAATGGCACTTAAACTATAACTTTGGGTAATTCATGCCATAGGACAAGGCATTTGCTTCCAATTTCTCGAGTGTTTCAGGAAAACAACAGTTTTACCGTGCACTGGCATCAGCTGCTGAATCAGGATGGGATTTCAGCACCAGATGGATGAGGTACTATTTTATATAAGCTAAGATTTTCGACCTCCTATAAAGAAAAAAATATGAAAGTCATCTGAATATCTGCCTAGGCACTGAGATACACTTGTGGTAACTCACTGTGTTTATTAGGCTCCCAAGCCTAAGGTTCTTTCAATCTTTCTCAGAAGAACACACATCAGCTTAGTTCTAACACGTTGCCTTCTTTAAGAGTCAACAATACTTACAGTTCAATGGAATCATGTCTCTTTTGATGCAGAAACCCGCCTGATTTCACAACATTGGCTACAACATCTGTAATACCTGTTGATTTGAATGCATTTCTACTCGGGGTATGTATTAGACCAATGACTAAAAGAAGACCTGAAATCAGTTTCTTTCTGTAACCTTATCAATTCTGTGATGATGCCCATTGGTTCAGATGGAACTTAATATTGCCTTCTTTGCAAAAGTTACTGGAGATAAAAACACTGCTGAACGGTTCCTGGAAATTTCTGATCTTAGAAAGAAGGCAATGAACTCTGTTTTCTGGAATGCAAACAAGAAACAGTGGCTTGATTACTGGCTCAGCAGTACATGTGAGGTATTTCCTGGAGCCACTTGTATTAATCTACCATAACATGAGCTGTTTTAGCCTTCTGTAGTTCTTCTGACTGTCTATTTGATACTTCTAGGAGGTTCATGTTTGGAAAAACGGGCACCAGAATCAAAATGTATTTGCTTCCAATTTTGTTCCTCTGTGGATGAAGCCATTTTACTCAGGTATGCTTGATATGTTACCGCATCAACTTTAGTAGCAGTAGCAAGTAAATTTAAGCACGTAAATGGTTGTTGCTATCATTGTGGTATCAGTTTAGTATTGGGTTCAATCCTTGTTTGCTAATCAGCAAGCTTGAACTTTATTTACACGAGGTTGCCTTGAATACACACATTCATGCATAGAGAATCAGGAACTTAAGATCAATTTCCAAAAGCGTAAGACTTACAATTACACCATCCATAACTTCTTATGGGCTGCAATTTTTGTCAGATTGAATGTTCAATTATAAGTTAAATAGTTGCCTTATTGATCTTGCATACCATGTTTTAAGGTAACTAGATTAATAAGTTGTTAAGTTGAATAGTTGGTCTTTATGAACATATGAATAGAGTGCTAAATAGGTTTAGATTAGCATGTGATTTTATGAAAAATTATCTAAAAAGCTATTCAGCAGTGTAACATTAGTTTATCCTCGTTGGTGTCATACATTAATTTAAATAA
Organism: Spatholobus suberectus; assembly: GCA_004329165.1. NCBI lineage: Eukaryota > Viridiplantae > Streptophyta > Magnoliopsida > Fabales > Fabaceae > Spatholobus > Spatholobus suberectus. The sequence continues at coordinate 80,302,599 of CM014733.1, forward strand.
GGAAGCAGTTTCTATTGAATGCACACAGAGGATGCTTTAACAAATTTATACTTTTAAAGTTGTTTTTGCTTGATATCAAAACGAGCACCACGAACCAATAACTAAAATTTATTTGAACTTAGGGAGATATTGATCACAAATAATGTATAATGAGTTTACCTTTCTCTCTGAAACATTGAAAAAGATTTCCTTGCATTTTAAGTTGATGTTGATTATTAATATGTTTTATTTTTATCAAGATACTTCACTTGTGGGTAGTGTTGTTGAAAGTCTCAAAACTTCTGGCCTGCTCCGCGCTGCTGGAGTTGCAATTTCTTTGACTGATTCAGGACAACAGTGGTAAGTAATAAGCAATTGGATTTAAGGGATATTATACTGGCAAAACTTTCTTAAATACACAGGAAGCGGGAAAGGAGAGGCAGGGTGAGGGAGTGGAAGACAGGTAAAATATTTCACTTAATCAGCCTTTGTTAATGGCCCTTATTTACTTGCAATAGGGACTTTCCAAATGGGTGGGCACCGATTCAACACATGCTAGTGGAAGGCCTGCTAAAATCAGGGTTGAAAGAAGCAAGGTCATTGGCTGAGGAAATTGCCATCAGATGGATCACAACCAACTATATTGTCTACAAGAAAACGGGTGTAATGCATGAAAAGTTTGACGTGGAGCATTGTGGAGAATTTGGAGGTGGGGGCGAATATGTACCCCAGGTATGAGTATGCTCCAACATTATTTTTTTGTTGTCTAGGGAAACATTTGAAAAAAATATAATATGACTTGGGTGACTGGAAGAAATTAGACTAGTAACTTTTTCTGTATGGATTTGTTATTAGCCTTCTTATTTCAGAGGGAAAAAAATTAAATGACATCTCTGTCGTCTGCCTGTTCCACTTGAATCTGACTGGTTGTATTGCAATGCAGACTGGTTTTGGCTGGTCAAATGGAGTTGTGTTGGCATTCTTGGAGGAGTTTGGATGGCCTGAAGATCGGAACATAGAATGCTGATGTGCTCAGAAATTGAGAGGTGGAAAAAATTTGGTATGCTGCAAGAATTTACTCATGAAAGCTATTTGCGTGAGGGGTTGAAGAAAACCAGTTAATAAATGCGTGAAAAGCCACTTGTTAAAGCAATAAATTGGAGATTAAGTTGAGGTTAATTGCCATTTCTAATATTTGATGTTTCCTTAGAAATATGTTTAGAAAATTCTTAAAATGTGATGGATGACATCACATATCAATGCTTTGGCACAAATTGTTGCATATTAGCGAATCTTTCCATCAAAGATTTGTGTGTAATGACACCAATTGGACCATTGGGTGTAAGTTGCTTAATGTTATTAATAACACTGGCGTCTGACGGCATTGAGCACGATCCAAAGGTGACAAATGTTGGACTGGAACTTGTGTGTCGTTGTATTGGGCCGGCGTTAACACCGTTCTACAAGACTGTATTGGGCTTGCTATGATGCTATCGATTGTAATAAACAGTAACATGGGCACAATCTTTCTCCTTACGCATATTGTTTCATGCAATTTACTATCAAACCTCAACTCATTAGCTTGGTGTTTGGGGTAGTGTGATTTTTTTTTTGAATTTCTCTTCTCAAGTTGGATTAAATAATTGTTTTGAAAACTTTTAAAAAAAATTAAGTAGTTTAATTTTTATAAAAGAATTTTTTGCTTTACAATAAGCTAGGTATAGAAGTTTTATAAAAAAACTAACATCTCTCTTTTTTTGGTCTCTGCTCTCTCTCCCTTAACACTCTTGCTTCATTCTCAATATCTCTTTTAAGTTAAAAGAAATTAAAATTGTCAAATAATTTCTATTTTTAAAAAAAAAAAATTTAAATTTTTACTTTAAAGGCTCTTTTAAGTAAAAGAAAAAGTTGGGTCCGACCTTGAATTTGATCTCGTTACCTCAGTTTTTAAAAGACGTAATAAATAAATAAAGATAAAATCTAAAGGTTCGAGAATCTCTTCACTATCTATTAGTAATGTCACCACTCCTGACGATAAAGATGATCTGGTGATATTTGTGCTACATGCCTATATTCACAAAACACAAATATGTTGTCTAATGTTGTTACTTAATATTTAGTTGTCAGGACTCAGGTGGTATTCTATATTTTATTGAAAATATTTTGTACTGTTTTAAGTTTTTTATTTCTCTCTTTCGGTCCAATGAAATACAGATTGAATCTGCAGGAACCAACTGGATTCGTTAAAGTAAACTGTGTCCCACCTGAGCACTAGGCTCATTTTATTTTTTCTATCCAAGATACTACGTGTGCTACATCCATGAAATGAAATCTACAATAAGGTTATTTGTTGTATCAAATTGCCTTCTTTTTAATGTTTCCGTTAACTTTCTCCATTTCGGTTCGTGAGTCGGAAAAAACTTCATTGGCGTTTCTGGCATGTGTGATGTGTCACCAACCATTCCCCCGCGCACCATCCTCTTTACTTTTTCTTTTTTGGCATATATTGGTGGATTGCCTTACCAATCAACAAATGTCAGCTATTATTTGGTAATCAATCGAATAATAGATTAAATTAAAATGGTGGATGGATGATTAGTATCACTAAATCATTTTATAGTTTATTTGTATTAAGAAACTGGAAAAGCTTATTCCTAAAACCAAGGATGCGGGTCCTCCAAGATTCGACTCTTGACACATCAAAGCGCGACAATCATTGAAGAATTCTTGCATTCAAATGACGCCACTCAATAATTAAAACAAGCGAAATGTGTTTATGGGTCTGTATTATATAATACATATAGCCACCCTAGAATGAGTGAGTGGGAAGAAATTGCAACAAATACAATTTAATATGCGATATAGTTAATGGAATTTGCTTCTCCTGACTCGAGTCCCACAATTGATTGGTCAAATAAAGATTGCTACGAATCACTAATGACCCAAAGCAGTGCATAACAGGGGGATATGATTGATGATTGTGGCATATTTAAAAATACACATAAAATCTACGGCTCAATAGGAGGTTGTGTTTATATGCAGGAGACAAATCAAAGAGAAAGCCACTTTTAGGTACAACTATACAAGGTCTAACTGAGAGTCTTATCATATGTCCTTAATCCCATTAATCATTTTTTAAACGAAGATAACTTAGTTGTTACCACATTAATTATACCTAAGAATTTAAGGGTTTTAAGAAAATTAATTCTTCATACTATATACATAGTCTAGTTAATCCTATCATATATATAATGGCGCTATAGCTCACAATTATTTATGATCACATGAGTCTTTAATTATTATTGTATTAGCCGAGGGCTTTATGTTTTTCAATGCACACAATCATGATAGGCAAACATGAATCCATCCTTTGGTGTTGCTCGAATCTATATCCAGAGTCAAATGAGTCTGCCAAAGCGTTGTAGCTCCGATTTTATTCTTTTCAATGCCTTACTCATGTTTTAAGTAAGTCGATTATTCTGATTCATGTTCTTATGCACTTAATTTCTTTCTTTCCAATGAATCAAAAAAAAAATATGCACTTAATTTATTAAATATGTTTATCAATATTTTTGAATCTTCTAAATATTATAAATTTTTTATTTACTCAATCATTTTTTAAATTAAAAATTATAATTGAACCATTGTATTTTTTTTTCTTTTTATATGATCTTTTTTGTTAGGCTTTTATTTGTTTTGACTATTGAGTGTTATTTTTGTTCACATATTTGGTCTCTTTAAATATCACGAGTTTTTTTATTTGATCACTTAAATATCATGAGTTTTCCATTTATTCCTCCATTTTTAAGAGACACATAAATACATTATAAACAAAATAAACGAAAGTCTAATAGAGGAATTATATGAGAAATGAAAAAAAATACGAGAATTAAATTATAATTTTCTTTTGAAAATGAGGGGTAAAATAAAACATCCATGATATTTAAAAATATAAAAATTATATTTTAAGCCTATAAAATAAAGTCAGTGTAATCGTTCGTTGTCCATTTAGAAAGTAGGGTTGGATAAACGGGCTAATTCTCACATTTAAGCCCATAGAAGATATTTATTATCTATACAAATTAGATAGTGTATCATATGAGAGAACTCTTGATTATTATGAAAAATTAGAACATGTAATTATAACTATTAAATTAAAATGGAGGATTTTTGTACCAAAAAAATTGGACGATATAAATTATTTATTTAATTATAAATCTCATACAATTTTCTTTCTTTTTAATTAAATATTGCATGAAATTTTTAAAAAATCTCATAAGATTTATAATTAAATAGACAATCTAAACTGTTAATTTTAATCTAATGTACGTTAAAATTAAATGCTTTCATTTCTCACTTGATATTTAACATTAACTATATAGTAACCTTTTACATTTTACAATTGACAAACAATACACATGATGTTCAATGAAAATGGAGATATTTTAGTAAGCAGTAGCTAGTTTTGTTTCATTCGTTACATTATATATAATATTTATATAATTGATGATATAATAATAAATTATGAATTTAATTAGAATACATTACTACTGTAGATATTTTATATTATCATTTAATTATAAATTATTATATAATTGAAAGTTATTAACTTTTGTAACAATTATTTAAAAAATCATATCTAAAGTGATTTCTAATTGATTGATGATAAAAATAAAATAAAATCTTTACGCTTGCAATATATCAAAAATAAACTCATAAATTATTAGATAATAATATAAAATATTTGTATAGTAACTTTAGTTTCAAGGTTTTTTTTTCTTTTGTTTAGATTCATGATATTTTTCAATAGACAAATGAAAAATAATTTCTTTGAAGAAGTACATAGATTGCTTATAAAGACTCTATTTTTCATTCTCTTTCAACAAACAATTTTCTATATATATAATTAAAAATCAAACTTTAGTCCTCATGTTTGAAAAATCTAATTATTTATCAACTATATTGAATTTTGTTGGTATATATAACATAATTTGAAATTAAACTTTTATATTCAATTACTAATTTCATAATAATAATAATAATAATAATAATAATAATAATGATAATAATAATAATAATAATTATTATTATTATTATTATAACAATGATTATGTATTGGCCAATAGTGGTTATTATTTGTGACTAGATAAATTATGAAATAGCGAGAGTAATGTTTAGAGTAGACTATTTGTGCCGTCAAATAGAATCTATTGTCTTCTCTATTATGGAATGAAAATAGCGAGTTAATAATTGTAAACGCTATTATTGTTGATAGGCAAATCGATCTTCATAAATTAGCTATCTGCACTGATCATAATTTGCGGAGAAAGAATGTTGTGTGTACAAATTCTAGAGGTTCACAAAATCTTTCCAAAATCACTCTTCATAAATACTTTCATCTTAACTCTTACCAAACAAGGAAAATGGTGGGTGAATACTTAAGCATGTGTTTGTTCATGCTGAAATAGACAATAAATACTGTAGAGTATAGAGAAATACACTTTATTTTGAAAAAATTTATAGTTTGGTAAAAGAGAAATACAGTATATAAGTTTAAAATTTTAGTGAGTCTTATTAGTTATTTTCACTTTATTTCTCATCTATTTCTATTCACCTATTAATCTCTTTCTTATTTCTTATATATTTCTCTTCAACCAAACACATTTATTTTTACTTTATTTCCCATTTATTTTCATTTACCTTTTTTATTTTCATCCACCCTATTTCTCACTTATTTCTTTCCTTCCTACCAAATGGACCCTAACCCCCTGTTTAGCAGCATAGAAACATAGTATAAATTAGGGTGAGAGGAAAGAAATAAGGAGGTGAAAAATAAGTTTGTGTATTTGGTAGTGTGAAAATAAGGAGGGAAGAGTAGAAGAAAGAAGTGACGCTTGCCACTGTTCATTTTCATTCAAAAATGGGTTAAAATAGTGTGGAAATAGTTATTAGAGTAGGAGTTGACAAAAAAACCCACACCAAAAAATAGAAGCATCCCTTTGATAGCTACCCAAAAAGGTCGTTCGCGGAGGTGAGAAACAAATCTCGATCTACACCAACCAAGTAATAGTAGACTATTAGAAATAGATAGTAGACTATTGGAGTCTCATTTGCCTACTGATATCCCACATTAGTCTAATATTATTTTATGATAGTTTACTCTTAGAGTCTCATTTGTTATAGACTTAATGTACACATGGCAAAAAAGGAAAGGCAATATTAATCTAATTTATTTCCTCCCTTTCCACTCAAACCAAACAACCATAAAATATTATTTTTACTCTATTTCACCTCTATTTCTCTACAACTAAACAACTCACATTTTCACTGTATTTCTTTTCTCACTGCCAAACAAAGGGTTAGAGTGTGTTTGGTAGAGAGGAAGGAAATAAAAGAGGAAGTAGATAGGTGAAAAAAAAAGATAAGAGAAATAGATGAAAAATAGAGTGAAAGTTAAAGTTATTTAGTTAAAGAAAAATAAAATGAAAGTTAATTTTTTGATATTATTATTATTATTGTGGGAAGAGGGGAGCCTACCTAACTAATAACGGGGGAAAACATAATCAATTAGGGGCAAGTGTTATATAACCTGTATAACATAACATGTATGTACTATAATGTGATTGAAAAAAAGATTAAGAGAATAACAAATGTTAATAGAATGTTTGAAGTAAAATACTATTCATGTATCATTACCTATCAAATAACGCACAAATCAGTCATTCAAGGCTTTATACAAAAATTAAAATGTTATTAAATATTTTTAATTTTAAGAACATAATCATATTTAATTAAATGATTTTTAACATTTTTTGTTTCACTTAATAAAAATATCTAAATATATAAATAAAATTGTCTTTATAAAAAGTGATAGTAATAATTTAAACATAGTTAGTGTAATAGTGTTTGAACAAGAATGATTGACCTGGTAAGTTTTGCATCCCGAGAATGTGCTAGATTCGAGGATTGACCAATCTTTGTTAATGTTAAAGTAGAAGTATAATGGATTAATGGGGAAAATTATATTCATCTGCCTCGGTGGCTATGTCTTAAACCACACTGAATTCTCAATCCTCACGTGCGGGGGTTCCTCCTTTGACGATTCATGCTTTAATTGAACGTACCTCGACTCTCGTGTTTGTCTCTCTTCCCAATCCCCTCACATTTATTAGGATTTGATTAATCAACCAACAACGCCCATTAATCAACCCATACAATTTTTTTGAATATGAAATTAAATTTTTTATATAATTAATAACCTATTTACTCTCACAACTTGTTTTTATACGTTTTTTCTTTAGAAGTTTGTTTTCATTCTGTTCTTATAAGATCTTTTGTAAATTATTTATTATATTATTTTTATAAAAATAATTTCAATTATTTAGCCAATTTTATTAATAAATCACAAATGCGATAAATTAACACTTCTTTCAATGCTTTTTATAAAATTTATGAGAAGAGATTATGAGAATGAAGTCTCAAAATCTTAAAGGATAATTTTAAAAAATATATAAATTTGTTGACGAATTTAATACTTCTTTCAATGCTTTTTATAAAATTTAATTAACTAATTCATGATTAAAGAAAATAATTAATTTAGTTAATAGTATTAAATGCATCCTAAATTTATATTTTATTTTCAAAATTACCTCTAACATTAATGAGACATGCTCTAATTATATTTTTAAATATTTTCATTAGCTTTAATTCTTTTATTATCTTTTATCGATAATATATTTTTTGATTTAGTTTTTATTGGTTATGCACAAGAAGAAACAAAGTATGGTTCTCAAAATATTCTCTATACGAGGCAACATGAGACTCCTAAGGAGCCAATGATATTAATGTATTTTATCTTTTATTTATTGAACTCAGAAAAATGACTTGTAATTAAGGATATTTATGTAAACAAATTTAATGCAGAAGAAATTCAAGATTGATTCTTATAAAAAAGACTAAGCAAAACATCTAATTTGGTTCTTATAAAAAAGAAGAAGAAGAAGAGAGTACTATTAATAAAAAATAGGAGTAAATATTTTTTGAGTCCCTATAAAATGTGCGAGTTGTAATTTTGGTCCCTATAAAAATTTTCTTTGTGTTTTCATTTCTCTAAAATTTGAAATCATCGTTTTTGGTCCTATAAAATGAGGTATTTTGGTTTTAATCCCTATAAAATATTTTTCTTTATTTTCATCCATCCCAAATTTGAAATCACTATATTTGGTTCCCAATATTCATTTTAAGGTAGATAATTAATATTTGTTTTAAGGATCTATTTTGAGAGGTGTCACCCGCTGACATGATATTATAGACACTAGTGAGTGTCACTTGAGATGGTCGCTTGACATTCCATAAAACATATAAGTAGTTAACAAGTACCACATGACAATAAGGACCAAAAACAATTATTACAATATTTTACCTACTCATTTTCTCACATCCACCATAATTTCCCTTTCATCTTCCCACTATTTCTCCTCCCCTTACCTTATAGTTCCTTATTCTCTGTAAGTTGTGGGTGACAGTTGTAAAAAATTGTAGGTTAGTGACAAAGCTCGTTGAGTGTGGGAGAAAAGCACAGGTTTGTGTCACTATGTATTATGTTTTATTCTTTACATATTATGAACTAATTCAATCCCAATATTGGACACAAAGGACATGGTTATTTTTTCTTTACAACCTTTGGTTGACAGTTGTCAAAATTTGGTTGTGTATTTGTTTTTGTTGATTTGGTGCACAAGTGCTAGTGTTTGCTTATCAATATTATGTTAATGCATTGAGTGGTTTGGTTATTAGTTGTCGGACTTAATGTTTAATGTTTGTTGCAAAAGTGTTGATTTGGTGTTAGTGCATTTGTTGTTTAATTGGTGCAAAAATGCTTATTTGGTTTTGGTTATCAGTGGTGTTGATTTGGTTTTGGTTATCATAAAAGTGTTGATTTGATTTTGGTTATTAGTGGTGTTGATTTGGCTTTTGTTATCAAAAAAGTGTTGATTTGGTTTTGGTTATACACTTTACTGATATGAATATCTGATGCATATAATTATGCTTGGTGTATTAGCTAATTCGAAATTGGTGCAAATATGACTAAAGAATCAATGCATATGTGAGGACTAATTTGGTTTTATGAATGCAATTCCAAAGACTCAATTATTACCAAGTGAGTAAAATTAGGGTCTAAAATGATACTTGGTCAATAAAATTAGTGTCTAAATTTATATTTCATGTGAAAAGTTAGACATTAACATTATACACGTGTTAGGTAATTGATATGCAAACAATGATGGATGATATGTAGGGAAAGAGAAATGATTTTGGACATCATGCAGGTAGCAGTGTAATTGGATTTTGGTTTTAGGCCACCACCAATTAGAGGAATAGTTGCACAACCTACCAAAATTCTAATTCTACTACATCTATAACCTATTAATTAGAGATTTAATTCCTCCACCACCGTGTTATCCAAACCAACCATGAATAACAACCCATTTGGATTTGCAACTTCAAATGAAGACTTTATTTTACATTTTGAGATATTTTACAATGTAAATGTTGTAAAAGTGCACAATATAAATGCTTCATTTTTTGGTTGTAAAGGCACATTGCATGAGATGCTTCTCTTTTGACTTAATAGACACTTAGCTGAAATAATATAAATGAAGTTTCAAATGATGTAAATGCACTGCTGAAGTGCTTTTGCTTTGATGTACTTGGACATCTTTTAGCTTAAATTAAGCAAATTTCGTAAGTTTTTGTTACGTACATTTTTGTTAGATAAAATTGGTAAGTAAATTTTGGCGATGTCTAGTAGTCACAATTTTTTTTGGTGGTTTTTAAACCCCCAAGAAATAAAAAAATGTGTTTTTGTGCAACCACTATTATGGTTTTATTGAGTTCCACTATGAAACTAGCTCATATAAAAAAAGAAAAGAAAAGAAAAGACTCTCTTTCATTGAAAATGCAACAAATGACTCCAAATTATGAACAAGAACCTCTTCTTTCTTTTACCATCTATGAAAGAGTCAACCCCTCAAAGTCACTGTCCCATAACTTCTACCTTCTATGAAAGAACCAACCCCCATTTGGGGTCATAAACAGGGGGAGGGGGGCAGATGAAGATGAAGCAAAAAGAAATGTAAGATAAAGTTGGTGTCAAATTGGTCCTTAAAAGTGTCAATTTAGCCTATGTGATGGTTATGTAGATGCTTACATAGGTGCCAATGTGGCACGTAGTGTGCTAGCACGATTAACAGGGCTACGTAACAAGGATAAATGGAGGGACAAAAATAATTAAAGTTTTGCAATTTTAGAAACTATTTTAAAATTTTGCGAATTTAAGGGACCAATTTCACACAACCCTGCACTATTAGGGACGAAATTGGGTATTCACCTAAAACTTCTATGATGAAATTGGCATTTTACTAGTTTTTTTTTTTTCTTTTGAAACTTTCTCGTTGCATACGAACTGTAAAAAGAATATTTGATTTGAAGATGAATCCTCCAACACCATTACCGTGGATTTTACGTTCACGCGGGAGAATAGAAAAGACCCCAACTGTAAACTGTTTTTTTTTATTATTATTAAGCATATTTTTATTAAGCATACTTAATTAATACTGAAAGACTCTATTGCGATAGAAAGATTATGAAAGTAGTATAAAGTGTGCTAACATAGTTTTTTTTTCTACAAATACAATTGCAAATTATTTTTTTAACATTAGATTTAAAAATTCAATTATTTATTAATTATGTCAGATTTTATTAATAACTGTAAACTTTTTTTTAACTGTTTAATTGTGCATTACCCCTTAGACAGAGGATAAGAAACTAACATAAAGAGTAAATTATATTAATATTTTTTGAAATTACACAAAATTTTATTTTTTTTAATAATTACAATAACCTCCCTTATAAGGATATACAATATAATTTTTTTCAAATAATTAAAAAGTGTTAGTGTAATATATAAGAAGTGTCAGTTAATATTTTTTAAACTATTAAGAAAGTTAGTATAAAAGTAAAAAAAAAATCATATATAATTTAATGAAACTTCAAGAATATTAATGTAATTCACCCTAAAATAAACCACTTCTATTAAGAAATCGAAATATTTATTGTAATTTTTGATAAAAAAAAATTATTCATTTATTTTTTTCTTTTACTCTTGACAACCACTCTTTTTTAAAGACAAACAATCAATGATGGAGTAAAAAAGTAGACTAGATTGATTTAACATGCATTGTCGATGTTAATTATGAAAAAGTCAATATGATAATCACAGTGTCCTATCTCTCGACACATGTCCATTGATAGTGTGGAGAAAAAGATACCGGTGGATATTCTCTTTCTTTTAGATGTTCTTAAACGAGTAATTAATACTTAACATAATTTTTTTAATCTTTTTATCCACATTATTCATCTTATTACTTTGATTCATCTTATTTGATGCTAGTATTTTTTTCTTATCTTTCTCCTAAATTATATACTTTATTGTATACAAATTCTGTACGGCTCTCATTATCCTTGTTAAATTAATGGCTAATCAAAACCAGATTACCTATCGTCATCCATCACGCAAGGTTAGAGTGGTGCCAAGAAATAAAAAGCAGTATATCTTATCGGTGTCTTTCCCTGGCACACAGATTCCAGAGGAAAGCGAAGCAAAAGGAAAAGTATCATCTGAAACAGTACTCGATCAAAGACGAAGCCTTCATCAAACAATTAATTAACAATCAATAAACAAAAATAAAAAAGAAACACAGTCTCAGTCGTGCAAATAATATTTTAATACAGTAACTATATTTTGTTTTTGATTTTATCTTGTATATGCGTGACAAATATGTAGACTATATAGTACCTTCTTTGTTTTTTTTTTGTTTTTTTTATTTTCTCACGTTGATTCCTTCTTTCTGCAGTCCACCTTCTACAGCAAGTGACAGCACTAGTCAGCAAGGTAAGGACTATTATTTATTTATTTATTTCTTTTTGATAGTAATATTTTTATTTATGGTTATAAAAATGCAGTGAGGTAGCTGCATCCGTTTTCATTTGTGCACCCTTTAACCAATCTGTACCTGTCCATGGCAGTATCACGCTCACGACTCTTTTCCTTTTCCTTATTTTCTCACTCATCATTTTCTCTTTATCCTTAGCTCTCTTTCTTCGGCGCGTACGCGTAACCTCTTACCCCTCTGTGATTGTGATTTATGCAGAGCTGTATATTGCAGCATCTGCAAAACCTGACAGTGAAAAAGAGTAACACCTTTTTTACAACCTAAAGTCCCAAACCCACCGTCCTTTTCTCTGTCATCGGAACAACAATTTAATTTCCCCCATATTATACTCCAAACCCAAAAGTCTTGAGTCAGTCGAGACAAGAGTAACGTCCACTCCAACATTCACTCCCTCTCAATTCAAATCCAACAAACACAACCCTATTATATATTCTGTTTTTTTCACATTACTAAGATGCTGGAGACCGTTAAATACCTTCTCGGCTCGGCCGGTCCAAGCGGGTTCGGCTCCAAATCCACCGCCGAACAAGTCACCGAAAGCTGCACCGATCTCCGCTCCATCACCGCCATCATCACCGGTAAATTTCATAACCAATTATTATTAGTAAGTAATTATCAATTTCAGAAAATCGGCTTGTAAGATAAAAATTATTCCTCACTTATATATTTTATTTCGACCTTATCATTAGTTGATGTAAGATATTTAACAATATACACTAATCATTATTTAGTTATATAGGTGCTACGTCTGGAATCGGAGCTGAAACGGCGCGTGTGTTGGCGAAGCGTGGGGCGAGGCTGGTTCTGCCGGCGCGTAGCATGAAAGCTGCGGAAGATGCGAAAGCGCGCATAGTGTCAGAGTGTCCTGATTCGGAGATCATTGTTATGGCTCTTGATCTTAGTTCTCTCAATTCGGTTAGAAACTTCGTTGCTCAGTTTCACTCTCTCGGTTTGCCTCTGCATCTCCTCATGTATATATTTAATAATAATACTTCACTTACATCTAGTTTTTTTTTTTTTTCTAATCTCAAAAAAGACAAAAAAAAAAAAAAAGAATCATTCTCATCTATGACCATGAATTTGAATGAATGTTAGAAACAACGCTGGAAAGTTTGCACATGAGCACTCTATTTCTGAAGATGGAGTTGAAATGACCTTCGCCACTAATTACCTAGGTGAGAAATTAAATTAAAAAAGTATTCCTGCGAGAAACAATTTGTACAATAATGCAAGACTAATTAATAAATGAAGGAATTTTTTATTTTTATTTTTCTTAGGTCATTTTCTGTTAACAAAGTTGTTGCTGAAGACGATGGTGGAAACGGCTAAGGAGACAGGAGTGCAGGGTCGGATAGTGAACGTGTCGTCCAGCATCCACGGGTGGTTTTCCGGCAATGGGATTTCGTATCTGGCTCTTATAAGCCGCAACAAAAGGTGACAATCATTTTTACAATCCTGTTTTGAAATTTAAAACATATTGATTTCTAGTTAATTTAAGTGAAATGATGTGATGTGTGTTGGCAAACACTGCACGCTTCTTTGGACTGACATTTGTCCCGTGTACCCCAGCCATTACGACGCCACACGTGCTTATGCTCTTTCCAAGCTCGCCAACGTTTTCCACACCAAGGAGCTTGCCCATAGACTCCAGGTAACACACTCGCTATTCATTGCTCTTTTTAATATTTAATTAATTAATTCACAATTTGACATGCAATAATGTCTATCTATGATCCTATCCTTCTCAAAAAGTCACATTTGTTTGTTTCCCTAGTCAGTCAGTAATCAGTGCTCGTGTTTCCCCAGGACTTGGATTCGTTTAACCCCGTTCTTCCTACTTGATTAGTTTATCATAATTTTATTTGTTCGACATAAGATATAAATTAATTATTTGATTTCTGCAGCAAATTGGGGCCAACGTGACTGTGAATTGTGTTCATCCGGGGATCGTGAGAACCAGACTCACCAGAGAGCGTGAGGGCTTACTCACAGGTTGGAACCAAACAAGCCAACCTTGTTTTCCTCTTTTTTTCTCTTTTTCTAGTGATAGGTTTAACTTTTTTTTTATGGTAGTGGTCATTAATTTTGGGATTTTAATTCGCCTTTATGTTCTAAAATAAAATTGCAGATTTAGTGTTCTTTTTGGCTTCCAAGCTCTTAAAGACGATTCCCCAGGTAATTAAATACTATATAAATTCAAAATAGGGTATGCATCCTGGTACTATTTTCGATTCTGTCTGTCCTACACAATCTAGAGATACTACTTGATAATGAGAAATAAAGATAAAGAAAAAAATATAATGTAATAAAAATTATATATGAATAGTATAATTTTTTAATAAATATACTTGTATTTTTCATTATACTCTCTTGTGCTCTTATTTACTGCAAATAAAAATGTAGGCAGCTGCAACAACATGCTATGTGGCAACTCATCCAAGGCTCTTCAATGTCTCCGGCAAGTACTTTGCTGACTGCAACGAAACCTCAACCTCAAAATTGGGTTCCAACTCAACTGAAGCCGCAAGGTTATGGGGCGCTTCCGAATTTATGGTTTCTAGGGGTCCAAAAGCTGCCTTTGGCCTACTCAAGCACCTTGAATTTTGAAGTTTCTTGGGACCCTGCAATGTATATGATTTTATGGAAAAGATACATAGGTCTGGAGAGAGCAACCCAACCCTAATATAGTTTTGCTCTCTCTGATAGGAAGGGTTAACTTTGCACAGTTTTGTGAACTTATATATCTAGGGTATAATATAACCATGGTATAATTATTTTGATGATTACTTAGGCTAAACGATAGGAAACTTCTTGGTTTTATTTTATTGTTGCAAGTCTAAAATATGATTGCTTTAGGTGCTGGTTAGATTGGATTGCTATGATGATACAATGATTATAGAGCTTGGGCTTATGTCCACTTGGATCTTAGCTAGATTAGAAATGAAAGTTGGCTGGAAAACTCAAATTGTACATATTCTTTATTGTTCTGTATCTGGGATGTAGCTGTACTTCTATATCTGGGGATAATACAAAATTATACGAGAAAGTTCCTTTGGAGTTATTATAAGCTGACAATACCCCTTGTAAATCAAAGAAAATAACTAAATAAGAGGACAACAAGAACATGGGGTCGGGCTCCCCCATGTGGTGGTGGTTCTTCGAAGAGTATCGTTCTCATGGTATTTGCATGGGACCTACTAACATGCGCCCCGTGGAAGGGAGAGCGTGCTTTTAAAGAAAAATAATTTTGCAACAGATTTTTGTTTAAAGTAATCAAATCCATGGACGAGTGATTGGTCACTCATGCTATTCAACAAATCAACTTAGGATCATTTCATCCAATAATATCATATTATATCATATTGCTTAAAAAGTCTTGATTAAAATACTAATTATTTATTTATAAAAAAAATACTAATTATTTAAAGAGATATATTATTAATATAATAAAAAATTATATAAATTAGTATAAATTTATTATAAAAAAAATTATATTGTTATGTAATTACATATTATCTATATGATAAATTTGTTGATTTTTATAAAGACTAAAAGTCATATTTAAAATAACTTCTAATTAATTGACTTTATATTAACAATGCATAAAAATTAAACTTATTTTTATATTTTTTTTTCTATCTCTTTTCATCATTTCAGCTCATCCTACACTCCTGCCTTTTCTTTTTAATTTCTCTTTATTATACAAACTTTTGTATATTAAAATTGTATAAATACAATTTTTCTCATTTTAAAAAATTAAAATCTTTAAGTATAAATTTTTAATGTTGATTTAAATAATTTTTTTACTATGTCCGCTAGTCATATATTTATACACTTTTTAAAGCATTTATGTACACATTATTAAAATCATTTGGTTTGTATTATCATCTAATCATGTAGGTTTCAAGAAATGATTTGATGATATTATAAAGAGGCTTGACAATCATAAAGATTAAAATAAATTGTTAAATAATGTAATAAATACATAATCGATTGATATTATGGTAAGAAGATAGATTAAGACTTAAGATGTTCTAGAATCCTTGCAAAATCATCAACTTTTTAAGGTTGGTTTTTTATTTCTTAATTTGGAAGGCGGGTTTAGTTAGACGGTGGATCTGGGCTGTGGCGATAACTTTCTAAGGAAACAAATCAATAATAGTGGAGAGAAAGAGTTGTAGTGGTAGGTTCTGGGGAATTTTCTTCTCGCAACGCAAAAATAAAATATCTTTTGCCAAAATTTTGGACAGTATTGGCATGGGTGTTAATTTTGGTGGGTGAGTGATCTTTTTAGTAAAGATGAGACGTATTTTTTATCAATTCTGTTTGAGTCAGCTAGAACAATTATGAGTGGTAAAATTCTTTCTTCTTTATTCACACACTCGGTAGTGTGGTGAGTGATCTTTGTCACTTTATTAAAAAAACTGAAATTTATTTATATAATTTTTTTCGTCTTTCACCAAGCATTCAAATTAGCTTTATTATGAGGGATCCGACTCTTTTAAAGTGAACAACACATTCTAGAGGATAAAGAAAACAATTTTAATTGTTGATGAGAAAATTAATGGTCAATGCTATAAATTATATATATGCTAGAATATCTACTATTGATTTTTTCATTAACGATTGAGATTGCTTACTTATTTTTACTTATTTTAAAGAAGGTAAATCCTTTACTATAATATATAAAGAGTATATAAAGCACATGACAATATTTTTATGGGTTAGTCCTCAATTGTTTTCTTATTAATTATGTGTTTGACAAGTTTTTCAACTAGTTTATAGAAACAGATTTAAAGTTTATAAACTACTATGAAAGTTGAAAGCTTATTGACTTAGATCATTGAATTAGAAGTATTTGATGAAATTAGTTGCTAAGTTGTTGATAAATATAAAATTACATAAAAGAATATATTTATATAAATTTTTATGTAAATTCTTTTTTTATAAATAAAAGTGTATTTTTAGGTAATTATAGTTTTAAATCTATTTTTAGGTAATTCCGATTTTTTTTACTATTTTTAAATTATTATTAGCTTTTTAAAGATTAAATATTTTAGTAAAAAATAAAATAATAAAAAAGTGTATTAAAATAGGTAAAGAGTGTAACATAAAAATGTTTAATAAAAAAGAAAGTGAATTAAAATAGTAAGGATAAAATTGAAAAAGAAAGTACAAGCTTATAAGTTTTTTTTTTACGAAACCATGAGTATACTCTATGGAAGACAATTCTATTTGACCCAAGTAAGCATGGGGGACATCTCTAAGGGATTCAACTCTTTTAAAGTGAACAACACATTCTAGAGGATAAAATAAACAATTTCAATTGTTGATGAGAAAATTAATTATCAATGCAATAAATCATATATATTCTAGAATATCTACTATTGATTTTTTTCATTAATGAAAAATGGTTAAACATTTGCATACCAAGACTCAAACTTAATACCACTGATTAAATTGAAACAACCTTACCACAATTGATCTACATGCTCGGTGATTTTAATAATTTATAAGTCAATGAAAAATGTTTGTTTACCAAACATCTTATTTTAGTCAAACACACTTATAAATTAATCAAATAAGCTACAAATTAACTTATTTGACATGTGCCAGATATATGTTTTTTCATATGCTACTCGAAGTAACCTGAGCTTATAACTTATTATTTTTTGTTTTTACCCTTAATACTTTAATAAAATTTCTTATTTATTGTTTTATTTAATATTACACTGTTAATTTCAAGAAAAATATCTTTTAATATCACATTATTATTTTAAATTATTACACTATTTATTTTAAATTTTAAACAAAAATTATAAGAGTTATGCAACAAAAAATATATAAGAATTGCAAATTAATTAAGAAAATTTAAGATTATAATAACCTAAAAGTGTACTTTTCTTTGCAAAATAAAAATATATAAAAAATTAAATAAATATGTCCTTTTATGTTATTTCACCTTTATTAACTTTTTAAACAACCAATTTTACCACACACTTCTATATTTTAAGTTAGTTTAATAACTTCTCAACTTTCAATTAATTTATTTGTTATTTTTGTCACTAAAGGTGGAATAGTACTCCATCAAATGCTCAAATCACTAATATACAAAGAATATAAATGTTTATTTATTTTGTGCATCGAATAATCTTGATGCTCATTTTTTACTCCTCTTACTATATGTTTAGCTTGAAAGAAATGGATAGGAATAAAGGGAAGAGATTTTTTTTTTTTACTTTACTTTTATGGTTAAAACATTTGGAGGAGAAGAAATAAGGGGCTCAAAATCTTTCTCCTCCTATTTTTGTCTTTCCTTTAATTTCAGGAGGATTTGTGGGTAAGGGAAAATAATTTATAATTTTTGCACAATTGAATTGTTCAAAATAAATTATTCTTAAATTTTATTTTATCTTTATTTCTTTCGTTATTGTTTATAAGAATGAAAAATATTAATTAGCATAAATAAAATTTCGTCAAAAACAATTGATTGTAATTTCTATCAAATCACTTCTTATATATTTTTAATTTTTTTAACTAATATCCGTTTTTAAAAAAATATCATGGTTCCTTGTCGGCATACGTTTATTTCGTGCGTCTCGTCCTTTACAACAAATAGCATCCCTGTATAAGAAGAAATTATATATTATCTATATTTTTCTTTCTCTTCTTTGCAAACTACGAATGAGGTCGGTGGCATTTCTCTCCTCTATCCTAAAACTAAGTCTTTGTTTAGTAGAGAAGAGAGAAATAGATAAGAAAAAAAAAGGTAAGAAATAAGTTAAGAGACGATAAATAAATGAGAAATAATGTGAAATTTTAGATTGTTTGATAAGAGAGAAATAGATGAGAAATAAGAGAGAGAGATAGGTGAATGATGGTAGGTGAGAAATAGAATAGAAATAAGTAGAGGGACCTACCAAAAAATTCAAAAATTTCTCCCCCATTTCACATGTACCAAATGGAGGAAGTTTGTAAAATTTAAAAAACTTCCTCTCCTCTCTTCACCTCTTGTCTGTAACAAACAGATGCTAAAAGTGTTAAAACGAGTCAAAGTCAACCCGACTCATTTGGATTGATTCATTACAAATTACTTAAAAAATAAATTAACTCAACTCCATTCATTTTTTATGAGACAAAAGATATACAACTTGACTTGATTCATCACATATTAGTAGGTTAGGTGAGTTGAATCATTAATTAACTCACCTAATTTTTAAAAAGTAAAAATGCAAGAAATACAGTAAATGTTAAAAAAACATAAATATAAAAAAAATCTAATAATATATTAATTCATAATAATAAATATTTTTTAAATATAAGAATAAATAAAATATTAAAAAAACATAAAAAGTGCGAGAAATACAATAAATGTAAAAATCTCAAATTCTCAATGACATTTAGAGCTTAAAAAGAAAAATAAACATTTTTTAAATAGGGTTGACAGAGATTAGCTCAGCTTAAGCTGAGTTAATCCAAATCTATTTGTAAATTAATTGAGCCAGCCAACATTAACTCATAAAAGTAAACAAACTTTTTTATAACTTTCTTGGCTTGTGAGTCAAATTAGGCTGAATTATAACTATAAAACTTACTTTAACACATCTACTCTCTCCTCTTTTTTCATGTTAAATCAAACCTTTTTCATATATAATAACGACAACAAAATTATAATTTAAGACTTTATGCATACTATTCCAACTTCACCATCCCTAGTGGTCTTCTGTAAAATCAAACTAACTAAAGAAATCTCTCTTTTTATTTCCTCCCCTCTATTCAAATTCCACGCCTTGCGGAACGCTAGTATCCACTTGGATGGTTATGTTCCGAATTGGAGCAATATCCAATGACAGCACGAATTCAGATCGCGTTATCCACATGATAGCAGCAATACGTTAGGCTCTATCAAGCTCTCCCTGACCCAATGTTTTTTTCTGGTCCAACCATGGCCCAATGTTAGATATTTATTTATATAATGTTTGCGTATGCAGATTATTTATATCATTAATTTGGGCAATTAATTAATTACTGGTAACTATAACTGTGACTAACCAAGCATACTATATTTATGTTTTTTTTGAAGATTCTTACTAACAAAAGTTCTATTAAGGAGTGTCCTAGGAGTGTTTCTTAACATTTACATACAAATGACTTGAGGATACTTATTAAGAAATTAAAATATAAAATATTTTATGAAAAAATGGATTAAAAACTTCAAAAGCTTTACTTTAATTTTATTTCATATTCATTACTTTTAAATCGTTAACAAACATCTTAAAGAAACTCATTAGCATTTGTCCTTTTTTTAGATAATAATACTATGTTTTGTTGAGTTCAATGATGGACCAAAAAAATATAGGTTGTAGGGACAAAATAATATCTTCACGTGGAAAAAATAGGATGATAAAAAATAATATGGCGAGGAAAAAAATAAAAATGATAAAACTTAAATGAGAACAATATACTGTAGTAGTATTAAAAAAATTGAAACAAGTGAAGGTATGTGCCCCACTTTGGTGTAAGTAGGTTCCTCATTTCGGCCTAGTGGTGGGGTTGGGTAATAAATATAAGGTCATAAGTTTTAATTTCAGTGCAACTATTGTACATTAAAAAAAGTAGGATCCTCACTAGTTAAGTTGTTCCTCTCCTCTTTTTTTTTTTATTAGTATAATAACTTGTGCCTTGCACGGGTGGAGTTTATAGTTTATAATTTTTTTATATTATTATGACTTTTAATAATTTTTTAAATTTTATGTAAATATATATTAGTATATATGTACATAAATATTTGAAAAATGTATTAAAATTATTGTAAATATTGATATATATTCAAATAGTTTTATAATATCATATGTCTCATATCATTTCAATTTATATCAATATTTATTTTAAAAAATATTATCTTTATAAATATATTTGTATTTGTATATAACTTAAATATATACATAATTTAATAAAATTATTAATAATAAATATTTTATATTACACTTTGTAATTATTAGTTTTTCTTTAAAAAATATGTCTCTACCATAAAGGTATGAAATGACTAACATTATTTATAAAAAAAAAGATTTGTGGATATTTGAATTTATAGATTATAATAAAAAAATAAATTTTGAATACAAATATAAATAAAAAAGATAAATTATGAATAATATTGTTGATTTTATAGGAAACAATTAAGTCTTTTAAGCATATATATATATATATATATATATATATATATTAGCCGTAGTTTCATATGTATTGTTGGTGTATTCTCCAATCAAACTTAGAATTTCACCTCGGTAATCTGCGTTGACATTTAATGGAATCTTTTATTATGTAAAGTACCAAGGTAAAACTCCAATACTAATTGGAGAACAACATCAACAACATATATGAAATTGTATTTAAGTTTTGTCCTATGTGTGTGTGTGTGTGATATTATACAATCTTACTATATACTTGATTGATTTAGTAATAATAATAATAAATAGAATAATTTAATAATATTATAGGTATGTGAGTATTTATAAAGGAGTGATAAATTTGAATTAATTACATTTATAAATTATTTATTATGTATTACATGACTGATAATAGTAACAATAATAATATATGTATACTTTAAAATAGTTAAGGTCGTCTAACTGTTATACATTATAATTTTTCTCACTAAATATGAATGGAATGTTTGTGGTAGTGATGATAATCCTCTATTTATATCATTAGATTAGACTAATGAGTGTCTAGGAGGGCATATTATAAGAAATAAAAAATTCAAACATATCCAATACAAAAACATAGCATTTAATATATTAGAAACTTTAAAAGCTAATTCTCATTCAATATTTCCTATTATTGAATCCTTAACAATTTGTTTCTTCTGTTTTGAATTTATTGTCATCTTAACTGTTTTTATTTAAAAACATCATCAAAATATTTATTATTTTCTAACTTCATCCTTCTTTCTAGACTTTCTTTTAAATATTATGTTTTGATAGTCATAAAAGTAGTTGATTTTATTTTTTTAAGAGATAAAATATTAAGAATTTTAGTCCCAATTCATAAAAGAATACTTTATGTAAAAATATTTTTAATTTTAGGAGAATTATTGATTTTTTAATCCTTATACACCATTTTAAAATGATAATTATTTCATAATAGAAGAAATATTTCATTTGACAATATCATTGATGTGATCAATTTTAAATAAATATAAAGACCTAAACTTTAATTAATTGAATGTTGTAAAGTGAATTGGTAGCCTCTCCCTTGAATTAATTCAATCCATCAAGTCATGAGATATACATTGTAAGTGTGTGAATTTAGAATTATGCAAGATTTTTTTTCCAAGAATCTTAAATCATGCAAGACTTTTTAATTTAAATATGCCATAAATTTGAATTAGAATATATATTTGTATTATTAATTAATTGAATCATGATATGTACTTTGTTATCAATTTGAATGTTCAAACCATAAAAACGATTTTGGTTATAATTACCTTAATCAATATAATTATGTATTGTTTATGAATTAAAAATGAAAAAAAAGGACCACTTGATAATTAATTATCATAATTACAAAAAATTCATAATATTTGATAAATTTGTTACCATATTATATAAATTCAAAATCTATACAAAATTTAATGATTTAATTGATTGATTTAATAATCAAAATATATACTTGTCATAATCACCCTAATTACTATAATCATCTTAAATTGTAAGTGTGTGAGTTTAAATTCCTAAAGCATATTTTTTTCTTCTTTTTTATTTTCTTATCTCTTCTTTCCCATTTTTCTTATAATGCTTACTTTGAGTCTCTCTTTAAATTAAAAGAAAAATGATTTGGTATTTCTCATTTGACTTGATCTAATAAATAAAAGGTTAACACAATTTAATATAATAGAAGCCATCTATTTCTTGTCATTAGGCCAAGTGAGGTTTGACCTCGTTAATATTCAATGCAGCACCATCTATCTACTTGCGATGCATTTGATTTGACGTTGTTGTGTCTTTGTTGTGTCTTGAGTCTGTGAATGTAATATATTGAAGAAAATATATTAAAAATAATAAAAAGAGATATAAATTTATCTTATAAAAAAGATAAATCAAATGAGACGTGATGTAAAGATGAAATATTAAAAAAAAAGCAAAGAAATAAATATCTTTAGAAAAGAAAGAAATATATAAATAAAGATTATAAAAAAAATAAAGATCGAACCTTATTTTGATAATATAGTACAACTTTCTATATCTTCTGTAAAACCTTCTTTTAAGTCTTTTGTGTTATTTCAATAATTGAAAGGCAAGCAATTGCAAAATTAATGTCAACAAACAAAAATATTAGACAAAATATGTAAAAAAACATTCAAATAAAATTGAAAAAGATAAAAATTTACCTTAGAGAAAAAATAAAAAGATTGGTAGATTTGTGTTTCTTACTTGTATTTATCCTTTCATTGAAACTAAATAAAAGGAACAAAAAAAAAGTTAGCAATTTATTATTTCAGAAAAAAATGATGAAAATGAAAAACTATAATTTGTACATAGGTATTTATAGATGAGTTAATTGTATGACTTTTTTTTTGGAAACTTAAATCATAAAAGATTTTTTAATTTGAATCTACTACAAATTAGAATTAGAATATATATTCATATTATTGATTAATTTGAATTTGAATTAAAATATATATTGTTGTTATCAACTTGAATGTTCAAATCATGAATATCATACTAGTTATAATTACTTTAATTAATATAATTATGTATTTTTTATGAATTAAAAATTTTTAAAATTTATCACTTGGAAATTGATTACTATAATTTAAAAAACTATAATATTTAATAAATTTATTTGTGTTGTAAAAAATCAAAATTTATATAAAATTTAATGATTTAATTGATTGATTTAATAATCAAAATATATACTCGTTGTAATCACCTTAATTGATATAACTATGTATTTTTTTGAATTCAAAAATAAAATAAAAATTCCAGCAACATTCTGGTAAAAAAATAAAAATAGTGTTATACTGTCACATGGTATTTACCTATGCGGCAAATTATATTATATTTGATATAATTGATTATTTTTTATTTATATTGATTATTATTCATTACGTTAGTATTTTAGGTAACATAACAATTTATTGTCATTATTATCATTGTAATACATAATTACAGTGAGTTATTATAAAATCGTGATAATATACAAAAAGTGATCATAATTATAAAAAACATTTCATAAAATTTAAAAAATTGATTACCATATTATATAAAATTAAAATATATTTAAAATTTAATGATTTAATTGGTTAAATTAATCAGAATATATACTTGTTATGAGCGTCTTTGTTACTATAATTAAACATAATAATATATTTTTATGAATTAAAAAAATAAAATCAATGAAATTTAGGCGAGAAAAGAATGAATACAGTGATACCACGTGATATCTGTTTTTGTGGCAAAACCTTCTTTTACAATATATAATACCATATTATAAAATCTTCTTGTATAATATATAATAGATTTCTTTCACGTAACAAAAAGAAAAAAATATTGACATATTTTAATATAAATTTTGTTAGTAGATATTTTAAGAATATTAATTGTATAAAATATTTAATATATTTTATTAAAGATTCTTAATTATTTTAAAAAATAAATATTAAACGATTTATATTTTTGATATAATATATTTTTATATATTTAATCAAGTATTCGAAAGATATTAGTTAACATTTTCGTACAATATATGCATAAATTTCCATGATTTTGTGGAAAAGCAATAGGGGTACTCACGGGCCAATTTGGGTTAGGTTTGATCAAATCCGATACCCGAACCAATCAAAATAAATTGGGTTGGGTTGAATTGAATTTGTGTAATTTTTTTATCAAACCTAAACAGTAACGGGTTGGGTTCATGGATATCCGTTATTATTCAATGACATGTCAAATATCATTTTATAAAAAAGAAAAATTATAAAAACTAAATTATATTTTTTTAAAATAAAAAATCATAATAAACGTTGCATTATTCACTACACGTGAATGATAGACTCTAGTATGTAAGTTAAGATCCAATAGTCAGACCGCTATTTTCATTGGATTGACTTAATGGTAGATATACATATATCTATTTTTGTATGTTACAATTAAAGAGTCAATTCAATATTAAAATACTTATTATTCATAATTTTTTTAGACTAAAAATATATATAAATAATAAATTTAAAAATATAAAAATCAAAACCCATTACCAACCCGTACATGAACGGGTTGGATTGGGTGCTACCCGAACATCCAAAAAATTCAAACCGAAATGTTTGAGTTAGTTTTGGTCGGTTTAGGTTCACGAATACCTGTACCCGTGAACATTCCTAAAAAGCGTTACGAGATTATAACCTAAGTAGCTACGAAATATAGTTAATTTTGAAAATCCGTAATCCTGTGATGATTTTTATCCATTTTAACGGAAGGGCAATATGCAAAGAAAACAAAATAGAGGTGATCTACGTAGTTGACCCAAAAAACAACAATTTAATTTATTGGTACAAAATTTTTTATATTATTAATTAATTAAAATTGCCCTAAATATAATTTTAAAAACAATTATTATAAAAATTTAAATTTTTTATCATGTATAATAATTATAGTTAAATAATAAATTTTTTATATTATTAGTACATTCCAATTAAATTTAAAAAACAATACGTGAAGCTTCTGATATTAAAAGACTAACTTTGTGCGTGTTTTATCCCATTTTAGGGGTTATGTTAATGTCATTTACATCTTTGTTTTAGTTAGTCATGATCACATGAATTTTCCTTTAGAGGTAACTCTATTTGAAATACGATGGGACATTAAATATAGTGATTACAAAATTTGGTTATTTTCTTCTTTATTAAGAGATAAAACACAGATAATATATTGTTTGAGTTTAATTAGAAAGTACATATAAAAATTATACTGTCGTTTAATTACATATTGTCAATTATGATAAAATTATTGACTTTTATAATAACTATTTTAAAAATTATACCTATACTAATTTTTATTGGTGGCGTTGTAAAAATCTTTATACTAATAGTACATAAAAATTAAACTCATATTTTTAAGAAAAGATAATTTAGTTTTATTTTTTTAATTTAA
Source organism: Spatholobus suberectus (assembly GCA_004329165.1). Lineage (NCBI taxonomy): Eukaryota > Viridiplantae > Streptophyta > Magnoliopsida > Fabales > Fabaceae > Spatholobus > Spatholobus suberectus. The sequence continues at coordinate 80,328,739 of CM014733.1, forward strand.
TATCTCTTTTAATTATTGTGCAATATTCTAAAATGACACTCATGTCAAAATAGAAGAAATATAGGCACGTTTGCAGATTGAATTAGATTAGTTTTGAGAAAAAATAAAATCCAATGCAATGACTTTAGTTTTGTTTTTGATCATCTAGTCGGTTTGTTTATAAAATCAAGTCAAATCAAATTTGATCTAATTCTATTTATTTTGGTTTGGTTTGGATTAGTTTTTGATTTTTGAAAAAGAGTCTACAAATATTAAAATAAATAAACTAATTCATTATCAAACATCACATTTTTTATAGAATCCATAACATAGTTAAAAGTATAAATTCAAATTGTAAGTTAAAAGTAATTTTACAATATGTCATAGAATGAATTTACAATAGATAACAAATTCCTAATTCATGCAAATTCTTAATCCGCCCTATGTATTAAGTAAAAATAGCTATCTTGAACAAGAGTATTTTTAGCTACTATTTTTCAACAAGAGTATTTTTAGTTGCCATTTTTCAAAAAAAGCATTTTTAGGAATTTTGTAACCTCTTATCTCTTTTAATTTATTATTTTCAATATCTTTAGTTCTAAATTGAATTTCAATAATTTTTAAAAGAAATTATCAATAATTGAAAATTAACATTGTGTTAGAATAATAATTTATTATAAATTTAAAATGTAATCTATATGTTCAAAAATATTTATTTATTACAAATTTTAATTATAATATAATTTATATATTCAAAAGTATTTATTTTTATAAATTTAATTTATATAAAACAAATATTTATTCTGTGCAATATACAAGTTAAAATACTAATTAATTACATAACCATGTAATTAATTATTAAATAATCTTAAACATGCAACAAATTCTGACTTGGTTTGAATCAAAGTGGTTTTTAACATAAAACCCGAAATCTGATCCAATTCAATTAAAAAAAATTGTCTTTTTTTATTTTTGGTATTTTCAATTTTCAGTTTTTTGATTTAGTTATTGCAATTTGTATTGGATTGGATCAGTTAATGAATGCCTCTATATGTTAATATGAATATTATAAATCTATATTAATGCTTCCATCATTCCAACCTATTGATGTTTAAGGTTAGTGTACACAAACTAAAAAGTATTTAATAAGCATAAAATATTAATTTATTTTGTCTAAAATATCCTCATTTAATATATGATATAAATGTGGTTTGTTGTTTATTAAAGTGTTCTTTAAATAGGTTATAAGAGCAATATTGCTCATAAAGATCAAATCTAATTATATATGAAAAAAAATTAATGAGACTTGAAATTTTATAAAACATCAAAGTCTTAAAATAAAAAGAAAAGACTAAAACTTCAATAATTTTGAACCAAAGGAAGTAATATAATACTCCAATAATATTCATCATCTTCTTATATATATAAATATATATAAAATTTGCTAACGTACACACATTTGTTTTTTAGTTTGAGTATGTTAGTAAGCTACACTATATGTGTATTTTAAGATACATTGTAGTTATAGCTTGCTAAACTATTCCAACTAAAAAACAAGTACGTGTATATTAGCAAACTCCACAAGCATTTGTTAACGTACACATACTTATTTTTAGTTAGAGTATATTAGCAAGCTATACCGTGGGTGTATTTTAAGATACATTATAGTTATAAATTGCTAAGGTATTTCAACTAAAAAATAAGTGTGTGTACGCTAGCAAATCCTTATATATATAGTTATTAACAAACATTAATTTATGTAGATATAAAAAAGAATTAGTATGTATTACTATTTATAAACATATAAGTTTATACTATCAATTTAATACTTATAAAATAAGAATTATATTAATTTTTGTTGGAAAAAAGTTGTAGAACAAGAAAGAACTTCCAATACTATTGGACAAAGCGCCAATTGTAACACTCCTTTAATTTTAAATATAATTCATATTAATTTAATTATTAAGTTAACTTGATGAAAACGTGAGTAATTTTTTTTTTCTGATTTTATAATAGAAAAATTATAAATTTAACAGAATTTGAAAATAGAAGTGAAATGATAAAAACTGCTTATGTGCATATATATATATATATATATATATATATATATATATATATCTAACTGTACATCATGGTTTGAGTAATACATAACAGTAAAAAAGAAACAAAAGTACATCAAAATATATATACTACCTTACCCAATATATATATCAAAAAGATCCTATACAGAATAGTATTTATCTACCATATTCCTTAAGAAAAATATTATAAACTAGGTCTACAAATCTGGAGGAGTATCTTCTGGCTCATCTTCAGCATTATCCGGCATTGTTGTCATATTCAATAATCACGATTGAACATGCATAAAAAATAATAGAATGAGGTGATTTGTTCTAAATCACTTTCACATGTATGGTAGGAATTAAAATACAATTAATGAAAAGAACCTAGGGTTTATTCTAAGTTATACTACCCTTGACTTGGTATGGATCCATACTTCCCATTAATAAGTAATAGTTCTCAACAAAACCTGGGAAGTGACTAAGAGTATATAGACCTTATCAACATCATCAGATGGTACAGTTCTCATTATCAATAAGGAACAAATATCAGTTAGGACATCCATTTATAGAGTTATACTCTTAAACCAATCCCGGAATGCTGAACAGTTGTCAGGGTTATTGAGTTTGGTCAAGTGAACATCCCAACTTACGAGCGCTACCCTGGCCATTGAAACTTTCACCACTTGATGCCTATCCCTAAGACCTCCTCAAATGGGTCCCTACCTTTCATTCCTTAGTGTGTCAAATTGTAACTTTCCTAACAAGTGTCATGCCACTGCATGTCCCTTGCTTTACATTATTCATTAATCTATTAATTTCTAAAAGTTCACTCTAATTTCAAAAATTTGAGCACCAGTATAATTTTTACCAATATCTCTGCCTTATAATACAAATATTTGATCCATACGTATCATTCACATAATTCATAATTCAAATTAAAGCACATAATCAATAATTCAATAAAAATAAAGACATACAAATTAAAATAAAGATTGATAATTAAGAAATAAATCATAGAATAGTCAAAAAATTTCATAAAAATAATTTTTAAGCTAAGAAAATTAATTAGAATTTTGTCATGAATTTTTAGAATTTTTTCAATTTTTTTTTAAATTTAGTATTTTTAAGAAAAATGTGTTCACAAGCACTTATAGAGCATAATTAGAAGTACTAAATAAGCTTTAAAATTTATGAAATTTTTATAGATGGTCTATTAGTATGTATAGACCTTACCTGAATGATAAGAACTTAAACTGAAATTTCTACAGTGGTTTTCTAAAAATAAATTCATAAATAAGTCATTAAATAATTTTTGTGTTTAGTTTTATGTTATGAACTATTTCACTTATTTCTTTTACTATTTTTGCTAAATTATTTAAGTTTTACTAAAATTTGGCAGTGTGACAATTTAATTATCTAATATAACAGATAAAAAAATTTATTTAAATTTGGGCAGTATCACAGCTTAGTAATTCTATTATAATTGTTTGAAATTGAGTAGTATAACAACTTAATAATTATACTATAGTCATATGAATTTGAGCAGCACAACTATTTAATAAGAGTATTTTAATTATCTAAAATTGAGCAGAATAATAGCTTAGCAAATGTATTTTAATTTTCTAAAAGTGAGCAGAGCAATAACTTAGCAAGTGCATTTTAATTTTCTAAAATTAAGTAGAGTAATAACTTAGCAAATATAATTTAATAATTTACATTTTAGCAAAATAAATTAAAGTTTAACATCAAATAATATAACAATAATATTAATAATAAAATTTAAGCCTAAACGGGTTTAGGGGAAAACCTTACCTACCAACATGCAAAATAATTGAAATTTAGAACCAACCCCACTCTCTCCATTACCTCAAAGAGTTGATGAAATTGTTAATGCAAAGCTCCTAATAGAGGTGTACAAGACCTGATTCGGCTTGACAACCCGTCCTGGACCGAAGGCTTCGGGCTGGGTTTGACTTGGTCTCCAAAAAGAAAAAAGGACAAGAAAGGCAAGACAGTCTAGAACCTGGCTTCGGGTTGGGATGGGTTCGGGTTGAACCTCGGGTCACCTGGTTCGGCCCGATTATTATTATTTATTATTATTATCATTACATTTTGGTAAATACTTTGTCATTTTGCTATCAAATTTCCAAGATCTACAAAGAGATAATTTAAAATAATAGAATCTACTTACTGTTGGCAGTATTTCCATTACTCTGGCACAGTAGAAACAAAAATGGATTATTTGCTTACTTAAAGTTTAATATTGCTATCGCAACTCACTAAAGTTAAGATCAAAATGGATGATTTGCTTTCCTAGATTTTAGAATTACCCCTGCGACTTTCCCTTAATAGCCCAAGGTGCACAGAAAGTTAGTAGGTTTGAAAAAACAAAAAAAATGTGATATGTGATGTTAAAAAAAAATTCTATAAGAGATAACCCCTTAACACCCCCCCTCAAAAAAAAATAAATCTATGAGATATTTCCTCTCCAAAATGTCTAATACTTTCACTCTTTATGAATTGAATTTTTTATAAAGCAAAACATGAATGTAATTTCATTTTCTTTGGAGTTTATACATTTTTTTATTATACAGAATAATATAATTTACGCAAAGCAAAAGCTTTATCACGTGTAGTGTGGATTTTTAATAATGTAATGTGCCTTCCTCTTCCCTCCACTCTTTGACTATGAAATCTGATTTTCTAATAATGTGTAATGTGTATTAAGTTTATGTCTTGAACTTCTCACCATGGTTAATGAGCACTATATAAACTTTTAGCTTACACTTCGGGTCAACCCGATGTTGTCTTACTTAGGCCCGGTCTTCGTTAAATCCGTGTGTTATCGGGTTTCTTTGGGTTGAGGATCGGGTTTGGGTTTACAAAATTGGCCCGGTTAAAATTTAGGAACGAGTTAGGGACATATATAACCCGTCCTAACCTGTCCCATGAATACCCTTAGCTTTTAGGAAGAGAATTTTTACTAGTTAATGAAAACTAGTAGATCTTTTAGTGTAAATTTTTTTTTGGAGAGTGGTGGCTATGGAGGTTCAGCTACTTGGAGGAAGAGGAAGATGAGAAGAAGTTTAATTCATGGAGGGCTATTTATAGAAGAAGGGCAAGCCTTAGGTGGCCAAAAATGAAGTCATCCATGATGCATTAATTCCAATTTTAATTTATTTGTAAATGTAATTTAGGGACACCTCTCCAAATTAGGTGATGAATCACCTATTTTCTAGATTTGGACGTGGGATTCCAACTGTCCCAAAGCTCTTCCAGTAAAAATTTTGATTGTTAATTAATTAGTCAATACTAATAAAATCGCCTAAACTTGAAAAAATTAACTTTTAATATCAAAATAATTAATTTAAATATAAATATGAACAAATGTATTATTTTTTTATCAATTTATTTTTCTAAAAATAAATTTTAATTATTTTTTTTTTCGAATTATATATGTATATTTTGTATATTTTAAGCTTAGGAAATTCATATTAAATCCATTTTAATTCAATAAATGCTCAAATTTTTGTAGAAATTCTAAAATTACATATTTTACCTAGAAATGTACTAAAAACATTATTTTCATCATTTCTGAATGTCAAATCAATGCTGAGTTGGTTATTTGACAACCAAGGGTATTTTGGTCATTCTGCACAAAAATTTCAGAAAATTTCCAAAATTATATTTTAATACACATGACATGATTTTAAACGCAAATTGACATTTTAACATCAATTGAATCTTTTTCTCATATCAGTCCTTAATATTGACAAATAAGGACAAAATCGTCATTTTCTAATTTCTCTAGACTTTGGTTCGGAAAAATTATTAAAAATCACAATTTGATAGTTTTTGATATTCTGAGTTTAACCGTGGAGATCAAAATTTTAGATTCCTTCCCGATTTTTTAGAATTAAATATAGAATAAATAGAAAAATAATTAATTAAGTAAAAGTGAGGGTGTTACACCAATGGTATATTATAGCTACCAATAAAGACCCACTCAAAGAATTACTATATAAGTTTAAACTGCAAGCAGTTTTACTCAATTGCAGCTACTCAATTAGTCCAGGAAACCTTCTTAAGGAGATTGCCCATCAAGTGAGTTTTAGTAGCATTAAGAAAATAAAAGTTAACTGTAAATTCTTGAACACTTGTGCTAACTGACTAAAAATTATATTAATAAAAGCATGTTTAAATTTAACGACTAAATTTTTTGTTTAGTATATTACATTTTTTTTAGTGACAAGGGGGCGGAACCATTGTTCTCCATATGCCAATGACTTAGCGGCCCTCCCTAAGCGCGTTGCACGTGCAGATCATTTTTTAATTTGGAGAAAATTAGTGTAAGTGAATGTTGTTTATTAAATATAGAAGTCTAGGAATTTAAATTCAAATATATACTGTAATAATAAAAAATTAACTTAAGTAATTCATATTATATTTGTTTTTTCGTTTGAAATTTGCAAACTACAATTTGGTAAAAAATTATAAAAATAAATATAAACGATAAACGTTTATCCAAATTATAATTTAGGAATAATACATTCACATATCCTTGAACTTTTTGGGTTTATTTAAATAGGTTCTTATATTATAAAAATTTGTAATTGAGTCTCTAATCTTTTTTAATTTTTGTAATCAGGTCTTTGGGGTTAATTTTTGTAACAGTTAAATTATGCCTAGGGACCTAATTACAAAAATTGGAAAAGATTAGGGACCTAATTAAAAAAAAATCAAAAATTATTTAATATGAAAATTGGTGTTGAAACTTTTATTTTGAAATGTAGGGAATAATATTTTCTAAAATAATTACATATAGAAAAGTAAAAAAAGAAAAAGAAAAAGAGAGAAAGTGATAACCTCTTCTAAAAACTAGAGCTATTAAAATTGACTTGGTTCAATAGCTTGGTGGGCTAGGCCAAGTTGGGCTGGGTTCTTTATTTTGAGGCCCAAAAAGAACAGGGTCAATTTGACTTAGCTTGATAGGCCAAATAGCTAAGTTGGGCTATAAGAATGTTAGCCCAAAAGTTATAGAGCCTATTTGACCTAGTATTTTTTTTTATAAAAAATATATAAATTTATGCAAAAAAAAGGGGGTTGATTTCAGCCCAGCCTGACCTGTTTTTCAAACTTTAGCCTGTCTAGTCGGTTTGGGCTGGGCAACCCATTTTGACAATTCTACTAAAAACACAACTCCTTTCCTATATATATATATATATATATATATATATATATGTATGTATGTATGTATGTATAAGTTGGCTCAATGGTTTCTTTAAATTCTATGACAAAGAGGAACCCTAGAAGCAAATTTATACGGTACGAAAATTATAGGACATGTCTCTCATTACTAAGTTTTATTTATGAATAATACATCCGTAGATTCCTGAACTTTTTGAGCTTTTTTAAATAGGTCCCTAAATTATAAAATTTGTAATTAAGTCCCTAATCTTTTCCAATTTTTGTAATTAGGTTCCTGGGACCAAGAAGGAATAAAGAATATTCTGTCTAAGTTAACAGTTTGTAAACTCCAAGGACCTAATTACAAAAATTAGAAAAGATTTGAGACTCAATTACAAATTTTTATAGTTTAGAAATCTATTTAAAAAAACTCAAAATTCAGTGACCTACGGATGCATTATTCCTATAATTTAAAACTCCTAGTACATTTTAAGTGTGCATGTCACCCTTCCTTCGTATTATCCTACCGAAGTTATTTAGCATTAGAATTGGAAAATAAGTCAAGTCAACAAGAATAAATCTTATTCAGGTTGATCTCAGTTTGAGTTTTATAAATACTAATTTTTTTTCAATTTAATTTCACGAACAGTTCAACTCAACTTGTAAATTCGAATTAAATGAATCAATAGTCAGAATAAAAATGTGTTTGAATCTGCGTCTTATTACATAAAATTTACGCCAAAATAAAAAAATAAAAAATTGCAGAAGCAAGATTGAATTGCTTTGGAGGAAACATGTCTCAGCTGCTCCTGACGTCCAACTAAACATGCCGTAAGATTACTTACATAAATATCATCATAGTCTTACATTTATATATTTTATGAATTGAACAAATTAAATTATACTTGACTCGTTCAACTCCTTTAATTAAGGAACTTAATTTTCAACTCTTGTTAAACTCATTTAATTCATGAATCAAGGTCATCAAATTAATTAACGAATCAAATGTCAAACTAATTTTAAATTAATTAGATTCACTGAGTCTTATCTAGCACATGTGGATTCTCCAATTCTCCCGCATTTGTTTGTTCACCATCACCAGCTGCAAGCAAAGATCACCTCATAAGGAAACAAATGCTTCCTAGGTCCTGTCAAGATCAAATTTACTTCCAAATTTTTTGTCCCTTCCAAACAAATATTAGTATTTGGGCGGCGCTGCACCCACTAATAAAGCTAATTATCCTGTTCTGTAGCGTATCATTGTTTGCGCTAATTCGAATCATCGTTGTCAGTAACAAAGACTACCATTATAGTTTCCAGGTGGCATAAATAATAGGATAAACCATAAACTTTTAGATTAGAGCAATGTTGTATTCACAAGCATCTTTTCTACTTATACCTTATGGAAAGTAAAACGAGTGGCTTAAAACAGTGCCATCCATTACGTTACATGCAAGTCAAAAATTCCTACACATTCAATCTCAGCCTAATATTTATCTACTTTATTCATGCAACAAACATTTGTCTCCTGATTATCAAATATCGAGCGGGAAACAACTATAACACTGAAATTTTATGTACAGAAACACACAAAAATGTAGACTACAAATGCTTGAGGCCGAAAGGGAAAAAAGAGTGATAAGATCGTTACTAAAGTTATTGTGCCACAGAAATTAGTGTTAATGACAAACTATATAACCATTCATCCAATTAGAATCTTCTTTAAAGAATTATTTTTGTCTCCAATACTCCTCTCCAGTTATAATAATGACATTTGGCTTTATATGTTTTTTTTTAAAAGTTTTTTCAAATAAAAATAAGAAAAATTATCAAATTTAAAATATTAACTATAAGAGAATAATTACTACGAGAATATTGAAAATTTGCTCGCTTCCAGGTTGTGTAAACAAAAAATTCTTGTATAAATTAAAATTGAATACAATCCTCTGTATATACAGATGATCATGAATTACATTTCGACCAGGACCATCAGCAAAACTGAAACTTACATATCTCAACCAATAGTCCTTAAAAATTAAAGAATCATATAATTGATACTGACTTCGTATAAAGAATATTACTATGAGAGGGCAATCCCCAATCAGCTACTGAAGAATTGCCCTGGCTGCTATACTATTATTACACTTGAAAACAGTTAAGCTTTGAATTGTAGCAGATTCCATTATATCCAAGAACCCTCTAATGCTATGTGAGCATAGCAAAGCAACTAACCTTGGAATGCCCCAACAAGTGAACCTAAACCTTGGTTTCAGCCACGAACGGGTAACCCATAATTCTGGTACACTCTTATGTATCCATCCCATCCTGCTGTTACAATCACTTGGCCCCACAAGTGGGAATTAGACATTCCCTTGCAAGCACTTCTCAAGAACTTGTACTCTGACTTACACATTGTAGGAGAAACAACAGTTTGGCATGATGAGTCCACAAGCGTCTCCTCGGGCCACGTCGCGGAAACCTTCGGGATCAGCTCTGACAGAAATCCGCGACTCAAGAAGAAACAATCAGGCGAAGGCAGAGAACACCTCTGACTCACATCCTCTCCTAGCGACGGGGACAAGAGTGTTCCTGGCATTGACTCAATGCCACACCAAGGTACAGCGATTGCTGCGTTGTGGGAGAGAAAACTCTCTGAAGACCAAATTTTCTTTGCCTTGGAAGTACTCCTATCCTGGCCAGTGTAGTTCCAGATACATACATTTGAATCCTCGCTAACTGAGACGATATGTTTCCCATCAGTGGTGAAGGAAGCATGCATTTGGCCTGCATTTCTTAGGCCTGCAGGCAAAGAAGAGGAATGGGTGTAAGTAACAATTAATGTACTTTATTACCTAAATGGACATAATTGTACTACAAAAATGAAAATCCTAAGCGAAATCAATTATCAAAACACAGATACTTGGAAAAAGTCATGCATGTCTATATCAAGTCCTTATTGCAGGAATTCTAGAGACACGCGGGAACGCATCAGGTATGCATCTCAGAAGATTTTTCAGATAAGGAAAGCATGTATAAATCTACCCTTGAATTTGTAGATTACGTCAGCTCCAGAAAGTATACAGACATGTGAATCAGCAGAAGCAACCAATAATTTGCTTGGGTCACTTGGTGAAAACTGCAAAAATAATCAAATAAGATTAATGATCAGTCTTCAATAATTTTGTATAGGGTGGCATAGAAAATTAGATTGCAGACCAAAAAAAGAAGAGTGGCAGAAATAACCAACCTGAAAGCCAGTGATCCTTTTCCCCGATGTCTTCTTTTTGCCTTGTAAACCCAACTGAGTATCCAATTGCAGATGATTATCTAGAAATGCAAAAATATAAAAAAAGATTGTTAGAAGCTACTACTCAATCATTTTTTAGATCAATAGTTTAAATTCAGACACTATTCTATACTACAAGCAGAATATAACATCAAAATAATCAAACAGTAACCATTGTTTCACCATATGCACATCAACCTCGTAGTTGTTCCAGCCAGTGTAATTCCATAATTTTTTTTTTAAAGGGGAGATATATATTAAGGATAAGAGAAAAGTATTAGTCACTACACACTAAATGTAGACGTGAAACAACAAACCAATAACCTAAATATACTTCCACGCGGCCATTTAAGTTTCTCTTTTTAAGTAGCTAATGATCACAATATGTGGAGAGCATTTGATAGTTGAAGATGTCCCTCTACATCCACAAAAAACATTCAATGAATTTGAAGATCAGCACCTAAAATGCTCTCAAATAGGAAAGGGGAAACCCCCTAGTACATGCCCAAATTAGATTGCCATTTTTATCAACAGAACCCATACATGTTAATTTTAATAACAGCACAGTGAGTATTATATGGTTCTCAAAGACTTCAATTCATAACACTATTCCTAACATCTACTAAGCGAAATATGCGCATACCTAGAATATCATAGAAACGGCAATTGCCAGCCATGGTACCCACAATTGTGCCCTGGAAGAACGAGTAAACAAATTTTAGGAACAAGACAAATGACATTTTCCTGCATAATGTTTTATAGTTAAATGTATGACGAAACAGACCTTTCCATCAGGGCGGAAGCACACAGCTGTGACTATTTCTCTGATGTCAATGTAATCCCTAACCCTACAGTGAACAACTTCCCAGATGCGCACCTTTCCATCAATTGAACCACTGACGAAAAAATTATCATTGACAGGATTGAAATTGACACACGTCACTGCATCAAAGGCAAAAGTAACAAAGGTGTTATTTAGCAAAAAAGAAAAATATAGAGGAACACAATTACATAACAACCAACATTATCCAAATCATTTATCAACATACATAACTAAACCAACGCAATAGTGGCTCACCATAATTATTGTGGGAGAAAACTCGAAGACATCTGTCGATTCCTACATGCCATAGGCGAACTGTCTTATCAACAGATGATGAGAGTAGAAACTGCAACAAACAAAGAAGAATGTAAACAACAGTAAGTTCGATTTTATAGAAAACTAAATGATAGGCAAATTTAAAGAAAGTGCAAAGTATAAAAAGATAAGTAAGAGTAGCTTGCTTCTATAGGAAACTAACCCCTCTTTTGGACCAAGCAAGGTCTAAAACATCACCACTGTGCCCTTGGAACTCATGCAAAGGTTTCGCCGATATGCGGAAGGTCTTTGGCGGGATAATCACACAGGTTGCCTCAGATGATCTCCTCAACTTCTCTGTTTTAACTAATTTCTCTTTATCTACATCAAGGGGAGCAACACATGAAAAATTATTTATTTTGAAATACACATGTGACGGATCGTTGTCCAGAATGTCCAATTCACTTGATCTTTCATCCTCAACCACCTTCCACACACGTACCATGCCATCTTCACCAGCACTAGCCAGATATTTTCCATCCAGACTAAACTTCATTGTCAAAATAACACCCTTATGTGCTTTAAACTCCTGCTCGGTGTAAAGGGAGGAAAGCTCCTTAAACCGCTTCCTGTATGAATGAACTCGAACCCTTTGTATCCCACTTCTATCCACGGAATCAAAGTCTTTGCATTTAGTTTCATCAAGGCCATGATTATGAACAAAACAAGCAATAGAATCCAGTTTCCTCAGCCAACCCCTCTTCATTTTCCTTTTTCCAATTCCCAACAACCTTGCGTTCTCAGCATCTCTCTGCAAATGTCTGCGAACCAACGAGGACGGTCCAATATTTCTCTGAAACTCTTCCATGCTAATCAGTTGGTTGGAACCCAAAACTCGCAGTGTGCTGAGAGTTCCATCCTGACCCAGCTTATCCACAATATACTGTGTTCCATCATCCAAATTCTTTATCATACACGCCGAATTCTCGCGATTTTCTTGCGAGCAGGAAGCCTCGTTGGACAAGGAATCCAACACAATCTGGTTTGAGGTTGAGGGAAGACCCTCCTCAACAGCAGAAGAACTTCTCAGCACTGCCCCGCTTGTTGCGGTGATTCGGTCAATCCCACAAGGTTGATCTCCCAACTCCTCTCCCTTCATTGAATAATTCAAATCAGACTCCAAACCCATCCATCTCAGGAAATTAAGGCGTCGCTGATGAACACTTTCAAGGTTTTCTGTCCAAACCTGGTACCTAGTAACATGTCCATTATTACCAGAACTAGATTCATCCGATTCTGAACAATCCGAACCCCCATCCGAGACAGAACACAATTCCTCACGAGTATCATAGAATTGATCCTCTTCCTCTTCCATATCCAACCCTTTCCCAATCCCCACAATCTCAAACAGATTCCTTTCTTCGCAGCACGAAATGGATAACCAATTCCGAGCTCAATGGATGACTTTTACTTTAATTTGGGGAAAAGGGTATCTGAAACCACGCAAATCAGGAACAGTTATAACGAATCCAGGACACACGGGAAAGGGGAACTGAAAAAGAGAAAAAACACGGATTTGGAGGATGAAGCGTGGAAAAGCGAGAAGAGGAGAACGAAAGCATGCGATGTTTGCTGACCTGGGTTGTCTTCAAAATCCGACCTTGATCCAGAAATCGAAACAATTTCATAGGGATCCTCGCTGTGTTTTGTTGGTTCAGTCTGCACTGTGCATCCACAGGAATACCTACCCACATCCACCACTTTGTGGTACGGCAGAGAGGGTTAAACAAACTGAAAAATGAAAAAAAAAAAAAAAGAGTTATTAATAATATTTAGTTAAACTAATAAATAATAATAATATTATTGGAGAAAAGAAAACATTTCCTCGTTGTGGGCGTGTCTACGATGATGACTTTGGATTTTTTGGCCATTCACGATTGACTGAGTCTACTCTTACTTTGGGTGTTTCCGTGTTAACGCTAACATTGCATTCATTTCCCACGAATCAGATACTTTGCTTTGCTTTCCACTTTCTCTCCACCTTCATCGGCTCCCAATGCTTCCCACTTTTTTTTAACATCTTATTTTATTAATTGTAATATTCCTGGTTATTGTGTGAATGAAAAATATTTGCGTTGATTATTTTATATTAGTATTTTAGTCTGTACATTTATATAGAATAAACATTTTAAATTATAAATTATGTTTCAAATTTATAATAAATAATTTAAATTATAATATAAAATTATTTTTAAATTAAAATGCATAAACAATTAACAAAATCAAATATAAAAAAAAATGAGAAAGTTTAAGATAATTTAAAAAGATAGAGTTAAATGTGTTTTTGGTCTTCTAAAATTATAATAGAATTGGTTTTAGTTCCCAGAAAAAAAAAAATCTTGAATAAAATCCATCAAATATTAAAAATACTCTAATTAAATCTCTGTGTTAAACTTTGTTTAACTTTTTGCTAAATGATGATCACATCAGCTTCCAAGTAAAGTATTTTATTACCTGAAGTGTCCAGTGATAATTTTTAATAAAAAATGTGTAATTGCTTTTGTTTTAGGGTTAAAAAAATATGTGGTTTAGGGTTGAATATGTAATGATTTTATTTAAAAAGTATGTTACTAATCTGACATGGACATAACAGTTAACATAGACGGTCATGTCAGCAAATTAATAGTGACTGTGATACTAATGTGATTATCATTTAACAAAAAAGTTAAATAGCGTTTAGCATAGAGATCTAATTAGGGTATTTTTAATATTTGAAGGATTTTATTCAAAAAAAATAAATTAGGGACTAAAACCAATTATGTCATATTTTTTAAGGACCAAAAACATATTTAACCAAAAAATATATTTTTTGACTAATTGCAAAAAAATATATGTAACAAACATGTCTTAAAGAGAGAAGAGAAAAAATAATAAAAATCTCTGATTGAAAAAGTAGTGAGAGTGAGAACATCACTTTTAAAATTAAAGATTCAAATTTGTAATATTGGGTTTTTTTTGTTTGTTTGTTCTAATTGACCACATAAAAGGAGGGGAGAGTTGAAAAAAAAATCTTTTTTGATAAATATAATAATATAAAATAATTATATTTTTAAAGATTTGATACTTTTAAAATAATAAAAATATATTTTAAAGGATAAAATGAGTTAATAATTTTAAAGAGTTCAAGTGTCAAGATTAATTAACTTCAAAATAATTTGTTATGTGTATACTTAGTTTATTACCGATTTAGATTATTTTAAAGTAAACAAATATATAAAGTTAGAAAATAATATCAAATATTAGGATGTATTCATTCCGAAAATTATTTTTATATGAGAGTGTGAAGAGTAATATTTGACTGTAAAGGTATATATAAATGACTAAAATTAAAAAAGGTTTTTAAAATCACATTATTACTTAAAAGATCTTGTAACTTTTTAAAAAATTAATATAGTTTATGTATTTTAATTTTATGATAAAATTTAATAATTAATATTTATTTCTCTAACTCTCGAATAAAAAACTCTCTTATTTAATATGTCTTCATCAAACACTAGTAAAACAAAATATATGATTCTTTCAGAATGAAAAATATACTTTAAAGAATAAAATGTACTAATAATTATTAATTAAGAAAAATAAGGATGAAGATTGTGATGAAAAAATTTAACTTTTTTAAAGTAAGTAGATAAAGTAAGAAAATATTCACCAAAAAAAATAAAGTAAGAAAATAAATGTGTATTTATTATTCATTCAAAGTTACATTTCGTTTTGACATGTAATTTATTGTTTTTATAATATTTTTTAAATTTAATTAAAATATATTGATAGTATTAAAAAAATTATAGTATCATTAAATTATAAATTATTATGTATAATAAATTTATTGTTTTTATAATAATTATTTTAAAATTAAAAATTAAGGTAATTTGTAATTAGTTAAATAAAAATCTTTATACTTTTTGTAGTATCTTTGTATTTACGCACACATAACTCAATGACTCACTCTAGTTAATTAGGAATTAGTAAAAAATAAGAAATCGATTGCATATTGCAAACTACCAAAAGCGGCGGGTCAAACTCAAAGTCTACCTTCGAATAGATAGCAATGCCAACACTATTGTTCTATTTACCCTTTTATATTAAGCGAAGAGAGATTGGAGCATTAGACTGTTCAACAAGATTTTACTAGTATTTTACCAACATAGAAAATCTTTTGCTACATTGAGAAAAGTCACTTGGGATTAAGTCAAATTTTGGGTTTATATAATAAAATTTCTACTCGAAATAGATAATTGAAGTTGTTATTATAATTATTGAAAATTTTAGAATTTAGATGAAGAAAATATTAAGTAAAAAATATTTAGATTATAAAATAAATATATATTATTAATTTATATAAAATTTAAAATATACATCAAAGAGAAAAATTAAAATATGTATAATTATTTTAAAATAATTTAAATTAAAAAAAAAGGAACAACATGCATTATTTTTTAAGAAAAAATAAACTAAAATTATATTACTCTCAAGAAATGATATTCTAACTAAATAAATAATAGTGACTTTTTTCTTTTTGATAAATATAAAAGGAAAGGCTATCCCCATATATAAATATTGTTGAAATTGGTACTCTGCCACAGTGTTTTAAAAATCAGCTCGGACCGGTTGGACTGGAAACCGGTGGTGGAACCGGTCCAAGCCAGTGATCGGATCGGATGTGCCATCGACCTGGTTTGACTCGGTGGGTTAACCGGTTAAACTAGTGAACCAATAGGTCGAACCGGTCAGTTGATTCGGATCGATTCCAAAAAAGTTATTTTTTTTAAAACGTGAAACGACGTCTTTTTAACTATAACTATTGAAAAAAAATAAAAACCTTGACTTATAATATAATTTATATACATAAAAATATTTATTTACTAATGATAATAGTCACCAAAATCATGAATGCAGGTATGCATATGACATAAATGTCTCTTGTGTTAACATGAATGCATAATCTTCATTCACTTGTTCTTGTTTGTTTGACCTTAATACGTAACCTTCAGTCCTTTCACCTTCATCTTAAATATAATTGTTGATTGTTAATTTATTTCTGGTTTATACATCACCATTAAAATTTAATTTAATAAATTTTGTAAGTATAAGATTTACATATCATGAATATTTTAAATTTTTTTAATAGAGATCGGGTCATGCGATTCAATTAGTGACCCTCCGATTTGACCATTAACCCAATAACCCAGTGTCTTGACCAAGTCGATGACCGGTTCGAGTTTTAAAACATTGCTATGCCATACTTTATGATAGAGACTCCCAATACCTTAAACTTTCGTGATTTTTTCTTTTTTGAATGCTGATTCACCAAAATACAGCATTCCTAGTTTCCCTACATCTCTAGTCATTGAAAAATCAAAATCAAAATAAGTACTGGTCAAAGTTTTGACCATCTTGTCCAAGGCGTTCGAGATATTAAATTGTGAATAATGTTTTTTAATTATACCAGTTTCTTTCTTATTTAGGATAGTTTTATATAAAATCTTTATGCATATATAGTAGGTTGTTTGTATAATAATAATTGGATTAATCGTTCTGAAATAATTAAAAATTGTGTAATATTCACTCCTAAAAAATAGTGTCCACAGTCAATCATGTTTTTCATCAATCAAGTCTCCTTACAAGTTAAAAGGACAACTCACATAGCCTTCTAAGTTGTAATTGTCTGCGAGCATTGTAGCATTTAATATCAACATCCGTAGTAACTAAAAAGCTTGTTAAGATAAAGAGAAAGCTTTGCTCCATCTTCAATGCTCACCAAAATCATTCCGAAACATTTCTCTTAGCTTCCTAAGAGTCAAAACCACTTCATACTCAAGTCAAATAAGGTGTTCCTATTAAAAGCCTTTCAAGAATAAACTCTTGCTAACTTACATAATCTTCATAACTTGTAAAATCACGGCAAATGAGTGATTATGAAGTCGTAAATATATGCAAGCACACTTTTGGTCAAGTCTTCGTGTGTCATAGGTATAAGTATGAATTTAAACATTTAGACATCCTCACCATATGCTATAAAACAAATATCACGGAATCATGTGGGATCATATAGATATAGCCAAGTATTAAACAACATTACTTGACGAACAATTTGAAGAACCTAGAAATCACATGGAATGATACTTGACTATAGCCAATCATGATCTCACTGTTTATTTTTTAAAACCTTCACTTTAAAACAGTGAGATCATGATACTTGACTATCTCAAGTTTTTTTTCCTACTTGAGAGAATACCTTCTCCCAACCCTAAAATAGTATGTTTTATTGTTTTCTATACTTTTTTCCTTCTTATTCAAGACATGTAGAAGATGAATTTGCAGGCCTAATTTGGGTCTTCAATGATTCCACCTATAACTGTTTAAGGGAAATCAACTAGTTTTTCATTTTTCTCTTCCATAGGCCTTGCATTTTTTTAATACTATATTTATATGGAAAGATGTGGGTAGCCATACTACATTTTTTTTTAAAGCTTTATCATTTTTGTGTGACTATTATTTTATCTATTTTGAAATTTGAAGCATTCAACCTACAAGGTAGTTTGAAAGCTTGATTTTGATGGACTGAATTTTCATTGGGAAGCAACAAAATCAATGAATAAGAAGTATACCATATGTCATTATTATTATATAAAGAAGAGGCACTTTCAGTTTCATACTTTTATTCCTTCGACTAATACCTGAAAACTAGGCTGCTTAACCTTTTCTAGGTTCAGGTTTTCAGAACTTTTTAACACTTGTATAATTTTCTCAGGTGTTGAGAAATCAAGGGAATTGTAGGATCCAAATTGCTTTCTTTTTCCAAGATCCATTAACGCCCTGTTTATATGAACTTATTCATAAGTACTTTTAAGAGAAAAAAATAAGAAAATAAAATAAATTAAGTTTTTCTTATAAGTTAAAATTAACTTATGCACTTTAACTTTTACAAAAATTCTCTCATCGAGCTTTTCCAAAAGTTTATGTGTATGAGCTAATTTTAACTTAGAAAAAGTTTGATTCGATTTACTTTTTATTTTCTTATTCTATATGTTCTTAGTTTATTTAAACATGACTTAAGTGTTGTTAATTACTATTTGATAATGATACCTGTTATGTAGTCACTATGTTTGCAGTAAATTTACATCTATTAGTGATAATTTTGATTGTAATCCTTATCCTTTTGTTGTACTTTTATCATTTGGAATTTTTGTTTTTCATCTAGGCATTATTTATGAGTAAACACTAAACTGTGAAGTAAGGCTTTTTGCACTTTCATAGCATCAGGATTAATACCAACTAAATATTATGAAAAAACAATAAAAGGAGTAACTAGTGCAAATGGAACAAAAATGAACATTCAATACAAATTATCTATTGCAAAAATTTGTAAAAACAAAATAAGTTTTAATGCTCAATAGCAGCATGACTGACTGTCAACTTTTCTACCAATTCTGCTGCAAACTCTTTTCAGCCCATCCCATCACTTTGTAATTTCAGCTGCAAAAGTGAATTTAATGTACCCTATGTTCCGCATTAGTGTAAGAGACTAGAATATTCTTTGGGAATAGGAATCTCCAACAGAATCCCAAGAGTTAAGTTCTGGTTTAGTTACCTATAAGGATTCCAACACTCAAGTCAATGATTGTAAGAAATTATGAAACTGATAAGTAAAGTGAATGTATACCGAGTGTCATATATGCTTACCTTATATCGTCCTTTTGATACTAGGGAAGTACTACTGCGTGAATGCATGAGGAATGCACTCGCATGGACTCCCGTGATTTTCAGATGCTCCTTAATAATTGACTCCGACTATATTTTGGTGCTTCGCATTTGTAATAGTTCTCATATCGTGCTTGGGAAATTTCTACATTGAGATTGTGTATTAGATTGTTTATAGTTAGGCCAGCATATTGGTTTTATTGAATGGCAATTGTATTTACACCCCCCATTTTTGCTAATACACCCCTTTTTCATATTTGTATTTTTTTCCCCCTAAAAATGCCCTCTTTTTAGAAAGTAAAATTCAAAATTTATTTAGGCTTTTTAATCAAAGTAGTAGAAAAAACTATTTACTAAAATAATAATAAAAATTACCGAATTGGGTTGTTTTAGACACGCTGGACAAGAGATATATATATATATATATATATATATATATATATATATATATATATATATATATATATATATATATGAGGCACTGTGCGCCACCTTTTTTCATTCGATTTTATTTTCTTCAATACAAGAGGCGCCAACTTATATGGCACCTCGCGTTTCATCTTTTTTCTTTCTCCATCACAGGAGGCACCAACTTACATGGAGCCTCACATTTCATCCAATTTTTTTCCTCCATTACAGGAGGCGCCAACTTACATAACGCCTCACATTTTTTTAATTAGGTTGTGCTTGGCCGACTTGACCGTGTTGTCTTGCATAGGAGGCACCAAGAGGGTAGGTGCCTCCCATTTGTATAGCTAATTTTTGGTCTTGCATGTCCATATGTAAATGCTTTATTGATGAATGCTTAACATTTTTGCTATGGCTTATGTTTTAACTATCTCCATGTTTGTCTGGTGTTTATGCCTGCGATTCAATTCAGCTCTGATGAAGCTATTGCTTGTCAATTGACAACTAATAAGGTATATTTTTTGATACTGGGGATTTTTCTAAAGTCTAAAGGAGTTATTTGTCGGTTGAGAGTTCGGGAATTGCTGCTTTTGAGCTTTCTAGTTCACATGTGTCTCGTGTAGCCACATTTGTTCTAGAATCCAAGGTTCGTGTCCCTTAACTTAATGCTTATTGTGGATGCTTAGTTCACTTTTTTGCGACTAAATGAATGAGAATTTTGTATTATTGGCAATTTGGTTAGTTGTTTGTTAGGTTTCTAATATATAAAATTCTATGAACCATCGATGCATAAAAGTTTACTATTTGGACAAGGATCTTTCACTTTCTTCTATATTCTTGGATTTGTTGATAAATTGGATTTGAGAATTAGGATATAATTCTTTTTTCCAATCTTAAGGATCTAATATTGCTGATGCATTGTGTATTTATGATGCTCAGTTGAGTTAAGTGGTTTGAGATAACTCAAACAAGTACAATGATCATTTCCCAGCTTTGTTTGGTCTAAACTAACTTTGGGATAAAATTATTGTTGAAATTTTTAGTGATGAAGTGAAATAAGTGCAGGCAAGCACAATTACAATGTGTTGTATCTAAATGTATCAAAAGGAGACTGAGTTGAATCCCTTTTACTGTAGAATTGAAGAAGGAGCTAAGCAGTTTCGATTAGAAATTGCTCAAAATCCAAATGATACGGAAGAATACATTTGAATTATCTTGTCGAATTCCACCAGAGACCGTGAACCATTACCCTTAACAGTAAATAAATTATGAGCATATCATAAGCTATGTGTCACACACACTGGATGTGGCTTAAAAGGAAGATACATGAGATTTTCGACAATAAACTTGGCGAAAGAGAGACATTCCACATTGAATTGCAAGAAATGCTTCATGGCTGTTGTTGTTGCTATTGGTGAAGGCATCCCAAATGCTGGAAATTGAAGGAAGAAAGCGTCTTTGAGTAAGGATTAAAGGATTGGAGTCGGATAAAGGTGTTTTGAAAATCACAAGATTGCTTTTGGAAATTTGTTTCCGGAAATGTTGAAAACGTCTGGAGATTAATTTCCGGAATCTCCATTACCGAAATAATTTCTAAAAAGAGGGCATTCTTGGAAAAAAAAAATTAATACAAAAAAGGTGTATTAGCCAAAATGGGGGTGTAAATAGCAATTACCTTATTGAATTTGGGTTGATTATTTGGACTGAAATGAGCCCAATATGTCTGTCCAGAACACCAAACAATTATGCATCCTGTGAGTTATTTACTTATTTTTATGTCTTTTTTTTTCCATAGCATGACTATCATGTAAGTATCACGAGAAGATCCAAATTAAATATAACGAGTAAATCAAGAATTTTCGTACTTCCACTGTCCCAAAATTTTCAATGGGAGGTTAAAATAGAAGGAAACCGAAACATTTGTTAAAGCAATCTGTTATGCTCAGTAAGATTCCTACTTTGTTTATTTTCACAATATTCCTTTGTTCTCTACCAAATGGAGTAATTTGAATTAATTTGCTTGCAGGTAATTAATTCTTGTTCAGCACCAATTCAGGAGGTAGAACCTTTGGGTAGCTCAAGCTAACTTCAGCATGATCTTAATCTTTCTGCTCCAAAGGAGGTGTGGATATGTATAAGGACTCTAGCGATAAAATTAATGCGTGTAAGAAAAGTGTGAGATGAGCGAATGCCTATCTTTCTTTTTCCTTGTTGTCTTTTAATACTTTGTGTCTCATTCCATGAGTTGTGTAATTCTCATGTGTGCATTATGTGTGCACATGTGCCTATCCCTGAAATTTGCGGGTTTCATTACAATTATTCTCAATTCTTGTGTATTTCAAGTCTTTCTCCTCTCATTGTTTGGTGTTTCTTTGGGCTGGTTGGGCTGGTTGGGCTACTTGGGCTTTATGAACCGCTAATTAGGTGTTCAAGGCTTCAAGCTATAGGAGTATGAGCCTCAAGATCGGCCCAAAAGAATTCTAAATTCTGCATTAAGAATTTAAAAAAGATTTAGTTAACTAGTGTCCTTAGATATAGAAAAATTTTAGAATTTAATATACTTTTAGTCTTTATGGGTATACCAAAATTTCATTTTAATCCTTTAAAAAAAATTGTTGTTTTTGATACTTATAAATTTTAAAAGTTTTGAAAATAATACTTATTACTAATTAGGGATAATGTAGTATGCATTTAGACATATTTAGTAATAACATTTATTACTATGTCAGAGTGATTGTTCACTTGATATGTCTAAGTACATGTCACGTAATCATTCAAGATTAATAGGAATTATTTTAAAAAAGTAAATTTATGGATATCAAAATTTCCTATATTTATAAGGATTAAAAACATATTTAACCAAATTTTTATTAAAAAAATACGTTAAAGTTGCATTAAAAATCATGGTATTTAGATGCTAACGACCATTGGCGTCTGATTTAGATGCTAACTTTATTTTGGTTTCGAACATTTAGATTTAGCTCTAAATCGATATTTACAGTCATTGAATATTTTCAATCTCTAATTACTAGATTTTTAGTATTGTGCAGAATAAGAAATATTTCTTGTTATAGAACAACTTAAATATTTTTCTATTTTCTTTTTAAGAAGCCGCAACAATCATTTAAAAAAAATGTGAGAGTATATGTAGTTGCTAACGAATTTTAATTATATAGTATACATTAATTGTTATTTTAATTATATATTATACATTAACTGTTATTTCCCACTCCTTAACCTATACATTTATCCCTTGCATCTACTACTACTTTTGCGGGAAAAACTATTCAAAACAAACCTCATTTAATTTCCTTCTATTTTTTTCACACATTTTTTTCTTAAGATAATAAGTGTAAGACTAAGATATGAGTTTGAGCGTAGATATATTATTATATATTATATGTACATGTATTCTGTGTTCGTGATTATCTAGCGTGTCACACCTTTTAGGAACAAACGATCCGCATTCTTTTTAGAATGGGTGAAAGCTAGAAAGAAGAGTAAATAGAGGCTACCATGTCTCCTATTATGTATCATTATGTGCCATCTCAACAAATAGGTTTGTTGACTAAATCCATCTTATTTCTTTCTTCCATCATTTCTCTGGATGAACTAGAAGTTAGGGGACAACGGAAGATGCAAAATATAGCTAAAAACAAAGCCCACCTTTCTTTTCTGTCTACCTATTATTTTCTTTTTCCTTTTTTGTTCCTAATATCGTCATATATAAGAAATTTGCACGTTCTTCGAGTATTCTCAATACCAACTCTGGTATGCCAACAAGATTCACCTTCCTTTTCTTTTCTTTTCCTTTTCTTCTGTTGCTTTTGTCTTCGCAACTTTGTTCTTGGTTCCATTAGTTGCTACTCTCGTTCTAAAACTTATCATGTGTGGATAATTCAAATAGGATAGAATAATAGATACCCTGTTATTTGAGGAAGATTACTTTCAAAGAGTAGAATATCGACGGTACATTTGACTTTGAGGTGTGTTCTTTTTTATCCCTTTCTTAGATTTTTTTAATTTTTCATATAAATTACTTTTACACTTTCCCTCTTAATGTAATTACTATATCAAATGAGTACACCATTAGTAGTTTATGTGTAATTTAGAACACTTAACCTCCACCCTTCCCAGATTTTTTTTGTTAAGAAAAAAAAAAGGAGACTAATAAGTGAGATAAAAAAGAGAGCAAAGAAGCATCTATAAATTAAAAGCTATTAAAATTCCAATTAAAAGAAGAATTACTAAAATATCTTCAATCTAATACTCCTTCTCTATTTTTTAATCTCACATGTTCTTTCCAGTTTTTTCTTCTCTAGCTTTCAGTTATGTGCTTTTTTTTTGTTTTAAAAAAAAAAATATCATCACTTATTTTCATTCTTTATTGTTTTGAAGTTATTAAATTTAGATTTTACAATTGCTTGATGTATGTTACACATCTCTTATTGTCAGTGTTCTTTCTTTCCATATTTGTTTGTTTTGGAAATATAGAACTTAAAAGGTTGAAGTTCCCATGAATTTTTCCTAACCAAATACGATTGTTTATCGTTGTGGTCTCTTCCCATTTCATAACAAGAATGCTTTTCACCTTTTCCTTGTTAATTATATATCTTAAAACTTGCTCCGTAGTTTTAAAAAGAAATGCTAATTAACAACACATTCTTTACATCTCAATATTATATGATGAAATTCATGTGTTGACAAAATCAAGTAAATCTCCCTCCCCATTTAAAAAATCTCATTTATAATTTAGCAATGAATTCCATCTAATTAATAGTAAGATAGTGGGTTGCTAATATTCCTTGTTTGATCATTGTATTCATTTTAACTCTCTCTTTTCAGTTTCTTTAAATATATTTGATTTTTTTTTGCTACAAAACAAAAACATTCTTCTTCAACCTTGATTACAAATGTTGCAATAAAGAAAAGACTGTTTTTAAATTTGATTTACTATTACAAGAAAGCATAGCATCATTATACTAACTATGGATATTCGGTTGCATTAAACTTTTAATGGTTTCTTACGTAGCACAATACGGCTTGCTCATAGTAAAGATTTTTTTTTTTTTGGTAGCCACCTAATATATACACACACACATATTATAATATAGACCCCATAGTGTAAAGATTTAATAGTTCGCAGTTATATCAAAATTAATTTCTAATATATACACATACTACACACACATATTCATCTTAGCTAATTAACTAAACATCTTAAAGGCAGCTCCATAGTTTCAGGTGGAGCACAAGCATTATTCCTCTTCTACCTTCTGGTTGTTAGCTTAATCTCTAGTTGTTTTCTTGGTTCAAAATCACCACATTCATATTTTAGCTCCCACTCTTTAGTTACATTCATCTTAAAGCTTGATTACTAATGTTGCAAACTTGCAATAAAAAACAGTTTTAAAAAAATGATTTACTATTAGTGAAGAACATTGTGCATTATCAGCAAATAAGAAAGTATGATCACATCATTATAGTAAATAAGGTTCTTCACTTACATTAGACTTTCAATAGTTTCTTAAGTAGGTAGCACAATATGGTTCACTCAGCGTAAAATATCAAAATTAAATGCTAATACAAACTATTTATATCCCCCCTGTTAATATAATAACGGGTATATGCTTATAACATTCGATTGTTGTTGGTGCAGCTTCATCTATCTCAAACTTGTGAACATAAACTAACATCATTTGTTTATTTGAAAATTTCCTCAGAGCTGAAAGCAAGAGGAAAATGGGCAAGAATGGATCACCAAAACATTATAGTCAGCCTGATTCAAAGAGAAATCGTCTCACATGGATTTTTGGAGTTAGTGGACTATGCATTTTATCTTACATAATGGGTGCATGGAATAACACTCCAGCACCCACTAGCCAATCTGAGGTCTACACAAAAGTAAACTGTAAGTCTCCATCAGACATGGCATCTTCAGGAATTCAATCAACTTCTAATATAGATTTTGAAAGTCATCATGAAATTGAGATCAATGATTCTGGAGGGGCGCAACAGTTCCCACCATGTGACATGTCATATGGTGAATACACTCCATGCCATGATCCAGTGAGGAGTCGCAAATTTGACCGAGACATGTTGAAGTACAGGGAGAGGCATTGCCCCTCCAAGGAGGAACAACTAGACTGTCTTATACCTCCTCCACCAAAATATAAGAAACCTTTCAAATGGCCTCAAAGCAGAGATTTTGCTTGGTATGTGAATATTCCACACAAAGAGCTTAGCATTGAGAAAGCTGTTCAAAATTGGATTCAAGTTGAGGGTGATAGGTTCAGATTCCCTGGAGGAGGTACAATGTTTCCCCGAGGAGCTGATGCATACATTGACGACATTAATGAGCTTATTCCCCTCACCACTGGTGATATCAGAACTGCAATTGATACGGGGTGTGGGGTAAGTTAATCCATATTCTATTCTATCTTCATTTATGTCTACGCCTCTATTTATTTTCTCTTGCTATGGATTGTAACCAAGTGTTTGCAACTTTGGACAGTTGAGTTTAATAGGTGATTTATCAAATTCAAATTAAATGTTAGGACTACATATGTTTTTTCGATATGAAGGATTTGTTGCTTATACTTAATTCCTTCTTGCACGTGTAATTGTAAAGGTAGCAAGTTGGGGTGCTTACCTTTTGAAAAGGGACATCATAGCTATGTCTTTTGCACCAAGAGATACACATGAAGCTCAGGTCCAGTTTGCATTGGAAAGAGGAGTTCCAGCAATGATTGGCATCATGTCTTCACAGAGGATTCCATACCCAGCAAGGGCGTTTGATATGGCTCATTGTTCTCGCTGCTTGATACCTTGGGAAAAATTTGGTATTCACACTTGTTACATTATGGTGTCCCAATATTTTCACTGGCTATCTAATTTAATAACTAAGAAAAGAAACAATTAATCAAACAAGTAGTAACTTAAGTACATATATCATTAAGGCATTAATGATTCTTTCAACATTGTATATGAAAATGGAACCATTTTTGCTTGGAATTCATAAATTGTAAGTATTCGTTCTTCTTCCTAAAAGAAAAAGAAAAAAAGTTGTGTTTATTTTAAGTAACAATACTTTTTTTGCATTTTTATTAGTCACTGAGTCTCTAATTTCCACCCCACAGATGGTATGTATTTGATTGAAGTGGATAGAGTTCTCAGGCCAGGTGGCTATTGGATTCTCTCTGGCCCACCTATTCGATGGAAGAAATACTGGAAGGGGTGGGAAAGGACCAAAGAGGATTTGAAGCAAGAGCAAGACGCCATTGAGGAAGTGGCCAAGCGCATATGTTGGACGAAAGTAATTGAGAAGGATGACCTTGCCATTTGGCAAAAGCCTAAAAACCACCTTGAATGTGTAAAAAATAGACAGATTTATAAAACACCACACATATGCCAATCCGACAATCATGACATGGCTTGGTAATTTCTTTAGACCATTTCTATTAGAACAGAACTTATACAGGTTCATAACTAGTGTTGTATCAAAATCAACATCCCATCTTGGTAATCACTGTTTTCATTTCAGTAACTAAATTACTATCAGTTTAATTTTTAAAAAAATTTACACTATCAACCAATCAAAAATCATTGTTGGTATGACTTTTAAAATAATTATTGTAGAAGTTAACAAATTTATCATGATTTGTGATTAGATAACAGTTTATATTGTCAATACATAGACTATTTATTCAATAACTAATCCCAAGAAGAAATGTAGATTTTGATAATGGCACTAATAATACCATAGCTATTGTATTTAAGTTTTATCCTTTCAACCATAGGTAGGATCACTTTATTATATGATTAAAATCTTGGTTGTTCATACCATTTTCTTTGTTTAATTGCATTGAAAAGGTACCAAAATATGGAAAAGTGCATAACTCCATTGCCACAAGTTACCAGCTCAGATCAAGTAGCCGGAGGGGCACTAGAAAAATGGCCTAAGCGTGCATTTGCCACCCCTCCACGAATTAGTAGTGGTTCAATACCAAGCATCGATGCAGATAAGTTTCAAAAGGACAATGAATTATGGAGGGAAAGGATGGCACATTACAAGCATCTCATTCCTCTTTCCCACGGGAAATATAGAAATGTCATTGACATGAATGCTTATCTTGGTGGATTTGCAGCAGCCTTAATAAAATATCCAGTATGGGTTATGAACGTTGTCCCCCCAAATTCAGATCATGACACACTGGGTGCAATTTATGAACGAGGTTTTATTGGTACTTACCATGATTGGTGCGAAGCTTTCTCAACTTATCCAAGAACATATGATCTCATCCATGCTAGTAATGTATTTAGCATATATCAGGATAGGTGGGTACACATCATTTGGACATTATCTAACTCTTTAGCTTATGTTATTTCTCACCATGTTATTATGTCTTATTTTATGGTTTTGACTGGATTAATTATTGTGCGTGGAAGGTGCAACATTACTCATATACTACTGGAGATGGATAGAATTTTGAGGCCAGAAGGTACAGTTATATTCAGAGACGGAGTAGAGCTTCTGGTGAAGATTAAAAGCATTACTGATACAATGAAATGGAAAAGCAATATAATGGATCATGAAAGCGGACCCTTCAACCCTGAAAAGATTCTTGTGGCCGAAAAAGCTTACTGGACCGGCGAAGTTAAAGACAAACAAAAGTAACAGATAGCGTTATTATTACAACTTTGTTCTTCTTCTTTTTTTGTGTACAATAGTATCACTGAGGTTATAACCTATGACCTCATGTATACTACTCAAACTCTCCACACTAGGTTACAACTTTGTTCTTGATCCTTTTTGTTTTCCCTCGTATAAATTAAATTGTAATTAGATGTTTGTTTTACTTACCTTACAATTCTATCTTGTCATATTCTTATTTTATTCCCTTAATTAAATGCATTGATTAAAACCTCCGAAATCATTAGCTTATTTTATTACCTATTTATGTTTTTCAAAGGTAAGGTTTTCACTTTTCATTAATGCATTAACAATAAGCCAATTTTAATTTTATCAATCAGATAAGAAAACGCTTTAATTTCTAATTATAAATTATACTTCTTTATTCTTCGTCTATTAATTTAATCATTAGGTGAATGATAAAGTTAGAGATGCTTATAATGCAACGTTACAAAAAGAAAATCGTAGATTTGATACCAAAGCTTTTGTAACTTGTAAGGAGTATTTTTCTTCCACTAACTATCTTTTCTACTTTTACCTTTAGCCATTTTACTTTTTTCTCTCACAAGATTGACGTCGCATCAGTCAATTTATTAACATCGGTGAAAATCTTTCATAACAAATAACGTTGATAATTTAGAATATATGACAAATTCTACGCATGTTAAAGTTTTAATTGCATTACATATAAATGTTCTTCATCACAAAATAAACAACTTTAAAAAAAAAAAATCCGCTGTTTCCAGAGAAAAAAAAGGGTAGCACAATATACAAGAAAGACATTAGGATATTCAAAGAGTAATATTATTGAAGAGTAATATTATTGAAGGAAGCATGTGAAAAGAATGAAGAGTAGGAACACAGAAAGTTCAAGGTAATATTATTAATGCCGTGTCTGGTACGTATGAAATAGAGGGGAGGAAGGGAGAAGAGGAAGTAAGAGCATCCACAATCTAGTATCACTCTTTGGAATTCTTAAATGAGTCTCACTTATACACATCATTAAATTTTACTTTTTTAAACTTAAGCACTCCACCCCTCTAATCCAGCAACTTCAAAAAGTTTCTTAAATGGATCCTACTAATAACTTCATATCATTATATTTCATCAATAATTTATTAATTAAGTTATAAAAATATTAAAACTGATAAATGGGTCTCACTATTTTCCTACATGTACCGGTGCTTATAGAAGCACCCAGTCCTAAATAAGAAATGTGTCCAATGGTAAGTACTCAATAGATACTGGTGCTTAATTAGAAGAACTGAGCATAATGCATCCGTTGTAGATGCTGTAAGAGAGAGGAAGTGGTAAAATAGAGACTGTTTGGTGTAATGAAAGTACAAGGAAGTTTTTTAAAAAATAAGTAGGTCTCACAAGTTTTGATTTCCACACAAAAATGAGGTAATTTGTGAAAAAATAATGTAACGGTATGGCAAAATCAATTTTGTTGGTTAACTAAATCGATTTGCATAGATGTGAAGGCCCCAAATATGTAATTTTTACACATTTTACACACACCAAATCAATTTTGTTTAGTTAGTAAATCAATTATGTTGTTTTATTTTTTTTATTTTTTTTATTTTTCTCTTCCTACTTCTCTTTTATTTCTCTTAAACTAAACACACCTAATTTTTATTTTATTTTTTACTTATTTCTCTTATTTTCTTTTCTCACCTATCTACTTCCTCTCTATTTCCTTTTTCTCTGCCAATTACCAAACACACCCTAAAGGAAGCACGTGAAAAGGGTAAGCAACAACATCGAAGGAGGTTCAAGGACCAACGGTGTGTTACATTTTAGAAGTAGAGTTGATTTGTCCGATAAAATTTTAGGAAGCGAATTATTTGTTTATCAACGGGGAAAAAAAAGAAAATGGCATAATTAGAAGAGTAGTGTACTTTTATTATTCTTAACGTATGACATTTTCTTTTCTGGTCCATTATTATGGGGAAAAAATTCAAGGACGGGCATAGATTGATATCAACAGTAGAACATCTGGAAAAAATAAACAGAGTCTACATTTTAACCAAACGTCATAATGAATCAATTTACCACCTTTCTTCCCAACAATACCATATGTTTAGAAAAAATTTCTCTTTAATTTAGGGGCTGTAGACAAAATTGGAAAACTCATTTCTTTTACTAGCTGAATTTAAGCCCCACATTGAACCAACCCTGGCAGTATGTCAGTCCCCGGGGTAGTTTTGTGGTGCAAGCGTACATACACAGCAAAAGTTTTCGCCCATGATCTCATTTCATCTTGTCTTCAGAACTCAGAAGCTATACATAACTGTAAAACATGCATGTATTACATACACCATCTCCTCTTTACTAATTCAGAACAGACATTCAGTAAACAGAAACCGAATAAGCAAAAGGTCCAGATAAGATTTTCATTTTTTTTCTTCAGAAGAAAGAAATAAAACACACAGATACACAAAGCTATTATATAGTCACCCTTCACTACCAGAGTTTCATCTTGTCCCCAAATTTTCCAGTCTATGTTTTTATGACTTTTTTGCATTTGCTTTCACAGGATCAGTCAGCAGTCATTGGTTGAGTCATGCAACACCTGAACCGGGCCTTCCGAACTGTTGTCATGATCTCAGTCTCCGCATTCTCAAGCATTCCCACAACTTCAGCAAATGGTGGCCTAACATCAGGATTGGGATCCCAGCATCTTGTCATGATGTCACGGAGAACAGGTAGGCAATCATTGGGTATGATTGGGCGAACATTTTTGTTGACAACTGCAAATGCTGCCTGTACTGCTGTCATGTTCTGAAATGGAAGCATACCGGTGATGAGTTCCCATAGAACAATCCCAAAGCTATATACATCCACTTTTTGTGTGTAAGGCCTATGCTGGATCATCTCCCTGCAGTAGATCAGTAAACAACATATCTAAATGCCACATCAAATTAATTTTTTAAACAAAAATATAAATCAGATAAAACAAATTATGAATTTCTGCATTTCAACAAGTTGGATGACTGGATTTTGGTCATAGCAGAAACATATGAAAACATGCTGAGCCTCCTGAAGCAGACATGATTAGAGTAATATCATGCATGATGAATGGAGCTGTCCGTATACATTCTAATAACCAGTACTCAATTGCGTAAATCTCCCCCATACCATTAGTATTGATTATCAGCTAATTCTAGAAAGCTAACAACATCCCTCATTCAGCAGAAGAATAGTCTTAGCAAGAAATAAGACAGAAAGAAAACGGTAAATACATCACTAATCAGTATAAGAAAGCCCAAAGAAAGTCATAAAAAAGAATAAGAACTAAATAGCATTCCAATTCCTCTGAATATCTAACAAGGAACAAGGAAGTTTCATGGAATTTGCCCTTTGAATAGCACCAAAGACAATCAACCAAAACAATCCCATCCCAAAAGCAAATCTAAAGGGTAAAATGTTTGCCAGAAAAATCCAAGCATTTTCCTCTAAACAAAAAAGACATCATATAGCATATAAAACAAATCATTAAAACACTTTTCCCTTCTTACTCCTATAAACCCTGTGGGCACGCCCAAGATTCACCAGAATGTTTTAAGTTATCAGAAAGCAATGTCAAAAAATGAAAAGATTCCAGTTCTTTCCACATGATTTCCAGGAATAGTTTCAATGTCATTGCAACTCATCAATATTCTAGTTTTCTGCAATAAACTAAACAGTGCATCTAAATTTCAAACAACAGAAAATAATTACCAAAACCATGCACTTTTGAAAGCATAGATTATAAACAATTATCAAAACAAATTATCATCACAATATTTTCTTGCATGTCTCTGCAAATAGCAGTATGACTAATATATCCCATAACATTCTCCTTGCAGATTAAGCAAACTATATAGCACTTCCTAGTTCTTATAAAATAAAATAGTAAACACTCAATTTAGTCCTTCAAAATTAAGTCTCTCAAAGATTTTAATCCTCCAAAAACTTTAGTCACCATATTAATCCCACAAAGATTTTAAGTGTCACCATATTAGTCCTCCAAGGATTTTGTCACCACATTAGTCTCTCAAAGATTTAGTTTATCACCAAATTAATCCCTCAATGGTCTAAATAGGACTAATATGGTGACAAATTAAATCTTTCATAGATTAATTTGGTGACAAAATCTTTGGAGGGCTAAAATGATGACAAAAAAATTTGAAGGATTAAATTGAAGACTTAGCTGTTAATAAAATGAGTTTAATTTTGATGCACTTGTAAAGGTTTTTATACTGTCAACCAATTAAGTAACACCTTACATATGACTTTTAAAGTGGCTATTACAAAAAATCAACAATTTTCAATGATATGGAAATTCATGATTGGTTGACATTGTAAAAATATTTCAAATAAATTCATAAAATATTTCTTCATTTAGATAAAAAAAATGACAAGAATCATCATAATCAGATGCATGCACTGTTTCAAAAGTAATATTATAGTGAGCTTATCCAAGCCAATTAACAGTTTCAATAATTTTTTTATGTAACACCAAAAATAATGTTAGAAATGCATAACAAAATTTTCAGATTTATTTAGAAGTATTTGACAAGAAAACCCAAATATTTGCAAGGGGTCGGCATGCTTCCTTAGTTTGTTTTGCATAGAATACATGCCTGTCAGAACACCTAGAGAATAACAGCAATAAACACAAGCCTTAATCCTGTTTTTCGAGTCAGCCACAAGAAACCATAATCTTAACCATTCATAATCCTCCATATCAATTCCATGTTGCCATTTCTGTATGAAGACTAAATCATATTGCCCAATACAGTTAAATTAACTAATCAAACAGTGTAACAGTTCAAATCAAAACACTCGAGACATGTCATTAAATATTACCGATACACACACATACATATAACGGGCATGCAATCAATATCAAACCTTCATTAATACACAAAGGTCCCAACCAACAAAAGTTAATGGAGCCTATTTCAAGGCAAGGAGCCCGAAAGTGGCTAAAAAAACACACAAGAAATTAAACACCCAATAGAAATATAACTCACTCATCATGCGACCATTACCCATCAAGACAAGATAACTACATCATGATATGCATGAGAAAATGCAAGAATGCAATAGGATATGCCCATAATCAAACAGAGTTTTCACATTTCATAATGCTACGATATTGCAGGCTGTAAACTGCAAAGCTTCAACCCAAGGCATGATGTAAGCAGGCTGCTATATATTAAAACAGGTGACCAACATATGAAGCTTATTGTAAGGTCTGGGGAGGGTCGAAAGTATACAAGCTATATGCCCATAATTGAAGAGGATATTTCATGACATAGATCCTGAGAAGACCAGCTCACAAGGCAGCAACCCTAAAGATTTGTACGCTACTATCTTTCATTTTGTTACAAAACACTCCTTGAGTAACTATGCATTCAATTAGGAAGATTTTTCAAGAATTTCTAAATATTGATCAATATATTGGTTTGGTTAAGAAGATAATGCAATTAAAACAAAAAAAATAAAAAATCATACTGAATACAAATAGTAACCAAAAGTTTATTATTGAAATTTGCTTCTAATTTCACAATTAATATTAAGAAATTCATTACCTTTGAGATCATCTGAAATGGTAATAATAATGGTAAAACTGCAGAAATTTTCCCCCATTTTTGTCACCTCCATGTCAAAATATAAAGAACTTCACATTTTCACCACATCAAATTAGCTTTGTTAATGTTGTCTTGAAGAATGGTCAGACCAGCTGGGTCACCCAAAGAGGGGTTAAAGGAGAGAGAGCATTATGGCATATTTTTTGAACCCCAATCTCCCCTTCACTTAAACCAAACATGAGTGATGAAAGTTATCTTAATTTTTCACCATCCTGTCTACCTTATTGCATTACCAACTAGGCAACTACAATGCATGGGTAGTCATAAACAGCTGCCACAACCCTATTTGGTAAGTATCGGGTACAGCTATTTATGGGATACATAGCATACATACCCAATATTCACCTATCAACTAAGTGGTTTGGTTCACTACTAAATGAAACAAACAGCTAACTGCTACTTCACTCCTTTCAAAACTTTCACCTTCTTTAAATACTTTTGCCTACTTGAATTAGCATGTTATGAACATTTTTAGTTATCTTATGATTTAATTAATTTATTGTATATGGTTTTTTTATTCTCTATAAGGACCCACATCCATGCAATGTAGCTTGCCAAATCATGCCAATATTCAAATAACAAACACATAAAAGACCAGAACACACAGCTGCTTTCACTACCTAAAGCCAAATACAAGAAACAAAATTCACTCTGCCAGAATTGCCCTACAAAATACCAACAACTGGCATAAACAACTTAGCTTCATTACCCTAGCTTAGCAGCTTACCGTAAACCACAACAAGATTACTAACTCAACCAAGCTACGGCAATTTTGACTTGTTTAACTTCTGGTTGACATGGGCTAGTAATTAGAAATATTTCTTTATTGGGACAAACACATATGTATATTGGATTTATCTGATGAATGAGCAATAGGTTTTAAGCATTGCTCTAGGATACCCAAAGCTTGCTCAATGAACCCCTAAGCACGATTGTGAACTCTATCACCAAAATTTTTGCATGATAGGAATTAGCTGCTAGCCAGCAGAGTGTAATGCATCTACACAAATATATCAAGCCACTGAGATGTGAGAACATAAGGAAAGAAAAAAAAAAATCAAGAGATTCACAAATTCATCCAGCCAAAATTTTCTAAGCTCAGACTAAAAGTTTGATTTTTTATTCATTATGGATGCATAATACATCTGTCATTTTCCAAGCAAGGAGTTGGGCAGGCTGGGGACACAAATAAAACAGAAAATAGATGAGAAAATAATTGATGGCACCATTGTTAAAAAGAACTTATCAGCCCTAAACCATGAATGTGCACAAGTCAGAAGAAAAACAAAATAGTTTAAAAGGAATATAAACAACTAGGATCCAAAAACAAGAGCTATATTTTTAAACTGTCATGTTAAGTGCAACTTCCAATGATGGCAACTTTCAGAAATTAGCATTATCATCAAAACTTGCTTCTAAAATAAATGATGAAGCTCAAGCTGCACTTTGATACTTGACTGCAATGATCTTTTCTGTAGGGTTAGTCTGATACAGTGTAGACATGCCCTTACCATTTGAGTCAAAACAAAAGAGACAGAAGGAGATTTTCTTCCACTTCTTGACGCATGAAAGATAACGATAAGACAATGTGAGAGCGTGATTAAAAGAAATGTATATCATAATTATATTATAGTGACAAATATTTAGCTAAAAGTAAAAATTATAAAAACAATAGAGCAAGATTAACCAGCACCAGGCAATATTAAAGACAGAAGCAAACAAAAAAGTTGTACACCAAAAATATATATCTGATAAGGAAATTGCATAATTACTATTTCAGCAGTATATGCCATTTCTGTTCAGGATCACAATTCACAAACAATTGATTAGGAACAAAAAAAACAAGATAAAAAAAAAAATCAATTGCTTGTTAGCAGCATTTAAAATTTAAGCAACATTTCCTTCAATAAATAACTTAAAAAATGTTAACCATAATAGACAAGCTGTCCAAAAATAATTCCAGAAACATGAAGCTAGAATGCATATTAATATATATATAAGGGGTGGGAGAGAGAGAGAATAGTAAATGATCTTACGGAGCCATCCAACGGTATGTTCCAGTCTCAGGTGTCATTCCTTCAGTTTGCACCTCAATGCGGGCAACTCCAAAGTCAGCAATTTTAATCGACTTGTCACCAAAAATCAAAAGATTATCAGATTTCAAGTCCCTGTGGATGAATCCAAGGCCATGAACATAAGCCATCCCCCTTGCAACATCCAAAGCCTGTTTGACAGCCAATTTGAGGGGAACCGATCGATTTTGACGTTTCATTAAAAATTGTCGAACTGAACCACCTTTGGCATACTCAGTTACAATGCACCAGACCATTGGCTTGCGGCACGCACCAATGAAACGAACTATGTTAGGATGCTTTAGTGTAGCCAACATCATAACCTCCTGCTGGAACTGTTGTTCCATCAATTGAGCCTTTGCTGGATCATTTTCAGGCCTCTCCAAGATTTTGATAGCAACATCTTCACCATTGTAAGTACCTCTGTAGAGTTTCCCAAAAGCTCCTTGAGCAAAAGGCTCGCCCATATTCAGTTTCCTCAAATCAATTGTCCACTCATCAAAATTGTCAAGCCCCTCAGTCGGAGAACTATTGTCCATTAGAGCTTGAGCTAAAGCATCATCACTCAAAGCATGTGTGACTCTTCCCCGACGATTGGCACTATGTGCAACAGAGTAGTTATCATTGGCACGCCTCCGCAACCCTTGGTGGTCCAACATGCGAGTATGGGAATCATTGGACCCGACACTGCTATTATCAATAGACATCGCAACAGATCCTCCACCGTTACTTGTCTGTAAGCTCCCAACGCTGTCAATTGACATGTTGGTACCCTCCCCAAGCTTATGGTAAAAGCCTTGAGAGAAATCATAGTAGTTGTTATTATTTTTGTTGAGATCTATTATTCCCGGGAATTTTGCACCACCTTCCAACATTTTTTCACACAGAAGAGCAAAGCCTTAAAGCTTTGTTATTTCTTCAGCATCAGAAATTGTAAATTAAACCACACCTGGAGAAACCCTAGAACCAAAATAAACCCAGAAAAGAATTTAGCATTTCAACATAAAAATTTCAATAACAGCAACAAAAGTAACCTTCATGTATGCATTTGTATCATTATCAATGGCACCAACCAGTGAGGAAAAAAAAAAACTAAAGATACTCCAATTACAATCCGGATTTATTACAAAAAAGCATGCAAAATCTGGTCTAGTGAACATCACCAAATAAAAAAAGCTTCTGGTATCCAACACCATCAGTTCTTTCAATACTTGGAATCAAATGCATATGACAAAAGTTGTTGAAAGAAGGAAAAACAATTAAACACCCATAAAAACAAATTGCAATAGTAAACCCTGAAAGACCAGATTTACAAGCACGCCCTTGTGCAAATCAACGCATACCAAGACTTCTCTGAGACACAACCACTTTCCAAGAGCACAATTAAATAAATTAACAATAATTAAAAAAAAATCACCGATCAGAAGCCACAAACTCCACTAGCTACGCATGCCTCGTACATCAAACACAAAACCAAGCAAAATTCAAAGAGAATTGAACAAAACAACAAGCAGAGCGACCGAAACACCGACAAGACACAAACGAACTCCAGAATTAAAAATAATAATAATAAGCTATATATAGAAAGCTTTGAAACCCCTCAAACCAGCTTCCTAGTCAAATCTCAACCGAATATTCACGAACTCGGCACTGATCTTACAGAAAAAGGGCGAAAACAGTGAAAACCTCAACAAACCCTAAAATCTGAAAAGTGCAGAAGCAAAAGCTTAAGAAGACGCGGATACGCATACCTCAGCGACGAGGGCTTAACTTAACCACGCGAGCTCTGATAAGAGAGTCGTCGAAAGGAAGGTGAAGAGATCGAAGAGAGATAAAACAAACGGAAATGGACAAGATTGAGTTCTTCCCCGTACAAAGGAAGCCAGAGACCAGAGAAGAAGCGCAGAGGAAAATGAAACGGATGACTTTCTTTTTGGTTTTTCTATTTATTTATTTTATTTCTGAAAAAAAAATTATGCCTAGTCTTTTCCCCCCTCATCTTCTATCATTCTAAAGTCTTCATTGCTTGTTTTTCTTCACACCTTTTATATTCTTTTTAATTTTTTTCTTATTTTTTTTCCATTGATTGAAATTTAGAAAGAGTTTTAATAGTTATATACTGTCGATATAAAAAAATTTATACTATTAATCAATCAAAAAATTATCATTAATATGATTTTTAAAGTATTTATTATAAAAGTCAATAAACTTACAATAAATGATGATTTATAATTAGATGACAGTATAAAATTACTTTACACTGTTAGTGTATGGCCTGTTTTTTCATTTAGAAAAAGGATCACGCCTCAATCTAAAGAAAAAAAAAATTCCGAACTTAAAAAATATTTATTAAAGAAACTTATATTTATTTCATCTAAAAAAATAATAAGAATTCAAACTTTTGTTAAATGCAAAACCTTGTATTATATTGGATAATCTCATTTTGAGTTATTTAAGCATTTTCTTACTTTAAGCACTCTTCGCGACACCCTTGGGCTAGTTTCAAGTACCCGTGACGCACTCACCCTTTTTAGCGTCCCCGCTTAATACGCTATGCATTTTTACGTTTCTTGACCTTTTGGTCCAAAACCTACCTTCTCTATCATCGTCATCACTAACCCCCACTCTTTCTTTTACTGTCAAAGTCAAAATAAATGCGCCTAGCTAATACACCTTTGTAGTATTTTTTTATTTTTACTACTAATATAAAAGCTAAAATAAATGCTGAAAATGTAAAAAGATATATGCATTTATTGATAATGAATGTATAATGTAAATATCTAAGCAAGAAATTTGTGATACCAGTTAAGTTTTGCGTTTTACTTTTAGATCTTAATTTGTCGTATAGATATTAATGAGTAATTAATTTTTATTTTAAAATTACAATAAAAATATGTGTGCATTAATTGATAATTAATAATGTAATATATATATATATATATATATATATATATATATATATATATATATATATATATATATATATATATATATAATTAAATTAGAAAAAAGTATTAATGTAACATTTAATACAATTAATATAACATGTAACACTATTAATGTAGTATCTATATAAATAAATAGTATATTTTTTCTTATATTATTAATTATTGTATTTATTAAATATAATATATTTATTAGATTTAATAAATGTAATATATGTTTATTAAATATATGAATTTTTATATGATTTTATATATATTAAAAATATATTATTCAATAAAAAATAACATTTACAAAATTTAATGTCTAAATAAACATATATTTGTTAAATATGCATTAAAAATTTATTATTTTTAAATACTGTTTAAAAGTAGTTTATAAAATATATTTTAAAATAGAGAAATTCAAATATATATACACACACACACACACATTAATATATATATATATATATATATATATATATATATATATATATAATAATGTATGTCTTAAATTCTATTCTTAATCATTATTTTAAATAAATTATTATAAAATAATTTAAATTTAACTATATATTCGAAAAAAT
This sequence comes from Spatholobus suberectus, assembly GCA_004329165.1. NCBI lineage: Eukaryota > Viridiplantae > Streptophyta > Magnoliopsida > Fabales > Fabaceae > Spatholobus > Spatholobus suberectus. The sequence continues at coordinate 80,368,418 of CM014733.1, forward strand.
CTTATTCTTAATTATTATTCTACATAAGACATATTTTAAAATAACCAAATTAAAAAAGTAAAATAGACTTGAATGTAGTATTTAGTGTTATTAATATAATATTTATATAAGTAAACAAATAAATAATTTTTATACAGTATTAATTATTGTATTTATTAAATATAGTATATAATTAAATTTCATACATTATTAAAGTATGATTTTTGTATGAACCTCTCTCTCTCTCTCTCTCTCTCTCTCTCTCTCTCTCTCTCTCTCTCTCTATATATATATATATATATATATATATATATATAATAAATTTTAGATGAAAAGTAATTATTATAAAATTTAATACTTGTGTGTGTGTATATTAAAAATTATAATTGATATGTCTTAACTCAAGCATATTTTGTATATTAGATAAATTAAGTTATAGTGTTTTATATAAAATAAATAAAATAACGAGATGGAGAATTTTAATGTATAAATATTGCATGTAAGTATGTAATACTAAAATATAATAAGTACAAAATTCAAATATAATATTATTAAAAGAATTTATTTGAATGGAAAATATTAAACTAAATTTAAAAAGTATTTGTATAACACATTTTCTGTTATTTAATTAAGATAATATGTGTGTGTTTTTATTTATTTTATGTCTATTATTAGTTACTTATTTTTATTTACAATTATATATATTATATGATTACTATTTTTGATTGATGGAATGACTCATAATAAATTATAATATTATTAAACAGATTGAAAGAAACATATGCTTAAGCAAATATGAGTGTATATAATTTAGTTTATTTTTAAAAGATAATCACTTTTCCCTTGCTTTTTGAAATGACTTTTTGTTTAAAGAAAATACTTATTTTTAAAAATTCAAGTAAAAATATATATGAACCAAACTTATTCGATTAATATGTCTTAGGTTTTAACCTTTTTATCATCATTGTACAACAACAAAAAATTATTCAAAATAGAGATATTGCGCTTAAAGCTCTTAATAATTCATTCAAAGACGTTATTAACTATAGAAACATAGACGAAACAATAAGCAAATATTAATATGTTATGAGTTATTGACACTATTATAAGTAAAGTAAATTACTTGCACATGAATTTAACCAATGATTGTTACAAATGGATGATAGAAAAATACTAATATAATAAGAAGTATAAAATATTTTATTATAGATAAAAATACCAAATTAATATTTATGTAAGCTAGTTAATGTTTTACTCAAAGTGCATATCCAAATATTAAACAACATATGTAAAATAAAATATTTCAAAGAGAAATAGTAACAAACCTAACTGTCACTACTTTATACATGACAATATTATTTAGATCAATAATCAATTCTTGGCACAATTAGAGGATTAACAAAGAGAGAAAACTTAGATACAGTTTCTTAGGTACTGTTGGTGCTGTTCTCCAATCACAAGTGAAATTTTACCTCAGTAATGTATGAAATTCTTTAATGCATATATTTATTATGCAAATTATTGATATAAAACTTCATTTCTAATTGGAGAACAACATTAATAGTACCTAAAGTATTGTATCTAAGTCTTGTCCTTAACAAAATAGTATTAAAATTTAAATGAGATTGACAAAAATAATTAATGATATTACATCTATTTTATTTTACACAATTAATTATATGTTATATTGACAATATTACATCACCAAAAGAGTTTTGATTCTTATTGTTGTTAAAAATGAGAAATATGCAAATTACATTAAAAATATAGTTTACAATGAAGTGTTTAATAAACAATGAGCTATAATATTTGATATATTTTATTTTTTTAATCATAACCTCATTAAAAAAAAGTTGACAATTAATATTGTTGATTTAAAAAAAATACACACATTATCTTAAAAGTATTATATACAATGGATCACTCATAATAAATTATAAATTAATAAAGACTTTATTTCTTAACATATTTTTTCATATTTTTTATATTCAAATAAACTTCTGTAACGCATAGGTATTATATTTAATAAAATAGTATTTTAGTTTGTGAATTGCAAATGATATATTTTTTACAATTAAAATTCATAATAAATAAATATTTTTGAATATATAAATTATATTATAGTTAATTTTTTGTAAATAAATATTTTTAAATATATAAAAATATAATTTAAATTTATAATAAACAATTTAAATTGTAATATAAGATTATTTTTATCTATTAACAATTTTTAAAAATTGTTGAAATTTAATTTAGATATAAAGATAAAATAGTGTTCATTAGAAGTGATAGACAATTTAAAACAGGCTTAATCAACATTTTGATCCTTGTGAAATACATGTTTTTTGCTTTTAGTCCCTACAATTTTTTTTGTTTGATTTAGTCCTTGTAATATCATATTTTTTCGTTTTGGTCTCTGTCATTAGATTTCTTCTATTAAGTGTTGACATGGCTCACAGATAGGGATGACAATGGGTAAGGTTTGGTAAGGCACTATATTACTTGTTTCCATAATTGCTTTTAAAAAAAATACCCGTACCTAGCCCCATACCCACATGGGTAATTATTTTGATCTCCATCCTTGTACTCATGTGGGTACCGATATACTAGTACCTATACTCACTACGCGCACTTTACTTAAGTGCTGGTAAAAAAATTTGAAGCCTTTGACGAAATTTATATTCAAAATTAATTTAATATAATTTGTCAATTCTTTTTTTTATCAACTACAAAGTTTTATGATTAAGTATTTATAACATTTCACTATCAATATATAAAAAGACAAATACATTCGATCTATCCTTTAACATAGTTAATCAATAATATTTTGGAAGTAATGCATGCATTTAAAAAAACTTGATCTTTTGATATAGTTTAATATTTTTAGTGGAGTATAAATTATTTTTGAAATTTAATTTATATATAATGCCAATACAAAACTTTTTTACACATACGTCTAATAAAATTTGATTATTTTTTCATATCGTCTTATTCACCAATGTGGTGATATGGTGAATTTCTATTAAATATATGCGTAAAAATATTTTACACTAACAACATATATAAATTAAATTCTTATTTTTGTTTTTGCTTCACTACTCTTTGCAATACCTTCTTTATTAAAATAAATTAAGATCTTTAATATTTTAATGATAACTAGAATTTATCTTTATAATATATTTATATGGGATATTTGTGTGTGTGTGTGTGTGTGTGTATAGGTGTGGGTATGGGACAAGTGGGTACTATAGTACCCATACCTGCACTTATCCCCATTAAATTTTGCGGGTAAATACTCACCCTCGTCACATCTTTATTAAGCGGGTATTTATCTTATTTATTGCAGATATTTTTTGCAAGTACCTATAAGATACGTGTAGAATTGTCATCCTTACTCACAAAATGCCACGTCAGCATGCCACATAAGATTACACGTTAGGGACCAAAATGAAAAATATATGTTATAGGGACCATTTTGAAAAAAAAATATTACAAAGACCATTTCAATATATATATTACAAGGATTATTTCAAAAAATTACAGGCTTAATTACTATTTTGGTCCCTTATCTTTTCATGAAATCCGACTTTAGCCCTTTGTCTTTTAAAAGTTCTATTTTGGTACTTTGTTTTTTAAAAATGTCTTATTTTAATACTTTCATCAATTTAAAATTAACAATGTTAATAATTTAAAGATAATAGTGGTTAAAACTTACCATTATCTTTAAAATATTAATAGTGTTAATTATTTAAAGATAATGGTAATTTTTAACTGCCATAAAATATATATTTTCTTTCCTCTTCTTCCTCCTCCCCTCTTCATCTTCCCCCCTCTCTCTTTCCCTTCTTCTTCTTCATCTTCCTCTTCCGCCACCTTCCTCCCTCTGCTAGGCGTGGACGACGGTGGTGGGTGGCGGAGTAGTGGCAGTGGTGGGTGGTGCGAAACCCCAATCCATCGCACCTTGTGAACCTTCCACTATTGTAACATCTTCAAAATATTACTTAAATAAGTATCTAATAACTATCATTTGTTTAATTGTCTTGTAATATTAATCAAAAGTCTAGATAGAGATTTACAAAATTTGAAAGCTTTGATTGAGCTCCAATGAATAAATAATAACTAGACTTAATAATAATAATAACAACAAGTAAGATTATATAAAACAACTTAAATGATTAGTAGATACTTTTTTAAATTTGAGAAAAATTATGTTTTATACTTAAAACAATATTAGAAAGGTATTTAAGAAATAAAAATAATTTTTGGTAATTTTATAAATAAAATTGGATTTATTGTAATTAATAAATTGGAATAAAGAAAGATAATTAAGAGATAAACCATAGAATGGTTAAAAAAATTAAGAAAAATAAATTTTAAGCTTAGAAAATTATTAGAAATTTATCATGAATTTTTAGAAAAAAATTTAGGAATTTTTGTAAAACACTAAATGAGCTTTAAAAATTATAAAAAATTTACAAGAGGTTTCTTAGTGTGTTTAGACCTCACCTAAACAAGGAGAACTCAAATTGAGGTCTTTATAATAGTTTTCTAAAAATAAGTTTGTAAATAACTCATAAAATGACTCATAAAATAAACCAGTTACTTCTAGCTCTGTCTATAGAGAAACCTCATATGCATGGCCACCAAGGGACTAGATTAGATCTAAGGTCATTAATTCTAACTCTCTGTAAGTCAGTTAATTAGAATCTAAGACGAATGTAATCAAAATTTTAATAATTGGACACTTTAGTGACACATGTCGACATTTAGTTGTGAAAAACTTGATATTTCTCTCCTCCTCGGCTATTAAGCTCGTAGACCACCCTTCCTCCTCCACCAACACACTTCATTTCTCCATTCTCCTCCAAATTTCTCCATTTTCTCAAAGACCTAAGGTCTTCCAACATCATTTGTGATCAATTTAGGGTAAGAGAGTTCATCTTTTTCTCTCTTCATCCTCCTTAGTCTCGGCACTCATGCACCACCACTAACTTCCTTCAATTTCTCATAATCTCTTCTTGAAATTTCTTCAATTTTACAAAGGGCTTTTGATGTAAACCACTAATTAGTGCTTGTTTTGTCTTGATTTTGTAATTATAAGCTTGATTGGGGCATAGATGAGTAAAGCCCTATCCTTTCCTCTTGTGGACAACCACAGCCTCACATGGGTAAGGGGAAGATTCACTTCAATTTAGATTCTTGAAATTGAATTGGCTTAGTGATAATGGTTTGATGCTATTTTCATGTCTATTTTGAATTGTATGGCATGTCTTGAAAATATAGATTGTTGTGTGTATGTATATGACTGGTCACATAGGGCTTAGTTGGGTTGTGTGTGATGTTATTATTGTGTTAAAAACATGTCCTTGATAAGATAATTGAGTAATATTATGAATTAGTGATGATAATTGTGATAAGTGTTTTGATGGTGTGCTGCCAGTGTATTTTTGTACAGGACAAAGATAAATAATTCTGTAACAACTCTTTGTGTGGTTGTTAATTTTGAGTTCTAATTTTTGGAGGTGAAAATAGACATCTAAGGCTACAATTTAGGCACAAGAATCATTGAAAAAAGTAAGAAATGAGGGAGTTATGGGTGGTCAAAGTTGGTTGTTCTGTCAGTGAAAACGAACCTAGACAATGGTGATTCATTTTAAAAATTGTATTAATGTAAAAACAATTAGCAAAAATGAGTTGTTTTTCTAAAAATTAGACATTCTAAGCTTTCTAACCATATATGGTTTATAATTTTTTGATTTTGTTTGATGACCGAAAAGTTAATTGGAAGATAGGTTAAGTGCATTGAACCATTTTGTTTTTCAGCACTATGATAGTCTTAGGAAATAGGGAGTGAATTGCTTTTTGGTTTGTTCGTGAATAGGTACATGGGTTAGCAATGCGTGGTTACAACCCCTAACCAAGATGGTATCAGAATGGCGCGACGAAAGCGTGATTGAAGATGTAAAAGACCTGTTCATGTGGAATGATGAGTTCATGGTTTGGTTCTATAATACCATATGTTGAAATAATCTGGTGTGATGTCAGAACTGGTATTTCCTTGAGATTAAAATGGTAATGCCCTAATATGAAGGAGTATCCAATTGTGTAGTAAACCGTGTTATAGTGTCATTAGAATGTAATTTAAACCTCTTTGTGTCAATAATATGTAGCTGTATATTTGTAGAGTTTTAAATTGTATTTCATTTTCATTAATATTTGTTATCATGGTATTTTACTAATAGTGTAACATAAAAACCCTTGTTTCGTTTTACAAAGGAAAATATTTTATGTCCTATATTATGTTATGCTTTCATTTTAAAAGCTTTAAAAAAATCTACCATAAGTTCTACTATTGATCTATTAGAGCTCGAATTTGAGTTACAAAAAGATTGACAGTTAAGGGTGTTACAATTGCCGCCATCCACACCCAATGAAGGGAGGAAGGTGGTGGTGAAGAGGAAGATGAAGAAGAAGAGGGGATGAGGAAGAAGAGAAAAAATGTTTTGTGGTAGTTAAAAACTACCATTATCTTTAAATGATTAACACTATTAATATTTTAAAGATAATGGTAGTTTTTAACCACCATTATCTTTAAATTATTGATCATGTTAATTTTAAACTAATGGAAGGACAAAAATATGATGTTTTTAAAAGATAAAGTACCAAAATAGAACTTTAAAAGATAAAGGACCAAAATAGTAATTGAGCCAAAATTATATATATTACAAGGTCTCCTATGGTCCCAATTCTACCAAAAGGAACCCCCTTTCCTTGCTGACAAAGTAAAAATGGGTGATATACAATGGTGGAAACCATTTAAGAACCCCAACAAGCAAAGAAAATGGGTTGCTACTTGTTGGGATGATTCAGCTATCAAAGTGACCCTGTAATATATATAATTTTGGCTCACTCGAGTTGGCTCACCATAGATTAACAAAGAAGTGAGTCAGCTTAACCTAACTCACTTTTGGGTGAGCCAAAAAATAGTCAACTTGGCTTAATCCACTACTGGTTGGTGGGCCAAATGGGTTGGCACACCTAAAATAAAAATAAAATTCAAGCATAATTTTTTTTTTTGTGATAAAGTATTATAACAAATAAATTTTAAACTAATGTTATGGCATTTGTAATTGTAAAGGGTAATTACTAATTAAGGATGAGATATATCTATATATATAATGAGTATTTTTTTAAATAAAACTTATTAACCCCTAACTTATTAAGGATGAGATATATATATATATATATATATACATATATACATATATATGTACATATATATGTATATATGTACATATGTACATATATGTATATATGTACATATATACATATATATGTACATATATATGTATATATGTACATATGTACATATATGTACATATGTACATATATGTACATATGTACATATATGTACATATGTACATATATGTACATATGTACACATATGTACATATGTACACATATGTACATATGTACATATGTACATATGTACATATGTACATATGTACATATGTACATATGTACATATGTACATATATACATATATATGTATATATATATATATATATGGCAAGCTGGATTTTTTTCAACCCAACCTAGCTCAAACTCATGGTAGGTCAAGTTGACTTGCCAGGTCGTGTCTCACGCTGACAACTCTAAGGATGAAGATAACCTTAAAGATAAAAATACTAGTGAATAAACTAACCTTGTGTCAAATTTCTATACACATGTGTTAGATCCCAAATTTTATTGATGGAGCCATTGCCATCTTTTGCCAAAGTTTTTCATATGGTGATTCATCAAGAAAGGAGTTGAACATTGGAATCTTGCCTGACCCAACAATTCTTGTTATTCAATCCAAGCTAATGCCTTCTTAAGGTTGCGACATTATCAATTGAATCATAAACACCATGGATGAACAAAAAATGTTCCCAACATAGATTATCGGACTATAACAAGACTTCCTACGTATCAAAGGTTGCACCAGTCTCAAACCTAACATGACCAACGCATACCACTACTCCACCACTAAGCTCTTAAGACTCAATGCCACAATTACACAAACCACACTACCCAATATGTATCAGGACACACCGGAAGCTCATTCATCTCTATGGCCATATTCATAGTGTTTCACCTTATCAAAACAACCTTTAATCCTTCAAACTCCTTCAACATTGCACACCCCCAAACATTATTGTTAAATTTCAGCAAGAGTTTCCAAGCAAAGTCTTCTTCCTCACACTATCAACCTACTATGGCAGCCACACATCGTGGCCCTTGAACTCATCAAGCTTGCACCACCATCGTTAAGCTATACATGCATAACACCAACACTCAAATACCACCAAATGCTAGATCAAAACGCACCTCATTGACATTCTTTTCTCACCACACACAAAACCCCACTCATAAAAATACACACTAAGCTTACACTCCTATTTTCATAATCAGGTGCACACTCATTTTTTCTCATTCCCCCAACCTGGGTCTTTCTCTCTTAGAGCCTTACCTCATTCTCAGGCATTCATCATAACATGCACAACATTTGATTATATATGTATATTGAAATGGTTCATATAATATTTTTTTTCCAAAATGGTTTCTATAATATATATTTTTCGTTTTGGTCCTTGATGTGTAATCCTAGTGGCATGCTAACGTGGCATTCCGTGAGTCATGTCAGCACTTAATGGAAGAAATTTAACGACTGGGACCAAAATGAAAAAAAATTGATAATACAAGGACTAAATTGAACCAAAAAATTATTGGACTAAAAACAAAAAGGGTATATTATATAGGGATCAAAATGTTAATTAAGCCTTAAAAAAATCAAGTATACAGGTAGTATATGAAATGCACCTCCAAATACCCAAAAAAAAAAAATAGAATATTGAAAATGCTCAATTTAAAGAGTGGGGAGAGTGAGAAGTATTCTTCAAGCTGTGTATTCTAGTTTATAGTACAGGAATAGATATCGCAACAAGAAATATGTGATAAAAATGATTTTAAGATAGTGATTGACATATTTTTTTTTTCTTTAAAAAAGATGGATTAAACGCATCCAAAAAAATCTTAAGAAACAAGTCACTTAATTTTTATATAAAAAGGAAATTAAGTAACTTTTCAAAAAAAAGTCAAGTAAAAGAGCTTTTAGTTTCTCTCATTTTTCTTCTTGTTCTGTTGTCTCTTTCTCCTTCACCGTTCTTTCCACTTTTTTTCTCGCTTTCTCTTTTCTCACTCTTTCATTTCTACATGTGATAGTAGTGTTGCACTCCTACTAAAATATACTAGATTCCCCTTACGCATAAGGACGACTTAAATCATTCGTCCCAAGAACATAAACCTCTTGTTTTTGAATCATATTAAGATGCTTAAAATAGGGGATTTATGAGTTTTAATTTAACTGGTAACAAACAACAAACATTTAACAATAAATCAAATTGATCAAAAATCAATTTGAATAAATGTCAAAAAAAATCAAAAATATCTTATTTGAATTAGTTAGAGATCCCCTTATTTCAAAAGAATATAAATATGTGACAATCATATTTGATAGTAATCTTTTGAGTATAGATGTCAAAATAGAGTGAATTCAATGAACTAATTTGAATGGTCTTAATATAAAGTGTGGGTTGGGTTTTAAATTTTCAAACTTTTTTTTTATTAGTTTAATTAATTTTAACTTTAAATTTTGGCTAACTTACATAGGTTGACAATGTACTAAAACATCCTTCATTTTTTAATGCTTTTCTTCTCAATTTTTTTTTAAATTTAAAAAGTACCTTTCCAACCTTTTCTAATATAAGAAGACATGCATGTTTTACAATAACCCTAACTTTCCTCAACATGATCAAACATACGAGAGGCCAAATACACATTGAGAGATTGTCTGAGAATATATTATACCTATGAGATTCATTAGTCCCAAAGATTTGTATAAAAATGGGGTAGACAACATCTTGATCAAGGTAGTAGCTAAGTACAAATTCTTATACCAAAACAACTCACGGTACCCTAACTCGATTATAGATTTTTGGAATAGTTTTAGAGAAATTGATGAAACTTTCATTCAATCCATTATAGTGTATTATTATGCTCACAAGGGGGAGGTTTTCTCATAAAACTAGGATGGTAGCTTAGTATCCCTTCAATTGGTGAATCAATGTTCTATATCTTGAATCTTTTAATGGAGTAATGAATCAACTTACCTTCATCATTCTCCACTATATGATTAGGTGTTTCAAAGAACAAAAGAAAAATCACATAGTAGATACTTTTCACTAAATTGCTTTATATGCACCAAGTTGATTACATTGGCTATGAACAAATAATTGCTAGCACTGGGTTCACTATCAAAAAACATAAGACAGAAAGGCATTTCAATTGAAGTCCCAATATTTAAAGTGAATGAAAAAAATTAGCAGTCTGGTGCACCTAAAGAAACTATTACAAGATTATCTAATTAAATACCAAATGATAGGAAAAGGAAAATATTTGACGTATTTAGAAGTTTCATGAGAAAATATCATTTGAAAAGTCAATAAAACTTTTTCACTCCAAAGATTGCGATGAAGAGGAAGGCATATAAAGGAACAACTTATGTGCCAAAAAGTAATAAGAGATTGAGGAATATGACCCTTAATTAATTGAAGCTATAGAGAAAAAGAGCTCACATTCTAAAAAATAATAATAAAATTCATGTGAGTAAGATCTTGTCAATGCACATTTGAAATGCTTTATTACGACATTACAATAATTAAGTGAGGAGCAACAGAAAAAGTGAGTAGTAGAAAATAGAATCCAAAGATAATCAAGATCAAAAAGTTGTCAAACTACCTAGTATCTTTATTTTTTTGTATCTTTATCTTGCCATTTTTTGAATGTTCTTTCTCTTTGCATAGTCTAAAAACGTTCTTTATAATCACTAACTATCATTGAAGTATTTATTGCAAACATTTGAGATAACATTAATTTCTTTTATTTAAGTTTTCCTAGGAGTGTGAAGCTTGAAGTTACTTGAGAAAAAGAATACTTGAGTTTAAGATATTTAAGAGACAAGATGTATATAATAATATTTAGAAAGTGCAATACTTTTGCCTTTGTAAGAAAGAAACTTAATAATGAAAATCTTGGGTTATGATATAGTTTAGGGTTTGTGAAGTGAACTAATATAATTTTGTTGTGTTATTTCATATATTTTTTGTCTCTTTCTTTTACTAATGAAAAATAGATATTAACTTGAGAAAATTGTTTTTTCTAATATATATTTCTTCAAAATCTTAAAAACTTATTTTCAGCTTAACATTTAAATGACTTGAAAAACTCAAGAAAAGAAAGAAATAACACTTTCCAACTTACTAAGATAAAAAAATCATTTATTTTTTAAGGAAACAAAAAAGAGAGAAGTTTTATTTATACTAATTCTACAAGACTTTTTTTTTTTTTCCAAAATTTAGACAAAGAAACAAATGAGAATAAATGGTTATAATTGTTTCAAAACATTCCCTTTATTGGTGCTTAATAAAATTTTGGTGGTTACATGTAACTGGTGGTGACATTCATGGTTTTTTATCATCCTCCCCAAGTTGGACAAGACTCATCTTTGAGTCAAACTTTGCATCATCTTCAAAATATGATGAAAGTTTTGCAAAATTAAAGGTAGCAAAAACTCCATAAATATATGGTAACTCTATTTTGCAATTCTACATAGTTTTGAATGAACCATCAACTCTAAGAGATAACTTTATATTTGGTTGATTTGGAAATTGTTCATTCTGCAAATGTATCAATACCAAGATTTTCACAATAAAAGTATGTGGTCTTCGATGCTTATCGTGTTGAGCTTTATATTGTAAGTTCTACTATTGAAAATTTCAAGAACATGCTCTTGCAATTTCTTGATCTTTTTTTCATCATTTGTTTCGCATCTACATTGTATTGTTGACTATCAAATAAAGGGGTTAAATCTAGAAAACTAAATGGACAAGGACCATAAACCACCTTGAATAGAGGCTCCCCAATAGCTTTATTACTTTAGTTGTTATAAGCAAACTCAGCTTAGGCAATAATAAGATTTCATTACTTTAGATTTTGCCCAACAAAACTTTGAAGAAGATATCCTAAAAGCTTATTAGTTGCCTTAGTCTGATCATTTGTTTGGGGATGACTAACATTACTAAATTGTAACTTAGTGCTCAAGTTCTTCGGTAAGATTCTTCAAAAGTGGCTTAAGAAATCAACATCTCAATTAAAAGTTAGGGTTGTTGGAATGTCGTGAAGGTGAACAATCTTTTTAAATTATAGGTCTATGACTTAAACTACATCATTGGTCTTTTTGGCATGGGATGAAATGAGTTATCTTCGAGAATCTATTAAACTACTATTATAGAATCTTTCTTTTGTTAAGTCCTAGATGCTCCAAGGACAAAGTCCATACTAACATCTTCTCAAAGTATTTTTGAAACCAGTAAAGACATGTATAACCTATGTTATGGCTTTTGGTCTTGGCCAAGTGACAAACTTTGCACATGCTTATTAACATCAATTTTAATCCTTGCCCAATAAAATTCCTCTTTAACTAAGGTTGTAGTTTTATCTTGTCCAAAGTGTTTTGCTAGTCCTCCATTGTGGCCTTCCCAAATAATGGCTTTCTACAATGAACATTGAGGGATGCACATTGCTTTTTATTTGAAAAAGAACCCTTTATGCTTGTGGCATTGCTGAAAATGGTTGAACTTTGTAGAACTTTAGATTTGTGAAATTCAGTATCATTCTTATACAACTTTTTGATAGTCTTGAATCTAATAACTTTTGTTTGAAGTGTAAAAGGTAGGGAATGATGATAATTTAGGGCATCGACTACAACATTTTGAAGTCCTGCTTTATATATGCTTGAGTGAGAAATGGTGTGATTGTAGGAACTCAATCAAATTAGCATGTCTACGACTGATCTTTTGTTGAGAGTTTGAGTGCTCGAAGGCTTCATGATTAGAGTATAGAATAAACTCTTTATTTAATAAGTAATAACTTTAATATTACAAATAATGGTGTGGAACTCCTTATTATAACTTGTGTATTTGAGTTCACCACTATTAAGTTGTTCATTAAAAAAGGTTATAAGATGTCTTTCTTGACTTATAATATCACCAATTCTAATGTTGGAAGCATCATAGCTGACTTAAAACACTTAATCAAAGTTTGGAAGGGCTAACAATCCAATTCACCCCTTTTTAGAATTGTTCCATTATTTGTCTAACAATCTCTTTAATGAATTCATTATTGTGCATCTTGAACAGTTCATATTTATGAACTAGGATGTTGATTTTGGATTCTTTGACTTGCTTAAAAAGATTAACAAACGGTGTATAATGTTCAAAAGTTGATTTTTCAATTTTGTTTGTTAGAAATGGGCTTTTGAAGCTATTAAAAGTTGATTTCTTGATACAAAAAACTTCAAAGTTATTTTTTAATGAGTAAAATAAATTATTTTCAAATGAAACTTTTCAGATTTAATAATTAACTTGCTAAAAACTTGTTTAAATGATCAAAACTTGGTTTTGCTGTAAAGTGATATAATTTAAATTTAAAAACCAATTCCAAAGCTAAAAAAACCCAATAAAATAAGTATAAAAATTGAAAGAAGAAAAAGGAAATGATACTACACAAATATTTTTTTATATTGATTTATCCATAATTTACTTAGGCTACATCTAATCCTTACATGAGTAGGTATTTATCATTGTAATCACTTCAAATTACATAAGATATTATTTCCCAACCCTTCATAGGCTTTCCAACAACTAATATTTTTTTTCCCAAGCCTTTGCAAGCTTAACCACATCTTAACAATTGTTCTCCCAACACTCTAGCAGCACTAATCCACTTGATTAGCCTCTAAAGTACCTTAATCTTCTTTAAGATTACAGACTCAGTCTCTTTAGTTTTTTCTAACAGTCAAAAAGTGGATACACTGTATGACAAATAGCCTAAATACACTTCTTAAGATGTTACAAATGATAAATAATACAATTGAAGTGATTTCATAAGAAGGGATTTCTCTTAAAACTAGTTTAACTTTTTAGAAGCACAAAATTTTCAATTTTGATGCCTAAGTGTGTTATTTTCCTCCCCTTCATAAATGTATGTGGAGTAGCCTTTATATAGGATTTTAGACTTCAAACTAGCCGTTTATAGTCATTTGAAACTTAATCAAGTCTGTTCAAAAGCTGCATGTTCCATCACTTTTATTATAACAAAATTTTGATTGACTTTTCGACCATTCTAACTTCTGGATTTTTTTTTTTGAGATGTAAACATTCTTTTCAATTTGAAAACCTTTTCTTTGAATTTGAATGTTGTTTTGACCTAGATTTTCTTAAGGAATATTCTCTAACAGCTTCTCAAATTTGTCAAGATTCCTATTTTTGAAAAACTAATTTTTTGTAGAATGCTCACATTTTGCTTTTGAATAATTGTAATGGGTGTAAATTAGTCTTCCGTCAATTCCCCTCCTTTAATAGCATCAATACTTTGTCAAGTAAGTTGGTTTATTGCTTATGGAACATGCTTAATCACTATTTTGAGTGTGATTCTTTTGATGCAACATCTATGTTGCTTTTGGATTAATACTAGAGGTGCCCAAATTGGTTAGACTAGCCAGACTAGCCTGAACCCATTATTTGATGAAATGTTGGCCTTGAGCTTTAAATTTTAAACTCGAATTAAACTTGAGCCTTTTTAGCTTGATCTGATCATAACCTGATCTAAGTTTAGTACGTAAAAACTCATCAAAGCCCCCCCAATAGGATTCTATTAATCTTGGACTTCATTTTAAAGAGCCGATTTAAATTTAGGCTTTTTTAATTGACTCCTTATAGTTTGTAACTCGCATCGAGTTGGGAAACCCGTTTTATCTCCTTTAAATACTACAAATATGTCGTTTAAGGTCCTTGTTTTGTTTGCATATTTTGATACAACTTTTGATCTTGTTAACCCCTTTGACCATCTTTTGTTCAAATTTCATCTTCTGATCATACACAACTTCTGTTGTTGCTGTACTTTAATATTCTGCAAACATGTTCACTCTGGTATACTTCTGAAAGTTGTCCTTTTATCGTTGGTTGTAGAATGCAAACATTGACATTCTTAAGCTTATGGACACTTGCATACTTAAGAATAATGCTGCTTGTACTTGGTTCATGTTCTTGGTGATGCATTTCTTTGTATAATGACAAGTCCTATACTTTATTCACATTCTCAAAGCAAATCATTAGCAATATAAGTTCAAAAAACTTAAATTTACTTATTGATAGGTCATTATAATTAAAATTTTCATTCAACATGTTAAATTTGTGATAACATATAATTTAATATTTTTTCATGAATTGTGACTCAACAAGAAGTTAAATTAAGAACAACACAATAATTAGTTAACCCAATCACAAAATTGATTTTTATTCACTTCAATTTATCAAAAACAAGATAAATCTTTACTTTTTTTTAATATAAGGAATATTAATTAATTAACCGAACAAAAAGAAAAAAAAGTCCAAAGGGCAACCAGATTTAAAAAAAAAAGGGGAATAAGAACGATGGCGGAACTCGTCCATTCTCAAGGTTGGCCACCCCCGCGGTGACGTATTAGCGTACAGCGCATACAACAGAAAGATAGCGAAAGGGGATCCTTCGATCACAACACAAAGAAAATGGCTGTAATTCCTCACAACGCCCTTACTTGTTCTTCTCACCCATTACATTTCCTTCGGAATTCGAACTCCAACCTTCACCTTCTTAACTTTGATTTGGTTAGGACTCGTCGGGAACGACGCTGATGGATCTGATAACGGCGGACCCAACGCCGGCGCCGACGTCGTCGTCGTCCACTGCGGCCGCATCTCCGGCGGCGATGTCACCGGCGACTCTGCCCTCGGCGCTGGGGAAGCCTCCCGCGGAGAAGAAATCGAAGAGAGCCGCGTTGATGCAGATCCAGAACGATACCATTTCTGCTGCCAAAGCTGCTTTGAATCCAGTTAGGACCAATATCATGCCGCAAAGGCAAAAGAAAAAGGTGCCGTAATTTCGCCTCTGCTGCAAGAACTTGCGTTGCTCGATAATTATTTTGTTTTGCGTCGTGGATCAGTTAGTTTTGAGTGTAACTATATCGCTTTTGCACATGTACTTGAAAGTTATGTGTTCATATCAACCAGAGTTTAGTTGCTACGATGTCGCTCTAGCGAGAAGATAGTATTGATAATGTCATAGTGCATAATTCTGTGCGTTTGATCTTCGTGCGTTTGCTTTTGCAGCCAGTTTCGTATTCACAACTCGCGAGAAGTATTCACGAGCTAGCTGCCACTTCTGATCAGGTGAGTGTCGCAACTTTCTCTTCGAGATTATAGGATTTTGTGGTTGGTGTGGAAATTAAGTGGAAACTCTCTCATGTCCTGTTTTGGATGGTAACGTGGTTTCAGAAAAGTTCTCAGCGGCAATTAGTGCATCATGTGTTTCCGAAACTTGCAGTGTATAATTCCGTGGACCCTTCATTGGCTCCCTCTCTTCTCATGGTATGCCCCAACTCCTTTGAACTTGGATACTTTCGTATAAGTTGGTTTTCGTCTTCAGTGTAGATTGTGCTGTTAGTTTGACTTATTAGATTAAAACTTTAGGTGTGTCTTTGTATGCCTATGGCAAACTTGTGGCAATTTTTTTTAATGGTTGGCCCTGCTGCTGAATTCATGTGCCATGAAATGTACAATATTATGTCATAGTGAATTTTCCTTATGGAATTTGTTTGACCTTACTTAATCTCTATTCTGTCGGGAAAATCATGTATCCTTGTGTCTGTTCTGTAGCTTAATCAACAGTGTGAAGATAGAAGTGTTCTCCGATATGTCTATTACTATCTGGCAAGAATTTTGTCTGACACTGGTCCCCAAGGTTTGAGCACAGGTGGTGGGATACCCACCCCTAACTGGGATGCTCTGGCTGATATTGACGCAGTTGGAGGTGTTACTCGAGCTGATGTTGTGCCAAGAATAGTAGAGCAGCTCACTGCAGCAGCCACAAATACTGAGTCTGAATGTGAGTGGTTGGTTACTCACTTTTATTTTTGATGGTTTTAATCCTTTTAAGCATAAGGTTGCATACGTGCATATGTATTTGTGGACGGGCTTATATGTTTTACGTTGAGTTGAGAAAGAGCTATAGTTTCTTTGGGCTATTAATTTGAATTTTTTTTTATGTAAAAATATCCTTAGAATTCATGCGGAGTGAATGAGTTCCCATCCACTCCTTGTTCATCGCAGTAATTTTGTAAATGGATTTACCTGAAGATGTTAAGAATTTTGAACCAGTAAGCCCTGGCATATATATTAGATTTTAAGCTGTTTGTTGACAGGCAAAGACATTTGTTCTGGCTTGTCTAGTGTCCTTTACATAAAATGCATTTGTGAAGGTAGACAAAATAAGGAGAGATTGGAAATCACTGCATTCAAAGGCTGTGTAGAGTTTCGGATAAATTGTTTATGGAGACTCAAAGCATAAAGTGAGATTGGTACATTAGAGGAAGGAAAATTCAGAGAAATGAAATATTCTGTTCAGGAGGGAATGTCTGGATAAAAAGAATGAACAAAATAAAGAAATTGGATGATTATGCTCTAACTAATAGAACTGGACAAGGGTACTAAAATGGCATGATTGATGCACCCTTTTATATTTTAATTGTGGAGCATAGCTATCCTCAATATTGCCCTTGAATTGGGGCATCCTTTTTTGTAAAAAAAAAAAAAAAAAAAAAAAAAAACTCTATTTCACAAGAGAAAGGAGGAAAACCATAGAGTCTAAATTTAAGTTTTCTGTTATGTAATTGTATACTGATGGTGATATATAATTTGCATTCAACAATTTTATTTGGATGGATGAATGATTAATTCTGCCTGCATGAGAATTATTTGAAATTATAGTTTATCTCGAGCAGGATATTTCTTGTATTCCTTTGATTTGACTAGAGGAACTTTAATTGAAGCTTCCTTAGTTGTATTGTAATTGGTGCAAACTTGCAATCAGTATTTTGGATTTTGAATCTCAATGTAAGGTTGTCAAACTCGAGAATCTACGTAAACTCATGGGGACTCTGTAGACTCAACTTGTAAACTCATAAGAGTTTACCTATTATAAAAGATAATATTAAAAAAAAAAAACCTATTAATGACATATATGCATAACATAATACTCTTAATACAATAATAATTCAACATTTCAACTTCATAATAAAGCAAAGTAGCAAAGCAGAATAATAAAGTGTTATAGTACATTAGTACTAAATAAGATCAAACTATATAAATGACCAAATCATACACAAATTCATAAAAACATAAGTTCCTAAAATGAAAATATTTCAAAAAAGAGTTAATTTCTTCATGTCATTTGAGCCGTAGTAAAACACTAACACTATGGGGTTAATGGGAGGCAAAAATTACATTTGATTTCAAACTCGCTAACTCGCTTCTTGACTCGAGAGTTAGTGTGAGTTTACATGAGTTTAAAGAGTTTATCCAGAAAAGAGTTTGACAAAGAGTTAACTCGTTTTCTCTACCTAGAATCATAAAGAGTTTACTAGTTAACTCGAGAGTTTGACAACCTTGTCTCAATGTATATGTCATTGTGGCAATGTTGTCTTTGAAAATGCAGTAATACAGTACAATGATCCGTGACATCCAGAGTTGATATAATTACCCAAATCTCTTGTTTAAATCATTGGAATTATGCAGATTGGATGAATTTTATGTTTTGGTAAATGTGAGTTTGGCCTGTTTGAAAATCAATTTGGTCATCTTGTTAAAACAATGCATGAGTTTTAGTTGTTGAAGTATCTCTTCATTTTGAGATTATGTTTTGATTCCTATTCAACTTATGTTTTGAAGTTCATGCTCGAAGATTGCAATCCTTGAAGGCACTTACATATGCTCCTTCAACCAACTCTGATGTTTTGTCCAGATTGTATGAAATTGTATTTGGCATACTAGAGAAGGTTTGTGCTTTCCTATTATCTTCATTATGTATATAAAAAGTTGACTTTTACCCATTTATTTTTAATTATTCTTGTAGCCACCTTTATCCAGAATAAGTTGTTTGGATCTGTTGATGTGTTTTGTGAATCTTGGGTATACCCTCAGAGTTTGGATTTTTTCTTTTAATTAAGATTTGGGTCTTTGGTCAGAAAAAGAGGGCAACATTGTGGAAGTGCACTGTATATGCTGTCATTTGGTGTCCTTGGCTGAACTGAAATCCATGTATCTTTAAAGGAAAATCTTTGTCCCTATAATAATTTGGGAAAAAACAATTTCATAGCCTCTTTAATGGTGTTTAACGCATGGTTTCTTCCGAAGAGTTCCATTGGCTGACATGCAAAGGGATTGAAGAGCTTCATTATTTTGTTTTCATTTTGTATCCACTGCCTTTTCAGTATAGTTTTTCTATTTGGAGTTATTCTCCTTTTCTTGCTTTCTCTGTAATAAAAGTTCTTTATCAAAAAGAGTTTTGAAATTGTGGTATTTGAGCTTTCTTCACTTTTTCTGCCATTAATGATTTTTAGGTGGGTGATACTCAGCAAAAGCGAAAGAAAGGCATACTTGGGGCTAAAGGTGGTGATAAAGATGTAAGATCATTGCTTTGTACTATTTTTTCTTTTATCATGATATATGTATTTTTTTTTTTTTAATTTTTAACTTAAGTGAATCTTTTTCTATATCTTATGGAACTGTTTGCTCTTGCCATTCAAAGCAATGCAAAATTCTAGGCTCATAAAAATGTAGCAAGAGCAAGCTATTACAACAACTGTTTGACACCTCTCTTTCTTCCTGATAATATAATATTCTTTTACTAGGAGAAAACAACAGATCTCGACATTGTATGAGTCTTTATATTGCATGTTGCAATAAATATATTGATGCTTACCTACATAAAGGTTCCTAAATATTTGTAAATCCTCAAAAAGTAGGAGATGAATGTATAGTAGAAAGCCAATCAAGGTGGAAAAAGATCTAAGAAAAGAGATTTTCCAAAATCCGAATGACAACTCCTCACAGGATTAAATTTGAGAGCCATCAATGTCCTACAGTAGGAGAAAAGGATAAAATAGAGGTGGGATGAATATCTCCTGGGACTCACTTGTGTAGCATTGATCTATGTCTTTGAATACCTTCCATATTAATCAGACCATAATGCTAGAGCTTTTGACTGCCGAAGATTCTTACAGTTAAATATTTTACAGAATAGGTGTTTAGCTTCCTTGTGGTTTCTTGCTAATTGATTCTAATGGGGATTTTTTGTCAAATATTCAGATGGGGTTCTGTGAGTCTGAAATCTATAACTGAAAAGAACCTTGCTAAAAGGAGGAAATACAGTTGCCCCATAATTTCGTGATTGCTGGTACTGACAATACTGCATCTGAAGCACCAACTTTTACACATGATATAACATAGTCACATAGATATGGGGATATGGCAAATTTTAAAAATTACAGGACATGACACGACTATAATACAATACATAAAATTAGTATAAAAAACAAATCTTAAATCAAAAGAGAGAATCAATATTTTAAATGTTAGTGATTCATTTTAGACATAATAAAATGCTATCATTTATCTAATTATTACAATTTTCCTATCTGTATTGGTATAAAAATTCATAAAATTGAAAGAAAAAAATTGTAAAATACAACTAGAAGTGTTAACATAAACACATGTTCTACATAGATACAACACAACACCGCTGCTTGTTAGAGTATAAACTGTAATAATCTCTTTAGTGAGCTGGAATGTCAGTTAGCAGTCTGTTAGAAGAATAACTGAGTCTGTTAGAAGAATGGTTAGGTCTCTAACTATGTACCTGCATAAAAAAGGTTCTCTTTGTATCTGTTGGGTGTGAATTCATTCTAATAAAATTTCAGTTTCAACTTTACGCTTCTCTCTCTCTCTCTCTCTCTCTCTAATTCTTTCATGGTATCCAGAGCTTCAATAGCCAAAAACCACGGCTATCGATCCAACACAGTCACCTCAAAATGCACCTTTACCGGAGGAACAACACAATCCTCCGCCGTCTACACCGATTAGGGCTCCTCCAGTATCTTCACATCCACCGCATGTGCATACCTTTGCTTCTTTGTCGTCATTTCAAGGTTTTGTACAACCTCCACCGTTTGCACACGGTGTTGGATCTGTTCCGTCACCGTTGTTTCAGGCGCAACCTAACTTTTCTTGTGCTCATCCATCTTCGGTGTCTGCTCCGGTTACATTCTTGTACACAATCACAGAGAAACTCGATGATCACAATTTTTTGATGTGGAAGCAGCAGGTTGAGCCGGTTTTGAAGGCGCATCGTCTTCATCGGTTTGTTGTTAGTCCTGAAATTCCGATGCTGTTTCTAACCCTAGCAGATCATGAATTTGGTTATGAAAACCCTGCTTATTCTGCTTGGGAGACTCAAGATCAATTACTCCTCACTTGGCTACAATCGTCCCCTTCTTCAATTCTTGCACGTGTAATTGGCTATAAGCACTCTTTTCAACTTTGGGATAAGATACATTCTTATTTTCATAATCAAACAAAAGCAAAAGCTTGCCAACTTCGAACCGAATTACGGAATGTCAAGAAAAATGATCGTAGTATATCAGAGTTTCTTCTTTGCATCAAAGCAATTGTAGATGCTCTAGCTTCTATCAGTGATCCGGTCTCTGAGCAAGAACAATTGGATGTCATTCTTGAAGGTTTATCCTCTGACTATGAGTCTGTTGTTGCTGTTGTTAACAGCAAACCTGATCTATTTTCTTTTGAGGAAGTCGAGTCTCTATTAGTGGCTCATGAGATGCGCATTGGGAGATCCAAACAAACAGGAGAAACATTTTCACTGAATTTGACTCAAGCTAATCAGTCATCTGATCAGAATTTGGCTAATTCCAATTCCTTGCCACAAGTGCAATTTGCACAAAACTCCAACACTGGTCAGCATTATCATAATCAATTTGGAAGCCAACAAAACTTTGGTCGTGGCAGAGGTAATAGGTCTGGCAGAAAAGGAGGTCGTGGAGGCTGTTATCAAGTTCAGTGTCAAGTCTGCAATAGGTTTGGGCACACTGCCTCCATTTGCTTTCACAGATTTGACCCAAGCTACACTGTTACTCCTCCGAATCAGTATTACTCCAACAACTTTGTTCCCCAGAATCAGTATTACTCAAATAATTACACTCCCCAAAATCAGTCTTATTCGAACAAATTTGCTTCAAATCAATTTCAAGCCTCTTCACAGCAACCCAACTTTCAGCCTCAAAGTCAATTTCAACCTCAAAATCAACCCTCTGCAGCATGGACTCAAATGTCTCCCCAGCAACCTCAGGCATATATTACCAATTGTGCCCCTCCTCAGCAATCTCAAAACTAGTACATTGACTCCGGTGCATCTCATCATGTTACTGCAAACCCTCAAAATTTGATGGAGTCTACTCAACTGCAGGGCCAAGATCATGTGTTTCTAGGCAATGGACAAGGTCTACTCCTACCATTTATTGTGACAATCAGAGTACAGTAGCTCTCAGTCATAATCTGGTTCTACACTCTCGAACCAAGCACTTGGAATTGGATATATTCTTTGTTAGAGAAAAAGTTCTTGCTAACTCCCTTATTGTGGTTCATGTTCCAGCACTTGATCAAGTTGCTGATGTTCTCACAAAACCACTGTCCCAGCTCAGGTTCTCAACTCTCAGGGACAAACTCAGAGTGACCAATTTCTTTCAACCACCCTGAGTTTGCAGGGGAAATGTTAGAGTATAAATTGTAATAATCTCTTTAGTGAGCTGGAATGTCAGTTAGGAGTCTGTTAGAAGAATAACTGAGTCTGTTAGAAGAATGGTTAGGTCTCTAACTATGTAACTGCATAAAAAAGGTTCTCTTTGTATCTGTTGTGTGTGAATTCATTCTAATAAAATTTCAGTTTCAACTTTACGCTTCTCTCTCCCTCTCAAATTCTTTCAGTGCTGTTTCAAAGTGCCTATGCTTCCTACCATTTAGGTGAAAACACATGAATGAATTTATATTTCATCTTTAACACACCCACTCACGCAAGAGCCTGTTGGGCTTGAACCGTGGATAATTCACAGGGCCACATTCCTGGTGCTGATATTCAACTATTTATTAGAATGGGGGCAGCAAAGATCAAACTCTAGACCTCTTGGTCATAGAGGCTTTGATACCATGTCATGAACCAATAATCCCAAAAGCTTAAGTTATTAGGTGAAGACACTTGAATGATATTATATTACATCTCTGACATGTATATGCTTGATCATATAGTCTATCATCCGAAGCAACCTACAATATGCTGCCTTAAGTGCTCTGAGAAGACTCCCTCTGGATCCTGGAAATCCAGCATTTCTGCATTATGCTGTACAAGGGTAAGTTACTCCTAGAACCAAAACTTAGACAAACAAATAGTTCATGGCCTGTCTTTGAGCAACTTTTTACTTCTTGCATTTCGTTTATTTTGGAGCTGGCATTAACTTTGCATAATTTATTATTAGCTTTTGCATTCTTCCCTTGTTTCTGGTCTATGGTTCTCGAAACTAAATTGAGTTGACTGCAGGATTTCATTTGCTGATCCAGTTGCTGTGAGGCATGCGCTGGAAATTGTTACTGAGATAGCTACAAGGGATCCTTATGCTGTTGCAATGGCCTTAGGTAACAGTGCACATCTTCAAAATAATTTTCCATCAAAATGGTGTTTCATTGCATATTCCTATGTAATATAGTGCTAGAAACAAATTTCTCCAAAATCCCCTAAATCTAATGCTTCCTGGATATTCTTATGCAGGAAAGCATGTGCAACCTGGAGGTATGCTCATTGGATCTTCATCGTCTCTTGCTTCCTTCTAAAAAATTGAGCTTTTGTCCTATCCATCTTCATTTGATTTGTATTGTCCTATGATCTTTTTTTAAATCAAACATGAAACAATTGTATTTATACTATCTAGTACCATGCTTTTTAGCAAATTAAATGGATTCTTATATTACTTAACATCTGTCTCATAATTTTGTGTGTACATGGAGAGGAACTCCACATTACTTCAGGTATTTAATAAACCATAGAATCAAAATTTATGTGGAAATTTTTTGCATACTTAATTACTGAGTTTTTCTGCAATAACTTCTTACTTCCACAGTAAGAAATAAGGCTTTGTGGATTTTAATAACTTACTATCTTTATGTTGTTCCGTCACAATTAGATAGTTTGGTGATGGTTATTTGGTCTATGTGCAGGGGCTTTACAAGATGTTCTCCATTTGCACGATGTTCTTGCTAGAGTTTCTCTGGCGAGGTTATGCTGTACAATATCAAGGGCTAGAGCTTTGGATGGTTGGTGTATTCAAAAGCTTGTGTTCAATGAAAATTGATCCTTGGAAAATTTGCTATGATTAAATTTCTGTTTTGCATGCATGTACAGAGAGATCAGATATTAGATCTCAGTTCAATTCAGTGCTCTATCAGCTTCTGTTGGATCCCAGTGAAAGAGTATGTTTCGAGGCGATTTTGTGCGTACTAGGAAAATATGATAACACTGAGAGGTGCGATTTATGTCTTATCATAATAGTCTCTATACCCTCCTAATCATATTTTTTACTTTGATTGGCTAGGTTATATAAATTCCATGCAAGTTACTATGTTAACCTTCTGTCTTGTGATTGGGTGGGATGTAATCTTATTATGTTTACACGTTCTAGGACTGAGGAGCGTGCAGCTGGGTGGTATCGTTTGACCAGGGAAATTCTCAAGTTACCAGATGCGTCATCAAAGGAAAGTTCTAAAGATAAATCACAGAAAACGAAACGTCCTCAGCCTCTTATAAAACTTGTAATGAGAAGGTTCAAAAACTCATTTGTGTATTTCTGCAAGCATGTCTATTTTGTCTTGTTGAATTATCAAGTCATTGACTTGGGTGAAGTAGAAACTGTCTAATCATAATGCACATTGTCTATTATTTACTGCTCTTCAGGTTAGAGAGTTCTTTCCGTAGCTTTTCTAGACCTGTGCTTCATGCAGCAGCTAGAGTTGTACAGGAGATGGGGAAAAGTCGGGCTGCTGCTTTTGCTTTGGGCATACAGGATGTTGAAGAAGGAGCACATGTCAATACATTTGCTGATGCTACAGATTATAATGATTCAGATGAAAGCACACATCCTGAAAGTAATGTTTATTTCATTTGTTTAATGGTGCATGCTTGCATAGCATTGTAAACAAGGATTTTGGTGTTTTTTATCATTATAGATAATTAGATATAGATACAGATTGTTACAAAGGTTCTTGAACATTAAATATCATTGTTAAGAGATATAAAATCAATCTTGGGCACTCACAAAACCACTTAAGCTTTTAGACAATTTGATCCTTGACAATCATAATATTTTCCTAGGTTCTTATATGCTATTATCTTCATGATCTTCCCTTCTGGTTGCTTCTGTTGTTCCTTTGGTTGAGCTATTCTTTTCAGATTGCCTTTTGTGGCTCTGGTTACTTTTGTAGAAATGAAGACATAGCTGTTGGTGTATTTTTGTATAATGGATTCACTTGATTAGGCTGCTTGTGTCTGTATTTGTACTAGTAAGCTAGGTTTAGTACAAGCATAGTTACAAATGTTTAATACTTTAAACATACACAGGATTTTTCTGTAACACTCCTTTTCATGCTGGATCTTAGAGGTTAACCTTCTTAAAGACTTTCATAAAGATGTTTGTTAATTCTCCGGTCCACTCATAGTCAAAATGAATCCTTGCTGAAGTCTTTGACAAAGAAAGTCCACTTCAATGTGTGTGTGTTTCATGAAAAGTAAGGTTAGATACAATATAACTGCAGTTTGATTGCCACACCATAGTTGCATAGGCCTAGTTATCCTAAAACCAATCTAATGCACAAGTTCAGATACAGTCTCAATGATAGCTCGATACTCTGATTCTGTTGGGGCACAACATTTTGCTTCTTACTCCAGAAAAGTAGATAATCTCTATTCTTTAGTCAAATCACAATACCTGAAGTTGTCTTTTGTCAATGGAAGAACCATCCCAAGCTGCATCAAAGAGGCTTTATACCCTCATAATAACCATGATCACTGTACAATATGGCTAGGTTCCCTCTTGAGGTATTTAGAATATGTGAATTAGCACCTTAGTCATTCTTGGAGAACTGATTTGCCACTTGCATAGAAGAGAGCTACATTAGGGCACATCACTTGTATGATAATTATGTTTACCAAAACCCTCTTGTAGAGTACTCAGAATATGTGCGCAGAGCACTACTCTGAGCCATATTGTATAATTACAGCTTCAGTTAGTTAGCACAGTTAGGATTCTGTTAAGAGTTCGGTTGCTACTGAACCACTGTAATCTCTTCCTATATATACAAGATGTAACCTATCAGTTAAGCAATGCAATCATTATTTCCTATTCTCAGAAACCCTATCTTCTATTCTCTGAAATCTAATATGGTATCACGAGTTTGAGGATCCTCCATGGCTTCTGGCGACAATTTTCCCCTTCCTCCACTGCTGCCAATCGTCACTACACTTGTTTCTACCTAGCCTCCTTCACCCAGTCCTCTGGTGAATTCGGTTTCTGCAGCACCAACCACCTTCTCTCTTGTGATTTCAGAGAAACTCAGAACAATTTTCTTGACTATATCTCTAGTCGATGTAGGATCTCAACACACCCCTTCATGCCCAAGACTGAGCACCTAGAGTATGGACAAATGCAGGTGACCTAATAATACCATCACCTCACACCTAGGAATAGAAATCTAGAGTGTAGACAAATATGGGTGGCCTATTAACAAATCTAGAATAGGTTCTAGTATCAACTTGAATAGAATGAATATTTTTCATCGATATTCACAGGTTTATGTGCACCATTTATATACGAATAAAGTATAGGTAAAAAAGGAAACAAAAAATCTTAATTGATCCTATAATTATGGTAACGAGGAAAGTTTAAATCATTGTCCAAATTACAGTAACTAGGAAAACCTAAATCATTGTCCTAATTATGGTAACTAGGAAAGCTAATGATTACAATAAATGAGGAAACAATCAAGAGTCAAGACTGATAAATAATTATAATCAACAACTTCATTGAAGCATTTAATTCCCATGCTTGACTATATTTTTCTGCAACATTGTGATTTATAGTTTTATACTGCTGATGTCATTTATTTTGGTGTCTTCTATCATGCATATAAATCCATAGTGTTACATACTGATCTGGTTGATGCACAGAATAGATGAATGGGTTGTCTAACCATGT